>CM068827.1:139094750-139804750 GCA_028554795.2 Sinohyriopsis cumingii | reverse complement strand
CTGTGAATTATGCTTTCGTATGACTTTTAGCAAATATTTGACCAGCAGGTCGATCTGTGCTGACTCTTCCATCTTCGTGATCGTTTGAGAGCGGAATGAATACTCTGGCGCTAAGACACTCTCCTTATATACAGGGACCTGCTGCGTATGAAACCTAGTCAAATGTAATTTTGCAATGAGATGAAACGATTTCATTGAGGAAGTAAAAGGCAATGATGTACCGTATCGCCTCACACAAAACCTGAAGTGTTAGCTCAGATCCGTGTCAGCAATTTCGAAGACGACATAACTGAGCTTTCATCAATGTTCTCCAATTATGCCACAAAACCACGAGTCCTGATTCACGCCAAAAGAAATTTCGTTCGGTCCATAAAAATTAGTATCACATCTGAGAAACGCAAAAACGAACTTCCAGAAAACTGAGAACGACGGCTTACACCTACAACGTAAATGTATGAGTTCAAGTAGTGCGTACAACTTAGTCAAATTAAATTTTTATAGTCAAGACGAAACGATCTCTTTTCGAACAAGAAAGCAGACACCAAGCGACAATGGCAATCCGTGTCACACAACACTTTTCAAAATGTATATGATCAGAGGTTTGTTCTAGCGATCTGCACGGTTAAATTAAATGTTGATGTATTTTGCAATAAGACGGACACAATTTCCATGGGATCGCCATTGGTACGATTGTTCGTGCATTAGTTTAATTTTTAAAAATATTTTTTATATAAATCGCCTATAGGATAGACCCAGTAAAGCATGGCCATTCTCGTCACTGTCTGAATAGCTACTCAAGTCAATTCGAAGTGAACGCGGTAAGAAAATAAGTATAGCCAATGAAATGGCTTACAACGGGTGATGCATTGTTTTGTTCTAGGACTGTGTGGCATAATAATCCCTATGTTCTTGCGTTGTTACCATTACAGTACAGACAGACTGAAATGTGAACTTACAAGCCCTCTTTGTCTGTGTTGTACCATTTCTTCTTACCACATCAAAATACTGAGCGTCACAGTATTGTTTCGCGTTTTCAAGCTGACCATTTTTTTTATATCTCACTTAAACATTTTGACATAAACACTCACACTCACATCGGTAGAGTCAGAACAGATGTGTTACAGTATTGAGGGGCATGTTATCTTTTTTTTCAAACTAATAAATTTGGGGTTTGTATGAAGTAAAGAACCGAAAGTACATTGAAACTCAAGGATGATGACCCAATCTGTCTGTCTATTGATGCGTGTATTTACTTAAGAAGAAATATGACCTCTAAAACACAAAGAGATACGGCAAGCATGATTAGAATGAACATAACGATGTTTTCCTTCCCGCCCGTGTAATTTAGAGCTTCAATCCTCTTTGAAGACAAACTTGGTCTCCTTTTGTAGGGCTTGAAATAATAAAAAACCTGAAAAAATCTTAAGCACTTTGCTATAGATAATTCCATCAACAGACTAAACAACATAAATACCGTTACAACACTAGAAAGCCTTAAATCTTCTATCAAAAAGAAATGCATCAAAAAATTAAACATTAACGATAACTAACCAGTGAAACCGAATTTAACAAAGGCAGTGACATGTGAAGAAATGGCTCTCACTTTGGAAAGGTAGGCGAATGTACTCTGTCATGCACCATCAACTTGAAAAAAATTATAA
The DNA here is from genome assembly GCA_028554795.2 of Sinohyriopsis cumingii. Lineage (NCBI taxonomy): Eukaryota > Metazoa > Mollusca > Bivalvia > Unionida > Unionidae > Sinohyriopsis > Sinohyriopsis cumingii. The sequence goes on along the minus strand of CM068827.1, from coordinate 139,803,089 downwards.
ACAGAGAGAAACCTGAATTCAAAATTCAGTTGTTTTTTCTTATAAATTGTTTCGTTTCTTTTTTCTTTTTTGGAACAAATCTAAGCACTAATATAGAGTGGAAAAGGGAAAATGCACATGCAAGCTTTGATATTTCTGAAAAAATGAGGGGATATTCCTAACGTTCATAACCACCTATGGACTTGGACTTGTCTGTGATTTATCCACAAAACAAGATGTACATATTTCTGGTCAAGCTGCAAGTGTGTGCGTGTTTTTGAAAATGGTAAAAATTGGATATACAATTTTCTCGTGACACTTATAAAGTGAAGAGTCTGTGCAAGTGTCAAAAGCCAAAGTCATATAAATTTTGTATTTTGTACGGCTTGTAAAGATTTCCACTTTAGAAAATGTGAAGTATCACAAGTTATTATCACAAACAGAAGTGGAACATAGGGGCTTGCAAGAAAGAAAATAACCCATACAGTTGGTGTCATCAAGAGTGCTAGAGACGGTACCCGAACTTGCTTGCTTGCTTACTTGAATTAAAGTGATTTTCGCTCTAATGGAGCATATATCACTGGTTTAATAACGCACCGCGTGATTTTTAATTACTCCTGGGGAAGGAAAGAGAGCCTCATCCCCCATGCTTTTATGTACTCACAGACTACTTTTAAATTTAGCCACTCAGGTGTAGGACTAACTAATCCTTAACAACCTGACTGAAAGGCTTTAAACATGAGTGGGAATAGTCTCACCACACACTCATTTTTCTGTCCGAGCGTGGTAAAGGAGGGAAAAGGTGCTCAGCAAGACAGCCATGGGTGTTAAGTACTCAACAAAACGCTAGCCCGTACTTATTTCAAATCAAGTCCCGTTTTTGCTAATGGACAGTAAAAAGTACCAATAATGTGTTAACCACTTGTGCAATTAGTTCAAATCTAACGATTCTGTTAAATTTCCTACTTCCTAACATATCTATCTAATATTAGTACTTAGTGTACATAAAAATAGCCATACTGATCTTATTTAAATTATTATGTCTAAGCGACATATACCAGTTTGGTCACTGTTAGGTTTAAAAAGTTAAGTTTGTTGCGGTGTTCCAATGGGTCAAGTTTGTTTCGAGAATAGTTTAGTCAAGGAGGGATACCAAGCCAAATATGGTTCCCTAGTTAATAAAAAGCAATCTTTTGGAGCCCTAAAAAAGGCTGTTTTTTCTGTTAGAAGGTAACACGTCTCTCTTTTGCTTTCACGTTCTTTCCCGCACTCCTAGTCTCATGATTTTTGATATCAGGAAATGCGTAGCCATGATGGGCGGCAATGTAAGCAGCGGCTTCTACCAGTTGACTGAGGGGGTATCCAGTGTAGGTTTGTCTGTAGAATTGGGGAAGAACTCTGACCCTAATCCCCATTGAGAAGGTCTTGGTTTAAAGGTGTCTAGAGATTTGTAGGCAACGTATTGTATGGCTCTAATAAACTACCCTGCTTTGTTGACGTCATACAATGCTTGATCTAGTCCCATTTCGGTGTACTTCTCAACGAGTGTCAGCGTCCCCCTCCTCCTCCTCCTCAATCGCCTCAATTTCCTCTTCTGGTTCAGATACTAATTCTTTAGTTGAGGTAGATAGTTTCAAATCCGCTGTTATGATGTCTGTCGCTGTTATTGTTGTTGTGGTTGTTCTTTCAGCTGAGATTGCCTGTAGTATCGGAGTGAGAAAAGAACGTTGTTGTTGTTGTAGGGTTTAACGCCATTTTTCAGCACGCGATAGGCTATACATGGCGGCCAGTATTAATGGTGGAGGAAGAACCCGGGAAAAACCCGGAAAGAACCACCGACCCACGAGAAGCTACTGGCAAGCTTTCTCACATACCACATTAGCCGAATCCGAGACTCGAACCCACGCAGACAAAGGTGAGATGACAGTGATCCGTAACGGAGAGCGCTTTAGACCACTCGGCCACTCGGGGCCCCAGAAAAGAACGTAGTGCCTCCGATAATTACATTTGAGTTTGTCATACCGTTTGTCTAACATAATTGGCCCTTTGTTTTACCACCACTCTTTCCGGGGCAGGTTGTTTGTTAGGTATAGTCGGATGTTGACTAGATGTTATTTGTGTTCTCGAGGTGGGTGGAGTGATAACTGGTTAGGTCTGCATTTCTTGCTCCCGCTACTGTTGCGTATATTTCTTCCCTCCACACCGAGTTCTGGGCCTAATTCTTTTAATTTCGTTGTACCCGAACTAAACAAAGGGCCAATTATGTTAGACAAACGGTATGACAAACTCAGATGTAATTATCGGAGGCACTACGTTCTTTTCTGGGGCCCCGAGTGGCCGAGTGGTCTAAAGCGCTCTCCGTTACGGATCACTGTCATCTCACCTTTGTCTGCGTGGGTTCGAGTCTCGGATTCGGCTAATGTGGTATGTGAGAAAGCTTGCCAGTAGCTTCTCGTGGGTCGGTGGTTCTTTCCGGGTTTTTCCCGGGTTCTTCCTCCACCATTAATACTGGCCGCCATGTATAGCCTATCGCGTGCTGAAAAATGGCGTTAAACCCTACAACAACAACAACGTTCTTTTCTCACTCCGATACTACAGGCAATCTCAGCTGAAAGAACAACCACAACAACAATAACAGCGACAGACATCATAACAGCGGATTTGAAACTATCTACCTCAACTAAAGAATTAGTATCTGAACCAGAAGAGGAAATTGAGGCGATTGAGGAGGAGGAGGAGGGGGACGCTGACACTCGTTGAGAAGTACACCGAAATGGGACTAGATCAAGCATTGTATGACGTCAACAAAGCAGGGTAGTTTATTAGAGCCATACAATACGTTGCCTACAAATCTCTAGACACCTTTAAACCAAGACCTTCTCAATGGGGATTAGGGTCAGAGTTCTTCCCCAATTCTACAGACAAACCTACACTGGATACCCCCTCAGTCAACTGGTAGAAGCCGCTGCTTACATTGCCGCCCATCATGGCTACGCATTTCCTGATATCAAAAATCATGAGACTAGGAGTGCGGGAAAGAACGTGAAAGCAAAAGAGAGACGTGTTACCTTCTAACAGAAAAAACAGCCTTTTTTAGGGCTCCAAAAGATTGCTTTTTATTAACTAGGGAACCATATTTGGCTTGGTATCCCTCCTTGACTAAACTATTCTCGAAACAAACTTGACCCATTGGAACACCGCAACAAACTTAACTTTTTAAACCTAACAGTGACCAAACTGGTATATGTCGCTTAGACATAATAATTTAAATAAGATCAGTATGGCTATTTTTATGTACACTAAGTACTAATATTAGATAGATATGTTAGGAAGTAGGAAATTTAACAGAATCGTTAGATTTGAACTAATTGCACAAGTGGTTAACACATTATTGGTACTTTTTACTGTCCATTAGCAAAAACGGGACTTGATTTGAAATAAGTACGGGCTAGCGTTTTGTTGAGTACTTAACACCCATGGCTGTCTTGCTGAGCACCTTTTCCCTCCTTTACCACGCTCGGACAGAAAAATGAGTGTGTGGTGAGACTATTCCCACTCATGTTTAAAGCCTTTCAGTCAGGTTGTTAAGGATTAGTTAGTCCTACACCTGAGTGGCTAAATTTAAAAGTAGTCTGTGAGTACATAAAAGCATGGGGGATGAGGCTCTCTTTCCTTCCCCAGGAGTAATTAAAAATCACGCGGTGCGTTATTAAACCAGTGATATATGCTCCATTAGAGCGAAAATCACTTTAATTCAAGTAAGCAAGCAAGCAAGTTCGGGTACCGTCTCTAGCACTCTTGATGACACCAACTGTATGGGTTATTTTCTTTCTTGCAAGCCCCTATGTTCCACTTCTGTTTGTGATAATAACTTGTGATACTTCACATTTTCTAAAGTGGAAATCTTTACAAGCCGTACAAAATACAAAATTTATATGACTTTGGCTTTTGACACTTGCACAGACTCTTCACTTTATAAGTGTCACGAGAAAATTGTATATCCAATTTTTACCATTTTCAAAAACACGCACACACTTGCAGCTTGACCAGAAATATGTACATCTTGTTTTGTGGATAAATCACAGACAAGTCCAAGTCCATAGGTGGTTATGAACGTTAGGAATATCCCCTCATTTTTTCAGAAATATCAAAGCTTGCATGTGCATTTTCCCTTTTCCACTCTATATTAGTGCTTAGATTTGTTCCAAAAAAGAAAAAAGAAACGAAACAATTTATAAGAAAAAACAACTGAATTTTGAATTCAGGTTTCTCTCTGTTTATAATTTTTTTCAAGTTGATGGTGCATGACAGAGTACATTCGCCTACCTTTCCAAAGTGAGAGCCATTTCTTCACATGTCACTGCCTTTGTTAAATTCGGTTTCACTGGTTAGTTATCGTTAATGTTTAATTTTTTGATGCATTTCTTTTTGATAGAAGATTTAAGGCTTTCTAGTGTTGTAACGGTATTTATGTTGTTTAGTCTGTTGATGGAATTATCTATAGCAAAGTGCTTAAGATTTTTTCAGGTTTTTTATTATTTCAAGCCCTACAAAAGGAGACCAAGTTTGTCTTCAAAGAGGATTGAAGCTCTAAATTACACGGGCGGGAAGGAAAACATCGTTATGTTCATTCTAATCATGCTTGCCGTATCTCTTTGTGTTTTAGAGGTCATATTTCTTCTTAAGTAAATACACGCATCAATAGACAGACAGATTGGGTCATCATCCTTGAGTTTCAATGTACTTTCGGTTCTTTACTTCATACAAACCCCAAATTTATTAGTTTGAAAAAAAAGATAACATGCCCCTCAATACTGTAACACATCTGTTCTGACTCTACCGATGTGAGTGTGAGTGTTTATGTCAAAATGTTTAAGTGAGATATAAAAAAAATGGTCAGCTTGAAAACGCGAAACAATACTGTGACGCTCAGTATTTTGATGTGGTAAGAAGAAATGGTACAACACAGACAAAGAGGGCTTGTAAGTTCACATTTCAGTCTGTCTGTACTGTAATGGTAACAACGCAAGAACATAGGGATTATTATGCCACACAGTCCTAGAACAAAACAATGCATCACCCGTTGTAAGCCATTTCATTGGCTATACTTATTTTCTTACCGCGTTCACTTCGAATTGACTTGAGTAGCTATTCAGACAGTGGCGAGAATGGCCATGCTTTACTGGGTCTATCCTATAGGCGATTTATATAAAAAATATTTTTAAAAATTAAACTAATGCACGAACAATCGTACCAATGGCGATCCCATGGAAATTGTGTCCGTCTTATTGCAAAATACATCAACATTTAATTTAACCGTGCAGATCGCTAGAACAAACCTCTGATCATATACATTTTGAAAAGTGTTGTGTGACACGGATTGCCATTGTCGCTTGGTGTCTGCTTTCTTGTTCGAAAAGAGATCGTTTCGTCTTGACTATAAAAATTTAATTTGACTAAGTTGTACGCACTACTTGAACTCATACATTTACGTTGTAGGTGTAAGCCGTCGTTCTCAGTTTTCTGGAAGTTCGTTTTTGCGTTTCTCAGATGTGATACTAATTTTTATGGACCGAACGAAATTTCTTTTGGCGTGAATCAGGACTCGTGGTTTTGTGGCATAATTGGAGAACATTGATGAAAGCTCAGTTATGTCGTCTTCGAAATTGCTGACACGGATCTGAGCTAACACTTCAGGTTTTGTGTGAGGCGATACGGTACATCATTGCCTTTTACTTCCTCAATGAAATCGTTTCATCTCATTGCAAAATTACATTTGACTAGGTTTCATACGCAGCAGGTCCCTGTATATAAGGAGAGTGTCTTAGCGCCAGAGTATTCATTCCGCTCTCAAACGATCACGAAGATGGAAGAGTCAGCACAGATCGACCTGCTGGTCAAATATTTGCTAAAAGTCATACGAAAGCATAATTCACAGGCGAAAGTGGCAACAAAACTTACTCTTTTGGTCGTTGATTTGATGAGAGTCATACGAAAGTGTGTGCTAATGAAGTTTGCTATATCTGCAAAGGTAAATGGGTATTTGTCTCCAAAATACCTGCTTCGTCTAAGAAAGAGAGACAAAAGTCAAGATACCTAATATCGTTGTCAGGGGAAAGGACACTGGAATTCAGAGTGCCCTACGAGAAAAGAGAAGAAACAAAACACAAGACGAAACAGAGAAGAGGGATTCAGAAGAAGAAGAAGAAGAAATTGAAGATGATGAAGAACTTGTGCCAGTAAAGACATGGAAATGGAAAAATTGACAATGTGAGCCGATGCGTTGGCCTTGATGTGAAATTTCATACTACCTTCTAAAAGAGAATAGACCAGAAAGAAAACGTAAGTGTCTCTTGGTCTTGACATTGTATAATAAGGATGACGTGTTTTGTTTTTACTCACACTTTATGAAATTGTGCTCTTTCACCTCTCTCTATCCCTCTGGATCATGTTTTAGTTAGAATTGAAATGGAAGGATGTTTTCCTTCACGCACGCTCTTTAGGCATGCAAGTCCGTAAACAATAGTCAGTCTATTCATCCATCATTTTTGTGTCGTGATGTTTCCTAAAGCACACACTGATGCCATAAAATAACGGGTTAAATGGGTTTTGTAGTGTTGGGAGTGGGGGTGGGGTGGGGTGGGGTGTAGGTGTTTGGCAGAGTTGGTCATTGCAGGTGAGGGCTTAGGTGCTTTCAAAAAACTTTTTCTTCTTCACTCTTTGTTGATGGAATATAATGGGTTATTTTCTTCACTCTCTGTTGATAGTATATGTAAAGGGTTATTTCTTCACTCCGTGTGGATAGTGTATAATGGTTTTATTCTTCTTCCCTCTGTGGTGCGCGCGCGCGCGCGTGTGTGTGTGTGTGTTAGCGTACGTTGTGTAGATCGTATATTTGGTTGTTTTTTTTCTTCCTCCCGAGTGTGGATAGTAGATTTGGGGTTTGTTTTTTCCTCTTCCCTCTGTGTGTGTGTGTGTGTGTGTGTGTGTGTGTGTGTGTGTGTGAGTGGGTCTGCGAGCGTATGTTGTGTGTGTGTGTGTGTGTGTGTGTATTGGTCTCTGTTTGTCCCTATAAAACTCACTTTATCCCTATCAGATACACTCTACCTACCTACCTACAGTAGCGCGTATTCAGGTCAGCCACTTGCAACACTGTTGCCATTTATCCCCTAGTGTTCAGTACAGTGACGTCACTGACGCTGGAAATTTTGAGACTATAAATATGGACTTGGGGATTTCCACATTTTGTAGCTATACATATATACTAGAATTCATAAACAGGAACGTCACTCAAGCTGAGGCTATAAAAAGATAGTGGGATTTTCCAAAGGAAAAACCCACAAGTTGGAGCTATAAATAGATAGTGGAATTTCATAGGAATTTCAGCTGATTATAGATACATAGGTATTTATCCACGATCGTCACAGAAGTTGATATTGTAAGTAGTTACTAATTTTATCCATTTTATAGTGTGCGTGTGTGTGTGTGTGTGTGTGTGTGTGTGTGTGTTCCCGTACGTTGTGTAGATCGTATATTTGGTTGTTTTTTTTTCTTCCTCCCGAGTGTGGATAGTAGATTTGGGGTTTGTTTTTTCCTCTTCCCTCTGTGTGTGTGTGTGTGTGTGTGTGTGTGTGTGTGTGTGTGTGAGTGTGTCTGCGCGCGTATGTTGTGTGTGTGTTTGTGTGTGTGTGTGTATTGGTCTCTGTTTGTTCCTATAAAACTCACTTTATCCCTATCAGATACACTCTACCTACCTACCTACAGTAGCGCGTATTCAGGTCAGCCACTTGCAACACTGTTGCCATTTATCCCCTAGTGTTCAGTACAGTGACGTCACTGACGCTGGAAATTTTGAGACTATAAATATGGACTTGGGGATTTCCACATTTTGTAGCTATACATATATACTAGAATTCATAAACAGGAACGTCACTCAAGCTGAGGCTATAAAAAGATAGTGGGATTTTCCAAAGGAAAAACCCACAAGTTGGAGCTATAAATAGATAGTGGGATTTCATAGGAATTTCAGCTGATTATAGATACATAGGTATTTATCCACGATCGTCACAGAAGTTGATATTGTAAGTAGTTACTAATTTTATCCATTTTAGTCTAAACCATTGTAACTTAATTTTCGGGGATATGTTTTTTTCCTTTAAATTCTGGGACAATTTCGTCATTTTAACGTTACTTTTAGTCACATCCATTTTGTCGTTGAGCATTTCCTTGATTATAGCTATTTATAGCATCATTACAATTATGGAAATTTTTGAACACCCCAGCAAGATTTCAGGTCTTGCTAATGCTTTATATATAAATCCCACGCTTGTACTAGTTATGTATGTCTCTGTCTCTGTTGTGTTTGACCCTCTACCATCATTGTCCCTAGACAATCCCACCATGTTCAATTCCCCTTGACGCTATACAGACCCACCATGTTCAATTTCCATATGTTCAATTCCCCTTGTCCCTAGATAGACCCACACTTTATTCCCCAATGTTCAATTCCCCTTGAGGCTAGAGTGGCCCAGGGTTTTTCTCCATGTTCAATTCCCCTTGAGGCTAGAGTAGCCCAAGACTATTTCCCATGTTAAATTCCCCTTGAGGCTAGAGTGGCCCACGATTTTTCTCCATGTTAATTTTCCATTGAGGCTAGAGTGGCCCAGGGGTCTCTGTAATGATAATTCCCATTTAGGCAAGGGTGGCCCCCATTCACTACTTCTGTGCATCTGTAATTGCAGACTCGTATATTTCTACCACCAAGCTTTACAGTAATGTACACTGAGTTCCAAGTACGATTTACAGGAAGAAAATATAAATGGAAAAAAGAAAACACCCCATCTGAAAAATCTCAAGGTATTTTTAGAGTCATGCACCGGTATATATCGCAAGTTTTTTGATAAGTTTCAAACTTGAATAAAATCTAATGCTAGTATTAATCTAGTCTGATAAGTCAACCCTCAAAATATGTTGATACTGATATACGATATGTGGATCTGATGTCACCGGTTAATTAAAATGTGTAATTTTGCTTCATATAAATCTTTCTGTAACAAACCTGTGTACACTTTAAACACATACTAGTAATTGGTAACAGCCATATCTAGCGTGACATGGCTACAGGAGAGAGGTTTGTGCTATTCCAACTAGGTTTACAAAAGTCACCAAACGTTAGATTTTCTCCGGAAATAAGATGTATATACCACTACAAAAAAATTCAGTCGACGGTAGCTCCGCAGCCGCGAGAAATATCAGTAAGTGTATAAAATTTAGACCGATATGTGCAGCCAAAACTAACTGCATAAGTTTTCATGTTTTAATGAATAAGTGATATCAGCTCCTAAACTGCCAATCGATGTAATCACGGGTAAGGGACTGATTTATCGGCCTAGTATTAATCGTCTGCAAAACATAATTGGTTTTCAGTCATGAGTCTTGATAGGAAAGTAATGAGCAATGAATCATGGAAAAATAAAGCGTTTGACAGTGATCAAAGTTATCCACCCATGTAAGATCCGGATGTTTTTGCCCCATATCTGGTTCCAATAGTAGCTGTCCTTGATCTGATGTAAGATCTGAGGTTATCTATCCCTGATTTCATAAAAGACCTAAGGGCATTTGTCCCTGTTGTGACGGAGGTCTTCCCAAAATCACAGATAGTGTAGAACGTTTCACGACCAAACTGTTTACCAGGTAATGGTCTTGGTAATTCTTCCAAGCCCCTTAAAAAAAGAAATAATTATCAATTAATAATAACATCTGATTGATTTCTTTCCATGTGTAATAATTCTTTTGTCACGATGTACTTCAATGGGACACGGATTACGCCACTGGCAATGTAGGAATGTGACAGAACAACAGCAAATAAAACAAAAGTAAACGAAACTAAATTAGACAACCTCAATATCAAAAGATTCAATGTTACAACATCATTGTGAAGTGTTGAATTTTGAATTGTCTTGAAGTTTTAAGTTGAATGCATTGATTATTAAAATTTTATCGCATTTATACCAAAAAAATCCGTGTGAAGGGTAACTTCGACCTTTCTTCTTTTCTTCCCCGTGTCAGTGTTAAACGTGAAAGGCTAAATTTTATGATTGAGTGAGATTGTCCAGGGGCATTGCTACGTTATCCTGAGCTACCAACCATAACCACGTGATAGGGAAATTGATATGCCGTACTTCACAGATTCTGAAAATCTGACGAAAAACATGATTGTCTTGGGAAAATTTAGAAACCACTGCTTACTATTGGCCAGAATAAATTAAGGCGTACACTGTAGGAGCAATCTGAATTTAAAGTGAAGACCTTAGTTGAAATTCTTTAGGCTGAAACTTGCTGAGAGGAGAATTTTGACTCCAAGGACGCCTAAGGAGAATAGTGCTGTCCTCGTTAAACAAGAAAGGGACCAGGTGGCTCTCTTGTGTGAAAAGACATAATTGAATGCTAGGACGCATACTGTTCTGAAAGAGAACAGCATTAAGAAACAGCTTTCTGAGAGAGAGACGGGACAGTCTAAATACTGAAGTCCGAGAAAAAAAGAAGGACGAGGTCAGAATGAAGGACCAGGAAGTCCATGAAGGGACGTAGAATACAGAAGAGGAAGCCGATGAAATATGAAGACGCTAATGCATGGTCAAGGGAAGAAGGTGATGCACACAGTCGTGGACATTGCGCCTTTTTCACCACTCGTTATTATGATGAAATAAATCCAAATTGGGCACTATTAAATTATGTTGACATAATTTACATTGAATTGGAATTGCCGTTATTAATTTGTTTTGATTAAATTTGTTATTTTTTTAGTCTAAAGGACTGGTATTGCTTTATTTCTTCCAAATATTCTTGCTCGTTTCTCTGTTGAAATTCTATTCTTTTTTCACTCCCACCGGGCTATAACGTCGAGAGAGGTCATCCTCTAGATAACGCCAACCAAATCCAATTAACCACCCCACTTACTAAGAGGGCGACGTTACAATCATTTTTCAGATATTTTGAGTAAAATGGGATAACTGCGTATTGATGATACGCATGCGTGCGAGTATCTGTTGTCTTTGGAAGAGGTTCCTATTACACCTGTTTAATTTTCTTAACTAAAATCTAACCATTCGACCATACAGCTTTTCAGTAACATGTACGAAAATATTGTCACTATAATGTTCAAAACAGACTCGATATTTGACTGCCCTTCTGAAGGTCCCAATAAGCTGACCATGAATACATTGAAATGATATTCTATTCAAGAACAGATTCATGTTACGAACTGGTTTGCAAAGATACAATCTGGCTGTAAGACCATGTAACTTTATTTTAGTAGGCAGTTGAAAAATACACTCAGAACAATGTTTCAAAGATTTTCTTCAATCAATTGTCCTCACTGGAAGGCCATATTAAGGGATTGTGCGGATTTATAGCTCTGCTTAAAACATACCTACGTAGTGAAGATACTATATTAGGCCATTTTGTGTGGTTACATTTTCATCTTATGGGGGCTTCTTAAATTCAACGGGGTGCAGACTAGACTTGTATGGATACTCTACTGGTACAAATGCCAAACACATATTGAAGTGTATTAGTTTAAACCCATCATTGCAACATTTTTTCTGATGCTTGTATTTAATTCGTTTTCGCTGTATATCTGAATGATTTAAGCAGATTTGCTAAGTGTGATAGAAATCTGATCAGATATAGATTCTCTGAGTTGACAATCACAAGATGCAACATCATGGCATTACGTTTCTTAAGTCTTGCTTATAATATCTAATATAGTGATGATTTGAGCCTCATTACCATGTTTAATCACAAACGGACCACAACGCCAGTTTCTAAAGGGGTAACAATTTCGAAGTATCGCGAAGTTTTGATCATATAATCAGATATATCACGTTTGATTAAAATCAGATCGGAAACATGGTTTACTGAGTGGTCACAAGTTTATCCAATCAGAATCACCTTATTATGAACGAATATTTAAGCTATATACAGTTCCTGTCGATATGACTTAGGAATAACACTTTTATATCTTACTGAACGCTCATAGACAACGGGTACTTCAGATGCTTTCCATTTTCTTATAGGTACTCATAAGTACCCAATTTTTATCCAAATTAACAAACAGGAACCTATGTGACCATAGGCTCATTAATAGTCCTCTAAAATAAACAAGAAATCTCAGGATTTTTTTCTGTTCGAAAGCGAGTAATTGTCTTTTATTAGAATAAAGAAAATAAGTAGTAAAAAGATGATCACCGTGATCAATACCTCTTTATTGATTAATACGAATAGCAGAAATTACCTATTTGTTTAATGTGTGCCGGATTGAGATTTGGAAGTCGTCGTATGAGACTGAGATGGATGTTTACCGAAAATAACGAGAGAAGACTTTTTTCTGAATATTATATTTGCCCGATGAGTTAAGAAAACAGATAATCTAATAACACTGGTCAACAGTGAAATCATTACTGACTTGAAAAGGCCCTAATCTGTAGTATTTTGGTGTGCCGAACACGAATATAACCGTGAAAAATTTGTATTGGCTCTCGTTTTGAAGATATTCATATACCTCATTTTCTATGTTTCACTGTGTAAATTTCTCCAGTAGGACTGCAGCAACATCCGGAATAATGATGTAACATTGCATAATACCATCATGCTCACATCACCCACAGTTGATTGCATCATTTTCTGATGCAATGCAATACTAATGCCATGCGGCTGCTGAAGTAAGTTGACGTCAGCAGTGTACTATACATGTGTAGGCCTATTATACTAATGCCAGGCGGCTGCTGAAGCTGACGTAAGCAGTGTACTATATAAAGCCCAATCAGATAGGTTCAGCATTTAAAATATTTTAGACGTTGTGCGAGACAGTTCAAGCTACTGTTACATAAAACTTATTATTTTATCCATTTACGTACAATAAAGAACAGTAATGCCTCGAAAGTGTGTTAATACCGCGGACAATTTTTGCTATATTTGTGGGGAAGTGACATTTGCCAACCAGAAGAAAAGTATCAATTCTCAAGTGAAGAAGGCATATCATCTTTACTTCGGATGCAAGGTTGGTGACCAAGACAAGCCTTGGGCTCCGCATATATGCTGTGCTACATGTACAACACAGCTTTCACAGTGGTTGAATTGCAAAAGGTCATCAATGCCGTTTGCAGTCCCAATGGTGTGGAGAGAGCCAAGCAACCACCTAAATGACTGTTACTTCTGCTTGGTTCCTCCTCTTTCCGGCGGAATAACGAAGCGAAAGAAGTCGAGAATAGTCTACCCAAACATTCCGTCTGCATTGAGACCAGTTCCACATGGTGAGGGACTTCCTATTCCAGAACCTCCAGCAGAATATTCTCTTGATTCATCTGACGAAGACAAAGGTGAGTCGACCTGTTCTTCTCCTGGTCCATCAGCATGCAGTGATCCAGATTTTCACTGTGGTGCATCATCAACCCCACACAGAATAACACAGGAAGAACTAAATGACCTGATTCGTGATTTGGACTTATCAAAGAACAAGGCAGAATTGCTAGGATCAAGACTCCAACAATGGAATCTTCTAGAAGAAGATGTCACAATTACTGCATATCGAAAGCGCCACCAGCAATTGGAGCCTTTCTTCAGAAAGGAAAGTAATCTGATATTCTGTTCCGATATTGAGGGCCTCATGAATGCTTTAAAAATCACTCATGACCCACAAGAATGGAGACTATTTGTGGACTCTTCGAAACTGAGTCTCAAGGCTGTGCTTTTGCACAATGGAAACATTCTTCCATCTATTCCAGTAGCGTATGCTGTCCACATGAAAGAGACGTACGATAACTTAAGGCAGCTACTGAATTCCATTGAGTATAACAAGTACAGCTGGCACCTCTGTGGTGATTTGAAGGTAGTTGCCCTTTTAATGGACTGCAGCAAGGATATACAAAATACATGTGTTTCTTATGCGAGTGGGATAGCCAAGCAAGGGAAATGCACTACATGAGGAAGGAATGGACTCACAGGCAGAATGTAGCCATTGGAGAGAAGAATATCCAACACCCAGCTCTGGTTGAGGCTCAGAAAATCTTGCTACCACCCCTTCACATCAAACTAGGTTTGATGAAGAACTTCGTGAAAGCCATTGACCGGACTTTGCCAGCATTCCGATACCAGCATGAAAAATTCCCTCGACTCAGCGAAGCAAAGATTAAAGAGGGAGTTTTTGTGGGTCCTCAGATTCGAGAGCTTTTCAAAGATGACCGGTTCAACAACTTGCTGGAAGGTGACGCGAAACAAGCATGGAATGCTTTTCGCCTAGTTTCTACAAACTTCCTCGGAAATGTTAGGGCAGAAAACTATAAGGAACTAGTAGAAGACATGTTGATGAAGTATAAGAAACTTGGCTGCAATATGTCTCTAAAGATTCACTTCCTTCATTCCCATTTGGATTTCTTTCCTAGCAACTGTGGTATTGTTAGTGATGAACACGGCGAACGTTTTCATCAAGATATCGCAACAATGGAACAAAGATACCAGGGAAAATGGTCCACTACAATGCTGGCTGACTACTGCTGGACACTCCTCAGAGATGCTCCCGAACAGCTGTACAAGAGACAGGCGAAGAAATCTAAGATGTAGTCAATGACTTGATTTTTTATAGGTAGGCTATTACAGTTGACCTTTTACTATTGGAATGCATTTCGTTATGTAAACATTAATTTCTTGCAGATTACAAAAAAACTAGAGCCAATTTTGCAATTTGACTGTCATATTCGTGTTCAGCACATAAAAATTTATAAGAATTGACTAATTTTATTTCAGTAACATGACTTTTGTAAAAATTTGTTGTCCAGTGTAATAATGCGGGAGGTCGTGGGTTCGATCCCCGGCCTAGTCATGCCATAGACTTACAAAAATGGTACTAACAGCTACCTTGCTTGGCGTTCAGCATTAAGAGGTTAGTGTTAGGACTGGGCGGGCTGGTGTCAGGATAATGTGACTGGGGGTGACATCATGCTACATGTCTCCGGCATAATGCCCGAGTGCTAGACGTCACTATAAACTGACATACTGCAGATATCGTAGCGATATGACTGGAAAATTGTTAAAGCTACGTTAAAATCTAAATCACACACACACACCAGCTCTTTATTGTACTGACAGTGTAGACTTCATGAATTTTGCTGATAAGTACAATATTGACAAAGTATAATGCTCTAGTGGCCATTACAAATTTTCGGCAATCTTCTCAAAAGGAGGACAATATTCATCTACCCGTGTTTCTTTAAATGGGTTATAAACTGATATTTCTGGTAACCTGAACTTCTGTATAAGAGGTATGTATGCTTTCCGCTTGTCAGTTCTAATCGTCTGAATTTCAGTTGAGTTTCCCTTTTCTCCTTGTTCTTTTTCTCTTTGAACTTGTATTTGTATCTCTCTCTCTCTCTCTCTCTTTAACTGCATTTAATTTGTCTATCTCTGTCCCCTCTCTGCAACTGCATTTGTCGTTCTTCTTTCTTTATCTGAATATACATTTGCACTCTCTCTCTCTCTCTCTCTCTCTCTCTCTCTTTATGCAATTGTATTTCTCTTTCCGCTTTCGGGTTTTGGATTTTAATCCTTTTGTTTTAAGCCGAGGCTTTCTTATCTCTATTTCCATCTGTTGTTTAATTTCAATTATTTTAATTTCATTTCAGGGTAAGATAGAGACTTACTAATAATCTCAAAACTCTTTTACCCTAAAACTCTTTTCTATTAAATATTGGAGCAAAATAATGTTTTATTTTTTGCGGCGTTGAAGAAGGTTTCACTTTAGATGATATTTTCTGGGAAGCTGAAGCAATTTGTCGGGAACTGTAACCCATGTTTGGTGTGATTAATCAAACGTTTTCTACTTTAGATGACATCGAGTTTGATTGTTACACAAAGAGTACTCTAATATGTGAGATTAGAATCCCAGAGACTAAAAGAATTTCCAAACAAAGTGATTTTAGATAAATGGAACCCTTCTAACATTTTAAAGAACTTGGTATCCCTGACGAGTTCCTTCAATTTTCTGTTATGACTCTATGGTCTTAAACAAAGTAACAAAAAAGATAGAAAACCATTAAGTTTTGTAAAATCAATAAAGAATAAATACTCTCAAATATTAACCGAACACAGTTTCAATTGATTCCACTAAGACTGATTTTAAACAGATTTGTGATGAGTAATTCTGAAGTACAAAACATTTATATTAAAAGCTATGACACAATAAGAGAATCAGGATGTGGGTCACTTTCTCATCAAAGTAGTAAACAATATGCTAATAGAACATTCTTAATTTCTAAACAAATCTTGATCTAGAGCTCAATATATGTAACCATGGTTACCTCCAAGTACTAATGATCTTGAAATACAAAATATAATCAGAGAGCAATATTAGCTACGTAATATAATCTTTGTGAAAAGAGAAATTAGTCAGGTGTGCTCAGCTCCTACCCTCAGCTATAGACAAGGGTAAAAAAGACAATACAAATGAAATGTACATAGCGAATAATTATAAACAAAAGCAAAAACACAATACAATCTTGTTACACATAATACATGAGTAGACAGTAAACTTTCTAACCAAAACAATTTTACATCAGAATTATTCCTGTGTTTGTCAATTTCATCTGGAGCCTGGCTACTATGTTGCACATTGAAAACCAGTGGTACCCCCACCATATAACATCCTATAACAATAAGACCGCCAGCACTGAGCCCTGATATCTTTAATTTACCTACACACACACACACACACACACACACACACACACACATATATATATATATATATATATATATATATATATATATATATATATATATATATATATATATATATATATATATATATATATAATAATAATAATAATAATGACGACTTTGTATAGCGCCTAATCTTTAGAAGCTCTAAGCGCTTTATGACTTTAGACAACACCTATAAGATAAGAAACATAATAATATTATTACAAACAACATGAAATTAGAAAAACATTAAACAAATAGAAAACATGCTGAAAATATTTCAGGTAGGAAACATTATTAGGTCTTTAAGTTTGCTCTTGCTGTTGAAAAAAGTGAGTTTTGAGAGCCCTCTTAAATGTGATCACTGTGTCTTTGTGTCTAAGTTCAGTGGGCAATTCATTCCACGTTGCTGGGCTCTGGTTTGCAAAAGAACGCTGTCCATATGACTTTCTTTTCATACTTGGAGTAATGAGGATACGATTGTCAGAAGAGGAGCGTAAGTATCTTGCTGGTGTGTACACATGAGTGAGGTCAGATAGGTATGTTGGACTAGAGTCCGACAGTGAAATGTAGCACAGAGAACAAATTTTGTGTTTGATTCTGGATCGAATGGATAGCCAGTGTAGGGTACATATCAGCGGGGAGGTGTGCTCTGATCGTTGTACTCTAAGTATGATCCAAGCAGCTATGTTTTTAACTTTTTGAAGTTTCTAGAGCAGATATTGAGATGAACCAGACAGAATTGAGTTACAATAGTCCAATCTTGAAAGTACTAATGAACACACAAGTGTTTTAGTGGCATCAACTGAAAGATATTTGCGAACTGAGCTGATGCGTCTCAGCTCAAGATATGCAGCCTTTCATATGTTCATGACATGTTGGTGCAATGTGAGAGTACTGTCCAGAGTAATACCTAGGTTTTGTACTGATTGTGTGAATTTAATGTTGGCGTTGCTGATATTTATTGTTTTAGGTAAAGGATGTGAATGAGAAAGTCTTTGTGTTGTGATCAGAATGGCCTCAGTTTTATCAACATTCCTCTGCAGCTTGTTATATGTCGTTCATGATTTCACATCAGAAATGCACCTCTCTACACCTTGGATGGTATCATCAACTTCAGTTGGGTGGCTAGTTTTGTATATTTGCGTGTCATCAGCGTACAATTGATGAGACACTGGATAATGATCTATGACATTTGAGAGCGACTGAGTGTACAGAATGAAGAGAACAGGTCCAAGAACAGATCCATGTGGAACACCACAACATAGATCAACTGGGTTGGAGTGTATTCCATTTGCAGATACAATTTGTGTCCTGTTGACCAAGTAGGACTTGAACCACAGTAAGGCTGTATCATGAATGCCAAATACATGCTGGAGACGGTGAAGTAATATATCATGGTGTATTGTGTCAAATGCTGCAGACAAATCAAGGAGGGTGATGACTGTAATCTTTCCACTATCCAATGCAGAGAGAATGTCATTAACTACTTTTAAAAGAGTAGTTTCAGCACTGTGGCAAGGGCGATATGCAGATTTTACATTGCTAAAAAGACTGTTTGAATTTAGATAAGACACAAGCTGGAATAGAACAACCTTTTCTAAGATTTTTGAAATGAATGGGAGATTAGAAACTGGGTGGTAGTTCCTTAAATCGTTATGCTGTAGTGTTGGTTTCTTCAGCAGAGGCTTTACAATGGCAGTTTTGAAAAATGATGGGAATTCCCCGGATGAAAGAGAGGTATTAATAACATCAGTTAGTGAAGGCAATACTGGATCTAAGCACTCAAGCAGCAGTGATGTTGGAATTGGATCAAGTTCACATGACTTTGGTGCACTCTTCAACACGATTGTACGTACGAAATCCATAGAGACAGGTTCAAATGCTGCTAATGGTTGCCGCTCAAATTCTGTATCCCAACTGTATGGTGACGACGAGTCAACTGAAATTGTGGTGTCAAGCTTATCTCTAATGGTTTGTACTTTGTCACGGAAAAAATTTGCAAACATGTCCGGAAGGTCGACTGGAGAGAAGGTAGTTGGAAGTAGTGTTGATTTGTTCCTTGACATTAGCTTGTTAGTAATCTCGAAGAGCTATTTGCAGCTGGAACTTTCCATGATCTTAGTAGTGTAGTGTTCTGATTTCGCTGCATGGACTATATTTGTGACGTTCTTCTTAGTGACTTCATAGATTTGCTTATGAATAGGGAGTCTGGTGGAAATCCAGAGCCTCTCAGCTTTACGGCGGTCTCTTTTAGCAGTTCGAAACTGGTCGCTAACACTGCGATACCATGGAGAACACTTTTTAATTGATACTCTGCACTTGGTAGCTGGGGCATGTTTGTCGAGTAATGAATGCTGACAGTTATCGAGTTGTTCTGCGCTAAGAGGAAAGCAAATTGTTAGGTTAGCATGGATGTCGTGCATTAATTTGGTTCTATTTATTATACGGAGGTTTCTCTTAGTAGCAGATAAGGGTGGAGTGTTAGGGACTGATACGTCAAGATGGCATAAAATGCAGAGATAATCTGATGCAAGGTCATGGGATACCAGGGAGGACCGTAGAATGTTATCATCAGGTCTATGAAGAATCCAGTCAAAATGTGACCATGTTTATGGGTGGGTTGGTTAACTGACTGTTTGAAGTTGAAAACATTAATGGAATCTAGGAGTTTTTATGTATTTGAGTTTCCGGGACAGTCAAAGTGAAAGTTGAAATCTCCAAGAACAATTAGGTTGCCATCTATCAAATTTCCATAGTCCAGGAGATTCGGAAACTGCTCTAAAAAGAGAGAGTCAGCTAGCTTGTTTTTTCTACTAGGAGGAGGGCGGTATCGGGAGAAAAACTGTACTGACCTTTGCTACCAGTGTGAGTGTGGTTTGTATTAGTTCAAACGATGTATGGTCGAAATTGAATGTTGTGGTGTAGTTCAGATGTTTTATCATGGAGTTCTTTGTGATGACAGCAATTCCACCTCCACGAGAATTACGGGGAAACGACTTGATGGAGTAACCAGTGGGTGTTAGATCCGCACACTTGGGCTCATCACCTGATGTTTTTAGCCATGTTTTTGTCAAGAATAATATGTCAACATTTTCTTCGTTAATAAAATTAACTATTTCTGTGCGTTTATCCGGTGGTCCTACTGACTGGGCATTGAATAATCCAATGCGCAGAGGTATTTCTTGGATAGTTGACATAAAGGTTGACGAATTAATTGGGATTTGAATTAGGTTATGTAAATTAACGGTCGAATTTTTTTTTAAATGGTTCTGTCGAAATAAGGGAGATAACTGGAGTTCTTCTTCCTGTTCTACCCCGGCCAGCTTTAAAACAACGTTTTTTTTTTTTATTTTCGCTTCTGTTTACATTCAGGTAATGATGAATGTAGTCCCAGTTCGTTTAGTCTAGAGCACAATGTAGTGTGGAGAGCGAAGGAGTGAACATTTAAATCAATTAATGAGGGTCCATCGTAGCATAAACGGTTTGAGAGTCGAGTATCACGTGATGGCGGTTAGTTCAAAAATAGTGGAGCACGACAGCTGAGAAAAAGTCTAATTGTTCTCGTTTCCAAAACAAGGAGAAGAAGAAACACATATGAATGTAACAGCTAATACATAATGAACACAATAACATAGATGAAAACAGGCAACAAGCGCAAATATCGTGAAAACGGCACTAAAAAACGGAACAACTGCTTCAAGCCGGTTAAGCGATAGCGGCCATCTTGTTTGTCCTATATATTATTTACCATTAGTTACATTTCATAGAGGAAAAAGATCATTTATGCTGCTATGCATCACATAACCCTTGTATATTACGCTTTCGGCAGGTAAAAGTCTAAGCAATTTATGCAGCCAAGACTGGTCCCCAGGTACCTATATACCTCATGAATACCGTCCGGGAACTGTCATAGTCCACCATAATAGTATAGAAGCGGATAGGTAACGAGAACACATTGCCGTAAAATGGGATATTTCCATGTTATCACTACTAAAGAAATTAAGATATGAGAACATTTTGGACCTCTACGTCCTGGGCCACGTGCTGCATGCAATTGACAACCATCACATGAGAAGTACGAGAACATCAAGAACTCATTAGTTACATTTAATAGGGTGCCATCTCTTTTGTTAAAGATTGATCACAACATCTTTAAATGAAAAAGGATGCACATATTAATTCAAATTACCACACTCTTTATATACCTACTTTAAACATCCCATCCTCCACGTCTGTGAAATGTGAGATTATCAAGGATCGGATTTATTTTCAAAATAGGTACAAAATTGCTGAACATTGGTATCTCTTGTACGTTTACGGTAATATTGTGACGCTTCCTATCGATGTGAAGTATCTTAGATGGGCAGGATGCTTAGAAAAAAAAGTTTCTTGAACAATGGACGAATCTAATTTGCTGCACAGATTGCCTCCCCACTCCTTATTTAAGTGAATACGAGGCAATCTGGATTTATTTCTCCAATTTCCTCAACTTTATAGTAACCAGTAGGTAAGAAATTTAGCTTTAGAACTATTTCTCATAAGGTGTTTCTTTTTCTTTCTTAAAAAATGTATTCGTGTGCAATGTTGCGTGAATGAACAACTGAGTCTTTGACAGACGGAATCAGTGGTACACACAAAGCCATTACGTCTTATACCATTGGAAATAAATGTGTCTATTGAATCTTTCCGTTGCATTTTTTAAAACTGACAATACCTTAGATTTTACCGCTGACATATAAAGAAAAGCAAACAAAGAGACTATTGAGTGCTTTATTACACTAATGGCATTTGGTGCAAACATGTTGATTATTAGTGATAAATATTGCAAATGTAAAATACATACACTGATAATTTGTCTCCGTAAAATTAAAATGTAAACCTGGAGATATGTCGCAGATATATGACATTTTCTCTGTTTTAGAAACGCTGAAAAAATTTGTTCAAACACGTTACATGAATGACTGCAATTTCGCGCTTATCTGTTCATGGATATATACGCAACGAAATGAGTAGAATAAAATAACACAACTCCATTCTTACCTTTTAGATATTTTCCATGTTTTAAATGGAACACGGAAAATGTTCCTTAATCGCATAATTTACACCTCTGGTAGTTGTAGATCGCTAAATACGTATGATGTCGATTGAAACCTGGCAAAAGACAGGTATAATGACGATAAAACCGGAATATGTTTTGAGACATGCGCATCTACAAACTTGTTATATTTAAGCATGTACACTTAGTTAGAAAACGAGCTCTTGGTACCAATATACACTTCATGAATACTGATTAAGTCAGTTAACCACTCAGACAGGTGTGCATCGTCAGGCGATATAAGATCTTCTTGGATAGTTTCGTATTTTGATACCTCTTAATCTTTAAGATGGAGGACATGAGTCTTGTCTCTAAATTTTGTCTTGTTCGTAAGTTATAAATAAGCTGTTTACTAAACGATGAGTTCAAGGTCAAGCCTTAAAATGTTCTAGAAGAAAACTTGTTTACGAATTTGATGGCACAATGGCCCTCATCCTGGTTATATTATTGTCTCTTAGATTTTATATACGGTACTGAAGTACATAAAATTATTCATTCCTACTTTAAGTTCCGTTTCTAAAACCTTTGCTTGTGGTGGTCAGATATAATTTGTGAGAAATCATTTATGTAAAAATTATTTATTTGGATTACAAAGTGCTCATTGACATTTTGGACTAAATCACAGATTTGGGATTATTGTGAATTTATTCAAGGATATTCTGTATTATATCAATATGGTATTTCAAGACAATTGTCACATCAGCTTACTCAAAACTGGGATTGATTAGGAATACTCAATACTTTTGGACTTGTGATAGAACTTTTAATGCTTTTGGGATTTAATTCACAATACTGCAACTTTTTAACCTTTCTTTTTGTGTTCCTGGAAAATAAATTATTTTACTAAACTAGTTAGTTTTGTTTTCTTAGTTACTTAGTTTACGGCCATAGAGGCGTAAAAATACACATCAAAACACGATAAGCAATGTGGTTTATATTCTGAAAATGCAACGGTTTGTTAAATGACAATATTTGACAGACATGTACAGGAGATCAAATTGATAACTTGTGTTTAACGTGAACGGCCAACATGGTTTACATGTTTGTGTACATGTCTCAAACTTAAAGTGTTTAATTAGAAGCAAGCCATTTATCATTATAACAGCGTACTTCAACCATGCATAGGACCCATTTTATTTGTTTCAGCCACCAAGACAGTGTAAAATTTCAAAACAACTTTTGACTGTCAGAAATTAGCACAATACAAGAGGGGTTCAAGAAAATTCTGTTTCTTCGTTAAAGCCATAATTTATGCATTGAGTTAACACGAATACCTTTAATTATTACAACCATACTCTCTGCAAAAATCAATAGCAAGTTTTTATTTACCTTTTTAATGTAGAACTATTATAATATTTAAAATTAGCAACAAAAAATGACCCATGAGACCATAATAAATTGTCATTTTTCCTGTCTTCTCAAATCAGTAAGTGTACGAAGAATCATTTCCACATTACCTTGAATCTGATATATTAAATTTCTCGAAAAACACTTCCGATAATTTTAGACAAATTAAACATTAAAGAACAAATGAACTAACTCAACAATGGCAGAGTTCAGTTGTAACACTTCTCACCCATTCTATTAATAAACAACGTAAACATGTATATATATATATATATATATATATATATATATATATATATATATATATATATATATATATATATACATGAAACAACAGCACAAGTGACTAAGATTTTAACGTTTACAACTATGAAACGCGATGAAACTGATATTTAAAAAAATGTAATTTTAGGTACCAGTCGAAGGAGATTGGATAACTTGTGAGGGGCGCTTCATAACCATTTGTCAGTATGATAACTTGTGGATCATCTGGAAATGCAATACATTAACGCAAACAAACCATTTGGAATTTTAGCTATATAGGATAGTGTTTTATTTAAGAAATTTCACACTTGTATGTAAATCTTTAATTTCCCGCTGGATAGTTTTTGTATTTTGGTCACCCATAAAATTTAAGGTAAAGGGCATTAGCCTAATACGCATGGGATTTGTGCTTATCAATTAATACATATTACATTGCATCAGGCTTGAAAATAAATTGGTTTGTGTTGGTGACTACCTGTGATAATTAGACTCAAATAGATCAAATCCACGACTTGTGCTTCAATTGAATGACCATCTTAATTTACGTGTTTATGTAAGTAATTCAAAATCAAAATGGTTGTCATGTTTACCCCGACCCAGAGTAGCCCCAGTTTGAAACATATATAATCAAAGTAATTTTGACAAGCCATTGTTTGATGTTAAACATTGCCGCAGGCTACCACTAATCCATTACGTACGATTGCCGTGGCTAGAAGTGGAGAGCCGGACCTAGGAGTTGCGAAGCCACCAGATAGCCAAGTTGTGGAAACGTTTGTCCAGATCAAAAGAAGTTGCCTAAAGAAGTGGAGTGTCTTAACTTCTTTTCCCTGCAGACAGACAGACAGGTTGAACTGGCCGCTAAGACAATTGGACAGGGTCACAGCGCCACCCAGTCAGAATCGAGATAGGGGAGAGACCCTGATTTGGGTAGAATTATATCCCCGCGTCTTCCGGCAAGAATTAGTTCTCTAAGAGAAATTACCCAGGGGACAGGTTAGCGTAACTCGGAATACCCATTCGTTATTGGCGGGAAAATCTTAGAACAGGAAATTCTAAGTACTTAGAACTTCAAATAAGGTCAGTGAGCTATTTGTTCGGTCTTTGCGGAAAGTGACTGCATTTTAATTGTCTGTCGTATGTATACTTTATTATTACTAGAATCATGGTACGAAGAATTACTTTGTTTTGTTAATATGTTTGCATATTTTGAAGGAATGAGTTGATATTTGTAAAGAATTATATAGCTTGCTAGCCGTCGTAAGAGTTAATATTGTAATTCGCTATGTGGGTATTTTATAGTAGACTAACACATGTGTTCATGTGATTATAGATTTTGCCATTGTTGAATATTTGTGTAATGTACAGACATGCGTCTGATTGTTGTCAGATTGTAGTACAATGAGATTAAATATATATGTGTATATACTGATGTGACGCAATGTATTGATGTCTGTAAGACAATTCGCTGATACCGTGTTATTACGCCATTGTTTACACTGCAGGAAGTGTGTGGGAACTTCGATGTGTACGCATGCATGACAGAAACCGTGATAGCCTTATTTGATGATCAATTGTTGATCTAGTGTGAGGTGAGATTCGATAAAGCAGATGTTAACGCCTTGTGGTTTTTCACAGGAAGCTTTGAGGGACAGACCGGTTACATTTTGGTCCCGTAGTCTCAGATAGAGAGACGGAGGAAAGGAGAAGAAAGGAGAGAAGTCAGGAGAAGTTGAAGTCTGGGAGCGAAATTGGAGGAGGAGATAGTAGAGAGGGAAACGGAGTCGATGGAGGTGTTAGAGGAACGGAAAGAAGGAAGGAATTAGCGGGAAAGAAAGAGATGAGTAGATGCAAGGACGGGGGAAAATCGAACTCACACTGTAAATCACGGGATGAATTAGGCTGTCACTTGGTGGAGGGAAAGACGGGTGATTGAAAGTTATCGTTTTTTAATTATCGAATTTATTAAATTGTTATTGATTGAATTTCATCTTCGTGTTCTCTATAATTTAGCCGTCTGCATTGCTGACTGGGGGCTCAGAGCTGTAAATCTACCTCGTCACTAACTTAACTTTCTAACCTCACGAGCCAGGGTGGAACTTTCATCATAATTTAATTAAAATAATTTGGAAGAACCCCACCCCAATGCGAGCAAACGTCACAATGGTTAATGGTAATGAAAAGCATGCCAATTTGGTATAATGACGGTGGACTTCATTTATGCATGGCACCTATATTGTTTGTTTTTGAGCGACCTTGTCAGAGGACAAATTCAAAATAGCCACTGACTGTAAGAAATTAAGGTTTGCTCATTTCTATTTGCAAAGGATGCAGTTGAGTTTCGGATATGCGAGTTGCAATGGAAACGGCTTGATAGTAGTAAATAGGGACGATAGGGGGATAAAGGGAGTTTATCATTAAAAACACCCCTGGGAAGATATAGGGACTATGTAAATTTAACATTGAGAAAAATCGTGGGACTGTATAGGGACAATGGGAATTAACATTGGGGAATAGTTCGTGGGACTGTCTAGGGACAATGGGAATTTAACATGGGGGAATAAATCTTGGGACTGTCTAGGGACAAGGGGAAATTTAACATGGAAATAAATCGTGGGACTGTCTAGGGACAAGGGAAATTTACCATGGGATTTTAAAAAAATAAAAAATAAAAAAATAGGGTAGGCAATTGAAAGTCAAGGTCTTTTCGAGAGATAGGAGTGGCCCTGAAAAGGGCCTTTGGGTTTATGTTAATGTATCCCTTAACATAAAGGGCACCGCATTGGTCTTCTTCTTGTCCTTAGGCTGCGTCTCACTGTATGACCATAGATTAACACTCTTTTGAGGCATCCTTGACGTTCTACATAGATCCTACGTATCTATACGATGGTGTCTGTCCTATGGACAACTGTCCAGATGGATCGGACATACATGGGTATGTTCGTCTGGAACATCGTCGAAGACACAAGCGTGGAAGATTGTACGTCGTCCACATCTTGAGGCGCCGAGTAACAGGTGAAGGAATGCAGTGAACTGCACTTATTTATAGAGAGAGGAAGGATTGAAACGGATTGAGTTCGTTGACCAATCCAAACACGCGTTACAAAATTCAGTCAGCCCACATCCAATCCGAAGAGAGCAGTCTGTGACGTCACGTAGTCTATATAGATTCGCTATCGCCTGTGCGCAGTCAATCCATGCGACAGTTTTTCAACATGTCGGAAACTCAGAAAACGATCAATTGGGGTGTACCAGCCGTTGAGACTACCAAGGGAAGCCGGACTTACTTTCAGAAGAGGTGAATTGGGATTATGTGGATTTTCTTACCTCGCAAGAATTTGTTCCAGAACCTTCGTCACCTTCTCCTTCCTTACCACACGTGGAGAATTTTAGACAGAGACAGAAAGAAGAATTATAGAAATTTATAAAGCAGCAAAAGGAAGCAGAACAAGCTTTTCTCCTACAGCAACAGCAGCAAGAAGAAGAGGTAAGAAAAAAACAAGAAGAAGAAGAAGCAGCAAAGAAACAAGAGGGTGAAAGTGAAACCGTCACGGTACTGTTGGACATTTTAGCGGAGTTAAGAAGTCTGATACAAATGTATCAGACTTCTTTATCACGACCGAAGAGAATACGACCTTCCCGAGCTAAACACTCCAGCCCTGTGACTAAGCCTACCGTACCACCCTTAGTGATTTCAACCAAATCATCATCAGAAGTAGGCCTTGGCCGTGGCAAAGGCTTAAGGCAGTTAAAGTTGATTGCTTAAATTCAACCCTACACCAAAAAGGCCCTTTTCAGGGCCACCCCTATCTCTCGAAAAGAGATTGACTTTCAATTGCCAATAACTAAAAAAAGCCCCATTTTACCCCTATAGTACGTGTCTGTGTATTAGTGCGTGAGTATAGGTTCTTATTTTAAAATCAAAAACCCAAAGACACTTACCTTTTATAATTAATTTATTCTTTTATAAATATTTACAATTTAATTCACAATTCACAACAAAACACTTTAAAAAAGTTCATAGACTTCTTCTGTCTCATTATTTACTCTCTCTGTTTTTTAAATTTCTTCACAAAGTCTTTTCCTCTTCTTCCTCCTCACTTTCTTCCCTTCTTCTTTTCTTTTCCTGTTTCTTTTTCATTACCTGTCTGCTTTCTTCCTCCTCTTCTTCCTCTTCGTCTTCCTCCTCTGAAGAATCCCTCTCTTCTTCTGACTCTTCTTGTTTCTTTTTTGGGCAATCTGGAGACCAGTGTCCTTTTTCTTGACAATGATAACATGTATCTTGACTTTTGTCTCTTTTAACCCCTGTTTTGCTTTTTTGACGGCCTGGACACTCTGAAGACCAATGCCCTTTTTTCTGACAGATATAGCATGTATCTTGACTTTTATCTCGCAAGGAAGGAGAGTAGTCCGAAGGCTGGTAGGAAGAAAATTTTCTAATGACCCCTCGCAAAGCTCTGATGAAACGTTCGATCTGGGTAGTCTCTTCCATCGTTCTACTCGGTTTGAGAGTGAAATGAATAGTGAAAGGACAAGAAACATACCCTTTATATACACTGGTCTGCCATGACTATAAAGTAGCCCATGGTGTTTAAACTTTAGTCATTTGACGTTTTGCACTCAAGATGAAACGATCCAATTCATTTGAGAAGAAAGAAGAAAGTAAGAGACAGAAACGTGATCTATCGCCTCGTACCAGAGATGAAGCCTTGGCACAAATTCATGCCAGTGATTTTGAAGAGGACATGAGTGAACCAGAATCCAAACCCTCTAAGCAAAGTTCACCACCCTTAGTTAACCCTGAAAAATACTATTCCATTCGAGAGACAGAAAAGCACTCCTCTAGAAAATTTAGAACCATGGCTTACAAATACACGGTGAAGTTTAAAGATTTCAAGTCCGACGTACCCTTAGAGAAAGCAGAAGGGTTCATCACCGGGATGTGGGATTCTTTGCTTACCACACTCAAGCGACAATGTCAAGCCAAAGAAGACGATCGCTTGAGACTTTCCATACAACACGACGGTTTGAAATGCCCTGTTTGGATCGAGTTTAGCACCCCTGCAGAATTGACTGCTTCCAAAGTCATGGACAAGATTCAACACGTGAAACAATCTAATGACCAGTTTGACATCACCGATGGAAAAGCCACACTCGACATGACCCACATCTCTCCTCCTCAAGGGACCGGACAACGCAATAAGGTGTTATTGGTGAACGACCTTCGCAGCTTTAAGCGTAGCCTCGTCCAAATTCACAATTCTCAAGACCAGATGTGTTTAGACAGGGCTATCGTGGTGGGACGAACCTATGCCAACAAGAACGACACGGTAGAATGGAAAAGAGCCTGGGAGAACATTCGAAAATCAGACCGAGCCAAACAACAAAACGAAGCAGAACTCCTGTTACGACAAGCCGGCCTGTCCACAGAAAAACCCTGTGGCATTCTGAACTGCAAAACTTGCAAGATATCCTAGCTCCACTCTACACCTTGAAAGTGCACCCTCAAGAAGTGCGCGGGCCTCTGTTGTTTCGAGGGACAGACTTTAAGGATGGAAAATACATTCACCTTTATCATCACGATGAACATTTTGATACCATTACCAGTATCACAGCATTCCTGGGATATGGTTATTACTGTGAGAAATGTGACTATGGCTATAACAATCGAGAGCAACACAAACATTGCGGATCGAAATGCTCAGGATGTTTGGCCTCTCCACCCTGTCTGAGCGAAGGACAAGAACCATTGCATTGTTCAACTTGTCTGCGCACGTTTGTCAGCCCTGCCTGTTACCAACAACATCTGAAGACGCAAGGTTCACAGAAGAAATGTGCTTGTCAACTGCAGGGATTGTGCCCTACGTGTGGACAAGGCCTATGTACCAACAGTGCCAAGGCACACGTATGTCGAGGAAAGAAAAAATTTCACATTTGTCACCACATCGTGGACTTGGAACACCAATACTACGTGCAAAAGTACCAACCCCAACCAGAGAAAGAGGACGGTCACAAGAATGAAAAAGGCAATTTCATCTTTTTCGATTTCGAATGCATGCAAGAAACCGGCATTCACATTCCTAATTTCTGCGTGGCTCATCGAGCGTGCGAAAAGTGCATTCAAGAACCTATCTTCAGTCATTGCCCTCACTGCAGCAAGATTCCTGGAGGGCGTGAAAAAAATCTTTCGGGGACCGAACACGCTAGCCGATTTCGCCCGATGGGTCTTAGACCCCATCGACAAGAGGTGGAGCCAAGAGGACATCGAACGTTACGGAGATTGTCATCGCCATGCCACGGTGATGGCTCACAATTTCTCCGGATACGATGAACAGTTTCTTTTGAGACACTATACGGAACATGGCACCGAACGTCCTAAAGTCACTTTGAACGGAGCCAAAATCATTTTCATTCAAGTGGGACAAGTCCAGTTTAAAGATTCGATGAGCTACTTAGCCATGTCTTTGAGTCGAATGCCTAAAACGTTTGGAATGACAGAAATGGCTAAAGGGTACTTTCCACACTTTTTCAATACGGAAGCCGATCAACACGCCGTTCTACCCCATTTGCCTGAGGCTCACTATTACGACCCTGACAACATGAGTACCGAACAACGAGAAGCTATCTACGCTTGGTACCAGGCTCATGCCTCAGACCCTTTCGACTTTCAGGAAGAAATGCTAAAGTATTGTCGTTCCGACATTTTACGTCGATGCTGTGGAAAATTTCGAGAACTGTTCATGGAACATGGAGGGGTCGATCCTTTGAAAGAAGCTTGCACCATTGCCAAAGCGTGTTCCTTAGTGTACCGGCAACGATTCATGCCTGAAAACACCGTGGCTGTCATCAGTCCTCAAACGACCAACTATGTCAAACGTCAATACTCGGTCAAAATCCTACGCTGGTTACATTACTTGTGCGACAAAGAAGACAAATGGATTCAGCATGCCCGCAACGGAGGGGGCAAAAAGACCATTGGAACGCATTCGGTCGATGGCTGGGACTTAGAAAACCCCAAGATTGTGTACGAATTTAACGGTTGCTTATTTCACGGATGCCCCGTCTGTTACCCTGACCGTGGCACTAAAAATCAGTTTTTACAACGAACCATGGAAGACTTGTACCAGACCACTTGTCAGCGACGCCTAAAGTTAGAACAGGAAGGATACCAAGTGGTGGAAATGTGGGAACACGAGTACGATCACCGTTTGAAAACCGATCCCGAGTTTAAACGTCTCGTGGAAGGTTACCAGTTCATGGACCCGCTGAACCCGAGGGATAGTTTGTACGGAGGAAGGACCAATGCCACCTGTTTGCTGTACCAAGCCGACGAAGAGAAAGGAGAAGAAATGAAATACTTGGACGTGTGTTCGCTGTATCCCTACGTGTGCAAATATTGTCGCTTTCCTGCAAGTCACCCACAATTGTTGACGGAACACATCGACCTGAAAAACATTCGACAATACGAAGGTCTGATCAAGTGTAAAGTTTTGCCTCCCACGGACTTGTACCATCCCGTCTTACCTCACCATTGCCAGGGCAAACTGCCCGTCGATTGGACACGTTTCAAAAATGGCCTACGGATAGGAAAGGATTACCTACTTTGAATGTTTTAGCTAGAACAGGATTTGTCTACTTGGGATCTGAGGCTGGATTGGGATACGAAGTACAGTGTTTCAGCTGTGGCCTGAAATTACGAATGGATCTATGTCTCTATAAAGATTCAGCTATTCTGGAACATACTCGATGGTCTCCGCACTGTCCTTACCTTTCTATGGCCTTTCCACCCATTACGCTATGGTACAATTATGACGGCACCTTAGAGACGGTACCTTCCAAAAAAAGACATAAAAAAGGAACGATGTACAAGCTTGAGATTGCATTGCGCCTAGTATAAAAATGAACCCTAGGCAAGATCGATAGTTCATTGTGACTACCAAGACCAGGCGAACAAGATGAATATTTTCAGAGAAACACAAAACAAGTTGAGACAGGCACACTTCAAGTGTGGGGCTTCTGAAGTGGAATGCGATTGTGAGCCTTGCGATGGGAACGATGCTGTACGATGTGACCTTAGCGATGCCGTAAAGCATCATGGGAACTTTGTTCTCACTACCCCTATCATGGAAAGTGATGCTGTGCGTGCCAAGCCTAACGGATGCGAAAGCGACGCCGCTCGTCCTCTTGGACACTTTACAGGGTTTCGTTTTAAAGGTGGATGTCAGCCTTCACGTTTACCAACCTACGGATGTAATCCAGCCCTGAGCAAACTCCTGTCCATGTCACCCAACCCTCATCGAAACGAACATAAGAAAAGACGAATATTCGTCCCCTTTGTGTTTATCTGAATACTGCGACTTTGAAAATCGTCTTCAATCGTTCAAAGGAAAATGGCCTAAGTATTTGGGAGGCCCGACCCCCGAAGAATTAGCCAGAGCCGGATTTTTCTACTTGGGCGAAGGAGATAAAGTCAAGTGCTTCAGTTGCGATGTGTCACTTCACCACTGGGAACCACAAGATTCGGCCTACCTGGAACATGCTTGATGGTCACCGAATTGTCATTACTTACCCTTAGTGGGACCGAGAAATTGAAGTAACTTACCATGTCGTTGAAGAAGAAGAAGAAGAAGAAGAAGAAGAAACCAGATTGGCTTGGAGTCAAATGTTGGACATCACCGAGACCAGTATTTAAACTTCATTTCAAAAACGATATTGAATCATTACCTAAAGAACTGCAAAAGAAGATTTACAAGGAAGTTTGGCAGGGACTTGCCAGAATGAAATCTCAATGGATAACTGTAGAACTTTTGTGTCGAGAAATTCACAAGAGGAAAGTGAGAAAAAAAATTAATCAATGTGTTAGATTTCTCTGGGTCAAGTGGGCATTCATCCTATCATATCACTCTAGACCATTTACATCAAAAGAGTTCAATGAGATTCTTGGACGTTACCCCGAATGGCAGTGGTCAGAAATTACTTACTATGTGGATTACTTTTGCTCTAGGAGAAGATTGTGAATTGTACTGACTGACCTATTCATGGATACTTTACAAGAGAACATTCGTGCTTTGCCTGTGGAGTTGAGTGAACGCATTTACCGAGAGGTGGTCAATATACAAGTGAAACGTAAAGAACAATTGCATCCGTTACGTCAGCGATTTTTAAATCACTGGTATCTGAATGGTATAAAAGGATTGATTCGTTTGAAAGTGTTTCATTGGACAGACCTTCATCAACTACCTTTTGGTTCAAACAAATGGTTCATTCTTGATGATTCTATTTGGTACCAGGTCGACTTACTGCAACAAATTTCAGAGGAAGAAGAGTTAAAGGAATACCAACATCTTTTACAAGATGTCACCTTAGTGGAAGAGGAAACTTCTGAACGAACTGTAAAGCGCAAGTTAGTGACTAAACCATTTAGATTTGCTACTGGAATAAAACCATCTCTAACCAGACAGTACAGATATTGTCTGCGAGAAAAAAAGTTTTTTAGTATGACCTGTTTATGGATACTTTACAAGAGAACATTCGTGATTTACCTGTGGAGTTGAGAGAATGCATTTACCGAGAGCTGGTCAAAATACAAGTGAAACGTAAAGAACAATTGCATCCGTTACGTCACCAGATGTTTAACCACTGGTACCTGAATGGTATAAAAGAACTGATTCGTCAGAAATTGTTTCAGTGGTCAAACCTTGTTCAACACTTTGAGGTCGCCAATGATCGACATGTTCATAATTTTGGTTACTTTGAGATTCACCTAGAGCAACGCATTGAGGAAGACAAGTTAAAGGATTACCAACATATTTTACGTGGAATCTACTTGGAGGAAGAGGAAACTCCTAAACGAAGTTTGAAGTTTAGATTACAGTTTGGAGCATTTAAATTTCCAACTGGAGAACGAAGATCTCTGGGTACAAAGTTCGTGTATTGCATCCAAAAAAAAAAAGAATATAAAAATAGGCTGTCATGCCGAGGTTTTTATCACATGTGATTGAACAGATTCCGCGGAAGGAACTCAATGACCATATTCAAACCGTGGATCATTACCATCAATTATTACAAGAACTGTATCCATTCAATTTCGGTTGACGCATAGTGTGTGTCTTAGTGACTTGTTTTCTGGGATTTCGTTTACCAGCCGATTCCTTGTGGACTCTTTACGATCAGTACTTACCACCCAAATGACCTTAAATGGTCACGAAAGACTCCTTTTGCTCAAAGTCTTGCGTTTTCATCTGGATACTTCTCAAACTCTACGGGAAAAAAAGATTCGTCAACTTTTAGCTACCCAAGACGTGTATGACGATGTGTGTGTAGCTTGTGACTTACACCCCCATTGGACAGATGTCCGTGCCTGGAAAGAATGGGATTTTGAGGCTTGGACCCAAGAAGTGGCCCAGTATGCACGAGAGTTGTTCAAGGAAAAAAGTTACTTTTCAACCTGTGTTAGTGACGGTACCAGAAGAAGAACTCGTCACCCAGGACAGGACTGTCGTGAACATGCCTGAAAGACCCTTTCGGGAGGACACTTGTGTGACCTTACCCCCTATAGAACTGGTCAGAACCTTACCCAAAACATGTTGTACAGACATTTGTTTCTATTCTACGTTGATAATTTCGATGTGCCTTTTATCGTTGTACTTAAGCCTTTGGCTTTTATGTATTTTTGTCTTTCGTATTCATGTTTAAAACATTCAATAAACGTGACCTGAAAAAAGTATATAAACTCTTGTCTTGTTTGTTTTCGTGTCACAAGTGACATTCCTAACACTATGGCTACCTCTGCTTCCTCTTCCTTTACTGTCAAAGTCATCGACGAACACTTAGATCGTGCCGGTTGGGAGGCTTTGTATCTTCGCCATCCCTTTAACATGCTCATTGCTGGACCTAGCGATTCAGGCAAAACCGAATTCGTCAAACGTTTGATTGAACATAAACATCATTTGATCGATCGACCACCTCAGCGTGTCGTGTGGTGTTACAAAGAGTGACAATCTTCGTACATCCTCTTGCGAGAAAGTCAAGGCGATTCCATCGTGTTTGTGGAAGGCATTCCTAAAGAAGACGATGACATCGTCTCTGACTCCCGTCAAACCCATTTGGTCATTTTCGACGACATGTTAGGAGAAGACGAAGAAGAAATTAAACTGTGGTTCACGCGCAAAGGGCATCACCGTAATGTCAGCGTCGTTTACATCACTCAAAATTTGTTTCAACAAAGTAAAGCCCATCGCACCATCAGTCTCAATGCGCATTACGTGGTCTTGTTTAAAAGCCCTCGAGATCAATCGCAAGTGCAAGTCTTAGCCAAACAGTTAGGAACACCTTGGCTGACTCAGGCGTACGACGATGCCACTCACACTCCACAGGCCTATTTACTCGTCGATTTGAAACCTACGACCCCTGATGATTTGCGATTTCGTACCCAATTGTTTCACCACTGGTGCCAAGACGGAGGGCCTGTCCTGTACACGTCTCCGTCCTCGACTTAACTTCACTCCAAAAAATCTATAAAAACCTCAGACACTTTTCGTCTGTCTCACACAGTTTGAACATGACGTCCCTTCAATCACATCTTCCCGTCAAATTGATTCGTGCCTTGTATGGCATCAGTCGAGAAAAAAATCCACAAATACGAGCTCGTGTATTAGAAGCTAGTCTCAAAGAAGTCTTACGATGGTGACAGCACGTCAATTACTCCAAGGGATCATTCAGATTCCTCATCAAACCAAACGCTTTCTTGATCGAAACAAAGTCGCTTTCACCAAATTGGCCGATCCCCACATCGACACTCAAACCAAAAATCAAATCATTTTGAAACCTGGAGGGAGTGGTACTCTAGGAGGGGTCATCATTCGCTCTCTCTTAAGATGGGATCCTAATGCTCCCAAAGTTCTCCCCAAGATAAAAGAAGTCAAACGAAGCTCTAAGAAGAAAAAAAGAGCCACGGTGTCAAGACCAGGTCCCTAAGGAGACCCTTGTCTCCAAGAACTTCTCCAGTGGCGGGACCCTCCTCTTACCAGACACCACCCCGGAAAAAGAAAAGCCCCCAGAAAAAGAAACAGAGAAAAAGTCCCCAGAAAAAGAAAAGCCCACAGAAGAAAACTAGTCGCAAGAGAGGCACTTCGGCCAGGACGCAACCTTACACTCACAAACCACGACCTGCCACGGCAGTGACCGCGTCTCCGGTAGCTCAGGTTCAGTCACTTCTCCGTTGATGACACCAAGAACTGAAAAGTACTTGGAGACGTTGATCACACCAAGAACTTCTCAGTTGATGACCCCAAGAACTTCCCCAGTGGCATGACCTTCCCATTTAGCGGCAGTGGCCGCGGCTCACAAAGTACCTGCTCCCAAAATCAAAGTCCAAGAGAGATCGGGCATGTTACAAAGTTTACTGGATTTGTCCAAGCAAGAACTGGCTCGATTTAGTCCGTTTCGTACCCGTACACGACGTGTCATGCCTGTCCTCAAGTTGATACGCCGCAAAGACAATCAGTGGCGACGCGTTCCAGTATAAAAAAGGCCTGCGACCAAGTAGGGGTATTAGTGAACTTCCAAAAGATGTCACCTCCAAGAAGTCAAAAAAGAAAGAGACAAAGGCAGACTCGTCATCCGAGAAAGCGCTTAG
The DNA here is from genome assembly GCA_028554795.2 of Sinohyriopsis cumingii. Lineage (NCBI taxonomy): Eukaryota > Metazoa > Mollusca > Bivalvia > Unionida > Unionidae > Sinohyriopsis > Sinohyriopsis cumingii. Next base: position 139,767,015 of record CM068827.1, on the reverse strand, counting down.
CCAAGCATCGACGTTACCCTAAGAAAAGTCACAGTCATTCCAAGAAAAAGAGGCGTCAACAAAAGGGAGGATTCCTTGGCGATTTTGGAAAAAACATTGTCACCTTTATGACAAAGCGATAGTCCCCCCAAAAAAGATAAAAGGGCGTGTGTTAAGTCATCGATGTTAGTGTCTGTTTGGTGAATGTCCCGGAACCCACAAGCAAAGATGTTCCCATCCAGAAAACATCCCTTTTCTAAACTCCAAGGAAAGAAAAGGAAAGGACTGCCTCCACGTTTAGTCAAACATGTGGACATGTTATCTGTCCTGTCCAAAGCTTCTCCACCCCTGCGAAAAAAAAACTCATTCAAACGGCCTCCAAAGAGGTCATCGATACCATGTGCGAATGTTGTTTGAACGTCTTGAAAGGCACGATCCCTTTGTCCAAACACCAGAAACAATGCTTAGGCAAACATCGTCACGTTCTGCGCCAAATGGTTCAAAAGAAAATCCCCATCGGACAAAAGAAGAAGATGTTGATCCAACGTGGAGGAATTTTACCCCTCTTGCTAGGCCCCTAACTGAAAGGAGTCTTGGGAACCGTGTTGGGAGGACTGATGGGAGCAAGATAAAAAGGACCTCTGAAGTCCTAAGATCTCAGAATCGACCCCTGACATCCCATGGAAGGACGAAAACTAGCTTTAGTGCCTTACAAACGATGGATGGAACACCATCGTTGACAATAACAACGCACCCCGCATTTACCTCCCAATCCCCATCTGAGCGAGATGTCCCAGTTGCAAGACGAATTGCAGTCCTTGATGGATCGCCAAGATTTGTCCGAAACCGAAAAATCGCAAAAGTACGGCCAACTCTTGCAGCGACTCTTTCACCAAAAAGCTTTAGACGAAACAGCTCTTCCCACTCTGAAAGATTTTAAGACCTTGATGAAAAGTCCAGCATGATCACTGCCAACACCACCACCACCACTGCTACTACCAGTGACCAAGACAAAAAAAGGAGAAGAAGAAGAGGAAGGATTTCAAACTCCACCAGATAAGTACGCAAGTTAACAACACCACCTACCTCCAGAATTGGATGGATTAAAAAGATGATGACCACCCCGTCTTCATCAAAAGAGAAAAAGAAGGTGAAGACAGAAGTTAAACAAGACAAAATATCCCCTGTTCAGGCATCCTCCTCCTCGACACCTATTGCCGGTCGCACACGCAAAGCATTACAATCCAAGAAAATACACCAAGAGAAATAGAGTAGCATCTTCCAAGAGTGGGTGCTTTATTAACACACAAGCTAACAAATGGAAAAAGTCTTAGCCAGCATTTACTACGAACCCTCCCATCCTGCAGGTTACGCAGGAGTTCAAAAATTGTATCGTGCTGCCAAAACGCGACTGAAAAGTCTCCGTTTACCTCAAGTGCAACGATGGTTACAAGAACAAGCTACTTACACTTTACACAAACCCATTCGACGCAAGTTTTCCAGAAGTCGCACCCGAGTGGAAGGCATCGATCATCAATGGCAAGCCGATTTAGCCGATGTCTCTCATTTAGCCGGCTACAATCGCGGCTACAAATATTTGTTTTGTGTCATCGACGTCTTTTCCAAATTTGCCTGGGTCGTGCCCTTAACTTCCAAATCGAGCAGCGAGTTAGTGCGAGCCCTGCAACGAGTGTTGAAACAAAGCGGTCGTCACCCTCTTCGATGGCAAACGGACAAAGGTACTGAATTTCTTAACCAAGCTTTCCAAAAAGAATTAAAGAAACGTGACATTCATTTTTTTATCACCGAGAATCCTGAAACCAAAGCCAGCATCGTGGAACGTTTTCAACGCACTTTGAAAGAACGCATGTGGAAATATTTTACTCATCACCACACTCTGAAGTACATCGACATCTCACCGCACCTGGTGCAAGCGTACAACCAAGCTTACCATCGAAGCATTAGACGTGCCCCGCAAGAGGTGACTCCCGAGAACGAGGTGCTAATGTCTGATCGCCTGTTTGGCACGTCCCCGACGACAGCTTTCCCCAAGAAAAGTGGAATGTTGACCGTAGGAGATTGGGTACGCATTGGCAAAACCAAGCGCACTTTCGACAAAGGTTACTTACCTAACTGGACCACCGAATTGTTTCGTGTCACTGGACGAATGAATGGTCGTGATCCTGCCGTCTATAAATTGGAAGACATGAACGGAGAATTGCTCAAAGGAACGTTTTATTTGCCCGAGTTACAACGTGTCACCAAAAAAGAAGACGACGTGTACGACATCGAAAGCATTCTCGAACGCAGAACCCGTAAAGTAGGCAAACGACGTGTCAAATAAGTCAAAGTACGTTGGAAAGGATATCCACCCAGTTTTGATTCTTGGATCGACGCTTCGCAAGTCATCGACTATAAAAAGAAGTGATCATCATGCCCTTTCACACAGACGCAGGTACGGCGACCACTCCTTCACCCAGTTCTCCTCTGCAAGATTTACAAAAACAACCCTTGTGGGTTTGGTGTGGAGAACGTGTGCCTAAAACGCAAATCGTCTTTTTCTGCCAAATCTTCATGGTGTATTGTGTCATCGGGGCAGCCATAGCCAATTTGAGTTTGCAACAAGAAGACAAACAATGGTGGACCATTTTATTGAGCAGTTGCATCGGTTACCTGCTTCCTAATCCCTCCCTGAAATTCACCTCGAACGGGAACAACGGGAACCTTGTGTCCAGTGCCAGTGCCAGTCACCACTCCAACAACAACAACAACCCTATTTTGGGCGGAGACACTCCTCTGACGTCCAGTAACCCCTCGGACAGCCACAGAACTCTGGAATTATGAGTCACCAAAACCAATTTTACTTAACCTTACCTAGTGACAGTTCTATGGAGGTGTTTCCCCACAACACGTTGTGCTGTTACACGGCCAAATTACCCCAGGCCATCCATTTAGATCACGAAGCCCATTGGGAAGTGGCTTTGGTTGAAATCATTCACCCGACCCAAGTTCTCAATGTCCTTCCCAATCAAAATTTTTTTACGGTGGAAGTTTATGACGAGGAAATGCAACAATACTTGGATACCCACGTCAAATATGATAAGAAAGCCCGTTGCACAAAAAATCAAAAGTGGACCACCTATCACTTGTTCGTTCCCCCAGGCTATTATTTTAGTGGTCAACATTTGGTCAGCACCATAGCCTCCAGGTTTAATGTCGTGTTTCTGAAAGCTTTGGAGAGCGTCAAAAAAGTGTCACCATGGAGTGAGGGGAGTAAAATCATGTCCATTTTATTTTGTCCTGAATTGTTTGCCATGTTGGGCGGGGACATGGAACTGAGGAAGAAAGTAGAACAACAAAAAGTCGAATTAGTAGTCATTTCCGACAACGATTCTTTTGCCAAGTTTTTTCGTGCCCCGGTAGAACTGAACCAAGGACTGAATTTGATCTTTGTGTACTCGGATGTGTGGAGTATAACGTGGTGGGACACACCTCCGTACAGTTACTGCGTGTCATTCCTTTCAAAATGGATTCTGCCACGGTCGCTGACGAGGAAGGTGGAAATACTTATCACGTTCACCGCGAATTTGTACATCCTCACTATTTGCCGGTCAGCAAGTCGTATTTGGACACGGTCAACATTGCTATAAAAGAAGATCTGGGACAAAATATTTCGTTCACCAAAGGAAAAGTCACGGTGAAACTCCATTTTCGAAAACGGTTCTCTCACGAGTTGTAAGTCATGTATCCAGTGTACCGAGGGGTTGCTCGACAGCGAGGACACGCTTTAGGAGATATGTTAACATCAGCCTTTCGTTCGGTGGCCCCCGTGTTGAAACCGATGGTGACACGCGGATTGCACGCCTTGAAAGATGCGGCATTGACACACGGCAAAGAATTTCTCCAAAATGTCATCATTGACAAACAAAACCCTAAAGAAGCCTTCTTGAGGGCAGGCAAAAATGTCTTGTTGCAAACAGGCAAAGACCTTTTGGGTCGACGAGAAACGCCTATAAATGCCCTGCACGCTACCGAGTCAGGCATTCCACAGCAAAGACAAGGCAGAAAGAGACGACGAAGAAAACACCCTTTTACCAGACTTCACACTTCTAAAGCTAGAAAGACAAAGAAAAGAAAAACCGTTCGAGACTTAGACGTTTTCGATTATTAAAGTATTGAGAAGCAGAAAAAATGATGCACCGAGAGTCTTGCGCCTGTTCCAAGTTGGAACTAGATCTGTTTGCCATGCCATCCACCATAATGACCATGCAAGAACCCCAGTGGGTGGAATTTCACCCTGTCTCCTCTTTGACGGATTCCGCTCCCATCGAGTTTGAAATCAAAGGACAGTCCGAAGATTACATCGATCTGAATAGCAGTTACTTGTACCTGAAAGTCAAAGTTCTAGATAAGACTGGAGGTGTTATAGATGACGAGCAAGTAGCTCCCGTCAACAATTTCATGCATTCCTTGTTTAGCGGAGTGGACTTGTACTTGAATAACAAACTAGTCAGTAGCAGCATGGATACTTACCCTTATCCTGTCTACCTGGAAAATCTCTTGACGTACGGAATAGACGCCAAGAACACTCATCTCAATGCTTGTGTAGTATGGGAAGCTGACGATGCGAGCCAGTTTGACATAACTGAAACGGATACAACCAAAGCACACAATGAGGGATTTGTAGAACGAAGAGACAAAATAAAAAATGGACAGAGCTTAGAACTGATGGATCGCTTGCATTTGGACATGTGGTTACAAGAAAAGTATTTGCTGAACGGGGTGAATGTCCGGCTGAGACTGAATCTCAGCAGTACCGCTTTCCATTTAGTGGCTGATAGTGTCGATTACAAAACCAAAATAGAAGAATCCAAACTCTACGTACGACGTGTGGAAGTGTTACCTAAAGTGGGAAACAACATTAGTCAGACGTTGAGCAGAACGACCGCCAAGTATCCCATACGACGCGTGGAAGTGAAAACCTTCACCATTCCTGCTGGACAGCGATCCATGATCGAAGATCATCTGTTCCAAGTGCAATTACCCAAACTTTTAATCCTTGGTATGTTCGAGAATAGAGACTTCAACGGAGTCCACGATCAAAATCCTTTTGAGTTTAAACATTACAAAGTGTCCAAGATTGAAGTCAGTCGCGATGGCAAGACCTTGTGTACCCGACCTTTTGAATCTGACTTTGACAAGAAGAATTACTTGAGGTCGTACTTGTCCCTGTACGAAGCCACTGGACAGTTAGGGACCAACACCACTCATGGCATTACGTACGAAGATTATGCAGGAGGCTATGCTTTGTGGGCATTTGATTTCACTCCAGACCAAGGCAGCGACGAGGGACATTTCCACCCTATAAAATCCGGCCAGATTCGTGTGGAACTTCAGTTTGCAGAAGCTCTAACTGAGACGGTGAACGTCCTTCTGTATGCCGAATTTGATAATACCATAGAAATCAACAGTTTGAGAGAAGTCATTCTAGATTATTAGAAGCCATGGAAGACTGTTATCCCTTTTTACCTAGTGAAGAAACTTTGGACATGAAATGTGAGGAGACCGTGGAAGAAGAATCCCAAGACAAAGACGAAGAAGTTGTCATAATGAAGTCGAGATGGCCAGAACAAGAAGCCCATTTAGTCTCCTGTTTTGCCAAACACTTGGTCGAAAAAATTACAGAATTGATCAAGAAAGATTGCTATGGATGTCAAAACGATCATCCCAGTCAAATTCAACACGATAAATGTCTGATGCTGAGTCAAGAAGAAAAATTGGATGGGTATCTGGACGAAGCTTGGAGTCTCATCTCGGACGAAGTCGTGTTGCATCAGTGGTATAAAGACTTACGTGAACATTCTTGTCCACCATTAACCACTCAAGAGATCCATCGTATCGAAGCTCTCCTGAATCAGAGTGGGGAGACGAAGCGAAGAAACGGTTATTTGTCAGACATTTTCAAGCAAAAAGTCAGGATCGAATTGATCACTTATTATTGCTGTGAAGAAGAAGAAAAAAACCACACAAAACATGGATACATGGGAACTTTATTACCTTTTGAACCACAGTTCGTACACTGCTTCTTGGAATCCTGTCGTCTGTGCTAAAGATGAACTCCCTCATCGCAAACCTCAAGACCATCAAGCTTATGTGATCAACACGGACGACAGTCATCTCCCAGGAACCCACTGGGTAGCCGTCTACTTTCCTCAAGAAGGATGTGTGGAATATTTCGATTCGTATGGATTGCCTCCTTTGGAAGACGATATCATTGACTTTATGAGAAGAAATACTCAGACCACCCGATTCAATAATGTGAAATTACAAGGCACATATTCCTTGGTGTGTGGACAATATTGTGTGTATTTTCTGCATCATCGCAGCCTGGGCTATTCCTTAGAACATTTAGTGACTCATTTTGATCCTCGTTCTTCTTCTAGAAACGATGTGAAAGTAGATAAATGGTTTTGTGACCATTATGCTTATCTTTTGTCTCAAGCTAGGAAACGTAGTGTCCATCAATGGCCTAATGACTACCAGCAGTGGAAATCACAATTTCATTCACAACGTTGTCAGCCCTGTCCAAAAGAATGTGTTAGTTGAAAAAAATGTTTGTGATTTGAAGACAAAAATGTTTGATGTTATATTGTTTGATTATTGTTAAAAATGTTATAGTTGTTTGTTAGTGTTAAGTGATTTTGAATAAAAAATGTTGTGTTTTGAAAAAATGCCTTTGTCTTTTCTTTTGGCCATAAGAATTTTGATTCATGCTCTTTGACTTCTTACTATCCCTCTCATGACACTAATTGAACGTTCCGGCTCGAAAACCGTGTAGTGATGTTTTCCTTCACGTCCGCGCTTTGACTTTAAGAACCGGGGTAGTTTCCAGTCTAACCATCTCACATCATTGATCATCCTGCAGCGAACACAGAAAGAGCAACACCTAACAATGGAGCTAGCGACGGAAATCTTAATCCCACAACAGGCGTTGAGAGCAATCAATGGACTTGGTCTGAAGATAGCCTCCGGCTGGAGCTTACGAGCTCAACATAAGAGAACAAGACTCTTATTGATATGGGAAGAAAAAGAAATAGAAGAAAGAAGAATTAGGCCCAGGTCTCGACGTGGAGGGAAGAAACAGCAGCAACAACAGAGGGAGCAGAAATTGCAGACCCAGAATATTAGCAGTCCTACCACAACGAGTACCACAACCAACATAAGACAGCAGCCGACAGTCTTGAATGTACAACCTATACCTACGGTCAACATTAACAGGGTCCAGGACTCTGACCCAGCTGCAGTCTCAACCATAACCTTGTCGGATATGTTGCAAAGGCTTAACAATTTGTTAGGCACAACCAACCCGACCCCCCAGGCAACAATACCTGAAGAAACCACTACAACGGCAGACGACATTGCAGCCGACCTCGAGGTATCAACATCGACCGAAGATGAACAAAGCTCACCGATCGAAGAATGGGCAGCGGAGGTAGCAGAAACAAAGGAAGACGATATCGACCCCTTAGTTGAAAAGTACACGGAAATGGGACTTGATCTACCGCTACATAATACGAAAATTGCTGGACAGTTTGTCAGAGCAGTACAATATGTAGCGTATCGATCCCTGGATTCTTTTCAACCTAGACCATCACAATGGGGCTTCGGAACCAGAGTGCTCCCTCAGCACTACAGACGGGCCTATACAGGATACCCACTCGGCCAACTGACTGAAGCCGCCGCATACATCGCCACCCACCACGGTTACCTGTTTCCGGACATCATCAAACATGAAAAGAGAACAGCGGAACAAATCGTACAATGGGAAGAGCGGCGTGGCACATTTCAGATGTAAAAAAGCCCTTCTAAGGGCTCCATAGATTGCTGTTTGCTGTGCGTGGATAGTAGATTTTGGGTTTGATTTGACTGCTTTGCGTGTGTGGATAGTATATTATTTGTTTAATGAAATTTTTTAGAATAGTGATAGGTAGTATAAAAAAGTCAATGAGTGTTTCTTTTAGGTCAGCGCGTTGTTTGGTTATAATCTAGGTAATATAAATTGAAAATCGCTCGGCAGTCTAGCTACCCTTGTTGATTGATCAACAGTAAAAATGAGTAGCAGACTTGAAAAACTTTTTGAACTCCAGATGCACCTGGAATATGCCAGGCGCATACTAAATGAACTGGCCGCGGAGGCCATAGTCGAAGAGGGAAGGGTAAAGAAGGAAGAGGAGGAGAGAAGACAGAGGGAAGAGGAGGAAATGAAAATAGGAATCGTGCCTCACATAATAATGAGACCTGTGTGTGGAGTGAAACCGTTGTCACCCGAAGAGCCAGTACTTACAGTACCACAACGTGAGCAACAAGAGCAACAACAAGCAGAAGTCGCAGTACCACAAAGATTACATCCACGGTTGTGGCACAGAAGACAAAGAAGGGAGAAGGAACAAGAAGTGTTCACTATTCCACAAACGGAGGAGTGGGATAGTGAAGCCACTCAACCAGCTTCTGCGCTTCCAGCGACAAGGGTGAATTGGCAAGGAGACTGGAGTCGGAGATGTGTGTGTGGTGCCAGACCAGGAAGGTGCCAGCATTAGATAGGTGCATCTGGAGCTAAAAAAAAGCCCTTTTCAGGACTATCCAAACCTTTAGAAAAGAAATAGTATTCCATTTGCCAATGTGTGTATGTAGAGTAGTGTGAATATAAACACTGACTCTTTTTTCCTAGTGTGAGTGTATATATTTGTGTTTGTAAGTGATAAAGTACGTTTGTGTGAATGGTAGATTTTGGGTTTAATTTTGCTGCTTAGCGTGTGTGGATAGTATAGTTTGGGTTTTGTAAGCGCTCAAGTACGTTTGTGATGATAATAGATTATGTGTTTGTTTATTGCTGCTTCGCGTATGTGGATAGTAGATAATATGAGAAGAGAAAAGTAGGGGATGTTTTCCTTCACGTCCGCGCGTTGTTTGGTTATGATCTAGGTAATATAAATTTTGTTTTAGGGGATGTTTTCCTTCACGTCTTCGCTTTAACTATAAGAACCCACAACGTTTGTTGTTCGAACCATTCTAAGGAATAAAGACAAGGAAGATGGTGGCTGTAACAGAATTGTTTAACCAGTTGAAGGACATTTGGTATTGGATGGTGGATGGAGCCTATGTAGTGGAAAGGATTGAACGTGAATGGAAGCATGAAGTTACCAGGGATTTTGTCAGAAGGCAAGTGACAAACCTAAAATTAGCTATGGATCTGGTGAAAGAGATGATAGAAGAAGAAGTAAAAAGACTAAGAGGCTTTATAGATCCAGAATATGTAAAGATTGGTCACTTGAAAGAAACCATGGATAATGTGCTAGAAGTAAGGTGTTTTTTGGAAGACGTAATGGAATGGACAGAGTGGTCCTTTGTCAAAAAAGGCCTGGACCAGATTAAGAAATCGGAACAACTTATGAGAAAAGTGATGGAGGAAGAGGTCATGAAGATCAAAGACAAGTGGAATAAAGAACGAAAGGATAAGGAAAACTTAAAGAAAAAAGAGGCCTTTGAAAAACTCAACAACAATTGGGTCATAATACAGGAGAAATTCAGAGCGATAGGTCATCCAGACTGGATGCCAGAGAAGGAGAAGAAGAAGAAGAAAGGAATGATGGAAAAAGTGAGAACTTGGTGGAAGAAGTGGAGGAAATAAAAGAAGATGATGATGATGAAACCAAAGGCCCTTTTCAGGGCCACTCATATCTCTCGAAAAGAGATAGACTTTCAATTGCCTACCCTAGTTTTTATTTTTTTAAAAATCCCATGTTAAATTTCCCTTGTCCCTAGACAGTCCCACGATTTATTTCCATGTTAAATTTCCCCTTGTCCCTAGACAGTCCCAAGATTTATTCCCCCATGTTAAATTCCCATTGTCCCTAGACATTCCCACGAACTATTCCCCAATGTTAATTCCCATTGTCCCTATACAGTCCCACGATTTTTCTCCATGTTAAATTTACATAGTCCCTATATCGTCCCAGGGGTGTTTTTAATGATAAGTCCCATTGTCCCCTTATCGTCCCTATTTACTACTCTTGATGTTTTTTTAAATTTTGTTTATCACATTTTGAAAAAGAAAGCAAATGAAGCATGAATTTTTGGTGTTTTAATATATATCGCAAATTTTATTAATATTTTCCATCTACTCATTCTCCTTCCAGGACTTTTGAAACAAAAATCCATTAGACATGCATCAGGAAAGTAGCTGACCTGAATATTTGCTAGCAATGGTCATTGTGCAACAAAGCTGCTCCCTGCTGAGTGTCTCTGGTTATTATTTGAAACGAAAATTATTCAGAAGCAAGAATTTTAAAAAATCTGAAATTCTTATGACGTTTTATTAGAAAATTTGTACTTTAATGTTAATCGTCATCGTCGGGTTTAGCCACCATATGTTTTTGAAAAGCTAAAACTATGCAAGGAAATCGTCACAAATATCCGTACTGGTTTAATTTGGCCTTGCCCCCTTCCCCTGATTTCATCCAAGATTTAAAACCTTCGTTGTCATATACATGTTTCACTCAAACATCATCCCAAACTCTCTCGCGTTTTAGATGGGGTTTACTCAGCCAGAATCGGGAATTTTTGTCATCTATCATTTTCCTAAAATATCATACTAAATGTAATCACTCTTCCTCAGTACAGTTCGTGTGACAATGAAAACACTGACGGACTGACGGACATAACCTAACAAATTATATCCACCAATGTGCGGATATAACAACCATGTTCACTTCTCGATCAAACAGACTATACATTCATTCATTTCGGAACTGGATTCATCTTCGGGCAATTTTACCGTTTTATGAATACCTAAATGTATAATTAATCAGCCGCCCCCCCCCCCCCCCCGTTTTTTCGTAAATATGATGTTTCAGTTTTATCAAGGTTTAAACTAGATTATCTTTGATGGATAATTGAGAATGAAATGATACTTTTTGAGATAACAATAAATACTGGTATTTTATTTACCTACACGTTTTCAAATGTGTGTGTGTGTGTGTGATCCTGAATAATTAGTAAAAATTGTTATTGTACCATGGCAACAATGCTGTTTGTTCACGTGATAACTATCATTTCCACAACAGCCGGTGGCGAAGCCCGCAACTATTGGTTGAACCTGTAAATTCATCGAAATCATGTTTGTAAACATCAGAACACATTTGCACTGATATGAAAATGTTATAGCTGCTTTTGTTTGTTTCTTTGTTTGTTTGTATATTAAATCAGAAATGAAGTAAATATTTACCACTATTTATTTCTTCTAACCTAGACTTTTTTTTAAAGCAGTAATCACATTCTAGGGTTGTGCAATTGTTTAGGTCAGTTAGCACACATGTAATCAGAGATTCGATCCCCGTATCGCTACACATATTCTGTAACAGTCGCCAAACCAAAACATTTCCCCTTGATATTATCAATTAACCTTAAAATTCAAAACATTAGAACCACCGTGAGGATCACACTATCAAAGATTTTAATGTCTGTAAATACATTAATTTGTACAAAGAGCGTACAGTGATGCCCTAGACTCGGATATACACACCCAAATAGGCGTACAGTGCCCTAGACTCGGATATACACACCCAAATAGGCGTACATTACCTTAGACTCGGATATACGCACCCAAATAGGCGTACTGTGCCCTAGACTCGGATATACACACCCAAATAGGCGTACATTGCCCAAGACTCGGATATACACACCCAAATAGGCGTACATTGCCCTAGACTCGGATATACACACCCAAATAGGCGTACATTCATGTGGAGCAATAAATGTAAATAGAAGAAATTGAATTCATTTATTTGATACTGGATTGCACTCTTATAAGTTTGTAGTAGTAGTAGTAGTAGTAGTAGTAGTAGTAATGGTAGTAAATCTTGCATTCATTTTTATGTTAAACTGTTGTGATTGTAACAAAATGGAAATAAACGAAAAGGGGGACTACTCATATTTCGGTAGGCAAAAAGGATGATCTGCTCAGAGCAAACGAATATTAGGGCGAACTAGTTTCAGGGCAAAACTAGTAGTGGCTCAAAGTGGAACTTCAGGTGAAATCACCCAAACCCGTCTGAAGGGCATAGATCAATAAGCTCCAATGGATACTGTAGACCTGAAACTCCCTGTCAGAAACTATTAACACGTCTCATATTGATACTATAATAAACGTAGGGTATGTGCTATTTGTATTTTCGTCTCCGTTTATTATTTTGTTAGATTTTGGTGATTATTTGATGCTTATAGGGAATCGGTGTTGGGAAGATATTTCTTGACCTGAGCAATTAGCTAGTTTCTAGGACCATGCATCATATCGCGAGCTTTCGCGAGACTTAATGACTGCATGGATTAATTTCGTAAAATGGACCCTCCCTAATGTAACGTAATGCATATGTACATGTATTAGTCTAGTTCACAGTAAGGTTGAACGAGTTATTTCCCTTCTTACTGTTGTAAGCGCTTGTCAAAAAACGAAGATAAGAAGAGTGGAACAGTGGTGACAGGAGAGTGAATAAAATGTGTTGAGCACAGCCCAGTCTTCTGTCTTGAATTTGTCATAGAAAGACGTTACATGGTGTCAGAAGGATGGCAACTTCGCCTACATCATCAATACCCTTTCCGCCGAAACTGGAGCTTCGGGGAAATTTGTCTGCGAACTGGAAAAAATTCAAAAGAGTCTGGGTGAACTATGAAGTAGCTACGGGGCTGGCAGAAAAAGCGCCAAAACTGAGAATAGCCACTCTCCTTACGTGTTTAGGGCCAGACGCCATAGAACTGTTTGATACCTTCACATCTGAGAATGATGGAGACAAAGATAAACCTGACAAAGTGCTTGACAGATTTGAAAAGTACTATATAGGAGAAACAAACGAAACCTATGAACGGCACAATTTCAATTGTCGACAACAGGAAGCAGGTGAGAGCATTGATGCCTACGTAGCTGCGCTAAGGTCACTAGCACAAACATGTAATTACGGTGATTTAGAGGACAGTCTGTTGCGAGACAGAATGGTAATTGGGATAAGAGACAACAGCACCAGGAGGAAACTGTTGCAAGACAAGAAGTTAACCTTAAGAACTTGCATAGATATCTGTCGAGCAAACGAAAAACGCAAGAACAGATGAAAGCTATGAATCAGGAAGAAGTGTCGGCAGTAGCACAAAAGAAGAGTGAAAAGTCAAGAAAGCAAAGTCAGCTGCAAAGAGAGTGTGACTACTGCGGGAAAAAACATGAAGCAAAGAAAGAAGCTTGCCCGGCCGTAGGGAAAATATGTGCAGAGTGTGGGTTAAAGAACCATTTTGCAGTAAAGTGCAAACATAAAACTCCAAAATGGAAAGCACACAAAAAGAAATACAAGCAGAAAGAAGGAGTAAAAGTTATAGATGATAATTCAAGTATTGATAGTGAAAGTGAAGAATTTGTGTTGACAGTAGAAGAAGTTAATGGGATAGAAACATACCCAAAGAAATTGTTTGCCAAAATGACTTTAGGTGAGAGTCTGATAAATTTCCAATTAGACTGTGGCTCAACAGTTAATATAATCTCTGAAACAGATTATAATGATGACAAACTGAAGCACCTGGAAAAGAACAATGTGACACTTGTTATGTATAACAACAGTGAAACAAGAGCCTTGTGTAAAAGAAAATTGCACATTACAAATCCAAAGAATAAGAAAGTTTACATCTTAGAGTTTGTAATTGTACAAGGGAAGGCAAGACCCCTACTTGGAGCCCAAGCAGTACAGAAAATGAAACTAATTACTGTAAATAAACAACATATCATGGCAGTGGAGAAACACCAAACCTCGTACAGGAATATGAAGACATATTCAATGGAGAAGGTCTCTTGGAAGGAGAACTCCACCTTGAACTGACAGAACAAGCCAAACCAGTAAAACTGCCAGTGAGGAAAATTCCATTAGCTGTTAAGCCGAAGTTGAGGGCAGAAATTCAACGACTGGTGAAACTTGGAATATTGACTAAGGAGAAAGAACCAACAGACTGGATTTCTAGCATGGTGGTGGTTATGAAGAACAACAAGAAAATACGGCTGTGCATTGACCCACAACCTTTAAATAAGGTTTTGAAAAGAAACCATTACCCAATTCCAACGATAGAAGATGTTCTGCCAGACCTGAGCAAGGCGAGAATTTTTACTGTTGTGGATGCAAAAAATGGGTTTTGGCATGTTAAGTTAGATGAGGAATCTAGCAAACTCACCACATTTGGAACGCCATGGGGACGATACAGATGGAGGAGAATGCCATTTGGTATAGCACCAGCGCCAGAAGAATTTCAGAGGAGAATTGATGAAGCTTTGGAAGGGATTCCAGGTGTGAAAACAATTCATGATGATATTCTAGTTTGGGGAAGTGGTGAAGATGATGCTAAGGCCACAGATGATCATGACAGAAAGCTTCGTAAACTTTTTGAGAGATGTCGCACAAAGAATGTTAAATTGAACAAAGATAAGATGAAATTGAGGCAGAAGGAAGTCACATTCATGGGACATGTGATCTCTGCAGAAGGGTTGAAAGTTGACAGTGCAAAGGTAGAGGCAATCAAAGAAATGCCTATACCGACCGATAAACAGGCAGTCCAGCGACTGTTAGGTATGGTGAACTATGTTCAGAAGTTTGCTCCAAGGCTATCGGAAGTGACAGAGCCATTAAGACAGTTGATCAAGAAGGACGTCGAGTTTTATTGGGATCAAATTCATGATAAATGCCTTCATGAAATTAGAGAGATATTGACATCAGCACCAGTTCTAAGGTACTTTGACCATGAGAAGGACACTATTCTTCAATGTGATGCATCGGAAACAGGGCTAGGGGCTTGTCTGCTGCAAGAGGGGCACCCAGTAGCGTATGCCTCACGTGCACTCACAGTGACTGAGGTAAATAATGCACAAATTGAGAAAGAGCTACTAGCAATAGTTTTTGGAATGGAAAGGTTTGAGAACTATGTCTACGGGAGACAAGTAGTCATAGAAAGTGACCACAAACCACTTGAAATAATCTGCAAGAAAACTTTAGTTAGTGCACCAAAGCGACTGCAAAGAATGCTGTTAAAACTGCAGAAATTTGACTTCATGGTAGTCTACAAGCAAGGTACAAAGATGTACATGGCTGATACATTGAGTCGTGCATGTTTGCCCTGTAACAAGAAAGTATGCGATAGCGATAGAGTATTTGAGGTTGATACCCGCTCATTCACAGAGAAAGCAATAGAAAGTGTGAGCATGGTTGAGTATTTACCAGTTTCTATGGAACGCATCACTAAGATTCAGAGAGAAACTGAAACAGATTTTCAGTTAAGACAGTTGAAAAAAGTCATTCAAAGAGGATGGCCCGAAGAAAAAAAAGTATTTCCACAAGAACTACAGTATTACTTTCCTTTCCGAGAGGAACTGACATTACAGAATGGCCTGATTTTCAAAAGTGACCGTGTAGTGATCCCTGCCACACTGAAAGGTTCGATAATGGAAAGGCTGCACTCCAGTCACATAGGAATACAAGGCTGTCTGCGAAGAGCAAGAGAAGCTATATATTGGCCAAACGTGAATCGCGAAATAGAAAACTACATTGCGAAGTGTGAAACATGCAATGCATATTCTTCTCAGCAGCAGAAAGAATCACTCATAAGTCACGATGTGCCTACCAGGCTATGGGAGAAGATAGGTGTAGACCTATGTGAATTTGACAGCAAAGCATATCTGGTCACAGTAGACTATTATTCAAATTTTGTTGAAGTTGATAGACGTTATAATAAGACTGCCAAAGAAGTCATGAAAGTGAAAGCTCACATGTCCAGGTATGGAATACCAGATAAACTTGTATCAGACAATGGACCACCATTCTCAGGAAAAGATTTTTCAGAATTTGCACGTTCTTACGAGTTCAAACACAAAACTAGCTCACCAGGATACCCTCAATCAAATGGAAGAGTGGAGAACGCAGTGAAAACGGTGAAGAGATTAATGAGGAAATCAGTACAATCTAGATCAGATCCCTACCTCGCGCTACTGGATTTCCGGAATACACCAACAGAAGGATTGCAGTCATCACCAGCACAATGCATGTTCAATAGGCGTACAAGAACTTTACTGCCTATGTCAAAAAGACTCTTAATGCCAAGGACACAGTCACAGGAAAGTACCAGATCTAAGTTGTTGGTAAACAAAAGGAAACAAGAAAAATACTACAATAAGAGTGCAAAGGATTTGCAACCATTACACACTGGAGATGTTGTTAGGGTTAAACCCAGTGACAAACATGGTACTTGGCGAAAGGCATACGTAGAAGGAAAAGTTGACATTCGCTCTTACAAGATTCGGACAGAAGATGGTAGTGTGTATCGCAGGAACAGAAAACATCTGCGAGCTACAAATGAAAAGTTCATAGACCCTGATATTCAGGATCTACACCCAACACCCGCTGAATCGCAAACACCAGAAATTCTTATGCCGTCTGAAACATGCAAAACAGAAACAGAAATTCATGTACCACAAGAAATTGAAAAAACCAATAGTGGTGCAAAGATTACATCTCAGAACAAGTCTAGACCAAAGATGAGCGAACAACAACCATTGAATAATAATGGCGGATCTCCAGACAACTATCAGACATCTAGAGGGAGAAGTGTTAAGAAACCTGTGTATTTGAAAGACTATGTCACCTAAATATGAATGTATGTTAATTCCTAGGACAGTGATGCAAAGTTGAAAATAAGGGTGGATAGAAAATTGAGTTAAGACAGAAAGAACTTTAAATAATTCATTTTAGTAAATCATTTGCTAGTGATACCTAGGAAAGCTGACCATTCCTATATTAAAGAATAATCTCATTTTGATTCTGCATGCATAAAGCTGAGAATTCTAGTCAGATTTTATTGGTAGTAAATTTAGTACTCTTGAAAGAAAGTGCTCATAGCATAACAAAGGAATTGTATATTAACATTATGTGCCAGCAAGCAAGTTAATGGAGAAAATCTATTTTAAGAAGGGAGATGTAACGTAATGCATATGTACATGTATTAGTCTAGTTCACAGTAAGGTTGTACGAGTTATTTCCCTTCTTACTGTTGTAAGGTGGCGCTCACCAGATAATATGTACTTTTGAGAGAGTGACGTATGTAAGGTGAAGTAGTTCGCATTTAAAACATGCACAGTGGAGAGAACGTTTGCATACCTCTATGCTACATTAATGTAATGTGGATGATATTTCTTTTGGATATTGTACTTTTGGAAATTTTACATGATTTAAGCACACTGCTAACTAAAATGACTGCTCCCTTGTGTTAAAAAAATCAGTCTGAATTAGTCTAAAGTACACTATACATAGCAGCTATTAAAATAGGGAAAATGAATTTTGCCAGACTAGACAATACCAGCTTCTGAAAGTGCAATGAATGAATTACCAAATATATAAAATGTAAAAAAAGTTATCGGCTCTTTTTTATACAATTGACCTCTGAAGTTCAGGAAGTGAAAATGACCAAGTAGAGCTAGCACTTTTTTGAAAGGTACACATTTGAAGTAAGGCCAAGCTGTATACTCTATAACCCATAGTACACCCATCAATCATACACCAAAATAAAGGGAATTAAAGGTTCTTTGCATTATACCTAAGATATACAAGGTCTTTTTTAAATAGCCAGTATAACCAGTGAAGAAAACCTTGGACATTCTTTTTCTTTAAATTCCTAACCCTATGCAAAATGCGAAACTGTATAGCGCCACCTTAAAGAAAATAAAAAAATGTTTGCAATTATTTTTTTTTATTTTCATATAATTATGTATGATGTTCTGAATAAAATGGTACATTCATATTGCATTTAAGCATGAAAATAAGCTAATTATGATCATTTTTCTCTTGCTTACATAATTTGCCATGAGGTATGTTTGTGTGAGTAGTGACCTTAATTATGGGGAAATTAGAAGACTTAGAATATAGGAATAGAATCAACTTAAATTTAAAACTGTTGCAATAAGTGACAGAAATATATGGTGAAAATGTTTCTTTTCATTTATTTGCAATGAAATAAAAAAATAAATGAAGAGAAAGTGAATTCGCTTCTTCCATATTAAACAATAGGCAAATATTTTACACTTTGACCTTTGACCTTTATGAAGCTGATGAGTTACCTCCCTTTTCTAATTGTAAAATTCATCGTTGATATCTCAGAAATAATTCTGGCTAGTTTCATGTTCCTGTCATTCAGCATAACATTGGTTGCTATGTTTACAAAATGTAATGTGCATTCTTAAAATAGCTCACTTTTATCATGGGGGGGGGGGGTAGGCTGGACTTGTTAGAGACTCTGACACTCATAAATACTGTTCTGTGGGGAAAAAGGCAGGAGAATTATTCATAAGGATTGTTTTGATGCTTGCGACTTAAATGTTTCAGCCATATAAACATAATTAAATCATAAAAAATAATACCTACATCTTCTTTATGGTGGCGCTCACCAGATAATATGTACTTTTGAGAGAGTGACGTATGTAAGGTGAAGTAGTTCGCATTTAAAACATGCACAGTGGAGAGAACGTTTGCATACCTCTATGCTACATTAATGTAATGTGGATGATATTTCTTTTGGATATTGTACTTTTGGAAATTTTACATGATTTAAGCACACTGCTAACTAAAATGACTGCTCCCTTGTGTTAAAAAATCAGTCTGAATTAGTCTAAAGTACACTATACATAGCAGCTATTAAAATAGGGAAA
This sequence comes from Sinohyriopsis cumingii, assembly GCA_028554795.2. Lineage (NCBI taxonomy): Eukaryota > Metazoa > Mollusca > Bivalvia > Unionida > Unionidae > Sinohyriopsis > Sinohyriopsis cumingii. The sequence continues at coordinate 139,748,264 of CM068827.1, read as the reverse complement.
ATGAATTTTGCCAGACTAGACAATACCAGCTTCTGAAAGTGCAATGAATGAATTACCAAATATATAAAATGTAAAAAAAGTTATCGGCTCTTTTTTATACAATTGACCTCTGAAGTTCAGGAAGTGAAAATGACCAAGTAGAGCTAGCACTTTTTTGAAAGGTACACATTTGAAGTAAGGCCAAGCTGTATACTCTATAACCCATAGTACACCCATCAATCATACACCAAAATAAAGGGAATTAAAGGTTCTTTGCATTATACCTAAGATATACAAGGTCTTTTTTAAATAGCCAGTATAACCAGTGAAGAAAACCTTGGACATTCTTTTTCTTTAAATTCCTAACCCTATGCAAAATGCGAAACTGTATAGCGCCACCTTAAAGAAAATAAAAAAATGTTTGCAATTATTTTTTTTTATTTTCATATAATTATGTATGATGTTCTGAATAAAATGGTACATTCATATTGCATTTAAGCATGAAAATAAGCTAATTATGATCATTTTTCTCTTGCTTACATAATTTGCCATGAGGTATGTTTGTGTGAGTAGTGACCTTAATTATGGGGAAATTAGAAGACTTAGAATATAGGAATAGAATCAACTTAAATTTAAAACTGTTGCAATAAGTGACAGAAATATATGGTGAAAATGTTTCTTTTCATTTATTTGCAATGAAATAAAAAAATAAATGAAGAGAAAGTGAATTCGCTTCTTCCATATTAAACAATAGGCAAATATTTTACACTTTGACCTTTGACCTTTATGAAGCTGATGAGTTACCTCCCTTTTCTAATTGTAAAATTCATCGTTGATATCTCAGAAATAATTCTGGCTAGTTTCATGTTCCTGTCATTCAGCATAACATTGGTTGCTATGTTTACAAAATGTAATGTGCATTCTTAAAATAGCTCACTTTTATCATGGGGGGGGGGTAGGCTGGACTTGTTAGAGACTCTGACACTCATAAATACTGTTCTGTGGGGAAAAAGGCAGGAGAATTATTCATAAGGATTGTTTTGATGCTTGCGACTTAAATGTTTCAGCCATATAAACATAATTAAATCATAAAAAATAATACCTACATCTTCTTTATGGTGGCGCTCACCAGATAATATGTACTTTTGAGAGAGTGACGTATGTAAGGTGAAGTAGTTCGCATTTAAAACATGCACAGTGGAGAGAACGTTTGCATACCTCTATGCTACATTAATGTAATGTGGATGATATTTCTTTTGGATATTGTACTTTTGGAAATTTTACATGATTTAAGCACACTGCTAACTAAAATGACTGCTCCCTTGTGTTAAAAAATCAGTCTGAATTAGTCTAAAGTACACTATACATAGCAGCTATTAAAATAGGGAAAATGAATTTTGCCAGACTAGACAATACCAGCTTCTGAAAGTGCAATGAATGAATTACCAAATATATAAAATGTAAAAAAAGTTATCGGCTCTTTTTTGTACAATTGACCTCTGAAGTTCAGGAAGTGAAAATGACCAAGTAGAGCTAGCACTTTTTTGAAAGGTACACATTTGAAGTAAGGCCAAGCTGTATACTCTATAACCCATAGTACACCCATCAATCATACACCAAAATAAAGGGAATTAAAGGTTCTTTGCATTATACCTAAGATATACAAGGTCTTTTTTAAATAGCCAGTATAACCAGTGAAGAAAACCGGGGACATTCTTTTTCTTTAAATTCCTAACCCTATGCAAAATGCGAAACTGTATAGCGCCACCTAAGCGCTTGTCAAAAAAAGAAGATAAGAAGAGTGGAACAGTGGTGACAGGAGAGTGAATAAAACGTGTTGAGCACAGCCCAGTCTTCTGTCTTGAATTTGTCATAGAAAGACGTTACACCTAATGTCCTAAAATAGTGAATTTTCTGGATAAATGTAGGTATACGTATTTTGTAACTTGAAACAGGAATCATTCTTTACATTGGGTGTTAGGGTCGTGTTTTGTATTATATGTAGCAAAGTACTAATATTTGTCTCAAAAAGGTTAAGTAATAAGCCATTCAGATGTGAACCAAGAGAACCATGCAAGTGGAAAATCATAGTTTCGTCATGCGTGGTCATTAGGTGATAGGAGAAAATTATTTTTGTAGCATTTGCACACTTAAGAATATTTCAGTTGACAGATACTGTTGTCTTAGGGTCATTGGAAAGAGGGTAAATATACGGACTGTCAAAGCCAGATTCTGGCAGAAATTGTCTATTAGTGAGACCACTTACATGCAAAAATATACGGTAATACTCATCCCGGGAAATCACTATTAGTGCTGAAATGGGATACTTAGATAATAATAATAATAATAATAATAATGACAATAATAATAATAATAATAATAATAATGACAATAATAATAATAATAATAATAATAATAATAATAGGTTTGAAGGAGTATTTACTTTGGTAACAATTGTCGCAAAGATTTGTGTACAGGTCATAAACTGATACCCAACAGAAATATTGGAAGACTGTATTGAATAGATTAAAATTTATTTACACCATATTCCAGTGAGTTCTCAGTTGCAGAGTCCATTATCATTCCTTACGTGTGAGTTCTATATCGATCCACCATGGATTACATTCAGTCGGTAGCATATAGAGCAGGGGTGCACAGCCCCCGGCCCGCGGACGTGTTCTGTCCGGCCCTCAGGGCAAATTAAAACAACACAGAAAGCTGGCCCTTTGCCGAAAAAGGTTGTGCACCTCTGATCTAGAGGGACTACCGAATGCCCAGCTGAACTTTTGTTGGCGAGTTTCGCGTTGAGTTTATTGCAGGTATGACTTTTGTAGATATTTATTCATTCTGAAATCACCGGTATTACCAACATACTGGACGGCAGATACATGTAATCTTAGAAGATAGATTAAAGTTTTTGCTCGACATCCTAACGTCTGACTGATAGGACACCTAAATCTTGTAGTCGAATTTAGGAGCGATTTGGTCTCGGTCATATGCTTGCATATTAGGTAGCGCTTGTCATTGCAGATGTATATATCTGATCCTGACGTCTTGCTTGAAGTTACACTGGCATGCACCAAATGGTCCTTGAAATGTTTTGGTGCTTAATATATACAAATAGGAACTTCTTGAAATATACCCTTCAGTCGTTCGGACGATTCAATCAGGCACCAATGTTTCCGAATGATCTGCTGTAAATCACAGGCAACAAGGTGGAAAGTAACCACAAAAGGGATACTTTTTTGTTGGCTGTCTTGGTTTTATATTGTATATGGGCATTTTTATTGAGTGTTATAGTTAGGGTTGTTTTTTTTTATAGCCTCGTCAATCTATTTCAGTAGTATAGGATGGCACTATGACGAGTAATGGCATTCTAGCGATAGACATAAATTAATAGTAGACATTCATTGTCAATTATAGCACAATGGTGACAAAGTGAAATCTAGAAGTAGCCCATTAATTTAACATGATTGGTATATATGGTTATAAAGGAAACTGTCCATAGGTTGAACATGATGGCGACAATGGAACATTTAACATTAAATTGTCCATGGGTTTAACGTACACTTTCACAAGCCAACACCCTAACATTCTAAGCACAACACAGATAGCCTGACCATCAGTAACTCATTTACTAACCAACACGTCCACCAGCATACTGTATGATGTGAAAGAAGGGTGATGAAATCACGCTATAAACACAGTTATACCCATATACTATCACACACATAAGGGTATAAGTGCTAGCACATTATATCCACAAACATACTTGTATACTATCATACATGGGGTGAAAGGACAGGAAATGGTAGGAGTTTTCACGCATACAACAAAAACATGCTATCACCTTTAAAAATGGAAGGAGTACCGACACATACACAAAAGCATCTATGCAAACGGTAGGAATTTCTACACACACATATGCTATCACGCATGGTAGAAAGAAGAGAATAAAGCAAATTCGCTTTAATGTCTACACAAGGCTATGCAATAATAACCTTGTATACACATTAAAGAGGATGGAAAGAAGAAAAAAATGCACTTAAGGACCTTTATTGGCTTACTTTTATAATCCAAGAACTAGTACAACATATCCAATGTCAGTGTTGCATGGAGCCAAATAATGTTTAGAATTTGTTTTCGTTTTTGTCGTCTTAGATTTATTTCACGAACTAAGCGGTAACTTGGTGTTGCTTCGATGCACAAAACGTGTGTTGCAAAATATTCAGTATCAGTGCCGAATGATACATGTGTGGTTTTCTCATCTTAAAACTCAACTAGAAAATGTTACAACCTTAAAGTACAATAAAACCTTACCTTAACGCTAAATTCTGACCTAGTTTGACAATGTGGCAAACTAACTTTCGCCTCTCTTTTATTACAGTTGGTAACATTTTACTCGGAGTACTAAATCTGGAACGACAAAAAAAATTTGCTTCCTCCTAATATATGTGGAGTAACATGTGAAAATATTTAAATAATGGAATTTGTGTGATTCTTTAAGTTAGATCGTAATAAATATTGGTCATATTGGTTGGGTCGAAATCTTGGGTGGATATGATAATAGGTAAAGAAAGTGTGTATAACAATATTTTCCTGTGTTATCTGACATACCTTGGGAGGACCTGATTGAAATGTGTTTTGTTTTGTTTCAATAGAGAGACTAATATACTATTCTCACTGGTTTTGTGTTGATTCAATAGAGAGACTAATAACTATTTTCACTGGTTTTGTTTTGTTTCAATAGAGAGACTAATATACTATTCTCACTGGTTTTATTTTGTTTCAATAGAGAGACTAATATACTATTCTCACTGGTTTTGTTTCGATTCAATAGAGAGACTAATATACTATTCTCACTGGTTTTGTTTTGATTCAATAGAGAGACTAATATACTATTCTCACTGGTTTTGTTTCGATTCAATAGAGAGACCAATATACTATTCTCACTGGTTTTGTTTTGATTCAATAGAGAGACTAATATACTATTCCCACTGGTTTTGTTTCGATTCAATAGAGAGACTAATATACTATTCCCACTGGTTTTGTTTCGATTCAATAGAGAGACTAATATACTATTCTCACTGGTTTTGTTTCGATTCAGTAGAGAGACTAATATACTATTCCAGCTGGTATTAATTTTGATTCGATAGAGACACTAATATACTATTCTCGCTGGTTTTGTTTTGATTCAATAGAGATACTAATAAACTATTCTCAATGGTTTATTATGAGAGAAACTAATATACTATTTCTACTGCTTTCTTAGGATTCTGTACAGAGACTAATATACTATTCCCACTGGTTTGTTAGGATTCTGTACAGAGACTAATATACTATTCCCACTGGTTTGTTAGGATTCTGTACAGAGACTAAAATACTATTCCCACTTTTTTATATAAGGATTTGATAGTAGGATGAATAAACTGTTTCCACTTGTTTTCGTTCCTGTTTCCATTGAGATCTCATATTTGTATTATACTACGTAAATATTACAAATACTGTGATTAAGAAACAATTACTGCGTCTATGTAGACCCCAGGAAACTATTATCTTAGCAGATTATAGGCTGTCCCTGTATACACCAGTTCATAGTTTGACCATAGGGTGCACAGCACGATACCAATATTAGATCCTGATCTTGGTAATAGTAACTATCAAACAGCCGGGCAGTCACTCTAATAGTGGAGGAAATTAAATAAAATGTACAATTTTGTATAAAACTTCGAGTATATTTAAAGCTTAACTTAACATTTTCTTCAGGCGTCTATTTCTAGTTTGTAGCTGTCTACAGAAGAATTTTGTTCCTCGTTTTTCTTAAATAATTATCAATGCTTGACCTATTTACTGAAAGGATTAGATTGTTTTAATACAAGTCCATATATTGTAATAAATTTGGAGTATGCGCATTTTGTTATAGCGCACCATTTTAAGGAATTCTTAGATTTGTATGATTACGTGTCTGATTATTGGAGTTCGGTCCAATGGAAATATTCCTTAGACCGATATAATCAGCCAGTTACTAGAAGCAAACGTCACGGAGTGACGTGTTAGTGAGTTTCCATGATGCCATGGTTCACCTTGAGTGAATTTAGGTCAAAACCACATGAGAGTGTCTCTGTCGTACCATAATCCCTATCACAATCCAGTGGTGTAAATTGGTGGCAGTATTTACAGTAGGAAACCAGTAAATTACACAATCGAATCAATAAGAAGTGACTCGGTAGATACCGTTTATGTCGCTGTGGTGGCAAATTTGATGCAACTGTACTGGCAAAATGTGCATTGAAACCATGAATTGACTGGCCTAAGGTGGCGAAGTTAAAACAGTTCCTTGTGTTAGGGGATAATTGTATAGTTTCTACGGCGTGAACTGCTTACGGTACGGAAAGTTGATGAAGAGAAACCATGCAGATGTAATTGATAGATATTTGGCAAGTTGTGAGATCTGTGGTCTTGCATCGATTAGGAAAAAAAATGTATGCACACAATGGACACGTCAGGCTTTCTAATTTACAATTGAAGTTGTATAGAAGTCTTTGGAAATTTTGGGTAAACTTGTGACTTCTTGCATGCGCCACATACATTATTCATATTTTTGGATAAAGTTGATACTTTCATCACCCATGGTGATATAATCATATATTGTTCGTATTTACTTTGATCATCATTGGTAATGAAACCATACATTGCTCATATTTGTTTATCGATTCCATAAATTAAAAACTCATGGTGATAGACCCATATATCAATCATATTTATTTATAAGTTCCAATCGTTTGATTGTTGTTAGAATACTCGTTAAGTTACATGTTTTGATGACCGCTCAGGTGGCATAGTGGTCAGAGTGCCCGCCTCGGAGGTCGCGAGTTCGAGTCATACCAAAGACATAAAATGGTACTAACAGCTGCCTCGCTAGGCGCTCGGCGTTAAGGGGTTAGTGTTAGGACTGGTCGGCCTGGTATCAGGATAATGTGACTGCGTTGGACATCAGGCTACATGTCTGCGGGATGACGCCCCACTGCTAAACATCACTATAAACTACCGCACTGTAGACATCGTAGAGATATGACTGAAAAATTGTTAAAAACTACGTTAAAATTCCAAAATCACATACACATATACACACGTTTTGATTAGTTCCATTAAAAATATATTTTCCTTATTCTGTTACAATGGTACCAGACGTTCGGACAGGATGAAGCCATATCGAGACTGATTTAGCGAAGACACTGAAATCAATTTTCAGTTTTAATGTAACTGGACGATGATTGAATTGAGCACATACCCGTGCTTATAATCTATGAAGCCGCTAAGAAGAATGTCACAGATATAATTCATGCAGCGAAATCAGCCCACTACACTACTAAGATCATGGAAAGTTCCAGCTGCAAAGAGCTCTTCGAGATTACTAGCAAGCTAATGTCAAGGAACAAATCTACAGCACTTCCAACTACCTTCTCTCCAGTCGACCTTCCGGACATGTTTGCAAATTTCTTCCGTGACAAAGTACAAACCATTAGAGATAAGCTTGACACCACAATTTCAATTGATTCGTCGTCACCATACAGTTGGGATACAGAATTTGAGCAGCAACCATTAGCAGCATTTGAACCTGTCGTACGTACAATCTTGATGAAGAGTGCACAAAAGTCATGTGAACTTGATCCAATTCCAACATCACTGCTGCATGAGTGCTTAGATCCAGTATTGCCTTCACTAACTGATGTTATTAATACCTCTCTTTCATCCGGGGAATTCCCATCATTTTTCAAAACTGCCATTGTAAAGCCTCTGCTGAAGAAACCAACACTAGACCATAACGATTTAAAGAACTACCGCCCAGTGTCTAATCTCCCATTCATATAAAAAATCTTAGAAAAGGTTGTTCTATTCCAGCTTGTATCTCATCTAAATTCAAACAGTCTTTTTAGTAATGTACAATCTGCATATCGCCCTTGCCACAGTACTGAAACTACTCTTCTAAAAGTAGTTAATGACATTCTCTCTGCGTTGGATAGCGGAAAGATTACAGTCCTCGCCCTCCTTGATTTGTCTGCAACATTTGACACAATAGACCATGCTATATTACTTCACCATCTCCAGCATGTATTTGGCATTCATGATACAGCCTTACTGTGGTTCAAGTCCTACTTGGTCAACAGGACACAACTTGTATCTGCAAATGGAATACACTCCAGCCCAGTTAATTTATGTTGTGGTGTTCCACATGGGTCTGTTCTTGGACCTGTTCTCTTCATTCTGTACACTCAGCCGCTCTCAAGTGTCATAGATCATCATCCAGTGTCTCACCAATTGTACGCTGATGACACCCAAATATTCAAATCTAGCCACACAACTGAAGTTGATGCTACCATCCAAGGCGTAGAGAGGTGCATTTCTGATGTGAAATCATGGATGACATGTAACAAGCTGCAGATGAATGATAACAAAACTGAGGCCATTCTGACTTTCTCATTCACATCCTTTACCTCAAACAATAAATATCAGCAACACCGACATTAAATTCACACAATCAGTACGAAACCTAGGTGTTACTCTTGACAGTACTCTCACATTGCACCAACATGTCATGAACATATGCAAGGCTGCATATCTTGCGCTGAGACGCATCAGCTCAATTCGCAAATATCTTTCAGTTGATGCCACTAAAACACTTGTGTGTTCATTAGTACTTTCAAGACTGGACTATTGTAACTCAATTCTGTCTGGTTCATCTCAATATCTGCTCCAGAAACTTCAAAAAGTTAAAAACATAGCTGCTTGGATCATACTTAGAGTACAACGATCAGAGCACACCTCCCCGCTGATATGTACCCTACACTGGCTATCCATTCGATCCAGAATCAAACACACAATTTCTTCTCTGTGTTACGTTTCACTGTCGGACTCTAGTCCAACATAGCTATCCGACCTCACCCATGTGTACACACCAGCAAGATACTTACGCTCCTCTTCTGACAATCGTATACTCATTATTCCCACTATGAAAACAACGTCATATGGACAGCGTTCTTTTGCATACCAGGGCCCAGCAACGTGGAATGAATTGCCCACAGAACTTAGACATAAAGATACAGTGATCACATTCAAGAGGGTTCTCAAAACTCACTTATTTCGACTGCATAAACAAACTTAAAGACCTAATAATGTTTCCTACCTTAAATATTCTCAGCATGTTATTTTATGTTTTTTGATTTCATGGTGTTTGTTTTTGTAACCATATCATTATATGTTTTTTATCTTATAGGTGTTGTCTAATGTTGTAAAGCGCTTAGAGCTTCTAAAGATTAGGCGCTATACAAAGTCCTCATTGTTATTGATATTATTATTGTTATTATTATTATTATTATTATTATTATTATTATTATGTCCAACAGAACAGAATGATGCGCACCGAGTTCAACAAATGATTTAAGGTAATATATTGCATAAGTAGTGAATGGGGTGAGATTAGCGAGCGACAATGGGAATTAGCATTAAAAACACCCCCTGGGTAAGATTAGCGACAATGGAAATTTAACATTAACCACCCTGGGTAAGATTAGTGACAATGGAAATTTAACATGGGCAAAAAACCCTGGGTAAGATTAGCGACAATGGGAATTAACATGGGGAATATATTTTCGGCCTGTCTAGCGACAAGGGGGAATTAACATGGGGAATAGAGTTTGGGCTTGTCTAGGGACAAGGGGAATTGAACATGGGGAATAGAGTTTGGGTCTGTCTAGGGACAAGGGGAATTCAACAGGGGAATAGATCGAGGGACTGTCTAGGGACAAGGCGAAATTGAACATGGGAATAAATCGTGGGACTGTCTAGTGTCAAGGGGAATTTAACATATAGAAATTGAACATGGTGGGTCTGTATAGCGTCAAGGGGAATTGAACATGGTGGGATTGTCTAGGGACAATGATGGTAGAGGGTCAAACACAACAGAGACAGAGACATACATACACTAGCACAAGCGTGAGATTTATATATAAAGCATTACCAAGACCTGAAATCTTGCTGGGGTGTTCAAAAATTTGCATAATTGTAATGATGCTATAAATAGCTATAATCAAGGAAATGCTCAACGACAAAATGGATGTGACTAAAAGTAACGCTAAAATGATGAAATTGTCCCAGAATTTAAAGGAAAATAAACATATCCCCGAAAATTAAGTTACAATGGTTTAGACTAAAATGGATAAAATTAGTAACTACTTACAATATCAACTTGTGTGACGATCGTGGATAAACACCCATGTATCTATTTTTATAGCTATAATCAGTTAAAATTCATATGAAATCCCACTATCTATTTATACTACAACTTGTGGGTTATTCCTTTGGAAAATCCCACTATCTTTTTATAGCCTCAGCTTGAGTGACGTTCCTGTTTATGAACTCTAGTACATATGTATAGCTACAACCTATGGAAATCCCCAAGTCCATATTTATAGTCTCGAAATTTCCAGCGTCAGTGACGTCACTGTACTGAACACTAGGGGATAAATGTCAACAGTGTTGCAAGTGGCTGACCTGAATACACACTACTGCAGGTAGGTAGGTAGAGTGTATCTGATAGGGATAAAGTGAGTTTTATAGGGACAAACAGAGACCAATACACACACACACCCACACACACACACAACGAACGCGCGCAGACATACGCACACACACACACACACACACACACACACACACACACACACACAGGGAAGAGGAAAAAACAAACCCTAAATATACTATCATCACAGAAGGGAGATAATACATACAAACGCAAACAAACCCCAAATATGCTATCCACACTCGGGAGGAAGAAGAAAAAAACAACCAAATATACGATCTACACAACGTACGCGAACACACACACACACACACACACACACACACACACACACACACAGAGGGAAGAGGAAAAAACAAACCCCAAATATACTATCAACACAGAAGGGAGATAATACAAACCTCAAATAAACTATCCACACAAACGTACGCGAACGCATACAAACCCCAAATATACTATCAACACAGAGAAACCTGAATTCAAAATTCAGTTGTTTCTTTTTCTTCAGTATTTTGATGTGGTAAGAGGAAATGGTACAACACACACAAAGAGGGCTTGTAAGTTCACATTTCAGTCTGTCTGCACTGTAATGGTAACAACGCAAGAACATAGGGATTATTATGCCACACAGTCCTAGAACAAAACAATGCATCACCCGTTGTAAGCCATTTCATTGGCTATACTTATTTTCTTACTGCGTTCGCTTCGAATTGACTTGAGTAGCTATTCAGACAGTGACGAGAATGACCATGCTTTACTGGGTCTATCCTATAGGCGATTTATATAAAAAAATATTTTTAAAAATTAAACTAATGCACGAACAATCGTACCAATGGGCGATTCCATGGAAATTGTGTCCGTCTTATTGCAAAATACATCAACATTTAATTTAACCGTGCAGATCGCTAGAACAAACCTCTGATAATATACATTTTGAAAAGAGTTGTGTGACACGGATCGCCATTGTCGCTTGGTGTCTGCTTTCTTGTTCGAAAAGAGATCGTTTCGTCTTGACTATAAAAATTTAATTTGACTAAGTTGTACGCACTACTTGAACTCATACATTTACGTTGTAGGTGTAAGCCGTCGTTCTCAGTTTTCTGGAAGTTCGTTTTTGCGTTTCTCAGATGTGATACTATTTTTTATGGACCGAACGAAATTTCTTTTGGCGTGAATCAGGACTCGTGGTTTTGTGGCATAATTGGAGAGCATTAATTAAAGCTCAGTTATGTCGTCTTCGAAATCGCTGACACGGATTTGAACTAACACTTCAGGTTTTGTGTGAGGCGATACGGTACATCATTGCTTTTTACTTCCTCAATGAAATCGTTTCATCTTATTGCAAAATTACATTTGACTAGGTTTCATACGCAGCAGGTCCCTGTATATAAGGAGAGTGTCTTAGCGTCAGAGTATTCATTCCGCTCTCAAACGATCAAGAAGATGGAAGAGTCAGCACAGATCGACCTGCTGGTCAAATATTTGCTAAAAGTCATACGAAAGAATAATTCACATGCGAAAGTGGCAACAAAACTTACTCTTTTGGTCGTTGATTTGATGAGAGTCATACGAAAGTGTGTAAGTGCTAATGAAGTTTGCTATATCTGCAAAGGTAAATGGGTATTTGTCTCCAGAATACCTGCTTCGTCTAAGAAAGAGAGACAAAAGTCAAGATACCTAATATCGTTGTCAGGAGAAAGGACACTGGAATTCAGAGTGCCCTACGAGAAAAGAGAAGAAACAAAAAACAAGACGAAACAGAGAAGAGGGATTCAGAAGAAGAAGAAATTGAAGATGATGAAGAACTTGTGCCAGTAAAAACATGGAAATGGAAAAATTGACAATGTGAGCCGATGCGTTGGCCCTGATGTGAAATTTCATACTACCTTCTAAAAGAGAATAGACCAGAAAGAAAACGTAAGTGTCTCTTGATCTTGACATTGTATAATAAGGATGGCGTGTTTTGTTTTTACTCACACTTTATGAAATTGTGCTCTTTCACCTCTCTCTATCCCTCTGGATCATGTTTTAGTTAGAATTGAAATGGAAGGATGTTTTCCTTCACGCACGCTCTTTAGGCATGCAAATCGGTAAACAATAGTCAGTCTATTCATCCATCATTTTGTGTCTTTCCAAAAACTTTTTCTTCTTCACTCTGTGTTGATGGAATATAATGGGTTATTTTCTTCACTCTCTGTTGATAGTATATATATAAAGGGTTATTTCTTCACTGCGTGTGGATAGTGTATAATGGTTTTCTTCTTCTTCCCTCTGTGATGTGTGTGTGTGTGTGTTCGCGTACGTTGTGTAGATCGCATATTTAGTTGTTTTTTTCTTCTTCCTCCCGAGTGTGGATAGTATATTTGCGGTTTGTATGCGTTAGCGACGTTGTGTGGATAGTGTATTTGGGGTTTGTATGCGTTCGCGTACGTTTGTGTGGATAGTTTGTTTGGGGTTTGTATTATCTCACTTCTGTGTTGATAGTATATTTGGGATTTGTATGCGTTCGCGTACGTTTGTGTGGATAGTTTATTTGGGGTTTGTATTATCTCCCTTCTGTGTTTATAGTATATTTGGGGTTTGTTTTTTCCTCTTCCCTCTGTGTGTGTGTGTGTGTTTGTGTGTGTTCGCGTACGTTGTGTAGATCGTATATTTGGTTATTTTTTTCTTCTTCCTCCCGAGTGTGGATAGCATATTTGGAGTTTGTATGCGTTAGCGACGTTGTGTGGATAGTATATTTGGGGTTTGTATGCGTTCGCGTACGTTTGTGTGGATAGTTTGTTTGGGGTTTGTATTATCTCCCTTCTGTGTTGATAGTATATTTGGGGTTTGTTTTTTCCTCTTCCCTCTGTGTGTGTGTGTGTGTGTGTATGTGTGTGTGTTCGCGTACGTTGTGTAGATCGTATATTTGGTTGCTTTTTCTTCTTCCTCCCGAGTGTGGATAGCATATTTGGGGTTTGTATGCGTTAGCGACGTTGTGTGGATAGTATATTTGGGGTTTGTATGCGTTCGCGTACGTTTGTGTGGATAGTTTGTTTGAGGTTTGTATTATCTCCCTTCTGTGTTGATAGTATATTTGGGGTTTGTATGCGTTCGCGTACGTTTGTGTGGATAGTTTATTTGGGGTTTGTATTATCTCCCTTCTGTGTTGATAGTATATTTGGGGTTTGTATGCGTTCGCGTACGTTTGTGTGGATAGTTTGTTTGGGGTTTGTATTATCTCCCTTCTGTGTTGATAGTATATTTGGGGTTTGTATGCGTTCGCGTACGTTTGTGTGGATAGTTTATTTGAGGTTTGTATTATCTCCCTTCTGTGTTGATAGTATATTTGGGGTTTGTTTTTTCCTCTTCCCTCTGTGTGTGTGTGTGTGTGTGTGTGTGTGTGTGTGTGTGTATGTGTGTGTGTTCGCGTACGTTGTGTAGATCGTATATTTGGTTGTTTTTTTCTTCTTCCTCCCGAGTGTGGATAGCATATTTGGGGTTTGTTTGCGTTTGTATGTATTATCTCCCTTCTGTGATGATAGTATATTTAGGGTTTGTTTTTTCCTCTTCCCTGTGTGTGTGTGTGTGTGTGTGTGTGCGTATGTCTGCGCGCGTTCGTTGTGTGTGTGTGTGTGTGTGTGTGTATTGGTCTCTGTTTGTCCCTATAAAACTCACTTTATCCCTATCAGATACACTCTACCTACCTACCTGCAGTAGTGTGTATTCAGGTCAGCCACTTGCAACACTGTTGACATTTATCCCCTAGTGTTCAGTACAGTGACGTCACTGACGCTGGAAATTTCGAGACTATAAATATGGACTTGGGGATTTCCATAGGTTGTAGCTATACATATGTACTAGAGTTCATAAACAGGAACGTCACTCAAGCTGAGGCTATAAAAAGATAGTGGGATTTTCCAAAGGAATAACCCACAAGTTGTAGTATAAATTGATAGTGGGATTTCATATGAATTTTAGCTGATTATAGCTATAAATAGATACATGGGTGTTTATCCACGATCGTCACACAAGTTGATATTGTAAGTAGTTACTAATTTTATCCATTTTAGTCTAAACCATTGTAACTTAATTTTCGGGGATATGTTTATTTTCCTTTAAATTCTGGGACAATTTCGTCATTTTAGCGTTACTTTTAGTCACATCCATTTTGTCGTTGAGCATTTCCTTGATTATAGCTATTTATAGCATCATTACAATTCTGCAAATTTTTGAACACCCCAGCAAGATTTCAGGTCTTGGTAATGCTTTATATATAAATCTCACGCTTGTGCTAGTGTATGTATGTCTCTGTCTCTGTTGTGTTTGACCCTCTACCATCATTGTCCCTAGACAATCCCACCATGTTCAATTCCCCTTGACGCTATACAGACCCACCATGTTCAATTTCTATATGTTAAATTCCCCTTGACGCTAGACAGTCCCACGATTTATTCCCATGTTCAATTTCCCCTTGTCCCTAGACAGTCCCACGATCTATTCCCCTGTTGAATTCCCCTTGTCCCTAGACAGACCCAAACTCTATTCCCCATGTTCAATTCCCTTGTCCCTAGACAAGCCCAAACTCTATTCCCATGTTCAATTCCCCTTCTCCCTAAACAAGTCCAAACTCTATTCCCCATGTTCAATTCCCCTTGTCCCTAGACAAGCCCAAACTCTATTCCCCATGTTAATTCTCCCTTGTCGCTAGACAGGCCGAAAATATATTCCCCATGTTAATTCCCATTGTCGCTAATCTTACCCAGGGTTTTTGCCCATGTTAAATTTCCATTGTCGCTAATCTTACCCAGGGTGGTTAATGTTAAATTTCCATTGTCGCTAATCTTACCCAGGGGGTGTTTTTAATGCTAATTCCCATTGTCGCTAATCTCACCCCATTCACTACTTGCATAATACAAAGTTCTAAATGGACTGCTTCAGGCCTTTATATTTATAAAAAAAGTATTTCAAAACATAATCCATTTCTCCGATTATCAGATATACTATTAGAGTCAAAATTAAAAAGCGTAAACCTATATGCGAATGCGAGGAGTAAAGCTAATCTTTGTTTCGATCGGTCTTTCATAGCTACGTTATAATTATAATTCAGCAACAACGATGCCATACACAACCATACACCAGGGGTTTGGTAAAGTATTCAAGTTTAGTAAAACTGTATTTCCAGTAAAGATTAGTGATTGTGTTCAATATTAGCTAGCTAGCTATATATATATATATATATAGATAGATATATATATATATATATATATATATATATATATATATATATATATATATATATATATATATATATATATATATATATATATATATATATATATATAGATATATATAGATATATATATATATATATATATATATATATATATATATATATATATATATATATATATATATATATAGATAGATAGATAGGTAGATGGATGGATGGATGGATGGATAGATAGATAGATAGACTGATAGATAGACAGATAAATGTAAATTTGAGGATGAAATGATTAAATTACTATAGTATTAATATCAAAAGTAATTAAAGAAGAAACGAAACACAACTATGTTTGGATAAAAAAATTCAAGATTATTAAATCGCCATACTGTCATGATCGGTAATGTCTTTTACAGGGGAGAGTTTTATTCTTAATCAAGCATTCGTTTATTTAGCCAATAGAAGACTGGTGGAGACAAAAGCTAACTTCGATTCCATAGTGTAAATATCAGAATTTAAAGATTCCAGAACACTGTTACTCAGACTACAAGGTCAAGTTGACCACGACTTTGGCGCCTTGGGAAAAAGGCGGCAGATATATTTGATTCTGATTGGTTACGCTAAATTAAGGGCGCGTCTTTCACACGAAACTCTTTGGGCATTAAATATTGTCTTCATCGAAATTCACATCAGTCTAAGCTTTTCTGCAAGAGAAAACAAGTGTAAGAATACTGCGAGAGTAAATTTGCGACAATTCTCTCGTAAAACTGTTGTCCAAGAGGACTGTTGTTGAGGAAAAACGACGAACAAATTTGGCGGTAGAAGCGAGGAACGCTTGAAAGCTCAAAGGTATTTGTGACAATCCCATGTAATTTGTTGATGCTATATATAATGCTTTGCTGAATTTATTTACTTGTATCTGCATGAATCTTTTTTCTACATTCGTATATCAATTTGCTTTATGAAGTATAACTGTGTTGAGTTTATGCATAGGAAGTCGTTCATTAATCTTCTTTAGATAAGTTTGGCGAATTGTTTGAATTTATCGTCTTGTTTGCGTAAGAATTAGGTTCCAAGAATTTCATGCATTACATTAGTTAATGAGTTACGAAAATTCGTGTGAATTCACCGAATTTAGAAGATTTCACGTATGATTAAGGATGAATGTGCATTGACTGAGATTAACGTTGTTAAGACATGAAGCGTGATTTCATGTATGTATAGACTTGAATGTGTGTATTCGCCGAACATGATGTAATAAGACATTTAATGTATTTCATTCATTCACTTGTGTAAATTGAGGCTGGCTCGGATTCGTTATGCCTCGTGTGGTGTTAATGCGTGATGAATTGGCCATTAAACTAACTAGGGTCGTAATAGGACATGTGGGGTAGACTGATAGCCTTGGCATCTGTTTAGTACCGATAATAAGATCTGATAACGAAAGGGAACAACGCAAACCCCTGTATCATAAACAGAAAATTTAGGTTGTCTCTATTTTTTTAAAAGAGAGAAAATAGCTTCTGTGACGTATTATCTCTGAGAAGTATCCTGTGACGTATTCTGAGACGTATCCGGTGACGTATTATCTCTGAGACATATTCCGAGACGTATCCTGTGACGCATTATCTCTGAGACGTAGAGTGAGCCGTAAAATCCTGAGATCCAGGTATCTGTGAATCTACGTGCTGCGCACAGAGTTGAGGGCCGAAAGAGGCAAGACAGAGGGAAGTCGAAGGAACAACTACGGTGGAAGTGGAGTGAACCGGAGAAGCAGGTTAGGCAATTGTACAAGGCATTGACTTCGAGTGTTCACTCGATCCTATGATGAACTAATTCTATCAGTAAAACAGATCAGCTACTTTATTTAAATATATTTGTGTTTTGTAATTCGGTGAAAGTTTTATTTCTAGAAGCAGAGTATATTCATGATATAGTGAATTCTCACAGTTGTTTTATGTAATTGATTAAATTGTTGTTTACATGTATGGGGGCTCGTGTTGGTCTGTTCTATATATCTACTCAGATCTCTATCTATTCCACCTATAAGGTTCACCACGTATATTTATATTTACTCGAACCGGGCAATAACATTGAGGGCGGTAAACCTCTAGATAACGAGAACCAAATTAAGTGGACAGCTTGAAAGAAGGTATAATCCGCCAACCCACAAACCTCTTGCAAGAAGAGGGGACTTTGTTTAAGGTTTCTATAAGGTGGACCGTGGGTCGTTTACAATATAGATAAATTTTCCTTACTGGAAGGAGGTTAATTTTGCAGGGAATTTAGTTTGCTTCATTTGCAAGCATTCTATGGCTGTTCATGCGTTGGAATCGGTCTGGTTACACTGGTCTACACTTTTTTAGAAGTCGTCTGCTTCAGAGATAAAATGTGCTATTTATTATGGATTTTGATGTGCTGAGTTCAAATATGACGATTAAAACAATGATTGGCCTCTGTTTCCAAGGTATTTTAGTTTTTACATTTTACGTCTATGTATATTGTGTAGATATATAGAATCTATATTGGGGTTTGAGCCAAGACAAGGAAATCTCAGTCAAGGGTTTATATTAGTTGTCTCCCCACGAGGCTTGCCCGAGTGGGGAGACATGTAATATAAACCCGCGACTGATATTTCCTTGTCTCGGTCCAAACCTCAAAGTAGATTATTTTTCTCACCCAATATTTTTCTTTAAAGTAAAAAGAATTCTGCACTAATATTCACGTCCAATGTTTACATGCGGCGCATGAATATAAATATATTAATGAGGGCTGTGGTGTGACCGTTGCGTCCGAAGTACACAGTTTACACCTGTGAGCAAAGAAAAATAACAACATAAAATGTCGCATAATAATGAAGTATTATCACATTTAATATATGGATGTTATATGAAATTGACAATAAATAATTAACATTTATTACAAGAAACTGTTTCATTTTCATCAGTTCCAATTCTGAAAAGTTATATTGTAAAGAATAAAACGATATTGGCTACTCAGCTCTACTGTAGTTATACTTAGTACAATCTGTAACGAAGAGTAACATGTTTCTTTAGATTATTCATGGGTAATTAGAGTTCTGTGTCACTATCTTATATAAATAGTCTTTTTTTTGAGGAGGTGAAACTGTGTGTGACATACTTGTGTTGTCCTTAATATTGATTGTAAAATTACCCCCGTGTATAATAGATCCTCCAAAAACGGACTCTAGCAGATAACCATGTGCTAAACTTTCAAGTTCACGGATTCTTTGAACATTTATTTTTCTGTCCTGGAAATATGGCAAGTGCTACAGTGAAATTTGCTTATGGATTAAGATATTGACGGATAAATGATTCCTTCTGGCTGGTAAGTGCATTATTTGTCTTTAAATATTGTAGTTATATTTTTTATTCAACCAGGGCACAATGGAAATGTTTTATATAACACATTTCCAGCTGTTACTAAGTGTTCCGAAGATGTTACGAGAGTTGGGAGGCTATGAAATGTATAGGTCTATAGTCTTTAGAATCTTATCCTATCTGTAGCACAGACATTTTTCAGGTCAGCGGCATTAAGTGTAGCTAACAGTATATAATTTGTTTCACACAAAGTATTTAAAACTAGTCAGGTAGCTTTAGCTACATTTAATGACTCGTACCTGATAAATGTACTGAGCTAGGTCTGCATATAGGATAAAACTGACCATGCTGTGTGGAACGAAGTAGCATAATACCAAAAAGTTCGACATCGTGAGTAGTGAATGGGGTCACATTAGGGACAATGGGACTTAGCATTAAAAAGACCCCTGGGTCACTTTAGGGACAATGGAAATTTAACATGGAGAGAAATCGTGGGTCACTTTAGGGACAATGGGAATTTAACATAGTTTGGGTCTGTCTAGGGACAAGGGAAATTAACATGGGAATAGAGTTTGGGTTTGTTTAGGGACAAGGGGAATTGAATATGGGATTTTTTTTTTTTAAAAAAAAGTTTTTTTAAATTTAAATTTAAATTTAAATTTAAAAAAGGGTAGGCAATTGAAAGGCTATCTCTTTTCGAGAAATATGGCTGGCCCTGAAAAGGGCCTTTGGGTTTCTTCTTCTTCTTCTTCTAACTCCTTAACTTCTTCCACCAAGTCCTCACTTTTTCCATTATTCCTTTCTTCTTCTTTTTCTCCTCTGGCATCCAGTCTGGATGGCCCAAGGCTCTAAACTTTTCCTGGACTTTCATCCAATTCTTATTTAGCCTCTCGAACTCTTCCTTTTTCTTTTGGTTTTCTTTTTCTTTCCTTTCTACAGTCCAAATGTCTTTTATTATCTTGACTTGTTCTCTCATGACTTTCCTCATCATCTCCTCTGCTTTCATCATTTGGTTTAAACCCCATTTCACATAGGACCACTCAGTCTATTCCAAAATATCTGTTAAAAAACACCTCACTTCAATAGCATAATCAAGGGCCTCTTTCAGTTTACCTACTTTCACATAGTCAAGTTGTATGAAGCCTCTTAACTTTTTAACCTCCTCTTCAATCATGTCTCCAATCAGATCCCTGGCAAGTTTTAGACTCGTCACTTGACGTTTGACAAAGTCCTTAGTAACTTCATGCATCCACTCCTTCTCTAGCCTTTCCACCACATAGGCTGCATCTGTCATCCAGTACCAACTATCCTTTAGCTCATTAAATAGTTCAATACTCATTTTTCTTGGGTTATTCCGTAGAATGGTTCCAAAGACGAACGTGATGGGTTCTTATAGTGAAAGTGCGGACGTGAAGGAAAACATCCCCCTAAAACATAAAATTGATCTTACCTAGATCATGGCCTAACAACGCGCGGACGTGAAGGAAAACATCCCCCTACTTTCTCATTTCATATAATAAAACCAGAACTATACTCTCCACATACGCTAAGAGACAATAAATAAACCCATAATCTACTATCCACACCAACTTACTTAAGCACTTACTAACACAAACACACTAACACATACCCTCACACTATCTTAAAAAAGAGTTAGTGTTTATATTCACACTACTCTACCTACACACATTGGCAAATAGATCGTTATTTCTTTTCTAGAGTATTGGGTAGCCCTGAAAAGGGCTGGCTTTTTTTGGGACTTCATGGACACCTGGTTAATGGTGGCACCTTCCAGGCCTGGCGCCGCATACACATCTTATCCCCCAGTTACTTTTTACCTTTTGGGGGGAGAGAGCAGAGGCAGGATATGTGGCTTCAGAATCCCAATTTTCGGTTTCTGGGATTCTGAAATTTCTTCTTCTTCTCTCCTTTTCCTCCTCCTCCTCTTCTTTGTATCTTCTCTCCTCCTCTTTGTATATTCTTTCCTCTTCTTCTTTATATCTTCTCTCCTCCTCTTCTTTGTTTCTTCTTTCCTCCTCCTCTCTTATCCTTCCCTCCTCCACAATGGCTTCCGCGGCCAGTTCATTTAATATGCGCCTGGCATATCCCAGATGCACATGAAGTTCCAACAGTTTCTCCAGTCTCGTGTTCATTTTTGGTGTTGATCAATCAACAAGGGTAGTTGGACTGCCGAATGAGTTTCAATTTATAGTGAAAGCGCGGACGTGAAGGAAAACATCCCCCTAAAAACATAAAATTGATCTTACCTACATCGTGACCAAAAACAACAACGCTCGGACCTAAAAGAAACACTCACTCACTTTTTTATGCTACCCATCACTATTTTAAATTTTTTTATAAATCACTTCAATACACTATCCACATACGCAAAGCAATCCAATCTAACCCCAAATATACACCTCAAACACCAAAAATGACATCATTTTAATCTACTATCCATACCAACTTACTTGAGCACTTACAAACACAAACACACAATCACATACCCTCACATTTTTAAAAAGAGTTAGTGTTTATTTTCACACTACTCTACCTACACACATTGGCAAATGGATGGTTATTTCTTTTCTAGAGTATTGGGTAGCCCTGAAAAGGGCTGTTTTTTGTTTGCTATGGCATTCTTTTTTAGTTTCTAAGAATGCGATGTCGTCTGAGGATAGACTTTCTGGCGATAGGTCTGCTTCTTCGGAAAGAGAAGAAGAACTCTTTGGTGTCGATACGACAATCGACAAAGTCTCTGTCAGCTTCAGGTTGCTGCTGCTGCTGTTGTTGTTGCTGCTGTTGCTGCTGTCTCTGAAGTCTGTACTTCTCTGTCCATTCTTCTTTCTCCCTGTTCATTTCTTCTCTGAAGAGCTCTTCTATCAGGTCTTCAGTGACTTTTAACATTCTCACATTCTCTATTTCTTCTGGCTTCGGTATCAGACTGTGTCTGACCCTATGCAAATTCACGTAGGCTTCGTTGAGCTTAGCTAGTTTGGAGCACATCTTCTTAGGAGGATGAGTCGACAATGGATGGTTAGACTGGAAACAACCCCGGTTCTTAAAGTCAAAGCGCGGACGTGAAGGAAAACATCCCCCACACGGTTTTCGAGTCGCAACGTTCAGTGAGTGTCATGAGAGGGATAGTAAGAAATGAAAGAGCATCAATCCAACATTCTTATAGCTAAACAAACCACAAAGGCATTTTTTCAAAACACAACATTTTTTATTCAAAAATCACTTAACACTAAACAACAACTCTAACATTTTTAACAATAATCCAACACTATAACATCAAACAATTTTTTCAAATCACTAACATTTTTTTTCTCAATTGACAATCTACTTTAAACAGGGCTGACAACTTCGTGAATGAAATTGTGATTTCCACTTTTGGAAATCATTAGGCCATTGATGGACACTACGTTTCCTAGCTTGAGACAAAAGATAAGCATAATGGTCACAAAACCATCGATCTACTTTCACATCGTTTCTAGTAGAAGAACGAGGATCAAAATGAGTCACTAAATGTTCTAAGGAATAGCCCAGGCTGCGATGATGAAGAAAATACACACAGTACTGTCCACACACCAAGGAATCTGTGCCTTGTAATTTCACGTTATTGAAGCGGGTGATCTGAGCATTTCTTCTCATAAAGTCGATGATATCGTCTTCCAAAGGGGGTAATCCGTACGAATCGAAATATTCCACACATCCTTCTTGAGGAAAGTAGACGGCTACCCAGTGGGTTCCTGGGAGATGACTGTCGTCCGTGTTGATCACGTAAGCTTGATGGTCTTTAGGTTTGCGATGAGGGAGTTCATCTTTAGCACAGACGACAGGATTCCAAGAAGCCGTATACGAACTGTGGTTCAAAAGGTAATAAAGTTCCCAGGTATCCATTGATTTGTGTGTGTGTTTTCTTCTTCTTCACAGGTAATAATAAGTCGTCAATTCGATCCTGACTTTTTGCTTGAAAATGTCTGACGAATAAACGGTTATTCGTTCTGTTTCCTCACTCTGATTCAGGAGAGCTTCGATACGATGGATCTCTTGAGTGGTTAATGGTGGACAAGAATGTTCACGCAAGTCTTTATACCACTGGTGCAACACGTCTTTGTTCGAGATGAGACTCCAAGCTTCGTCCAGATATTCGTCCAATTTTTCTTCTTGACTTAACATCAGGCATTTATCGTGTTGAATTTGACTGGGATGATCGTTTTGACATCCATAACAATTTTTCTTGATCAATTGCGTCATTTTTTCGACTAAGTGTTTGGCAAAACAGGAGACTAAATGGGCTTCTTGTTCTGGCCATCTCGACTTCATCATGATCACTTCTTCTTCCACAGTCTCCTCACATTTCATGTCCAAAGTTTCTCCACTAGGTAAAGAGGGACAACAGTCTTCCATGGTTTCTAGTAATCTAGGATGACTTCTCTCAAACTGTTGATTTCTATCGTATTATCGAATTCTGCATACAGGATGGCGTTCACCGTTTCATCAGGGTCTCGGTCTTTAAACTGAATTTCCACACGAATCTGGCCGGATTTTATAGGGTGGAAATGTCCCTCGTCGCTGCCTTGGTCTGGAGTGAAATCAAAAGCCCACAAAGCGTAGCCTCCTGCATAATCCTCGTACGTAATACCGTGACTGGTATTGGTTCCTAACTGTCCGGTGGATTCGTACAAGGACAAGTACGATCTCAAGTAATTCTTCTTGGTAAAGTCAGGTTCGAAAGGTCGGGTACACAAGGTTTTGCCATCGCGACTGACTTCGATTTTGGACACGCCAAAGTGTTGAAAGTAGAAAGGATTTTTTTCGGCAGCTCCGTTGAAGGCTGTATTCTCGACGATACCAACGATCAAACGTTTGGGTAACTGTCCTTGGAACAGATGATCTTCGATCATGGATCGCTGTCCCTTGGGAATCGTGAAGGTTTTCACTTCCACGCGTCGTATGGGATACTTGGCAGTCGTTCTGCTCAACGTCTGATTGATGTCGTTTCCCACTTTAGGTAACACTTCCACACGCGTACGTAGAGTCTGGCTTCTAGGATTTTGGTTTTGTAACCGTCACTATCAGCCATCAAATGGAAAGCGGCACTGCTACGATTCAGTCTCAGACGGACATCCACCCCGTTCAGCAAATACTTTTCTTGCAACCACATGTCCAAATGCAAACGATCCATCAGTTCTAAACTTGTGTCGACTCCCGTGATTCTCTTTCTTCGTTCTAGAAATCCGTCATTGTTGTCTTTCTTTTCATCAGTTTCCAAATTTTCAAACTTGGTAGGTTCGTCAGCTTCCCATAGCACACAGGCATTGAGATGAGTGTTCTTGGCATCTCTTCCGTACGTCAAGAGATTTTCCAGGTAGGCACGATAAGGGTAAATATCCATGCTGCTATTGACCAGTTTGTTATTCAAGTACAAGTCCACTCCACTGAACAAGGAATGCATGAAATTGTTGACGGGAGCTACTGCTTCATCGTCTATAGGACCTCCAGTCTTATCTAGAATTTTGACTTTCAGGTACAAGTAACTGCTATTCAGATCGATGTAATCTTCGGGCTGTCCTTTGATTTCAAACTCGATGGGAGCGGAATCAGCCAATGAGGAGACGGGATGAAATTCCACCCATTGGGATTCTTGCATGGTCATCATGGTGGGGGGCATGGCAAACAGATCCAGTTCCGTCTTGGAACAAGCGCAAGATTCTCGGTGCATCATTTTTTTTGTTCTTTCTCAATAATCGAAAACGTCTAAGTCTCGAACGGTTCTTCTTTTCTTGGCCTTTCTCGCTTGAAGTCTGGTGAAAGGGTGTTTTCTACGTCGTCTCTTTCTGCCTTGTCCTTGCTGAATGCCTGACTCGGTAGCGTGCAGGGCATTTATAGGTGTGTCTTGTCGGCCCAAAATGTCTTTTCCCGTTTGCAGCAAGACATTTTTGCCTGCCCTCATGAAGGCTTCTTTAGGGTTTTGTTTGTCGATGATGACATTTTGGAGAAATTCTTTGCCTTGCGTCAGTGCCACATCTTTCAAGGCGTGCAATCCGCGTGTCACCATCGGTTTCAACACCGGGGCCACCGAACGAAAGGCCGATTTTAACATATCTCCTAAGCCGTGTCCTCGCTGTCGAGCAACCCCTCGGTACACTGGATACATGACTTACTTACGAGTCGTGAGAGAACCGTTTTCGAAAATGGAGTTTCACCGTGACTTTTCCTTTGGTGAATGGAATATTTTGTCCCAAATCTCCTTTTATAGCAATGTTGACCGTGTCCAAATACGACTTGCTGACCGGCAAATAGTGAGGATGGACAAATTCGAGGTGGACGTGGTAAGTGTTTCCACCTTCCTCGTCAGCGTTCGTGACAGAATCTACTTTGAAAGGAATGACACGCAGTAACGGTACGGAGGTGTGTCCCACCACGTTGTACTCCACCACATCGGAATACACGAACATCAAATTCAGTCCTTGGTTCAGTTCTACCGGGGCACGAAATAACTTGCTAAAAGACTCGTTGTCGTAAACGATGGGTAATTCGTTTTTCTTGAGCATGGTCTTTCTCATGTCCATGTCTCCGCCCAACATGTCAAACAATTCAGGACAAAATAAAATGGACATGATTTTACTCCGTTCAAATTTCATCAAGAAGCGACGAGCTGCTTTGTGGTACTCCATGGTGACACTTTTGTTGACATGCTCCAAAGCTTTCAGAAACACGACATTAAACCTGGAGGCTATGGTGCTGACCAAATGTTGACCACTAAAATAATAGCCTGGGGGAATGAACAAGTGATAGGTGGTGTACTTTTGTGTACGGGTTTTCTTGTCATATTTGACATTGCTATCCATCCACTGTTGCATTTGCTCGTCATGAACTTCCACATCAAAAAAATTTTGATTGGGAAGGACATTGAGGACTTGGGTCGGGTGAATGATTTCCACTAAAGCCACTTCCCAATGGGCTTCGTGATCTAAGGGGATGGCCTGAGGTAATTTGGCCGTGTAACAGCACAACGTGTTGTGGGGAAACACCTCCATGGAACTGTCACTGGGTAAAGTTAAGTAAAATTGGTTTTGGTGACTCATAATTCCAGAGTTCTGTGGCTGTCTGAGGGGTTACTGGACGTCAGAGGCGTGTCTCCGTCTAAAATGGGGTTCTGGTTGTGGTTGAAGTGGTGACTGGCACTGGCACTGGACACAAGGTTCCCGGGGTTCCCGTTCGAGGAGAATTTCAGGGAGGGATTAGGAAGCAGGTAACCGATGCAACTGCTCAATAAAATGGTCCACAATTGTTTGTCTCCTTGTTGCAAACTCAAATTGGCGATGGCTGCCCCGATGACACAATACACCACGAAGATTTGGCAGAAAAAGACGATTTGCGTTTTAGGCACACGTTCTCCACACCACACCCACAAGGGTTGTTTTTGTAAATCTTGCACAGAACTAGGTGAAGAAGGAGTGGTCGACGTAGCTGCGTCTGTGTGAAAGGGCATGATGGTCACTTCTTTTTATAGTCGATGACTTGCGAAGCGTCGATCCAAGAATCAAAACTGGGTGGATATCCTTTCCAACGTACTTTGACTTTTTTGACACGTCGTTTGCCCACTTTACGGGTTCTGCGTTCGAGAATGCTTTCGATGTCGTACACGTCGTCTTCTTTTTTGGTGACACGTTGTAACTCGGGCAAATAAAACGTTCCTTTGAGCACTTCTCCGTTCATGTCTTCCAATTTATAGACGGCAGGATGACGGCCATGCACTCGTCCAGTGACGCGAAACAATTCGGTCGTCCAGTTAGGTAAGTAACCTTTGTCGAAAGTGCGTTTGGTTTTGCCAACGCGCACCCAATCTATTACGGCCAACATTCCACTTTTCTCGGGGACAGCCCTCGTCGGGGACGTACCGAACAGACGCTCAAACACCAGCACTTCGTTGTCGGGAGTCACGTCTTGCGGGGCACGTCCGATGCTTCGATGGTAAGATTGGTTGTACGCTTGCACCAGGTGCGGTAAGATGTCGATGTACTTCAGAGTGTGGTGATGCGTAAAATATTTCCACATGCGTTCTTTCAAAGTGCGTTGAAAACGTTCCACGATGCTGGCTTTGGTTTCGGGATTCTCGATGGTAAAAAAATGAATGTCACGTTTCTTTAATTCTTTTTGGAAAGCTTGGTTCAGAAATTCGGTGCCTTTGTCCGTTTGCCATCGAAGAGGGTGACGACCGCTTTGTTTCAACACCCGTTGCAGGGCTCGCACTAACTCGCTGCTCGATTTGGAAGTCAAGGGCACGACCCAGGCAAATTTGGAAAAGACGTCGATGACACAAAACAAATATTTGTAGCCACGATTGTAGCTGGCCAAATGAGAGACATCGGCTAAATCGGCTTGCCATTGATGATCGATGCCTTCCACTCGGGTGCGACTTCTGGCAAACTTGCGTCGAATGGGTTTGTGTAAAGTGTAGGTAGCTTGTTCTTGTAACCATCGTTGCACTTGAGGTAAACGGAGACTTTTCAGTCGAGTTTTGGCAGCACGATACAATTTTTGAACTCCTGCGTAACCTGCAGGATGGGAGGGATCGTAGTAAATGCTGGCTAAGACTTTTTCCATTTTTATTTTTTGTGTTAATAAGACACCCACTCTTGGAGGATGCTACTCTTTTTCTCTTGGGGTATTTTCTTGGATTGCAATGCTTTGCGTGTGCGGCCGGCAATAGGTGTCAAAGAGGAGGATGTCTGAGCGGGGGATATCGGTTCTTGTTTCACTTCTGTCTTCACTTTCTTTTTCTCTTGTGATGAAGAAGGGGTGGCCATCATCTTTTTAATCCATCCAATTCTGGAGGTAGGTGGTGTTGTTAACTTGCGTACTTTTTCTGGTGGAGTTTGAAACCCTTCCTCTTCTTCTTCTCCTTTTTCTGTCTTGGTCACTGGTACTGGTGGTACTGGTACTGGTACTGGTACTGGTGATGGTGCTGGACTTTTCATCAAGGTCTTAAAATCTTTCAGAGTGGGTAGAGCTGTTTCGTCTAAAGCTTTCTGGTGAAAGAGTTGCAGTCGTTGCAAGAGTTGACCGTACTTTTGCGATTTTTCGGTTTCGGACAAATCTTGGCGATCCATCAAGGACTGCTATTCGTGTTGTAACTGGGACATCTCGCTCAAATTGGGATTGGAAGGTAAATGCGGGGTGCGTTGTTCTTGCCACCGATGGTATTCCATCCATCGTTTGTAAGGCACTAAAGCTAGTTTTCGTCCTTCCATGGGGTTGTCAGGGGTCGATTCTGAGATCTTGGGACTTCCGAGGGCCTTTTTATCTTGCTCCCACCAGTCCTCCCAACATGGTTCCCAAGACTCCTTTCAGTATGGGACCTAACAAGAGAGGCAAAATGCCTCCACGTTGGACCAACATCTTCTTTTTTTGACGAATGGGAATTTTCTTTTGAACCATTTGGCGAAGAACGTGACGATGCTTGCTTAAGCATTGTTTCTGGTGTTTGGACAAAGGGATCGTGCCTTTCAAAACGTTCAAACAACATTCGCACACGGTATCGATGACCTCTTTGGAGGCTGTTTGAATGAGTTTTTTTCGTAGGGGTGGAGAAGCTTTGGACAGGACAGATAACATGTCCCCATGTTTGGCTAAACGTGGTGGCAGTCCTTTCCTTTTCTTTCCTTGGGGTTTTCTGGAGGGTGACATCTTTGAGTCTTCAGGAGCACCAAAAAAACACTGATACCCTACTTGGTCACAGGCCTTTTTTATACTGGAACGCGTCGCCACTGATTGTCTTTACGTCGTATCAGTTTGAGGACAGGCATGACACGTCGTGCAGGGGTACGCAACGGACTAAATCGAGCCAGTTCTTGCTTGGACAAATCCAGTAAACTTTGTAACATGCCCGATCTTTCATGGACTTTGATTTTGGGAGAAGGTACTTTGTGAGCAGCAGCCACTGCCACTAAATTGAGAAGTTCTTGGTGTGATCAACGTCTCCAAGTACTCTTCAGTTCCTGGTGTCATCAACGGAGAAGTGGATGAACGTGAGGATGCCGGAGACGCAGTCACTGCCGTGGCAGATCGTGGTTTGCGAGTGTAAGGTTGCGTCCTGGCCGAAGTGCCTCTCTTGCGACTAGTTTTCTTCTGTGGACTTTTCTTTTTCTGGGGACTTTTTCTCTGTTTCTTTTTCTGGGGGCTTCTTTTCTTTTTCCGGGGTGGTGGTGTCTGGTCAGAGGAGGCTCCTGCCACTGGAGAATTCTCCTTGGGGACCTGGTCTTTTTCTTTTTCTTCTTGGGGCTTCGTTGGACTTTTTTCTTGGGTATAACTTTGGGGTCATTAGGATCCCATCTTAAGAGTGAGCGAATGATGACCCCTCCTAGAGTACCGCTCCCTCCAGGTTTCAAAATGATTTGTTTTTTGGTTTGAGTGTCGATGCGGGGATCGGCCAGTTGGACCAAAGCGACTTTGTTTCGATCGAAAAAGCGTTTGGTTTGATGAGGAATCTGAATGATTCCTTGGAGTAATTGACGTGCCGTCACCGTGAACCATCGTAAGACTTCTTTGAGACTAGCTTCTAAGACACGAGCTCGTGTTTGTGGATCTTTTTCTCGACTGATGCCATGCAAGGCACGAATCAATTTGACGGGAAGATGCGACTGAAAGGACGTCATGTTCACACTGTGTGAGACAGACGAAAAAGGGTCTGAGGTTTTTATAGATTTTTTTATGGGGAGTGAAATGAAGTCGAGGACGGAGACGTGTACAGGACAGGCCCTCCGTCTTGGCACCAGTGGTGAAACAAGTGGGTACGAAATCGCAAATCCTCGGGAGTCGTAGGTTTCAAATCGACGAGTAAATAAGCGTGTGGCGTTTGAGTGGCATCGTCGTACGCCTGAGTAAGCCAAGGCGTTCCTAACTGTTTGGCTAAGACTTGCACTTGCGATTTATCTCGAGGGCTTTTAAACAAGACCACGTAATGCGCATTGAGACTGATGGTGCGATGGGCTTTACTTTGTTGAAACAAATTTTGGGTGATGTAAACGACACTGGCAATACGGTGATGCCCTTTGCGCGTAAACCACAGTTTAATTTCTTCTTCGTCTTCTCCTAACATGTCGTCGAAAATGACCAAATGGGTTTGACGGGAGTCAGAGACGATGCCGTCGCCTTCTTTAGGAATGCCTTCCACAAACACGATGGAATCGCCTTGACTTTCTCGCAAGATGTCGTACGCCGATTGCCACTCTTTGTAACACCACACGATCCGTTGAGGTGGTCGATCGATCAAATGATGTTTATGTTCGATCAAACGTTTGACGAATTCGGTTTTGCCTGAACCGCTAGGTCCAGCAATGAGCATGTTAAAGGGATGGCGAAGATACAAAGCCTCCCAACTGGCACGATCTAAGTTTTCGTCGATGACTTTGACAGTAGAGGAAGAGGGAGCAGAGACGGCAGAGGTAGCCATGGTGTGAGAAATGTCACTTGTGACACGAAAAACAAACAAGACAAGAGTTTATATACTTTTTCAGAACACGTTTATTGAATGTTTTTTTTTTCAAACATGAATACGAAAGACAAAAATACATAAAAGCCAAAGGCTTAAGTACAAGAATAAAAGGCACATGATAACCATGAACGTGGAATAAAAACAAGTGTCTGTACAACAACCACATGTTTTGGGTAAAGTTCTAACCAGTTCTATAGTAGGGGGTAAGGTCACACAAGTGTCCTCCCGAAAGGGTCTTTCAGGCCTGTCCACGACAGTCCTGTCCTGGGTGACGGGTTCTTCTGGCACCGTCACTAACACAGGTTGAAAAGTAACTTTTTTCCTTGAATAACTCTCGTGCATACTGGGCCACCTCTTGTGTCCAAGCCTCAAGACCCTGGTCTCGGTGATGTCCAACATTTGACTCCTAACCAATCTGGTTTCTTCTTCGTCAACGACATGGTAAGTTACTTCAATGAACAATGAACTATCGATCTTGCCTAGGGTTCCTTTTTATATACAGACCAATACCGACGTGACCGTACGGCAACGTAAAGTGATTGGGAAGTCGCACTCGCTTCTGGTATACAATTTGATAGACTTTTTCCAAGGGTCGACTGACGATGTGGTGAGTGGGTAAACATACAATCTTGTTCGGTTGATAGGTGGTCACTTTAAAGTTTCCATCCTCTCCCGATTGCAAGGCTTCTTTCAATACCCCAAAGTTCACCACACGACTGGTACGATAATTCAGAGTCAATCTTTTCACTTTACACGTCGTGTGCAATTCTCCTTGTGGGTCCCGGTATTCGTAGCCGTAATTTTTGGGACCACCACTGACGAAACTTAGAATCTTGTCGTCGGGATGTTCGTCTGTCCAGGCTCCTAAACGGTCTCCTTCGATGTCAGGGTGCTGTTGACTCGGGTGATGGATGTAAATGCAACTGTCCGTGTCAAAGTACAGGACACGTTCCCCTAACAGTTCTAAAGCTTCGTACAATTTTAAGCGAGCATGAGCTGTCACGTAAGCCGCAATGATGACATTTCCAAAGGAGTCGTCTTGTACAAAGTCCAGATCTTCTTCGTAATTGACCAAGATCAAATCCTCGCGAACGACGTCCACGTGTTTCATGTATTTGGTTTTGTCGTGAATCATCTGAAAGTAGCGGGAAGGTTCTGTCAAATATTCCGTCTTGGGTAAACACGGTCGTTGTGCCATTTTACCCCACAAGCAATTTAACATCACTTTGGCAAACGACCGCCTGCCTTCGTTTTTCTCGATGTGGTCTAAAGAGATGCCTTCTTGTTCATAGTATTTCTCTTTGAATGTCTTTTCGTCTTCGGAAGTGTGACACCAGGAAGGATAGCCGCTGGCTTCTTGTTTCAGTTTCAAAAAGGCATCCACGTAGTCGGCGAAAATGCCTTTCTGAGTAGGGTCACCCTTGTGGTACTGTTGTGTCTTGGGAAAGTGGCAAATTTCGTACACTTCTAACAGTTGGTATCCCATGTCCAGAGCTTTGAACAATTCTATGCTGACCCAGGTTCCCGTCAAGGCCCGTTCTTCCTGGGTGTGCTGACAAGGCTGATCTTGGTTGCACGTTTCGGCACAAGTACGGCACAATGGAAACATCAGTTTGCCTTGACAATGGTGAGGTAAGACGGGATGGTATAGGTTCGTGGGAGGCAAAACTTTACACTTGGTCAAGCCTTCGTATTGTCGAATGTTTTTCAGGTCGATGTGTTCCGTTAACAATTGCGGGTGCCCTACAGGAAAGCGACAATATTTGCACACGTAGGGATACAGCGAACACACGTTCAAGTATTTGATTTCTTCTCCTTTCTCTTCGTCGGCTTGGTACAGCAAACAGGTGGCATTGGTCCTTCCTCCGTACAAACTATCCCTCGGGTTCAGCGGGTCCATGAACTGGTAACCTTCCACGAGGCGTTTAAACTCGGGATCGGTTTTCATACGGTGATCGTACTCGTGTTCCCACATTTCCACCACTTGGTATCCTTCCTGTTCTAACTTTAGGCGCCGCTGACAAGTGTCCTGGTACAAGTCTTCCATGGTTCGTTGCAAAAACTGATTTTTAGTGCCACGGTCAGGGTAACAGACGGGACATCCGTGAAATAAGCAACCGTTAAACTCGTACACGATCTTGGGGTTTTCTAAGTCCCAACCATCGACCGAATACGTTCCGATGGTCTTTTCGCCCCCTCCGTTGCGGGCATGCTGAATCCACTTGTATTCCTTGTCGCACAAGTAATGTAACCAACGTAGGGCTTTGACCGAGTATTGACGTTTGACAAAGTGGGTCGTTTGAGGACTGATGACAGCCACAGTGTTTTCAGGCATGAATCGTTGTCGATACACTAAGGAACACGCTTTGGCAATGGTGCAAGCTTCTTTCAAAGGATCGACCCCTCCGTGTTCCATGAACAGTTCTCAAAATTTTCCATAGCAAGGTCGTAAAATGTCCTCGTTGGAACGACAATACTTTAGCATTTCTTCCTGAAAGTCGAAAGGGTCCGAGGCGTGAGCCTGGTACCAAGCGTAGAAAGCTTCTCCTTGTTCGGTACGCATGTTGTCGGGGTCGTAATAGTGAGCCTCAGGTAAATGGGGTAGAACGGCATGTTGATTGGCTTCCGTATTGAAAAAGTGTGGAAAGTACCCTTTAGCCATTTCTGTCATTCCAAACGTTTTAGGCATTCGGCTCAAAGGCATGGCCAAGTAACTCATCGAATCTTTAAACTGCACTTGTCCCACTTGCATGAAAATGATTTTGGCTCCGTTCAAAGTCACTTTAGGACGCTCGGTGCCTTGTTCCGTATAGTATCTGAGAAGAAACTGTCCATCGTATCCGGAGAAATTGTGAGCCATCACTGTGGCATGACGATGACAATCTCCGTAACGTTCGATGTCCTCTTTGCTCCATGTCTTGTCGATGGGGTCTAAGACCCATTGGGCAAAATCGGCTAACGTGTTCGGTCCTCGAAAGATTTTTTCACGCCCTCCAGGAATCTTGCTGCAGTGAGGGCAATGACTGAAGATAGGTTCTTGAATGCACTTCTCGCACGCTCGATGAGCCACGCAGAAATTAGGAATGTGAATGCCGGTCTCTTGCATGCATTCGAAATCGAAAAAGATGAAATTGCCTTTCTTCTTGTGACCGTCCTCTTTCTCTGGTGGGGGTTGGTATTTTTGCACGTAACATTGGTGTTCCAAGTCCACGATGTGGTGACAAATGTGACATTTTTTCTTTCCTCGACATACGTGTGCCTTGGTACTATTGGTACGTATGCCTTGTCCACAGGTAGGGCACAATCTCAGGAGTTGACAAGCACATTTCTTCTGTGAACCTTGTGTTTTCAAATGTTGTTGGTAACAGGTAGGGCTGACAAACGTGCGCAGACAAGTCGAACAAGGCACTGGTTCTTCGCTCAGACAGGGTGGAGAGGCCAAACATCCTGGGCATTTCCATCCACAATGCTTGTGTTGCTCTCGATTGTTATAACCATAGTCACATTTCTCACAATAATAAACATATCCCAGGAATCCAGTGATACTGGTAATGGTATCGAAATGGTCATCGTGATGATAAACATGAATGTATTTTCCGTCCTTAAAATCCTGGCCTCGAAACAACAGAGACCCGCGCATTTCTTGAGGGTGCACTTTCAAGGTGTAGCGTGGAGCTAGGGCATCTTGCAATTTTTGCATCTCAGGAATGCCACAGGGTGTGTCTTTGGACAGGCCAGCTTGTTGCAACAGGAGTTCTGCTTCGTTTCGTTGTTTGGTTCGGTTCGATTTTCGAATGTTCTCCCAGGTTCTTTTCCATTCTACCGTGTCGTTCTTGTTGGCATAGGTTCGTCCCACCACGATGGCACGGGCTAAGCACATCTGGTCTTGAGGGTTGTTAATTTGGACGAGACTATTTTTGGTGTTGCGAAGGTCGTTCACCAGTAGGACCTTTTTGCGTCCTGTCCCTTGAGGAAGAGAGACGTGAGCCATTTTCAGTGTGGCTTTACCATCGGTGATGTCAAACTGGTCATTAGATTGTTGTACGTGTTGAATCTTGTCCATGACTTTGGAAGGGGTTAGTTCTGCGGGTCTGCTAAACTCGATCCAAACAGGGGATTTCAAACCGTCGTGATCTATGGATAGTGTCAAGCGATCGTCTTCTTTGGGTTGACATTGTCGCTTGAGTGCGGTGAGCAAAGAATCCCACATCTCGGTGATAAACCCTTCTGCTTTCTCCAAGGGTACGTCGGCCTTGAAATCTTTAAACTTCACCGTGTAGGTGTAAGCCGTGGTTCTAAATTTTCTAGAGGAGCGCTTTTCCGTCTCTCGAATGGAATAGTACTTTTCAGGGTTGACTAAGGGTGGTGAACTTGGTTTAGAGGGTTCGGATTCTGGTTCACTCATGTCCTCTTCAAAATCACTGGCATGAATTTGTGCCAAGATTTCAGCCCTGGTACGAGGCGATAGATCACGTTTCTGCCTCTTACTTTCTTCTTCTTCTTCTTTTTTCTCGAATGAATAGGATCGTTTCATCTTGAGTGCAAAACGTCAAATGACTCAAGTTTAAACACCATAGACTAATTTATAGTCATGACAAACCAGCGTATATAAAAGCGTGTGTGTCTTGTCCTTTCACTATTCATTTCACTCTCAAACCGAGCACAACGATGGAAGAGACTACCCAGATGGAACGTTTCGTCAGAGCTTTGCGAGGGGTCATTAGAAAATTCTCTTCAGACCAGCCTACGGACTACTCTCCTTCCTTTCGAGATAAAAGTCAGGATACTTGCTATATCTGTCAGAAGAAAGGGCATTGGTCTTCAGAGTGTCCAGACCGTCAAAAAAGAAAAAAACAGGGGCTAAAAAAGACAAAAGTCAAGATACCTGTTATTATTGTAAAGAAAAAGGACATTGGTCTCCAGATTGCCCAAAAAAGAAACAAGAGGAGTCAGAAGAAAAGAAGGATTCTTCAGAAGAAGAGAGGGATTCTTCGGAAGAAGAGAGGGATTCTTCAGAGGAAGAAGAGGAAGAAAGAAGACAATTCTATTTACAAGAGGCAAAGAAACAGGAGAAGAAAAGAAGAAGGGAAGAAAATGAGGAAAAAACGGTGAAGAAATTCAAAAAACAGAGAGACTAAACAAGGAGAAAGAAGAAGCGTTCTGTTGTGAATTGTGAATTGGATTGTAAAAAATGGATAAAAGAATACATTAATGATATAAGGTAAGTGTCTTTGAGTTTTGATTTTAAAATAAGAAGCTACACTCACGCACTAATACACAGACACGTACTATAAGGGTAAAATGGGTGGGGTTTATTTTTGAGTTATTGGCAAATTGAAATTGTATTTCTTTTCGAGAAATGTGGGTGGCCCTGAAAAGGGCCTTTTTTCTTTATGGTGTAGGAGTGAGTTTAACCAATCAACTTTAACTGCCTTAAGCCTTTGCCACGGCCAAGGCCTACTTCTGATGATTGGGTTGAAATCACTAAGGGTGGTACGATAGGCTTAGTCGCAGGGTTGGCGTGTTTAGCTCGGGAAGGTCGTATTCTCTTCGGTCGTGATAAAGAAGTCTGATACATTTGTTTCAGACTTCTTAACTCCGCTAAAATATCCAACAGTACCGTAGCCGTTTGATTTTCACCCTCTTGTTTCTTTGCTGCTACTTCTTCTTGCTGTTGTTGCTGTTGTTTTTTTCTTACCTCTTCTTGTTGCTGTTGCTGTTGCTGTAGGAGAAAAGCTTGTTCCGCTTCCTTTTGTCGTTGCATAAATTTCTCCAATTCTTCTTTCTGTCTCTGTCTAAAATTCTCCACTTGCGGTAATGAAGAATGAGACGAAGGTTCCGGAACAAATTCTTGCGAGGTAAGAAAATCCACAAAATCCCAATGTACCTCTTCTGAAAGTAAGTCCGGGTTCCCTTGGGCAGTCTCCCTTGCTGGTGCACCCCAATGGATCGTTTTCTGAATTTCCGTCATGTTGAATCACTGTCGCATAGATTGACTGTACACAAGCGCTAGCGAATCTATATAGACCAACTGACGTCACAGACTAATCTCTTCGGATTGGATGCGGGCTGACTGAATTTTGTAACGCGTGTTTGGATTGGTGAATGAACTCGATCCGTTTCAATCCTACCTCTACCTATAAATAAGCGCAGTTCAGTGCATTGATTCACCTGTTCTCGTCGCTTCAAGATGTGGACCGATGTGCAATCTTCTACGCTTGTGTCTTCCATGATGTTCCGGACGGACATACCCATGTATGTCCGATCCAAGTGGACCGTTGTCCACAGGACAAACACCAGTCTGTGGATACGTAGGATCTACGTAGAAAGACAAGGATGCCTCAAAAGAGTCCTGATTTACGGTCCTACAGTGAAACGCAGCCTAAGGACAAGAAGAAGACCAATGCAGTGCCCTTTATGTTAATGAATACATTAACATAAACCCAAAGGCCCTTTTCAGGGCCAGCCATATTTCTCGAAAAGAGATAGCCTTTCAATTGCCTACCCTTTTTTAAATTTAAATTTAAATTTAAATTTAAAAAAACTTTTTAAAAAAATAAAAAAAATAATCCCATATTCAATTCCCTTTGTCCCTAAACAAACCCAAACTCTATTCCCATGTTAATTTCCCTTGTCCCTAGACAGACCCAAACTCTATGTTAAATTCCCATTGTCCCTAAAGTGACCCACGATTTCTTTCCATGTTAAATTTCCATTGTCCCTAAAGTGACCCAAGGGTCTTTTTAATGCTAAGTCCCATTGTCCCTAATGTGACCCCATTCACTACTATCGTGTGCGTTTGTGTCTTTGTCTCTTACGAAATGGTTTTTATTGTGTGTTCTCAAAGATCGATTTACCTTAAGTTACTAAGTTTTTGTTATAGATTTGTTGCTGTTGTTGTCGTTTAATTTTAGTACAACTACGTCAGGCAGAACAGAAGACAGCAAGGGTTTCTTTTTTTTTAAAATAGTTCTGAGCGCGTGGACACCTTGACTGAGACGACTGGTCTGAGATGACTAGACTGAGACAAGAAAAGTAAGGTTAGTAAAACAAGTAGATTTCTCTGTCGCATGGGTGAGAAAGTAGAGTTTTAATCATAACTTGTAAACCTATGTCTTTTCATGAGTGTATGGTTGCTTTACAAGATAATATTACACCTGTCCTGTTTATGTAACACTTTAAAAAACAGCAAAAGGGTTATATAAATAAAAATGTATTCTGAAACAAAAGGCAAAAAGCTATTATGTATATATAAGTATATAGTTTAGTCCTTATTTAGTGTCTACTTAGCGCTTCTCTTTTATTCATTAACTGGAGCGTATCTTGTCACTGCCCAGCAATAGTCTGCAAGTATTGATGGGCCCCATTTGCTATGACAGCGTTTCCCCATTGTTGCAATGTCCTGGTGAAATCGCTCGCCATGCTCGCAGCTCACTGATCGGCGGAAAAAATCCAGATGAGAATGCAAAAAGGTATCTTTAATGACATGTTGCAACCAAGGCTTTTGTATACCTTGAGGAGATTTTCAACAAACTCCCTTCCCTTTAGTTATCTGCTTTGTTGTTTCCGATAAAATTTGTTGCCACTAACTGGAAGGCTTTCCATGCAATCTTATCCTTGCCAAGCAGTGCACGGTCCAATGCATCATCTTGAAGTTCACGAATCTGAGGACCAACAAAGACACCTTCCTTTATCTTAGATTCACCTAACCTTGGAAACTTTTCATGGAGGTACTTGAAAGCTGCATGTATTTTATGCATGGCCTTGACAAAGTTCTTCATCAGACCCAGCTTAATGTGAAAGGGTGGTAACAAAATCTTCCTTGTTTCAACAAGTGGTGGATGCTGCAATCTCCCTCCCAGGCTCCAATGACTGTAGGAATGGCCAATCTTTCTTGATGTTGCAGGAATCTCTATCCCATTTACAGAGAAAACAGCAGTACTTTGTGAATCCAGTCTGCAGACCAAGCAAGAGAGCAAGAACCTTCAAACCGCAACAAACCTACCACTGATGTTGGTCAGAGTTTATGCACCTCAAAAGTTGCTTCATGTTTTCATAGATTTCCTTCATATGGATTGTATGAACAACTGGAATTGATGTTCAAAACATTGCCATTATGCAGCAAAACAGATGTAATACTCGTCTTCGATGAATTAATGAACAGTCTCCACTTATCTGGATCATGAACAATGTTGAGGGCTGCCATTACACCATCGATGTTGTTGCAGGCTACAAAATCACCTTCGATGAAGAATGATACAAGATCCTTTTGACGGTCATGGAACATGAAAACCCTAACATCACTTGACCGGAGATTCCACTGCTGTAGTATGGAGCCCAACAACTCTGCCTTACTCTTTGGATAGTTCCAAATCCCTGACAAGGCCATTCAGTTCACCTTGTGTCGTGAGGTGTGGTTCATTGGAGGAGGATGGGAGAAAATATGGGTCATGTGACATTGATGGTTCAGGACTAGACGTTTCATCCTCTTCCTCTTCATCTGACTCAAGTGAGAATTATTCTGGTGCATCAGGAACCGGCAGTATTTCTCCGTGGTGTACTGGGTGTATAGCTGATATACTGTTTGGATAAAGCACAGTCCACTTCTTCTTCTTTGACTCACCTTTCCCAACATGCAAAAGTAACAACTGCTGATATGATCTGCAGGCTCTCTCCAAATCATTGACACTGAAAAGGCATAGATTTCCTTTTCCTGTTCAACCACTGGCGAAGATTTGTTGCACAAGTGTTGCAGCGTATGTGTGGGGACCACCTCTTGTCCTAATCTCTATTTTTGCAGCCAAACTAAAGCTGACAGGCTTTCATAACCAATAGTGGTTATACTGCACTTTTGTGATGCAAAAGTCACTTCACCACAAACATAGCAGAAGTTATCTGCATTGATCATACAAGTACGAGGCATCCTTATCCACTTTGGCAAAACAGAAAGGCGTCCCTTTGCAAAATCAAACACTGATAAATAAGACAGCAAGGCAAAGAATGATTTCTGGAGCTGATACATGGCAATTTGTTATAAGCGTAGTTATGATTGCATCATCCAAGACTTCTAGGAATAACATGATGCAATTCATATTATGTATGATGCAACACCAGCTTCAGATTGCATCATTCATTATTTTCCCTAACAAGCAAGTATTGTCCAAACCAATAGATTTATTCACAGATCCAGTCCAAGATGTATTTTAGTCATTTCCGTTTTAAAATGAGATCCCTCCAGTTTATAACTCACTTATCCTCTGCTGTTTCCCAAGTCAATGGTCATATATACTGACCCAGTATCATATCTTTAAAACTATAGCCAATCAACAATTTTAAGCATCATTTTAGTTCTCAGTGACCCAGAATAAAGTTTGACATTTATTTCTGAAATAGTTTGGCTGTAGTGCATTATCTGGCACATAATCAACCAATAGTATATATTCAGAGGTTTGTTACTTTTTCAGCAAATAAAAAGCTGCTGCTGTACAGTTGATCTAGCTCTGTCTTTGAATATCAAGTTCACATGACTTTGGTACACTCTTCATCAGTATTGTACGTACGAAATTCATAGAGACAGGTTCAAATGCTGCTAATGGTTGCCGCTCAAATTCTGTATCCGAACTGTATGGTGACGACGAGTCAATTGAAATTGTGGTTTGTACTTTGTCACAGAAGAAATTAGCAAACCTGTCCGGAAGGTCAACTGGAGAGAAGGTAGTTGAAGTGGTGTAGATTTGTTCCTTGACATTAGCTTGTTAGTAATCTCGAAGAGCTCTTCGCAGCTGGAACTTTCCATGATTTTAGTAGTGTAGTGGGCTGATTTCGCTTCATGGACTATATTTGTGACATTTTTCTTAGCGGCTTCATAGATTTGCTTATGAATAGTGAGTCTGGTGGAATGCCAAAGCCTCTCAGCTTTATGGCGGTCTCTTTTAGCAGTGCGAAGCTGGTCCCTAACACTGCCATACCACGGAGAACACTTCTGAATTGATACTTTGCACTTGGTAGCTGGGACATGTTTGTCGAGCAATGACCGCAGGCAGTTATCGAGTTTTTCTGCTGTAAGAGGTAAGCAAGTTGTTAGGTTTGCTTGGATGTCAT
The DNA here is from genome assembly GCA_028554795.2 of Sinohyriopsis cumingii. Lineage (NCBI taxonomy): Eukaryota > Metazoa > Mollusca > Bivalvia > Unionida > Unionidae > Sinohyriopsis > Sinohyriopsis cumingii. The sequence continues at coordinate 139,707,552 of CM068827.1, read as the reverse complement.
GCATTAGTTTGGTTCTATTTATCATACGGAGGTTTCTCTTAGTAGCAGATAAAGGTGGAGGGTTAGGGACCGATACGTCAAGATGGCATATAATGCAGAGGTGATCGGAAGTTCATGGGATACCAGGAGGACCGTAGAATGTTATCATCAGGTCTATGAAGAATCCAGTCTAAAATGTGACAATGTTTATGGGTGGGTTGGTTAACCGTTTGAGGTTGAAAACATTTATGGAATCTAGGAGTTTTGAAGTGTTTGGGTTTCCGGGACAGTCAAAGTAAAAGTTGAAATCTCCAAGAATAATCAAATTGCCACCTATCAAATTTCCATACTCCAGAAGATTAGGAAACTGCTCCAAAAAGAGAGATTCAGTCAGCTCGTTTTTTCTACTAAGAGGAGGGCAGTATAGGCAAAAAAAATGGACAGACCTTTGCTCCAGTGTGAGTGTGGTTTGGACTAGTTCAGACGATGTGTAGTCGAAACTGAATGTTGTGGTGTGGTTAAGACGTTTGATCATGGAGTTCTTTGTGATGATAGCAATTCCACCTCCGTTAGAGTTACGGGGGAATGACTTGATGGAGTAAACAGTGGGCTCATTGCCTGATGTTTTTAGCCATGCTTCTGTCAGGAAATAGACGTCAATATTCTGGTCGTTGATAAAATTAACTATTTCTGTGCGCTTTTCTGGTGATACTATGTTTTAAATTCTTGAGCTGGAAAGGGCATAAGGGAGAAAACTGGAATTCTTCTTCCTGTTCTACGCCGGCCAGCTTTGAAACGTTTCTTTTTTCACTTCTGTTTACATCATTTAGGTAATGATGAATGTAGTCCCAGTTTATTTAGTCTAGAGCACAATGTAGTGTGGAGAGCCAAGGAGTGATCATTTAAAGCAATTAATGATGGTCCATCATAGCATAAACGGGTTGACTGGCGAGTATCACATGATGGCGGTTTGTTCAAAAGCAAAGGAAGTTGTAGTAGTGGAGCAAGACAGCTGAGAAAAAGTCTAATTGTTCTCGTTTCCAAAGCAAGGAGATGAAGAAACATACGAACTGAACAGTCAATACATAATAAACACAATAACATAGACGAAGACAAGCACATATATCATAAAAACGGCACAAAATATGGAACAGCTGCTTCATGCCGGTTAAGCGATAGCGACCATCTTGAATCCAAAAGCATATTTCTGTTTCTGCATTAAAAGTGTAATTTTCACAGCAAGAGTTATCAACAATGTTTCTCTTCTTCACTACAAAAATGAGACAAAATCATGTACCAGGAGTTACAAAAGATACACATATACATAACTATAGAAGGGGTGTAGGGATCAGGAACCATAATCAGCCGGTCAGTCTCAAAGTCTATTATGATACTGCTGGCGTTATTAGGGTCAAGTCTAAGGGAAGTAATTGGGAGATAATTTACTGAAGTTAAACTGATACTGATTTGCTGGTACAACTTGCAATAGAAGATGTTATTCTATGCTGTGTGCAGCTAATTCTCACTTCCATTTTACACTGGTATGTGAATTCTGATCAATAATTTACATTCAGAAATATACTGTTCCTAGACTTGCTAATAGACACGGAAAATTATTTAAGGTATGCAATACTGATCCTTCCTGATTAGATTTGCTCGAAAATAACTAACTTTTAATGTCCTTTCAAATCCCTGCACAAAAAAAATATAGATCCGTATCATTTAGTTTAAATTGCTCCTTAGAAAAGAATGCAATTAGGGTAATTGTTATGATGAAGACAAAAACTGAATAAACCATCCAGAGGAACTCAAATAACCAAATTTTTGATAAATGATTCTAGAATGTATGGAGTACAGAGCATTTTCCATATTCTATACGTTCTTTGTTTCCGAATAATCCTATGGAAACAAATAAATAGGATTTTATTAAAGCTTTATTAAAATATAGCTGTTAAAAATGTTTTTTTTATTGTTATGTCAACCTAAAATTGGATTCAAGATTTTATGATGATGATGAAATTATTAATAATAATAATAACAATAATAATAATTAGAGCAACTGCAGCGACTCACCAACATAAAGTTCTCTGCTTTTTATCCAAATCCCCATTCACTCACTCAGTACCACCTACGGTACTCATCTCCCCCGACCCCCCCAAAAAATAAACTATGACAGCAACCTAGACATCATAATACACATTCCATTACATACATAACACATCTCCTGCTATGGTAGAAAGTTTCATCCACAAATATTTTAAAATTTGTAAATGAAAATGTTTCTACAAGTCAAGGATGACACAATTCTTGCAGATGGTTACCTTATGGTCAATATTACAAAGTTTCATGGAGTTTCTATATCTGGTTTTGGAAATGTGGTAACCAACAAGTGGATGGGCAGACAGACAGATGAAGTGATGGATGGTATCAGAATATCACTTGATAAAGCATTGGGATAAAACAAAAGAAACAATAATAATACAATCAGTATTGAATTTAATAACACAAAATTTATACAAAATATGAGGTAATTAAAAGATGACTTTATATGCATTGGCATCTTTTGATTACTGTAGTATGACTAGGGATGCATAATTTAGCTTTGTTGGCAAGTTATAAATAAACTGAAATTACTGAGGCACATGTCACTTTTTGGCACACACCAAAACTCTTTTATAAAACAATCTTAAGGCCAGAAGCAAACATCCAGATCAAAGGTCTTGTATAAAGAAAGTCTTAAGTTCAGACGTAATCACCCAGATCTAAGATCTTGTATAAAGAAAGTCTTAAGTCCAGATACAATCACCTAGATCTAAGGTCTTGTATAAAGAAAGTCTTAAGTCCCGATACCATCATCCATATCTAAGGTCTTGTATAAAGAAAGTCTTAAGTCCCGATACAATCACCCAGATCTAAGGTCTTGTATAAAAAATATGAATTCTAGACACAATCACCCAGATCTAAGATGTATTACAAAAACAATTCCAGAAGTATACACCCTGATCTGAGGTTGGTATAAAAAATTCTTAATTTCAGAAGCAAACACAAGATCTAACATCTTGTACAAACAATCTAAATTCCAGAAGCAAACACCCAGATCTAAGGTCTCATGTGAATAAAAAAAAAATCGACTTCCAGAAGCAAACAACAGACCTAAGGTCATGCACAAAATAATATGAATTTCAGAAGCAAAAACACATATCTAAGGTCATGTACTAAACAATTTTAATTCCTGAAGCAAACACCCAGACCAATCTGAAATCAAAAACATCAGTGGAATGAAGAAAGGGTTTATAGTATATTGCTTCAATTATTCCAATAGTTTTAAAAATAATTTTCATGGTCCAACTTACATAACCAGACAATCACAGATCCTGGTAAAGTATGTACATTAGGCAAAGGGAAATAACCTACTGATTTTGGACAAAAGATTTTCAAAAATATTCTTTCTTGAATCATCATGGAAATTTGGATATGTTCATGGACAAATTAAACAAGAAAACGTTAGAAAAATGAATTTATACCACAAAATATGCCATATCATGATAAATAATTCCAAATTTCTCAACAAAAATTCACAGTTCTCATATCTACAAGTGACTCACAATTCAAATGTAAAAGTTCAATACATCATCACAAGTTATTAATATGAAATATAATTTTTTAAATTTTAAGACATTTTTGAAAATAGTCCAAAAATAATTACACAAATATATAATAATTATATAAATATAAAAATGTGGATATTAAGGTGACATGCAATAAAATGCTTTTACAATCTGTGCCAGAAAATTTATTCTTATAAACACTCAATGCATGTGCCATAAAAAGGCAGTAACAGCTATGCCATTCACTTCTTCCTACAATAATCGTTGGCACATATCAGAGAGGCTAAAATGCATATACATGCATATATTACAGGGCCATAAGTTTCTATTTCCAAATTTGTGAAATCTCATGATACAGCCTAATGTAGAGGTCTACACAAATCTCATGATACAGCCTAATGTAGAGGTCTACACAAATCTCATGATACAGCCTAATGTAGGGGTCTACACAAATCTCATGATACAGCCTAATGTAGAGGTCTACACAAATCTCATGATACAGCCTAATGTAGAGGTCTACACAAATCTCATGATACAGCCTAATGTAGAGGTCTACACAAATCTCATGATACAGCCTAATGTAGAGGTCTACACAAATCTCATGATACAGCCTAATGTAGAGGTCTACACAAATCTCATGATACAGCCTAATGTAGAGGTCTACACAAATCTCATGATACAGCCTAATGTAGAGGTCTACACAAATCTCATGCTACAGCCTAATGTAGAGGTCTACAGACATAATGTTACAACCTTATGCAGAGGTCTACACAGACTGATGATACATCTAGGTTCCATCAAATCATAGATACTGACTGAACAAAACATAAGCTCTCTGGAAAAATGGTAGACAGGTTTACTACATCTATTAACAAATTTATACTGCTAATACAATGCATACATGAAGCTTAGAGTTGTGAACATAATGTAGGCTCAAGACAGGCTATTCTTGCAATGTGCATGAAGTTGTACATATCTTATACATAGTTTGATGAAAATAAATTTTGTCATGTTACAAGACTGAATTAAAGTTTACATAAACACTAGTACTGTTTTCAGCTGGAGTCCCTGTTGACAAAAACAGATTCTCTGATGTTTGGCAATGGTTAGTCAGCAGACCTGTACAGTGAAAACCGTCAATAAACAAACCTTTATAGTGAAAACGGTGAATCAACAGAACTGTACAATGAAAACAGTCCATCAACAGACCTGTACAGTGAAAATGGTCAAACAACAGACCTGTACAGTGGAAATGGTAGATCAACAGATCTGAACAGTGAAAACAGTCAATCAACTGACCAGTGTAGTGAAAATGCTCAATCAACACACCTGTAAAGTGAAAACAGTCAATCAACAGACCTGTCCAGACCTTTACATATTTGTTGCAACTTACTGAAATTGTCAACTACAGCATTTGTAAGTTGTTTCAACTGCACAACCGATAAATACAGCATCCATAACATCAAATTTTGCATGTATTGATTGGCAATAAGAAATCTGAGTTCAGCTATGTAGTAATTAACATTACTGCAGTTTTCACATATTTAATTGTATTTCTATATTCATTTCATGCTGATCAAATATTTGTTCCTTAAAGGATAGCAAAGTAATGCTAATTATCACCAAGAGTTCAATTGTGGATGTACACCGAGGGATTGGTCGTCTAGTTGAGCTGTTGTATTGTGCTGGTTTACTTGGCCCTTGCTGCTAGCCAGGTTTTGATTTCCTTGTATACTGAGTCCTTGACATCAGGTAACTCATTATGAAGCTGGTGAAATGCCCCTGGATATAGCTTGAAAGAAATATAAAAAAGTGAAATCATCCAGTAAATAGGCTCTTCCAAATCAATAAAATGTCAGCTTCAAAAAGAAGTAAAACAGTAGATTTTATTGTAAACTGTTTCTCTGAATACTTACCTGATCACACTTAGGAAATAAACCCCACTACGTCTTGAATCCAGCTCTCCCAGAAAGCCATCTCTCTTTCCCTCTCTCTCTCTCTCTCTATATATATATATATACACACACACACACATATATATATGCACAGCCGGGGCCCCGAGTGGACGAGTGGTCTAAAGTGCTCTCTATTACGGATCACTGCCATCTCACCTCTGTCTTTGTAGGTTCGAGTCTTGGATTCGGCTAATGTGGGTATGTGAGAAAGCTCGCCAGTAGCTTCTCGAGGGTCGCTGGTTCTTTCCGGAGATTTCCCGGGTTCTTCCTCCACCATTAATACTGGCCGCCATGTATAGCCTATCGTGTGCTGAAAAATGGCGTTAAACCGTACAACAACAACAACAACAATATATGCACAGCCACACAAATATACACCAAACAGAATGGAATGTGCTATGGATTTTACAAGTGTGCTTGATAATACTAGACAGAATTAGAGAATTTTAAACTCATACTCAATTGAGATTTTAACCCAAGTCCGCATGTAAATGGCACACACCACCTTGCCTGCACACACCAATCCATTTTCCATCATGACTAATTACACATCACCAAAAAATGATACTAATGAGTCAGTGTTATAGGTACTCATGCATAGCAGACACAATCACATGACAACCTAGTAATTAATTCTCATCTATCTACACAGTCATTCCAGATTCCTACAAGAGAAATCAAGGTACATAGGAATAATTTTTATAGAGAATTAAAAATGTTCTAACATGTATGATAGTATTAATTGTATATCATATTAATTTTGCCTAGTATTATCAAGCATTCTCTGAAGAATCCTGGGATAGCACTTACTGTTCTGTTTGGTGTATATTTGTAGTTCTTAATAATTATTCCTATAAACCTTGGTTTCTTTTGTAGGAATCTGGAAACAGTGCAAAACTAGTTTCTTACTAGCCCAAGCACTTTCAGCTCTAAATGAGACTTTTGCAAAGGCAAATATAAAACAGGGCAAGAGAAAAGTCAAATAAAGAAAATGCAATGAGGTTACAAAATTTTAATAAAAGCTTGAAATTTTTAGGTTTCAACTAGTTCGCTTCCACTTGTTCCTGATCCTCACAAATATTTTACATTAACCCAGAAATCAATGGGCCATAATGCCATCAGTTTCTTTTATGCATTTATCAAAGTGAAAATGAGAAGAAACTCGTCCAGATAATTTCCTCTTGACATAACCGGGTGGTCACCCATTTACCAGATGTTAGTCAGTTTTAAATCTGGTTGAGACATCAAAAAGGATGATCACATCTGCAAAAGAGGTGTGGGAGGCTTTTATAATAATGTGACTGGGCAAGTATTCTTGAAGAAACATAATTAAAAAACTTCCATTTCCAAAAAAAACCCATCACCAATCATGTTTTCATTACGTGAATAGATGACAGAAGGAGGAAATGCATGAGCATCCGACCCCTACCACGTGTACCCTTCTAGGGAAATATGTCCAAGTCCCTGTGTTAACGATATAACAAATCCCTTCATATAATGGCAATGCAACCAAAAGTTTTCCAGACCTTCACAGGATGGGTTTCCTGGCCTTTATGGGAAACAAGAAGCATCATAGGAAGTAAAAGGAACAGTTGGGCCCATTGACTGTTTTTTTTTGTTTCATGTAGTGCCTGAAAGCACCCAAAAGGATCTTGCATTGCTCCCTTGTAGTGTTAAGTCTGAATTTTTTCACTAAATTTAAATCCAGCTTGCAAACACAAAACAGAGTCCAGTAAATGGCATAATATTTATTCACCCCATATTTAATAGACTGAAAGTCCCATATATTGATAACTTACACTTTTGTAAATAATCCCCTTTTCTTCTCTTTGTTACAGTAAACCTGAGCTAGACGTTTAATCTCAAAATCAATAAGCCTCCTCTTTACATAAAGTGTTAAGCCATGTAAAAAGTTTGGTCCAGGTCTGTGATGTAGAACTATGTTATTACCTTTGCCTTTCAACTCAAAATTAGCAGGCTTCTTCTTTACCCAAAGTGCAAGCCATCCACAAAAGTTTGTTCCAAGCATGTGATGTAAAATTATTGTTATTTATATGAAAACCATTTATCTCTTCTTTTGCTCAGTGATCTTGACCTTTTCACCCACAAAATGGAATGGGTTCTTCCTTACACCAAGTTCAAGCTATCCACAAAGTTTGACAACTGTAGATTAAAGAGCACTGCAGTTATTGAGTGAGAACCATTTACCTTCTTTTAGTCATGGTGACAATGACCCAGACCCTCAGTAAAGCACTCAATATTTTCTGACAAATCAGACCAATTTTCAGTAAGGTGTAAGAAAGCAAATCTTGTACTAATGAAATTTAGTATACATGTTTCTCTATCAAATGTATATCTTGATCACATTACATTAGGAAAACTTTCTTAGCTACCTCAGAATCAGCACTCCTGGAGACGGAAAAAGATCTTTCAATCTATATTAGTTTATAAAGGGAAGCAACTCCTCCATGTTAACTCCCATTTTACCCAGTAGTTGGCTAACATTCTACCCAATTTAACCTGATTTTTACCAGAGTGACACTTTATAGGATGCTTGCACTGCAGGGAAGGGTGGGGGGTTATTTGTACTGTGATAGTTTAAGTAGTATAGGAGAACTATAATTTACTAAAAAATTTGCTTTCTACATCACATACAGTGCCTGTTCACATTACATTAGAAAATATGTAAGACACGAAAATACTGAGCGTATTACCTGTGTCGTGCACTAAGATCATGATTACTCTACTAAAAGGATGAACATCTCTTAATGTTAGTTAACACAGCAAGAGATAATTTGTTTATACATGTGTGTATGTGGTATCTCTGGGGGATTCTGCACTGATTTTTGTCCCACCATCAAAAGTTTCAAAAGAAAATCAAGTAAATATGGTAAATTGTGTCTCTGATAACATAAAAGGTCCTGCATCTTTGCTTCTCTTGATAGATTGAACAGAGAGAGGGAATGAACAGTTATTGATGGTTGACAAGTGACAGCAAGCTGTTCTTGAGATGGAACCAGCTTGTGTCATTTGACCAACTGTTGAGCCAACAGAATGGAACTGCATGCAATTCAGATCTATGCATGTCATATGTCACTCACTCACTCTGCATGTTGAAGTTAGCATTATCATAAACTGCAAGTCATGTATAATAGCTGCTTCAGTGAGTTGATGGGGGAAGGTGAAAAGGGTAGCTCAAACTTAGACCAGTCTGGTCATGTTGAGCTCAGGAAGAGATTCCATAGTGAATAAAATGGTTGAGCATCTCTGGATAAAACCAACTGGGCCAAAATTCAAAGGTTAACTTGCTGTGGTAAAAATCATCTCTGCTATGAAATTTTGAGATTATCTGAAATCATGGAACAATATCCCTTGCCTGTGATGGGGGTAACTTCTTGTCTTAAACATGAAATTGAAAGGAGTTTGTAACTGGGCAATGAGCACTGAAAGTGTTGTGACTTCATTGATGTGACACTGGTCACTAACAACACATGATTTCCCCTTGTGTGTCCTCAAAGTGAAGGATCTTCAGCTGTTGCATCCCTCTTCATGATTGAAGCTCTAAACTCCTTTAAAATCAGAACATCCCTGAAAGGAGCCAGCAGTGAAGGCAAAATTTGCATACGAATGGTTTAGAGGATCTCAATACCTTGATAGACCAAAATGTTGAGAAGGGACAAGGTGAGACTTCTTTATTTTGATTATCCACCATGCAATTAGGGAAGTAAGGTTGTTCTGTCATGAACCATAGACCAAACTTACAGAATTTGTTTGTGGTGTGTTATGCAGGAACGTCGCTATCTCTGAACCAGATTTTCTGAGCTCTCAGTGAAGGTCCAAATTAACTGGTATATGGAAGTACATGTCAGACACGTCAAGACTGATCATGAATTAGCTGCATCTCTATTGCAGGTCTCAGTTACCATTAGACCTTGAAACCAGAAATGTCCTGGAGTAGAAGCCATTTGTGCAGTTTTTGTATTATCTACACAACCCTTTACAAGCAGAAAACTTGCATGATGTAAGAAGATGAGAGTGGTGGGGTTCCAAACATCAAATCCATATCACCCACCGTTTTGTGAGAACACTTGGTCCAAATCTGACTAAAGGGGAGTAATTTGGCATGCCTAAAATTTGCTTGGCCAAAAGAAAAAGAAAAAAATTCCGGTGAGGAGATCTGCCACTACAAATTCTCTGGTGACAATCATCTGTTCTCTCTATGACTTTCACAGGAATGATTGGTCTGGTCAATTGGTCAGCTGGATTACCAGCCAGAGGTAACAGATTCCTGACCATTATAAATGGACAAAGCTTGTTCATATGACTGGACCAGTTGGCTAGCAGTTGGAACCGCATATCAAAGTAAGGATATGCCTTGTGGTCCAGCTGGCTGGTGCAGTATGGTTGGTACCACCAGCCTAGCTATACAGTCTGGATGGATGGATGGCTTGCACCGTTTCCGCATCTGCATGAAGGAGGGATGGTAGGCATCTTTGACATCCCTCATTAGATTAATCAACAATTCAACTAAATTCACAGATACAGTATATTCTGGCACTATTTTGCATTTTCAGAGGAGTGGAGAGGACATCTCAGCATCACCCTTCAATCAATGATTCTATTGTATTCATGAATACATTATGTTGCAGAACTATTTTGCATCATTTTGAGCGGTGGAGAGGCATCTACATATCTACTGAATTCACAGGTACAATATGTGTGTGTGTGTGATTTGGATTTTTAATGTAGCTTTAACAATGTTTTAATGATATCTGCAGTGTGACAGTTTATAGTGATGTTTAGCACTGGGGCATCATGCCACAGACATGTAGCATGATGTCCTACCCAGTCACATTATCCTGACACCAGGTTAATCAGTCCTAACACTAGCTTCTTAACGCTGAGCACCAAGCGAGGCAGCTGTAAGTACCATTTTTGTAAGTCTTTGGTATGACTCGGCTGGGGATCAAACCCACAACCTCCCGCATATGATGTGGATGATCTAACCACTAGGCTACCGGAACAGTGTAGGTACAATATGTTCTGGTGCTGTTTCTACATTCTGCAGGAGGGAGAGGGCATCTCATCCCCAATGAGATTAATCCCTGATTTGAGAAACATGTTCAAAGTATTGCTACAATGTACTGGAGCATGCTCGTTTTGCTAACCTTGAACTATTTTTTCAAATAGGTGGATATGGTATAATCAAACTTAAGTGGATGAGCAATTAATTTTATGTGTAAACACATCTCATGTACTTCCTTCCTGATCTTAAATTATTTACACTTCTTGCAACTGCCTGTCATCTCCGTAATGAAGAGGAATGCAATATTGCACACAACAAATATATGTATATAATGTGAAATAATGTAAACTGTATTACTGAAACAACCTGGAAGTGTAATAGCTGGTAAGGACAGCGTCTCTAAATTTCTCCAGGGAAAATGAATGATCCGTATCAAAATCACAGGTAATGATAATGAAAGGTATGATAATTGCAAACAATAAATTCACTGGAATTCACAAAGAATTTGCATGCACCAAATAAACCTCATTCTGACTGACTCTACTACTGAAAATGAAGTGTGGATGATTTAAATTTAAATTTAAATTTTAAAAGATGCAACTAGGCAATGCATTTGACAGAGAATGTATGATATACCGGAAAATGTGCATTGAGAAGTTTTGGTGTAATTCAAAATTATTTTCAATAATGTACACTTCAGATTAATGATACCTAGTTCAGTTACAAAAACTGCAATTGCAAACCAAGTCAATGGCTTAATGATAGACCTCAACTTGATATAATCTTTATGTTCTTTAACTCATATGGTTACACAATCATATCTACCACTATGGGCATTATTAAATTAAACACAATATGATCTCCAATGAATTTAATTGTCATCCTTCCTCATTTTGTGTCCATGCAATAAGAGTATCTGAACATTCCATTTCATACTTATGAACTGATGGATGATGTCTCTCCTTCACCTATGTCCTTTCCTTGTCAGATGACATATCCTGACAATGACGGAATGTAAAATAAAAAGCCTCATCATGGGGGTATGCTGGATGAAAAGCATGGGTAGATTAAAACGTCTGTAGAGCTATTCTGGTTCCTTGACCAACTCCACTGATTCAGAATCTATTAAGCCAAGCCCAGATCCAGACCAAATCCAATCAATACCATATCCAGACTTGATCACAACAATCATATTTTTGTAATTTTTGTTATTGTTCCAAGCATTTTTTATTTAAGTGTCTTTTCAGTAAGCCTTAAGGTATAAATCAGGGTTGGCAGGTCTGTTGGCCTTTTTAAACCAAACCAACAAGATTCTTCCTTAGCCTGCGCAGAACTTTTTTTTGTGTGTCAGTGACCTTGACCCTTGAACTTTTGTGGCTGAAATTAACAGGATTCTTCTTACCCCAAGTGCAAGACAGCCACAATATTTGGCAACAGTAGACCATGGAGAACTAGATTTATGGTGCAGAAACAATTGTTCTTCCTTCAATCACAGTAGTTGTTGTTGTTGTGGGGTTTAACGCCACATTTCAGCACACGATAGGCTATGCATGGCGGCCAGTATTAATGGTAGAGGAAGAACCTGGGAAAACCCCGGGAAGAACCACCGATCCACGAGAAGCTACTGGCGAGCTTTCTCACATACCCACATTAGCTGAATCCTGGACTCGAACCCATGCAGACAGAGATGAGATGGCAGTGATCCTTAACAGAGAGCGCTTTAGACCACTCGGCCACTCGGGGCCCCTCAATCACAGTAATCTTGATGTCTAACCTCATAACCAATTTGGATGTTTCCTTACATTAAGTACATGCCATCCACAAAGTTTGGTAATGACAGACAGTGGACAACTTTACTTACTGTGCAGAAACAAAACAACTAACTGACTGATGGACAGACATCACAATGTAATATGCTATAAAACTGAAAAAAGGGACCAAAGTGTAGTACTTCTGCCCTATCTCAGTCCAAACATGAATATTCCTATTTGAGATTTAATTTAATTTGCTTTTCTAAGAATGAAATTTAAAGAAATTTTGATCCAATAAATTTTTTAGTACCACAAAAGTGTCATACACATTTGGTTTCTAAATCTAGGCATATTTTCTGAGTGCAAATTTCTGCATTTGAACCCCATAGTACTCTTACCACATGATGTACTTTAATTAACTTTAAAATGCACATTCACACCAAAATAAAATAAACTGGATTCCATTTTAAAAACCAAATAATATCAAAGGCCTTTTGTGGGTTTATTGTTGTTGTTGGGTTTAACGCCATTTTTCAGCACACGATAGGCTATACATGGCGGCCAGTATCAATGGTGGAGGAAGAACCCAGGAAAACCCCGGAAAGAACCACCAACCCACGAGAAGCTACTGGCAAGCTTTCTCACATACCCACATTGGCCAAACCCGAGACTCGAACCCATGCAGACAGAGGTGAGATGGCAGTGATTCATAACGGAGAGCGCTTTAGACCACTCGGCAACCCGGAGCCCCCCCCCCCAATCCTTTTGTGGGTACAAAACAGGAGCAAAACCTAATGAAAGTATTGTGGTTTAAAGTATGAAGACCTTCAACTGCTTGTCCTTGCTCGTTGCTTTCTCTTGTAACATTTCTGACCCCTCTGGATCACAAAGAGCATCCAACTCTCCATGCAGGGTTAATATCGGCCAGTCTACTTTTTCCTGCTCCATCTTGATCTTTTCCAATGCACTGAGAAAAGCAAGACCCCATCTGTAAAAAAAAAAGCTTTTAAATATAAACTTCATTTGAAGTTGATTTTAAATGGTTGTTATAATAATTCCCATCTACTTCCAATGGCTTAAGTGCTAACTGCGGTGTTCCCTGAGCTAATGGAAATAGAAAACTAACAACCTTAAATGCATTTACAAATGGGTATAAAACCTGGGACAATAATACAATGTCTGAAGTCATATAATGGGGGGAAAGTTGGATTTACAATAATTGGTAATTATTAGTTCAAACACCTGCTGGAAGAAGGGGCAAGAATAAAGTCTTTCAGATCTAGTGAAATATAATGAACCATCTGAATAATCATGGTGTCAGTGACAGGTTTCTATAGCAACTAAGCACAAGTGTAACGAATTTCCATCTCCTTTACATATGAAAACATGTCAGGAACATTTCATATCATGACAAATAAGTCAAGAGCAACTCTAATTGCTTGCCATTATAAATCCCTAATCTTTCTAGATACTGCCTAAACTGAATTGAAATATGATTTATTAAAGAAATAAATGGTAACATTTATGTTTTTTAGGGTCCTAAGGTCCAGAAAAGTTGCCCCAATCTCAATGCTAAATATTTCACAATCATGTCAAATTCCTAATTTCAGCAGTTTCTCATGAACAATTTTATTCCCAACTGATCAAATTTATCCCCATTAAATAGTCCATCTTGATTACCATTTAATAGTCCACCTTGATTACCACTGAATAGTCCAGCTCAATTCCCATTAAATAGTCCACCTTGATTACCATTTAATAGTCCACCTTGATTACCACTGAATAGTCCAGCTAGATTCCCATTTAATAGTCCACCTTGACTACCATTTAATAGTCCAGCTTGATTCCCACTGAATTATCCAACCTGGTTCCCATTTAATTATCAATCCTGGTTCCCATTTAATTATCCATCCTGGTTCCCATTTAATTATCCATCCTGATTCCCATTTACTGGGCCAGCCTGATTCACATTTAATGGGCCAGCCTGATTCATTTTTAACAGTCCACCTTGATTACCATTTAATGGGCCAGCCTGATTCCCATTTACTGGGCCAGCCTGATTCCCATTTAATGGGCCACCTTGATTACCATTTAATAGGCCAGCCTGATTCCCATTTACTGGGCCAGCCTGATTCCCATTTAATGGGCCAGCCTGATTCACATTTACTGGGCCAGCCTGATTCACATTTAATAGTCCACCTCGATTACCATTTAATGGTCCAGCCTGATTCCCATTTAATAGTGCATCTTGATTCACATTTAATTATCCATCCTGATTCCCATTTAATGGTCCAGCCAGTTTCACATTTACTTACGAAAAACAACTGCAGATAATCAAGATGCTCTATACAAAAACACACTTTAAAGTCATTCGGGAGTGAAAAACAAAAACTGTTTAATTATATCTTGTCTTTCTTCTTTAACATCCAAATATATTTTAAAAATGATAGTACACATTGAACTTTTGCACATGGTTACCATCTGGAAAATTAATGTACAAAATTTGTTCAATATCAATAGTGCTTGTGAAGCAGAGTTACCAAGAAATGAATGGATTGATGCACTGACACACAAGGGTAGATATCACAAAATCACTGGCACTAAAGAATGGGGAAAAGAATTTCTGATGTGCTTAAAGTAGTCTGCTTTTGTAGATAAACACTTACTGCTCAGCTTGAAATAATGTGATCATTTTAACTAGGTGTATCAATGCAGTAAGATGTGAAATGAAGTGACTGCAAATTCTCTTATTAAATAATAATAAAGCAATTCTATAATTGTAATCACCCCAGCAAGCTGTGTGAAAAAAGTTATGTCATTGAAGAGGGAAAAAGTGTATGAGATTTATAAAAATCTTGAACAAAATACAACCTGCTGTAAATCAGCTGTTCAGACTTCTCCATATACTGTGAATCACTTTAAATTTAGGACTACTGACTGAGCAACATATCCTCTCATCCATGTACTGTCAATCATTATATATTCATGGCTACCAATTTTTATAGTTCATGTGAGTAAGATAGACCACAAATTCAACCAGAACAATGTTTGACGTAAACTGGTATTGCACACACATGCTGCCGTTGTAAAGAATCAATTAATTAATATTTATGGTGCGGAGAAATATACATCATGATATGTTTATGAAAAAACATAGAAACGTATTGATTACAATTTAATTTGCATGTAAAATATAATGAAATTGAAAGCTCTGTACTAAAGTAATAGTTCTATATGCTGCTAAATGCATGAAAATTATTAATGGTGTGTGTTCTTCTTTGCTTCCCAAAGTTCATTATAACCAAATTATAAAAATTATTATTATATGCTCATTTTTTTCCTTGTTAGCTATACATTGTCAGAATCGTTCGATATTACCCGATACTTAACTCGCACAACAATACACATATAGCATTCACGTGCATAAAAGAACTATTTTCTATTGTAAACAAACAATGGACGTAGATGCCAGCACTTTTGATTTGTACACAAATCATGTACACTCGTGTAAGAGGCTCTTTATGTTGTGGTTGTTAAACTTATTTCTGAATGAACTAAAACATGCTTCATGGACTGCAAAAAAACCCAGCTGTTTTGGCACCTTACGCGTTGATACAATGTTACGGATTTAGGCTAGCTACATTATATAAGATACGCAAGATAAGGTCCTTACAAATAACATACAAGTGACAAGTCATATACTCTCTTCTTTAGCTGGTGATAAGAATGGCAAAATAAAATATACTTACAGTTTTACATCCTGAATTTCCTCAAAATGTATCTTCCTAATTCTGCAAACCCGAATTACATGAGCCATGTCATAGGTTTTCAATCTGGATTACACTTTTCAAAATTCTGCTGTAATTTCAATGATAAGTGCAACTGCATCCTCCTTACTGCACTCAAAATGAAATAAGCATTAAATTCCATAGCGTCTTCATGATAACTGCAATTGAAAGACTTCATATTTTTCCCACATTATGATTTCAAACATTCAATGACAGAAACAGAAACACATTTACAGATGTAAACACGCTTCTCCCGTGCCACTTCAATCCGATGTATTTCATGTATAATTTGCACAGATGAATCCAGTCCAAAATCACAAACTTTTGTTGAATCGAAACAAAATACCAAAATATATTCATTCCAGATCAAATGGAAAAGTTGTTGCAATGCGCATTCATTCACAATTTGAGTGCAAATTTCAATTTTAAATAGACACACCATTTTCTTTTGAAAGTTATGTCGAGCGCACAACTAAGTTCAAATTTATCTGTGCAGAGCTATGTGCGCATTAATAATGATGTCATTGTGTAATGACAAATCTGCACTTGTGTATTTAGTTTGGAATACGGTATTCATTAATTTACGTTGTTTCTTGTAGTGTATTTTGTTTATATAATTAAACCTTAGGTAGAATTAAAAAAATGAGCATATAATTAAAAGGTTATTGCATTTGTATGGTAAAATAAGAACTCGTTTTGTTGGCAAGATATACTGCACTCCCAAGGTCATCCAGTATTCCATCCCAAAACTCGTTTATATTTTCCCATACAAATGCAGTAACCTATAAATACTCACTTTAACTTTATGCAATCCAATGAAATAAGCACACATCCAACAGCATTCAAGTTCAAGAAAGTTCAATGTCAATTACAGGTTATGCCTTTTACAAGCACACACAAACTATACAGCCATTGCTACAAAAATTTACTCACAAATATTACATTGGTGTATTTGATAAAAAGGAATTAATTATCTTGAACCTGTGCACATTTGATGAATTTTTAAAACCCTATTTAGCTATTATTTTATGAACAATTAGTGGCACTGCTGTTTTTCAATTATTTTTCTACACAATGATCCTTACTTGAGGACCTATATTCACTAAAGATTAGCACAAACAACACATCAGCCAATACTGTAATTTAGTGAATTTGGATTCCATGGACCCTATGTATGTAAAAATATCAGTTTTAAAATGGTTAAATCATCTTTCAAATTATCATCCTTCACTTAAAAGCACTGGGTAACTTCCTTAAATGGTTCACCTGCTCAACTAAAAGTAATGGCCATTCTATGGAGATGGCCATATTACAGAGGCTTGACCATTATTAGAATGGCCTTATTTGGAACAAAATATGTGGTCAGTTGGTACTGGAGATCAATCTACTGACAGAGTGGTCAATCTGTAGTGGAGACTGGGTTACAAACAGAAAGGTCAATTTTTAGTTGATACCAGATTACAGAGGAAGCACTTCAGAGATGTTTCACTGTATAAGCTGTAACTTGTAAAGATTCTTCAGTTGCAAGAAAAAAAATTTCTCACCCTTCGCACCTAAGCTTTATTCAACACATCTGAACACCATTAAAAGATCGAACATGCATTTGGCTGGAGTTATCTTTCTACATTAATTATGGGGGCCCCAGTGTCCATGTAATCTTAAGTGCTTGCCTTTGCTGATCACTGTCATCTCAGTTATATCCCGGTGGGTTCAAGTCTAAGGCTTGGCCAATGTGGGTATGTGAGAAAGCTTGCCAGTAGCTTCCTGTGGGTGAGTGGTTCTTACCGGGGCTTTTCTGGATTGTTCCTCCACCAGTAATACTAGCATGCCATGCACTGAAAAGTGGCTTTAAATGCAAAACAACAAAGACTATATAAATACTGTTTGAATTTAAAATTTATGCTGAAGGGATGGACAAGGTACTTATGAAATATCCTAATAAAATTACCTTCCTATCAGAAAGTCTTTCTTAGAAATAATTTGATGAAAGTGAGCATTTTTTCCATGGTTAATTGCTAAGCACTTCACATCTGTGCTATGAAAATGTACCCTATATACTGTCTATAATCAAGAATGTGCAGTGGACATTCAGTGTTACCTTTGACCATCTTTTACATCTTGGTCAGTTTTTCGTTCAGGTCAGGAGATTCATGTTGCAAAACAAAGGAAGAATGGGGCATTCATATTTTATGAACACATTTCCAGGTGTACTTACCTTGCTTTTATACCACCATGATATACCAGAGGGTCGTCATCGTATTTCTTGACCTTAACAAAGAAGAAAACAGTTAAAATGCAAAAGATCATCTCTGATAAACATAAATGATGAATGATGCCTATGAGAGGCATGTATTTTAAGAACAGCAACCATGTTTGTGATGAAGATAAGTATAAATGTCAAAGCTATGTGTATGCACAGGGATTCCATTAATGGATCACATCGGTGCTTTATATGCCCCAACTTTTCCTCCAGAATTCTACCACCAGACAGTCCAGGGAGTTTCCTCTCTTCCAGCTATATGCAAAAACAATAAACCAGTCATCCCAAGTATTAGGTATCTCTGCCACTTGAGCCTCTGTACCTCTTTAACTGATTTACAATCCCCATATAAGAAAAATACTGACTCACATACCACTTCCTGTCTAGAAATCATTAACATGTCAACCTGGTGTGGACACTGGCAATGGAATATCTAAATTGATTGTGTTAGTCCATAATTTAGGCATATCTTAGCGACCTGTCCATAAATTACATTTATTACCATTTGACCTATATAATGCCACTAGCATTTAAACTGATCAAAGCCATCTTCTTGATGAACATACATGTGTAGTGAATCTGAAAGATTACCGTGACTGGCCAACACAGAGTATTTGCCAACTAAAGGTGTATATTTCACAACTTTAGTAGGCAAAAGACTTCAAAGGATACGTACGCTAGTCACTTCAACTCTGCTGAGACTGGTACTGCTCACATTGTTTTCAATAAATCATGCTAGACATCCTCACCAATTTTAAGCAAGAAGTTTGACTCAGCTGTGCAAGGTTGTGTTGGCAATGGTGAGAAAGTAACAAAATGACACAGACTTATGATTAACTGATTCGACTGTCCTTGGAAAGTTAACCTGAGATTATCATATATATTCATAATAATTATTTGTGTGGCAACATTAGCAAAAGGCCGGATTAATAAGCAACATTGTTAAATAACTTGTTCATAATTCTGAATTGGCAGATTGAATAAGAATATGAGTTATTACAAAATGCATGCATGGGAAAAGGTGGAATTTATAAATGATACACAAACTTTTGGTTTGGTGTTAAGAATAATATTTTTTAAAAAAGCTTTTGAAATATTGTAAATCTTTTATGGAAAAATGAATTAGCTTTTTATTTTTAAAATTGTTACATTTTTTTTTCTTTTTCTTTGTGACATATTTTTTGGTCAATATGTTTTCCCAATATTTTCAACACTCTGCAGCCACAAAACTCAAGAGAAAGGTAGTATGAAAACATATCTCCTGGGCTTATCAATCACTGTAACTAAATGATATTCCCAGGGTCTTTACTACAGACATTACCACACACCATAAGCTTTTTAATTACACTGTAAGGCAGTGTTAGCAGATATGACCTTTAGAATAAATTCTGTATTGCCCAGACCCTTCCTAAAAGACAAAAACTAGCAGCAACAACTAACTTTTATTATCTTCCACCATGACTTGTATAAGAACCTGATCAAAGACAATTTTACCTTTGGTCTTGACCAGAACTGACCATCAATTAAATGTTAGGTGATTTTGAGGCATCAAGTACTTGTTGTCAATTTCAAGTTGAATAAAACACTGTTGCTGGGAAAACTTCCATACTAACATTTAAAAAAACAGAAATATCATTCTTATAAATAAAGTTTACAATGATGTTAATAAAAACTGAAGCAACTGCAAATCAAGCGCAAAAAATGACATGTTTTCTAATAATTTAATAATTAAAGTACTTAATGATTTATTATTTGTTAAAACTTCTAACACCATGTGTTGAATGCTTTCATAGTACATATCACAAATATGTGGCCACAATCTTTGGATTAAAAAAAAAACATCCAGCAAGACCCATTAGAATTTTGGCATCCCTGATATTAGCACATAGTTAAGTAAATCTGAATAAATTTATATTTCAGGGTAAGTGCAATGGTGTGACATCAAGAAATGAAATATCAACGGAATTCCTTGTACATACATGTATGCATGCTTGTATGTGTGTGTGTGTGTGTGTGTGAATGTATGTATGTATGTATGTACATATGTAAACATATGTACCTATGTACATATGTACATATGCATGCATGCAATAAATACATACACACACATGTACATACATATGCACACTGCTTCCTTCACCAGATTAAGATTGGGGGGCAAAAGTATGGGAGATAATGCAGCAAGCAGTATGATGGGCAAAAGACTCCATAAGATGCAGGGCATGTGTTTTGAGGAACGTGATTGCTCTCATGCACTCCTTAAACTTCTACCAGGAGAGCAATCCATCGCTCTCCCAAATCTCATTGTTCAAAACAAAGACTTCCAGATATCTGAGCAAACTTCTCAATTTCTGTCCCAGATTTCATGGCAGTTGCCTTTCACAAATACTTATATGTTTACAGGTTCCAGAAATTTGATATATGACATCATGTGCTGTAAATGACGATATGCCATAAACGATGATATGCCATAAACGATGATATGCCATAAATGATGTTGCAAATGTTTGAGAGAGAATAATTCTAGTCAACACTACCAGAAAAGCATTTCACGGCTCTCCTGCATTTTACAAAACACAAACCATGAAGATGAAATAAAATGATGCATTAAATAAGTTGGAAATAAAAAATTCCTAGTGTTAAAAAAAAGAAACGTAAAGGGTGAAGTACACACAAAAATGATTGTACTCCGTGCTTAAAATTAGGACATTAAATAAGTGTGAAACCAATAGTTGATAACTATGCAATTGCTTAAACATAGTTCATACTCAGCAATAGGTGACCCATCTCTACCATCCTACAAAAACGTAGTCTGCATTAAGATGTTTCAGCTACATGTTGATACAGCACATGTCAACCAATCAAAATAATTTCAGCTGTCACATGTAGCATTTTTGTTCAACAATTCTTAGTTTGGAACAGCGAAAGATATCATGGATATTTATAATGATTCTCATTTTCAAAAATTTCACCACCTTGATTTGTGCATTATTCCGTACCTTCTAACAAGAACTTTTTAATATGGATTTCTTGCTTTTCAGTGTGTTTTTAAAGTGTGCTTTGCTTTGTGCACTATTTCATACCTTCAGACAAGAACTTTTTAATATGGATTTATCGCTTTTTGGTGCGTTTTTTAAGAGTGCATTGCTTTGTGCATTTTTCCGTACCTTCTAACAAGAACTTTTTAATATGGATTTATTGCTTTTTGGTGTGTTTTTTAAGTGTGCTTTGCTTTGTGTACTATTTCATACCTTCAGACAAGAACTTTTTAATATGGATTTATCGCTTTTTGGTGTGTTTTTTAAGAGTGCACTGCTTTGTGCACTATTTCCGTACCTTCAGACAATAACTTTTTAATACAGATTTATCGCTTTTGGGGTTTTGTTTAAAGTGTGCTTTGTTTTGTACATTATTCTGTACCTTCAGACAAGAACTTTTTAATACAGATTTATTGCTTTTGGGGTTTTGTTTAAAGTGTGCTTTGCTTTATAAATTATTCTGTACCTTCAGACAAGAACTTTTTAATACAGATTTATTGCTTTTTGTTTCTTAAGTGCCATCTAAACCTTTAAGTCAGGATTTTAGGTTGCACATCAATGCATGCCTTTTTTTGTAAACAGTGGCACCACAGAGCAAGTGACAACAGGTATAGTTTCTATATTGTTTAAACAATCTTTTTGACTTGACGTCTCAGTGCGTGAAGCAAGGATTGGAGGCAACTGGTATTAAGGGACTATTCATCCTTGTACACGAAACAATGATTATAAATTCAGTTTTTTCTCAAAACAACCGAATTCATTACCACACAATTTAATCACAACTGCTGAATCTTCAACAAACCAAAATGGGTAACTTTTCACGCATGTATGGATGGATACATTTATTCAAGTTTCATTCTGAAGGTTGATGCAGCGTGGTGCATGCAAAATGTCAGCATGCTGTATCACCAAAACAAATCAATATATCTCCTTTTAATCTAAATTTAATGCATACTCATTTGGGATAGGTGCTGCAACTTCTGCATCTAACTAGGGATCAATGTCCATGTGATTCAAATGCTGTGATGTTTGACCACAATTCATATAATCCTAATATCATAACCTCGAATAATGTCATTGTACAGGCACATCGGTCATGGGTAGATCAAGGTGATTTTATGGACAGATTCATCTACTGTATCACATGCAGTTTTATTACATATTAGTGCATTCATTTGTGGTTATCATACAGTATGCATCAGTGTATTTCTCCTGTGATCATTAGATTTGTGTTGGATGATAGTCGATGTATTACTGTATATTGTGATCATTCAGATTCACTGTACAGATTTATTCCCCTTGGATCTGATAATTTAAATTCACTGTACAGATTTATTCCTCTTGGATGTGATAATTTAGATTCAGTCAACGGATGTATTCCATTGCCAATTGTATGCATTCACAATGCCACTTACACCCACAGATGGTGTCACTTCTTAAAGGGCATTCAACTATTATGCCCATATGCTTATACAGCTTCCTATTTACTGTATATCAGCTGGTTATCACCGTAATCATTGCGTCAGATTTCTAGAGTTTTCAAAATCAGTGTCCCTATATACCTTGTTTTCGCCATTTCCAGCTCAACATGCAGCTGACACTCTTAACAACCCTTCAAACTCCCACATTTCTCTTTCCAAGCTATTAGTATAAGCAGATCACTGATAGATAACTGACTGACAGATCACTGATAGACAGATCACTGATAGACAGCTCACTGATAGAGAGATCACTGATAGACGGATAACTTATAGACAGATCACTGATAGGCAGATCACTGATAGATCACTGATTGACAGATCACTGCTCATTGAGTAGTGACTGCCAGGATGAAATTTGCCCATTTTGCTAGAATGTAAAAGCACAATTAAGTTTTAACTGAACATATATTACATATATTGCGTACCGTTTAAGTTTGAACTTAATTTCTTATTTGCCAGTACATCATGGATCTTTCTCTGGCTCCTTGATGTATTCCTCCATGGGTCTTTCCCCGGATATCATGTCATTGTTTGCAAGTAAATGTAACTATGCTTGTAACCAGTGTTTGGAGATATTGTCCGGTGGAGTAAATCTTATGATCAGGTTGAGGTACGTGCACAAGATTTGTTACATCAGTACCACAATCTTCACATGGAGGTGTTTTCTGATGCAGATGCTGTACTTAACCTTAAGCTATTCTGAAAATTAAAATACCAAGTACATCCCTACCTTTCATACTTCTGACATTTCTTGTGTATTTTGCCTGTTAAGTTCAGTTCTGTCACATAACCAGCTTCATGCATTTCACTTTTCTCACAGTACTTCCATCCCTCACATACTATAATACCCACATACTTCATACCAGCTTCCTGCAGAGCATGTATGGTGTATTGGATGCAGCTGTTCTCATCATAGCAGTCTTCAGAGTTAGACTTCCCAAACAGTACTATGGTTATCAGTGTTCCAGCATGCCTTGTATCATCCCTTGTGGTGCCATATGCAGGCATTATGCCCGAGTGGCCGAGTGGTCTACAGCGCTCACCGTTCCAGATCACTGCCATCTCACCTATGCGTGGGTTTGAGTCCAAAGCTCGGCTAGCGTGGGTACATGGGAAAGCCAGCCAGTAGCTTCTCGTGGGTCGGTGGTTCTTCCCTGGGTTTTCCAGGGTTCTACCTCCACCAGTTATACTGGCCGCCATGTATAGCCTATCTTGTGCTGAAAAATGGCGTTAAACCTTAGAACAACAACAAAGCAGGCATTGGACACTCTGCACAACTCTATTAACTCCACAAGACTCTTCTCATGCATTTGTGCCGATAAATTCCTGGCTGATACAGTTTGCTGTGAGATTTGCCACATGTGATGTGATCATTTCAGCTTTACACTAGTGCTATTAACTCATTTGTGCAATATTTGCATGCTGTTTCTTGCCAATATCGGTGCATTTTATGCTATTACATAATTATACCTTTCTTATTGGAGCATTGTTAATATGACTGCTGTTAATTATGTCACCGAACATTGTAGGCTTCCCCACAAAATTTAATTCTCGGGGGACAAAAGCCAAGACACATCAGTTCTCATTGAGCATTCACATCATTCCAATTAAATTTTTCCCCAAGAATCAAATGTCAGTGCTATGTATTGTATCTTCAAACTAAAATTATTACGTGAATTCCACATGGTTGCCCTTGACATCCCAAATGTACTTTGGACAGCCGAGCGTTCACTGGGCTCCTTCAGTTTCTGCAGAATAAACATTACTCAAGCGTTATCCATAACATTCTGTCAGGGAGCATCACAACCCAGCTGTGACCTTTTGCAAAGCCCTGCCATGCCCATTACTATTACATTTGAAAACTCACATCTGTTGTCTAATTTTGAACTTCAAATTAGTTATTGTTATAAAGTTTTCACGTTCCGTTCCAAGAGAATAAATGGGAAACTGATGAATCACATTTTTCAGAGTTTTGACATTGATTAAATATATATGTTTAGTATCATAAATTAGGGAACCATGGGGACTCAGATTTGACATTAATTATATATTTTTGGTATCATCAATTGGGAAATCATGGGGACTCAGTTTTGACATTGATTAAATCATACATGTTTGGTACCATAAATTGGGGAATCATGGGGACTCAGTTTGACATTGACTAAATCGTATACATTTGGTATCATAAATTGGGGAATCACGGGGACTCAGACAAGTAATCCAAAAGTCATGGGTTCTGTAGTCTTGCCTGGGTCAGCTGCCTCAGTTTGTCTTCAAGTAAGTCACTCAGGTCCCATTCACTCATAATATAGCCAACAATGTGTTAAAAGAGCAGTTAAAATCCACAGAAAAAAGTGTAATCAGTGCTTACATTCCTTAAAGCATCTGCCTACTACTGATTTTAAAAACAAAAACCATCAAGGATATAAAAATTCACAATATTCAGTCACTTTATTCATTAATTATTTCTAATTTGACTGTCACCTGGGAGCTTCTAACACTGTTGTTTCCTTTGTGTTTCAGTCCAAACAAGGAATTCTTCATTGAGTAGGTGAGTCTGACGTAAGGGAAGATGTCATTAATAAGTTCTAAATAATTAATGATTACCCTTTTTATTTTTTGGGGGGTGAGAAATACTAGAACTAAACATCACGAACATTGGATGCAGAGGACAGGCACGCATAGTCCAAAGAAAATGCACCTCTTCAATGAGAATGGACCTCTCCAGAAATCAGAAATTGACAGTGAGCAGACTAGGTTTTTTTAATCTCTGTTTGGATTTAATACAAACAAAATGACATGATAGAGACCCTCTGATGATAATCAGGTTACAGATTTAGAAATGAACAAACTCAAAATTTAATCCAGGTCAGTGAAGCATAAAATATGCTCAACATTTACCTACTACTGCAATGATGCAGTACTGCTCATAAAGATGCATTCCAAGGTTTCAGGACTCAATATATAATAGTACACACAGAACACAAAAAATGAGCTTGGAGCTAAATGTAACAAGTTAATCCATGCCAGTTAAATGTGAAATATAGGTCACAGTGATTCTTTTGGTATGGATGTGGTACTAAGAGATTATGAGGCCCATTTCAAACAGTTGCCTGGGACCTAGTTGGCATTCAGTGTAGATATACATGTGTGATGGCAATGCCAACACCGGTGATGGGGTTAGTGCAATAGCATATTACTACATCATAAAGGTGAGCTAAAACCATTTACTGACAAGTAAAATTAACAATTTCATTAGACATTTGGCAACAAAGTGTAATTTATTTTTCAGTAATCATTTTAAATTTAAACGTTTTAGGGATTTTATCAATTAATGACTAGATAATTTTGCTATGCATCAAAAACTTTTCACTCCAGTTTTTGAGGCTGTGTAAATATGAAAATGCATTGCTTATTGATTATACAGTTCATGAATGGTAGTTATGCTTCCAAATATTTAGTAAACACTATGCAGAAAATGTTAAAAACTTAAACAAGATTTTCAATAGACCTTAACATTCCTTAAGGGTCTGAGGGAGGGTAAAGGTATGGGGATATATAACCCTAGAATTCAAGAATGGCAGATATTTTTCCAAGATGTGAGATTTATAACCAAACAGAAAAACCTACTTAATCATTTAGCATCCTTACAATGATAGCAGAATTAGTGATCTCTAAGTATCGCATCTGTTAAAACAGGTGAAACAAACACTTTTTGGTTTTATCCAGAAAACTGCCAGTGATATAAAAAAGAAAATTCAATTTTCTAAGCGCATCTAGAAAATTGAAACTATTTAGGCTGGAATAATCTTCTATTTCTCCCGATTTGGGATTGACATAAAACGGACAACATTAAAACCTTCATATCTTTACAAAAAATTGGGGCAATTAAAATAATTTTCTTTTTCCAGCTAACTTGACAATGGCTGCTGTAGATTATTCCAGTCATGTTGTCAAAACCTTTTTAATAATATGGCTTTTTTTGTAATTGTTGAATTTGTTTTCAATAGCATCTGATGGGGACTAATACAACATACATCCTTTACTGATAATGAGTAGATCAAAGATAATAATAATAATAATAATAATAATAATAATAATAATAATAATAATAATAACAATAATAATGATCTTCCTCTTGATGCTTGATCAGACATGAACTATTCATCAAAAACATGCTTATTACCACAGCCTTGTCCCTGGATATAGTTGCACTGTCAAGTTTAATGACAGGAAGTTGAGGCAACAAACGAGCCAACAGCTTTCCCATGAAAATCTGAAATTATACAAATATTTTCTGTAAAAGCACAAGTTATTTATTGTTCTTGTTATTGTTTCTGTTGTGGGTTTAACACCAATTTTCAGCACATGATAGACTATACATAGCAGCCAGGATATCTGATGGAGAAAGAAAAAAAACAGGAAAGAACCACCAAACCACAGGAGCTAGTGCCAAGCTTTCTCACATAACAGTGTTTCCTGAACCTGAGTATAGAACCCGTACAGAGGTGAGATGTCGGTGATCTATAAAGGCAAATGTCTTCAACCACTTCGCCACCTGCCCCCCACCCCCATTATTTGTGATTTTTATCAAAATAAGAAGTCTTTTTCTCATAGTCTTGACAACTGTTTCAATATATTTCCAGACAACCTTTCAGAAAATTTGGATATACTGCAAAGCAAGTTCTTAAGAACAAAGATATTTCATTTTCTCTTATTTGTTCTTTTGTGCTGCACGACAGTAGATAGAAGAGTCAAAACAAATGGATTTACTACAATTGAAGTCCTAAAGTTTAAAAAATGCGATAGAGACATAAAATGTTCAGTGTAAAATTAAATTCTTTAAAACTTTTTATATCTGCTATGACCTATGTAGATAGTGGTAGAAGAGGAAACTTGGGTAATGGTCCTTACAAGAACGTGCAAATAGGATCATATTAGTGATGAAATGGAAATAGACTGTCACCTTTTTAACTGAAATTTCAATAAGTCATTACAACCAGGGTTAATTGCAATTTCAATAAGTCATTACAACCAGGGTTTAATTAAAATTTCAATGAGTCATTACAACCAGGGTTTAGGGTCCTAGAGTGGCCGAATGGTCTAAAGTGCTCTCCGTTATAGATCACTGCCATCTCACCTCTGTCTGCATGGGTTCGAGTCTCGGCTTCAGCCAATGTGGGTACGTCAGAAAGCTTGCCAGTAGCTTGTCATCGGTCAATGGTTCTTTGCGGGGGTTTTCCTGGGTTATTCCTCCACCATTAATACTGGCCGCCATGTATAGCCTATCGCGCGCTGCAAAATGGCATTAAACCCTACAACAAAAATAACAACAACCAGGGTTTAATTGCAATTTCAATAAGTCATTACAACTGGGGTTTCAATGTGGCACTTAAGTGCTCTATTTATGCTAAATAACTTCCAACATAAGTCATTACCCGGTACAGTATACTTGCACTGCAAATACACCTTGTAAAATTTTTATATAAATTAACTGCAGCCAGTAGGAATTTGTTTCTCTATTGTAAGGAATAGCAATAAAAACACAACAATGATGATACAGAATAATTTGTCACCCTTGGTATAGGCTGTTTATGACCACCAATCTTTACAGCATTAAACTGGATATATTCTATGATGCCCGATTCCAGGATTCAAACTCATTTCTAAAACATCATGCTGAAGAATCAACAGAACACATTAAAATTTCATATTTTTTCCAAGCCCTAGTTTGTTTTATTTCAGTCTATCTTTCCATTAAATTGAAAAAATTCCCCTCTCTCCCCTTTATCAAATGGAAGGGGGAGAAGGAGGAAGGTAGGGGAGATTAGTCACATTTAATTTTCGGAGACTAAACATATGTAAAGTATTAGTGGTTGGTATGAAAGGACTCAATGCCATAAAAGTCTACAGATACAGTTATTAGTTCCAATCTGTTATAAAGGAGTCTCTAAATTAAGTAAAAGCTGTACAGGTCATGTATGCACATTTACACAAAATAAATTAGATACAAATTGTGGTTCTAAAATTTAACATTAATTTTGTCTAATCAAGCCTGAATATTGAATGCTCTGCACCTTATCTGTCAACAAGAATCTTCCAGCTGAAAAATGTTCGACCACTATGGACTTTTACAAAAGTGGCCATGTACTAAGATGGGTCAGGAAAAGAACATGTCGCGTCAAATTGTCACAAAATAGGGTAATAAAAATTTGTTTATCAACATGACTAGCTTTCATTGTGACAGCACAGCACATGGCATTCAATCCAGAATGTACTGGATCACTCCTTAGATTGATCTCATCCAAAGATGTCCATGCACTTTAACAGTGATTTTGCCATATTTACTTCTCAGAGACAGTTAATAATTACCTTCTAAAGGAATAAAGATGCATCAGGATGCAAATAAAGTGAATAGTTGCCATTTAAAGGTATGTAAAATAAAAAATTTAAAAAAAATTAATACCCATTACTAAAATAATTGATACTGAATGGGTATATGGCCTGTATGACTTTTACTATAACTTAGGATGTTCCTTGCTACTTTACAATGGGGCACATATTTCTTAATTTTTAGAAACTTCTGAAAAAAATGGTGGACTTTTCTGGCAGAATACATTAAGAAAGTTGTCTAAATTGGAAGCAGGGTTTAACTTATTATTTGATCCAAAAAAGCCCTGGAATTTGTTTTTGTCAACCCCACTAATAGGTCTTAAAGCTGTATATTTAATTTTAGAGACATCAACATTGACCGACTGAATGATTATAAGAAAACAAGTACTTGTTATTGATGTTGATTTTTGTAATCGTCAACATGGATCTGGTAGCGTTATATACATGATGACCACAAATTCGCTAGATAAAAAAAAAGGATAACTGCACTCATTAACACAGCAACAAGTATTATTAAAGACTGTGTCTTAATTTACCTCATTTGGTGAAGCTGACAGCATTTCCCAGGAAAATAAAACACTGGAATCCAAACTTGTACAAGTTCTTATCATAATAAAGCTGCCTGACTCAATTCCAACAACACTATGCGTGTATGTGTGTAGCTGTGTGATTTGGGTTTTTAATGTAGCTTTAACTATTTTTTTTAGTCATATTGCTACAATGTTGGCAGCACTGGGGCATCATTTTGCAGACATGTTGCATGATATCCGACACAGGTGAATTATCCTGACACCAGGCCAACCAGTCCTAACACTAACCTCCTAATGCTGAGTGCCTAGCGAGGCAGCTGTTAGTACCAGTTTTATAAGTCTTCACAACCCTAGGTAAAGTTCTGCCTAGGAACCAAAATCAGAAAATGGGGCAATTAGGTGAAATAACTCTTCTAAATGAGATAAAACCTACACATGGTACATAACAGTCTACGTGACAATGTACACACCAAACTGGATCAGAATGCACACAGTGGTTTCCTGTTGAGACTTCTTATCTAAGAAAAGACAGAAGTTTTCATCCAAATCAGGGCTGAAATGACAGAACCTTGAAAAGGCTAATCAACATGTTATGTATATCTATATTCTGTATATTATTTTCATAATACAAGTTTTTGTAAGGGTAAGGGTCATTTAATTTATGACATTTTAATGCTAATATTCTTTGATCACAGTCTGCACTTTAAAGATGAGTAATGTATATGATTTCATTCAAAAATTTCAAGGTTGAGATGTACTAAAGTTCAGATAAACATCAAGTCATCCAACAAGGTCTTTATTTCTGGTAAAGGTTTAGATTGACCCATTTCCTGATTGGCTAGAACTGGAACAACTGACTTGTCTACAGCAAAAGTGATTTTGAGATACATCAATGATTCATTGGAAGCTTTGCATTTCATTCTCACTTATAACTGCATGTTAACTTTCTATACACTCAAGTAAATTATTGTTGTGGAACTGGGATATATGAATTGTATTACTGATCTTGTCAGGCTCATGTGAGAAGATCAATTCATTTATTTAATTTTAATCATTCATTGGAATTATTATACTCTAAAATTTGAAGACTATTTGGAAATATAACAAACTGCTGTATGGATTTACTGTGAAAGATTCAAAGACATCTGGATTTTTAGCTCTATTCAGATTACCATTAATTCATTTAAAGACATTTGTATGTATAGCTCTATTAGGATTACTGTGAATTTATAACATAGTGATTCTTCTGTATTGTTTGTACATAAAAGTACATTGTAGTTATCATTCAGAATGCCTTTAGATTCAGTCACCATAATGAAAGTTATTTTTGATTCTTTCACATTGTATTTTAAGAAATAAATTATTATTTTAAATCTGACAACACTCACCGGATTTTGTAACATACATAAATTAGGCAATTCACCTACTGGATGGTATTCAATTGTGTGTAAGGGTTGTAAAGCTACGGTGGTTTTAAGAAAAATTGAAATGGATGGGCAAATAACCAAACAGATTGCTGGAAACGGTATTACCATAGGGCACCTGCATAATGATCCTAATTAATAATGTAACCAATTAAGAAATGTGTCATTATAGTGTAGACTGGTGTCCCATTACGACAGAACATAAAAATTAATATTGAACTTCAGTTCCAAATGAATACAGTCAAACCTCCTAAAATGACACCTCTAAGACAGCCATCTTTCTGTAGGACAACCACCTTTATTAGTGACCTCTTTAAGATGGACAACTCTGAGGCAACCACCTTGATAAGACAGCCATCTATAGACACATTTTTCATGACCCAATATAGTACAAATCATATAAAATTAGTGTCAATAAAAGAGCCACCTCAATGTTACAGTTTTAGACAGTCACCCATGTGGTTCTTTTATACGGGGCTTCATTCTGAAGAACAAAAATTCTACCTTAAAGGGTGAAGCAGCATTTTTATCTGGTATTATAGCTGGACCAATCAAGATCATTCCTTGAAAATAATCTGGCTGCTCCAAACCTGCCATTATGCTCAAACAGCCTCCCTGAAAGATAAAAAAAAAGTTCAAACCTACCTTTATGCTCAAACAGCCTGCATGTAAGATAAAAAAAAAAGATGAAGTAAATCTGCAGCAGGTTAACCATATAACCAACTACTGATTTAATTTTTATTCGCATGGTGTATGTGTGTGTGCTATAAACATAAAAAATAGTATGACAATCAA
Organism: Sinohyriopsis cumingii; assembly: GCA_028554795.2. Classification (NCBI taxonomy): domain Eukaryota; kingdom Metazoa; phylum Mollusca; class Bivalvia; order Unionida; family Unionidae; genus Sinohyriopsis; species Sinohyriopsis cumingii. Next base: position 139,675,524 of record CM068827.1, on the reverse strand, counting down.
AATAAAGATTGGTTGGAAATACCGTCAAATGAATAAACACTCAATTATGATTTTCACTGATTAAATCTCAACAAGTGTACTTTCCTTTTCTGGTCTGTTCTACCTATTGGGAAGAAATGTAATCACAGGTTCCATTTAATACTTCTTTTCACTGTTTACAAACACCCACGCTCCAACAACATGGAAGGTGACAAATGTGCTGTTGAACTATTTTGCAGAGATATTGCCAGGACTTTATGTAAAGGGGGTAGCTCCCTGCTTGCCATAAAAATAAAGGGCAGGAGGAAACAGTCAGGTTCATCTCATTTTTCTGTATTATGCAAATTATGCTATAGGACAATTAGCTGAAAGAGACAACAGTAAAAGATTAATTTCATCTGTTGGTCTAATTTTTAATAGCAAATGGTCAAATTACATCTTTGTAGTTGGTTCATAGCAAGACCACTGTCCACTTTAAACAACTATCCTTGTATCAAGCTCACTGGCCTTTATATAGGTAACATGATTGATACATGGAATGGAAGACAAATGGATTGTGCAAAATGTAGTGGGGCCCTGAGTGGCTAAGTGGTCTAAAACGCTCTCCGTTACGGATCACTGCCATCTCACCTGTGTCTGCATGGGTTCGAGTCTCAGATTCAGCCAATGTGAGTATGTGAGAAAGCTTGCCAGTAGCTTCTCGTGGGTCGGTGGTTCTTTCCGGGGTTTTTCCGGGTTCTTCCTCCACCATAAATATTGGCCACCATGTAAAGCCTATCATGTGGTGAAAAATGGCATTAAACCCTACAACAACAACAACAAAATGTAGTATTACTAAAGTCTGTGAGGAATTGACATTATGTTAATATTCTTCTGCATTTAATCGAACATTTTCTTTCATACATAATCTTCGTTTTAACTAGGATATGTTGATATGATCAAGATTTGTTCAGTATCAAAGAGTCAGCAAATTTCTCCTGAGAGTTAACGATGTAGATAAATCAGTGACTGTATTTCTCTCTGAGCCTATCTGGAATATGCTTGCTAGGGTCATAAACAGTAAACCATGACCATTTTATCAAGACCTTGTCCAATCTGCGGAGGTCATCAGTCAACAGAAGTGACTCCATGAGAAAGCATAGAGTGCAAAGCCAATCTCCATGAGACATGGCAGCAGTTCCCTTAAGTTGCATAGAGATTTGGTGGTAGTTTTTCTTAGTCCCCTCCACCCCCACCATGCAGCAAAGGAAATCGAAATAACAGTTGAGTTTTTCTCTAAATTTCACATAAAAAATGTGTATGGATCTTTTTTAAGCAGTATTTTCATTCTGTATATGAATGCATGTATAAACATGTTAATATGAGCTCTGAATAAAGAATACAGTATATATTAACTGCAATTATGGTCAGAAATAGCTTTTCATGTGATAAGAAACGAAGCCAATCATATCCAAGATCACCTCATTACAATGCAGAGAGATTGCTCATAATAAAACACTCTTACTCATAATAGTTCTCATCCATGATCTTGATAAATTAAGCCTATTTAGCAAGTTTGATCAAAGTTGTATTAGAAATATGGTCTTTAGAAAAGAACATGCCAGATGGCCTCACTAAGACCATGGATCCCATCCATTACTAAACTCCTGTCAGATCTGGATCAAAATAGCCTATACTAAAAGTGTTAACAAACCCAGATAAAAAATATGGCTTCCTGAGTGGCAACAAACTCAGCCAATCAGATGCAAGATCACTTAATTAACACGCATGGATCTTGTTCATTATCCTAGTTCTTGAAGACATAAACCCATATACCAAGTCTGATCAAAATCAGACCAAAAATATGTGATGTGATGTGATTTTGATTTTTTTAACGTAGCTTTAACAATTTTTTCAGTCATATCGCTATGATGTCAGCAATGTGGCAGTTTATAGTGATGTCTAGCACTGGGGCATCATGCCGCAGACATGTAGCATGATATCCCACCCAGTCACATTATCCTGACACCAGGCTGACCAGTCCTAACACTAACCTCTTAATGCTGAACGCCAAGCGAGGCAGCTGTTAGTACCATTTTTTAAGTCTCTGGTATGATTTGGACGGGGATCAAAACCACGACCTCCCGCATCTGAGGCGGACGCTCTAACCACTTGGCCACTGGAACGGTGAGGCCAAAAGTAAAAAAATATGACTATTTATTGAACCCATCCAACATTCTGATGATACAATCCTATATTTCAAGTTTGATTAAAATCAGATCAGAAATGTCAATTCCAGTACGATAACAAACTTAACCAATCAGAAGCAAGAACACCTCATTAATATGCATGCTTTTCACTCATTAACATGCTTGTCTAAGACTTGATAGAATAAATTTCAAGTTTTGATCAAATCAGGATCAGATAAAGAGCAGTAACAAACCTAACCAATCAGACAAAGATCGCCTAATTAGCTGTTGTTGTTGTTGTGTTTTAACGCCATTTTTCAGCACACGATAGGCTATACATGGTGGCCAGTATTAATGGTGGAGGAAGAACCCAGTAAAACCCCCCAAAGAACCACCAACCCACGAGAAGCTACTGGCAAGCTATCTCACATACCAACATTGGCTGAATCCAAGACTCGAACCCAATGCAGACAGGGGCGAGATGGTAGTGTTCCGTAACGGAAAGCGCTTTAGACCACTCGGTCGCTCGGAGGCCCCCCTCTAATTAGTATGTGTGGATCTAACTAAATGTTGAACTCATCTGAGATCTTGATAATATAGGCATATATTCCATATTTGATCAAATCAGTTCATAAGTATGGAATCTGAAAAGGTAAGAAGCTCAGCCGATTTCAATGCAAGACTTTAATATGCATACATCTTACAAATTATCAAACTTGTCCAAGGTTTTGATGATAAAAGCATATGTTCCAAGTCTGACTGAAATCGGGCCAGAGATATTTACTCTAGAGCGGTAACATGCAATTGCTGATGGATGGATAATGGATTTTGCTCATTAATGAACCCAATGAAAGTTTCGATGACACAAGTTCGTATTTCAAGCTTGATTAAAATTGGATCAGAAATATTACATCCAGAGTGGCTACAATCTCAGCCAATTAGATGCAAGATTACTTCATTTACATGCTGGTATCACACTTATTTCAATTTTGGCCATTGTCTTGAGGACACAAGCAAATAGTCACCAATCAGATCAAAATCAGATCAGACATATAAGCACCAGGATGGCAATAAACTCAATCAGATGAAAAATAATCTCATTAATATCCAAGAATCTCACTTTTATTGAACATGTCTGAGATCCAATTGATATAAGCAATTATCCCAAATATGATCTAACACTGTATCAGAAAAATGGCCGCCAGAGTGGTAAAAAGATCAACCAATCGGATGCAAGATCATTTTTTAATTATGCATATCAAACTTTTGAAGATATTGATGATAAAATTCCATATTTGATTGAAATCAGGTCAGATATGTGGACTCTTAAGTGGTAATAAGCAATTGTTGAAGGATGAACAACAGGCCACACCATAAGTACTGTCAATAACGACAAGATTTTGAAATTCTATTTATGATAAAACAGCAGTCTTTGCTTATCTTGTTCATGTCACTAACTGTAATTCCTACAAGTCATCTCACATTGTATTTTATAACTTTTATCATATAATTTTACACTATACCCTGTATACTGGCCATTTTCTACTCAAGTCTGTCTAGTAGTGTAACAGACCTTTATTAATTTACAATCTATTAATTTACAATCTATGATGTTACCAGCTGTAACAACTCGTCCATGGATTCTGACACATCCTACAAACTGGCCATGTAAAATCTAACTTTGAAGTGGAGATGAGTAAAAGTGGTGCAAGAAGTAGAACTAAAGACAGGCATAATAAATGCAATTGCCTTCAACAGCACCCTTCACAAGCACAAGTAAAATATATGCAACCCATTCATAGTGTATGTCACACTAATAAACACATAAATTACTGTAAATTCATTATGATGGGTACCAATTTTCATGGATTTCATGGATGGTACAAACCACAATTTTACAAACCCAATGAACAATAAGCCTTTTATGGAAACAACAGAACTTTTCCCAACCCCCAAAAATAAATGAAAATGATATCTTTTGCAAAACAATGAAAACAGGTACCCATGAATGGAATTTCATCTATATCATGATAGTGATATAGAAATAAGATTTCAAAAGTGTATATGTATAATTAATAAAAATGGATTCAAATGGATTATGTCTTTAAACTAGTATGTACATGAACACTTACCATAGAATGTCCGATTAAGAAAAATGGAAGTCTTGGGTGAGTCTTCTTCACCATATCTGCATGCTGGAAAATATCTCTAACATACTCTGAGAAATTGTTGACATGTGCTCTATCACCCTCACTCTGACCGTGGCCCACTAAAAAAAATTAAATTATTTAAGTTATATCGCTTTATGGTCATATAACTTTTTGAAGGTACCTCTCCAATCCTATCTGAAATGCAAGCCATGAAATGCCTACACTTTTTATATTGCTTACCTTCCCCATCCCCTCCAACCCATGACCAGGGTGTTGTATAACCCCAACCCAAACCCCTTCAGCCTATGATCTAGGAGTTTTAGCCCAAAAATACATTATAAATATTTTGTTCTTTTGAATGAATGCACATTATGTAATTGCAATTACTGGATATCTGACCTTTGACACCTCCCAGGGACCCACGGGGAGAAACCCAAAAATCATACCACTCAAGTTTTGTCAATATCCACACCCAGTTTAAGAGGAAACAGTGTTACAGACAGATTGATGGTATCACAATATTCCCTTGCTAAATCATGAGGATAAACACAAGTCCCTCAAAATGACAGCCACTTTAGTGTCCTCATGTTGATATGATCATCCATTCAGGAGGTATAGTGATAACAACATTGTCCAGATAGCCATTGTGGGGGTCACACTGGCTGTAACATCGGCATTGTCCAGATAGCCATTGTGGGGGTCACACTGGCTGTAACAATGGCACTATTTTCACTGAGGATCAACTATTCATCATAAGAAGTCTTGGAGAAAAAAATCCTATGTCATTATGACCATACTTTTATGAGTAGCCATAACAGATTTTCGAGATGACCAACATGGTGGGTACACTGGTCGTAAGATTGGCACCATTTTCACTTAGGACATGCTGCACAACGTAATAAGTCTTTTTTTATATATATAAAAAAAACAAGAAACCTAAAATCATGTGTCTATAAGACCATCCATTATGAGCAGCAATAAGAAAATTCTCAGGATGGCTGTTTGGCACCCATAATGAATGTCAGTTCAGCACCATTTTCAATTATGAGTAAACAGACTTTGTAAATAGTCTTTTTGTGAAAATCTTGTGTTAATCTGGCTTTCTGTTCAGTAGGATTTGCATTAACAATATTTTAAAGATGACAGTCATGGTGGCCATACTGGATGTCAGATCAGCATATATTCATTTAGGTCAAATTGGACCGTCTTTTGGTGAAACCCAGTGTCTATATGACCATTCATTCAGAAGCAATAACAAAGATTTTCAAGAACAGCCATCATGGAGTCTTTGGACATCAGACATAAGGAGTCAATTGGTAAAAATCCAATGTCAATGTGACCATCCATTTTGAAGTTCAGCAAAAGCAAGCTTTTCAAACTGGTTGCCATGGCTTAGGTACTCAAGGAAAGATTAGCACACTCCTCATTTAGGACCAAGTAGATTTCATAGAAATCTTCTGCTGAAAACCTCATGTTCCATTCACTAGAAATAACATGATTTTCAAGATGGCTGTCATGGTAGCCATATTCATATCAGATCAACACAGTTTCATGCAGGACCAACATGACATTATAATAAATCTATTACTGAAAATCTCATGATGACGTGATCATTCAGAAGCAGCAGCCATAATTAGATTTCCAAGATGACCAAGTAGTCTTATTTTTCATTCAGGGCCAACTAGACCTAGGGATGAATGTTATGTTTTAAGGCCATCCAAAAAGAAGTTATGAGGAGTTTTTGTTGTTATAGGGTTTAATGCCATTTTTCAGCACATGATAGGCTATACATGGCGGCCAGTATTAATGGTGGAGGAAGAACACGAGAAAAGCCTGGAAAGAACCACCGACCCATGAGAAGCTACCGAAATTATGAGGAGTAGAAAACAAACATCAAAGATAGTTGCTTTTCTCAAGGTTATTTAGTTGCTAAATCTATCTCATCCTAAGTCAAAGCAAATGCATTGTATTAGTTGTTTATACTTAAAAATATTAAGATGAAATGAATACAGTTTAAACTCTTAAGTATTTACAATATGACTGAGTATGAAAAAAAAAGCCAACTTAAAATCTTAGCTATAAATCTGAGCAAACAAGAGCCACAATGAGATGATATTTATTGAACACTTTACTAAAAACTATTTCTGAATGTACCTCATGGTCCAGCAATTTATATACTATTTATACTTGTATATGTACCCTCTGGTTCAGTAGTCTCTTAATTTATATCCTATTTGGACTTGTACATGTACTCTATGATCAAGCATTCTTAATTGTTATACTAGTTATGTTTGCAAACATACCTTATGGTCCAGCACTCTTAATTTACATACTCCATGAAATACTGTGCATAGTTTGAGACCTGTGCTCCAGAAACAAATATATTACAGGCATAGGGATTTATGAAAATGATTTCATATTTTGAGTGCTCACAAACTTGAAGAAAAAAAACATAAGAGGATGTAAGTAGGATTTGTTTTTTTTTGTATTACTGTAGATGATACTGCATTCATATTCACAATGGATTTATGATTTTACTGCCCCTTGGCACTGTCCGAGTTGCCACCCGCTTCCCAAAACAAAGCCTTCAAACTGGAGTCTTTAAAGACGCTTATGTCTTTAAATAATGGCAAAATTTCACTAGATTATTATTCTTCTTTTCGTAGTTTTAATTTCAAAAAATAAATTTTGTAACATGGTCAGATTTTCATAATTTAAAATATGCCCCCCCCCCCCGAACCTTGCCATCCTAGGCAGCTACCTTGTCTGCTTAATGGGAAATCTGCCAGTCTGATTTATATCTCTTGATTATTCCTCCTTCTCAAAAAAAAGAAGAAAAAATGAAAAAGGTTTGTGTGTGGCTTCTTCTATACCACAACTGAGATAATTTTCTTTGGCTTGGCACACATCATTTTTATAAAATAAACGATTCTTTAAACAAAGCAACAAATTATTCATTTGCATGTTTTATGTAAGGAAGGATTTAATGCAATGAATGAAAGAGAAACGCTTGTATATAATACCATGGTCATGTGCAACAACCAAATAGCCTTCTTGAACCAGGACTTCTGCTAGCTCATTATACCAAAGACAGTGTTCTGCAAATCCATGGACAATCAGCACAATAGCCCTGAAAAAACAAAGAAGAAATTAATACACAAACATTTACATAAATGGAGAAAACAAATTTTAAGAATGAACTAGAAAGGTATGATAAATTGCATGTCCTGGTATTTTCTCAATAGTTGTATTACATTCACCCTTGTCTAAATAAAGACTTTCCACTCTCCTCCTTAGATGTCTAAATATCACCGAAGACCTTCCTTGACCTCATTCGATATCTAAAAGCTAAAGCAGACCTTCCACTCCCTTCTTATGTATAAATATCACAAAAGACCTTCCTCTCACTCCAAAGATGTCTAAATACTATTGAATTCCTTCCTCTCCCCCTCAGATGCCTAAATACTATCGAAGACCTTCCTCTCCCTCACAACAAGATGAAATCAAGTATCCACAAATTCCAGTCAAGCCCATTATAAGGATGGAGATATCTGACATTATATTTTCCTTTCTTTTTCTTTTCCATAGGCAAAGACATCAAAGAATATTTATGCCTGAATATTGGTTACCCAATTTAAGATAATAAAGGTTTTCTCCAGTGCAATCTTTTCTACAAACCTTGCTATGACATATCCCCATTTTATGACGTATCAAAATGTAAATGCAGAATCTTCAAGTTTATGATAATGCCACCACCAGTGCCTAAATAGTTAATATACCTCTCACCATCTGCACAAAAAGACAACAAAACAATGGAAAAGATCATCATGTATATAAATACTTTGCAACTTCAAAGAGAAGTTAATTGAATGTTGGCAATTTGTGGCAATCTGGCATCATCATGGCATGAATATTCATTTGATGGCAGATCATTACGTTATGTTGTTTGCTCATAAACAATTCTAATTCCATGAGTTATCTCTTGTTGAACCTTGTTCGTTGATTTGAAACAAAATGTTATAATCAATTTTGTCAATTATGTTCTGATGATTGTTTTGTAGCAAATTTGAAAAACTTTATTGTCCACACAAAAAGATTTTATAAACTATTCCTACCATTTTATTGACTTGGTTTACTGCTGCTTATTTCCCAACAGCACTACAGTCCCACAGTCTTTCTATTTTCTTTGGTTCGATTTGCACCTAACTGATATTAACTTGGTCTTGTTAATAACTTATGTTATTAACTTCAGTCATCTTATTAACTTTGTCTTGTTATTAACTTTGATCTCATTACCTTTCCTTATGTTATTAACTTTCCCCATGTTATTTACTTTTGATCTTGTTATTAACTTTCCTATTATTAACTTTCCTCATGTTATTAACTTATGTCTTGTTATTAACTACTAACTTTCCTCATGTTATTAACTTTGGTCTTGTTAGCAACTTCCTCATGTTGTTCTTCTTGTAATCAACTTTTCTTATATTATTAACTTTGGTCATGCACTATTGACTAATTTCCTTTATAAATCTTAAGTGAAATACTTCACATTTATTGTCAAGCCTGCCTTTAAGATCACCTGTATTATGCAACCATATATCCTCAAAAGGCATTATTCTAGACAACTCTATTAAGCGATCATCTGTATTTGTAGGCCATTTTTGTCACTTCCCACAGGTGGCTGCCCAAATCTGATTTAATTATAATGGGTTTGTAGCAGTTGCCACTTCCTTGATCAATCACGAAGTTTTTGTTAAATCCTCTTTGATTGACTCCTGACTTGTGGGTGCAAGGGTTTTTAGTATCATCTGTGAATAACTGCAATGCCAGTAGCTGGTAAAGGAAATTAATATTTCCATTGGTCAGAATGTTACCACATGATCAACACGAATTATGTTTATTTCTGTATGAACTGTAAGGAGAACTACATTTCTAAGAATACCCACCTCTATAAACAGAGTCACATGTACAGCAGAAGATAAACACTGCCAGTTAAGGCAGACACGAAGTAAGCATTAAAGGAAAAGAACATTCTTACAATTCAAAAAAAAATAATTTAATAAATTTATTCTGAAAGACTAAAGCAACTGACATTTCTCATCTTTTATGAATAAAATCATTCTCTCTTTGTCGAAATTTGTGAAAAATATTGATAAAAATGTTTTTAGTGCACTAGGTCAAGGTCACCGGTATACTGAATTATAGCTATCCAATGCTGAAACTGATACGTCAGAATTTGGAGATTTTTCGCTAACTTTGCCTTATCAGATAGATTACATACATGAAGATATTGAAAATTTTGACCCATTCATATTTGATGAGCCTTCTGAAGTAAAAGAAGTATCACAAACTGAGTTATCAGTTAGTTTGAATGAACCAACCCCAGTCCAGTTGTTTAAGAAGGCTGCTGTGGTGGCCATATTATCTGTCTGAGTCGCACCATTTTCATTTAGGACCAACCAGACCATGGGATAAATGTGTATGTTAAGTTTCATGGCAATCTCGCATGTATGTTAGCAGGAATAGTGATAACAAAATTGTGCTAACAGACAGACAGACAGACAGACAGACAGAAGGATGAAAACCCATGTCATAAGCTTTTCTTGTCTATGACTAGTAAAGATAAAAGTGAATTTCACAAAAGCAAAAAATTGAATAAACAATTTTTCTTCTTTAGAGCCCTTGACCTTTGACATCCTGACCCCAAATTGAATAGGCTTCTTCCCAACCTTAAATATATGCCATCCACAATGTTCGGTAAGTTCTGTAATGAAAAACTAATGTTCTTGTACTATTAAAACTCTGGTCTTAAACCAAGAAATAAAAAGCAAACCAACAGGTTTTGTAAAATTCAACAAATATTTTATTTCCCCAAAATACAAGTGAAATTTAAAAAGGACTTACATCAATGCAAAGTAAATCACAAATTGTCCAAAACGTTCCATCACCAGACCAGATGAATAAAGTTCTAAGCATATTCCAGTGGTGTTCAAATTAAGATCCATCACTGAAGGCATCAATGTGCCTGTGTTGTAGTCTTGAATGTACTAATATACCAGTAGCCTGAAGAATGATGATGTACTTACAATCTTCCAATTAATATAATCCAATATGACCATGTCTAAATTCACTATAATTCCAAATTACCATTTCTGTCTAAGAATATGAATTAAGAGCACGTTGTATTTCCAGTGAATAATAATATAAAATATTTCACCCAAATCAAATACTGAGCACAACAATACAAATGATTCTGATTCAAGATCTTACACTGAGAATGAGCAATTTTTCAAATAAACTAGATGATATATAAAAAAAACTAAGACAAAAAGGAAGAGCCAAGATGAAGGTCAAAAGTTCATTTCAAGAACAATTTGATTCTAAAATTATAATAAGGAATATGGTAAATATCAGGTAGGCTAGTTATTTTATGGGGGATTTCCAATATCATAGACCCAGACCCAAATATACATGTTTGCCACTATTGATAACAATCTGAATATCTAACCCACACTCCTAGTGAAATATCAACTATGTATTATTTGTTTACAAAATAAAAACACCGGTATCTTGAGTCAGGAAGACAGTGAACTTGATTTTAGACAAGGTCAAGTCCAATTTACAATTATAAATAACTTATAATGATCGAGAAAATAACCTAACAAATACAAATTAAATATATATAATAGTACAGAAACTACTGTTCTTTTTTCAGTCATAAAATCCATGTCTTTTGACCTTTTTGCCCCAAAATAATTTTTCTTTGTCAACTTATATTTAAGTCATCCATATAGTTTGGTGGAGGCATGTGATGTAGAAATGATGCAATTTTAGCAAATGACCTTGACCTTGGTACTCCAAATTCAATACTGTTCCTGCACATCCAAAGTACAAGCCATAAAAAAAAACTGTTACTGTAGATGGTTGATGACTTCATTTATTGTGCTGAAACCATGTTTTTTGTATCAGTAACCTTGACCTTTAACCTTCTGAACCAAAATTCAACATTAGTGCTTCAATACCCGAACTGCAAGCCATTCACAAAGTTTAGTAACTGCAGATGGTTGACAATTTTAATTATTGTGCAAAAACCACTTGGTAACAGATGGACACCATCACATCAAAATATGCTGCATCTTGTAGTGAAATTGGCAATGATTACCAAATATTTCTAAATGCATGCACAGTTTGCAATAAATGAAATGGATGCTGTTTAATCAAAAAGACTATAAACTCAACCATTCCCTCAGCCTATCCCAAGTGCTCAGCAAATCTGACAGCCCAATGCTGGGGTCCCCTGTAATTTCAGACTGGGTCCCTCACGTATTCTAAGTGAAGTGCCCACTAAGCGTGTCCACAAAAATCTAATTTGCCTGAGAATATTTTTCAATTTGTTGAAAGACGAGCAAATTATTAATATTCACCCCTCGTGTACGCCCCTCACCATTATGAAAATCATCAACTTGCCATTCATGTGCTTCTATCAAAAGCTAACTGTGTGTACAAGCAAAGCATGTGACCTATTAATGAATGTGTACAAGCAAAGCATGTGACCTATTAATGGAGGTTGGGGAAACACTGACTGGGTTACCTATAATTATCTCTCACTTGGCTTTAACATGCATGTGACAAATGTATAATTTCAAAGCTGTCTAGTAATCTATTGCACATATTGTTTTATAACTGAAATTGATAACTTTTGAAAATAAGCTTTTTTTTTAAAATAAAAAGTTGAAGACAAAATCTGTCTTTTGGTGTGTTCTACAAAATTAATTCATATTCTGAGATCTGAATAAACACACAAGTCAATTTAATATACTCAGCAAAACCACTCATCTGGATAATGTAATAACACTTAAGAATAAATCATAATGTCTTTCTACCTTAAACAAGCTGAAAAGTTCAACATTACATAACATCCAGTGTGCATCAATGATTACTTTTGCCTCATTTTCCCAACTTTTAATGTCAGCCCAAAGCATGCTGCAAAGGAAGCAGACATTTTTTTTATACCTGATGCATGATAGATACTAAAATGGGTTAAAAATACTAATTTGCAGCTGAACACCTAGCCTTTGATAGTACTTGCAATTTACAGTGACACTTTCAATAATTCAGGCATCTAAAATTTCCTTACACATACATTTAATGGTGATTATTCACTTTATTCGGATCCTCAGGTCCCCCACCCCCGGATCTGTTTCTGGTTGGCTGACCATACCTGTTTTCTGTTGTTGATCCTAAAATTGTTTGCCCCCAGGGATAAATATATACCTACCTACCCTAATTTTACAAACAGTGCAATAGGAAACATGTTTTTGGGTCTTGTACATCCCTAGTCATTGAAAGGTCATTACATACAGGCCCCAAGAAATACATAGGGCAAAATCTGTTCAAGTATGTCAACATCTTTTAATAAGGTCAACCTAAAGATGTGATCCAGAACAAACCGGATTGAATATCACTATGTGTGGTGTTACAATAAGAGCTACAAATATTTTTTTTAAAAAGCAAAACAATCACAATTTTTTTTTTATACTACCCTGTTATTTGTAATGATGGATACAATATCCTCTATTGTGTGTGCAGTTTAGCACCTGGTGTCAATGTCCATGGCAATCCATAACTTTTTTATGTATTGTTTACTTATAAAGATTCATGAAACCCATAAAGTTTACTTGATATCAATGATCATTAACTTATTGGTTAGCAAATAAAATGTTTATAATAAATATTTATTGTTTAATAACAAATCTTACAAAGCCATACAAGATCAAATTTTAAGGATCATAAAAAATACAAACTTTGGGACAAACCTGACATTGTTTGATATATGCAATGACAGTAATTATTCCTAAATTAACCATGTTTGGTCCGACTCTGTAACTGGATCAATTAAATTGTTATGGTATAACTCTAGAATGGGCCAAGAACTCCAGTCACTGTTCCAAACCATGTAGTAAAAATAGCCAATTTATTCAGTTCTTTTCCAGAACTCCACCAGTATTAACTATATGATACACTTGCAAAAGTATTGCTCATTAAACAGCCTAAATTTTCTGTCAAAGTAGTGGTGTATAAATCAATAAAGACAAAGTCATTCAGAAGATTACACTTTGTATCTCTTAAAGTTGAGACAAGAAACAAGAGCTCCTGATGTCATGAAAAACCAACTAGTAGTATATAATATAAATTGTACCCAGTATAAAAAAACCAACGAAACTTTTCCAAAACTCTGAAATGGACTGATATTACGTATTTGACAAAGGGATAAAAGATATGTGAATTCTACTCGGTTTTCTCTCATAAAAGATTGCTCCTGGAGAATTCAAGATGGCCAATAGAGTCAAAATATTAGTGTAAATTTCTCTCAAGTGTCGTTATTTTTTCTGTAAGTTACAATGTAGAAAGTGATTGGTTGGTTATATATATATATATATATATATATATATATATATATATACACACACACACACACATGTATATATATGTGTGTCTATGGAAAAGCTTTTGGCATTATTTCTATGACATGTCAATGTATGGATTTAACTGACTATTTAAAATGACCGCTATCCGATTTTTGTCCTCTCCTGTAGGGTTATTAGAAACCTAATCCAGTAACTTTTGAAGACAAAGTAACTAAATTATTTGTAACTCTAATATTAGAACCATTAGTAGCATGAAGAAAACATTTCATACCACCCTTAACTCAAGTTTGCGTGAAAAAGGGAAAGAAAGTTCAAAAAACCAAACAAGAAAACAAAAAACCAAAACAATAATTCAGAATCCAGTGCAGCACAGGACCCAGGAGATTTAATTATGGACACTGAGAAAAAGAGTGGTGCTTAGGTGTTTACTAAATCCAGAGATTTGTAAAAAAAAAATTAAGCTGACACTGAAATTGGTTTTTACAAAGATACCAACTTGTCAAAAGACAGGAAGTAAGTAAGGTTGTGTCAGAAATTGCATCTCAACTGTTTGCCAGAATGAAAACATAGCTGAAAAGAGAATACAGCTGTTTAGCAAGCTATAAATATTGTATGATGTAATTTACCCACTAGGCATTGCACCATCAGCCATATCGTTTCGGGCACATATTTGATAGTGTTCAGTAAATCAAACTGTTGTTTTCATCTTGATCGAAGTGATAACAATTGTGTGTGTTATCCAAGAGGGAATACTTTTACAAAATGGTTGTGAAACACTGTTGTTATAGAAATCAGACTGACTGTTCCTGCCTCCATGCACTGTTTTACCCTGCAACGATCAATAATAATAAAAATAATAATTATTATTATAAATTTGATCTTAGGTGATTCAGTTATAAATCTATTTGCACTAATTACAAGAATAAGGGACATTTTAATTATACAAATTGTTTAACTGAGCTCATTCTGAATAGAGTAAACCAATTAACCCTTTGAAATTAATCTTACCCCACCCCCTTTACCCCTCAGAAAAATCTTGTGACTGACAGTAAAAATGCTTATCATGTGTCAGAGGACAAGCTATTTCATTTAGTTTATGAAATGTTACAGAAATGATACAAAGATTCAAGGGCCAGGACTTGTAACCAATATTTGGGTGGGGTGGTGGTCCAAACGTCATCATGTAACCAGTGTTTCATAAACAACATTTCTACTAATGATACTGTATTTTCCTTTAACATTAGTTAAAAATATTAGAAAAGAATTACTAATGTTTATAAGTGTTTATTTTTATTATTACACAAGAAAATGATGTAAAAATTTTAAACTTTTGAAAAAGTGCAATAAAATAAAAAAATCTGAAAAATATGAGGTTAAAAATGGACTGTAAAATAACATTTTGCACACAACAAAATCAGAAAAACATGAGGCTAAAAAATGGACCGTTATTTTGCATATACAAGTATTATGGTGTATTAAATCACAAGAATGTCTATAAATGGTGTTCAGCATATGTACAAATAGAACAGAACTGCTTTACATATATGTTGTTATGCAGTATTAATAAAGGGATCAATCAGAACGATTACTGATTCATTATATTGATTAAAAGTTAATTTGTTTTATTCATTCTCTCTATGTGCAGTATTTTATAATATAAATAATGGTACTGACCCACCATTTATGTTTAACCAAAGTTGTGGCTACTTTCAATTTTCTGATATTAAGTAGTGATTTCACACAAAGGTCACAATAAAAGAGAGGTAGGCAGATCCGCAAGAAAGGATGGAATCTTTAGTGGTTATATATCAACAATGGAAAGAAAAATTAGAAAATACAGAAAATGTGAATCTGAATACACTTAAATTTTATGTCAAAAAATTGAACTATATAATGCGAAAATCAGATCAAAATGAACAAAAGTGGTACTCCAGAAAAAAAACAATGTGAAAATATTTAACAAGATAGAGACACAAAATCAAAATTTAAAGACAAAAATTGTCCAGTGAGTCAAATAAGCAACAGGTAAAGACATGCATCAGAGACATACTCACCATCCAAGGAATTCCAGGACCCACAAGAAAACCAAAGCCAGTAATAAAAAAATTAATGAATTCTGAGGTCAAAACAGTCCAAGGACAAAAGGATGTTTAAAGAAAAACATTCATTAAGAATGACAAAAGATGTAACGCAACTAAACACAGGTCTCATTAACATGCTCTCTCAGCAATTGAAAATAGAATCCGCTTGGTACTTTAATTGTCTGGCCTGTGCCAAAACAAAAGCAATGAAAAGACTTAAAATTGACCTTTTTCATGCCACTGATTCAGTTCTCCACTTATCATAAAGTCCTGAAGAACTATGATCTGTGTGAACTATTCCATACCTTCTGAATATTCTGGAGGTTTGTATATATATTTTGTTATACTTTTTGCAAATAACTTTTCATAATTTTTAATATGTCTCAAAGTATCAAAATAAATATAAAAAGATGCTATTCTGACTCAAATAAGTCAGCAACTATAAATGTAGTAACCAGGTATTCAAATACGATGCATCTTTTTATGTGTGTATCAGCCAGCATTCACATTTTTTCTGTCACTGTCTCACTCATTTAGCTTTGAATAATGTGTTTTTGTTCCAAATTGTTATTTATCCTGCACCTGCATACAGCTTAAGTCTTGCTGATTTAATCTAAAACTGGAAAGATATGAGAAGTTGCTTACCTGAGTTAAATAAGATGAGTAATATTACAAGGTATTAGGCTGCCTTTATGTCGGTAAACCTACTCAAATGTGGTTAGTTTGACAGATATAACAGTACAAAAGCTCAAGTGTCAGGAGCACCTTATACCTAACTATAGGGCTTAACTTAAAATGACAGTGGTTATGTTAATCCTATTTAGGCCGATAAATCAGCTCCTTGCCTGTGATGATATTGAATTTCGGGTTTGGGTCTGATATCAACTATTCATTACAAGCTGCATCTGCTGCCAATTTTGGCTGCACACATCAGTGTACATTTTTGCACTTACCAGTAAATCTCTTGGGTGTGGAGCTACCATTGGCTGAAGGGTTCTTTTGACGACATGTACATTATATTTTCGGAGCAAATTCTATGATTATTGACTTGTAAATCCACGTGGAATAGAAGAACCATCTATCCTGTGACCATTTGGAATTTTGTGCTAGATGTCACTGTTACCAATTACTAGTACATGTCTAAAGTATACGCAGGTTTGTTCTGGAATGATTTGCATGCAGCAGAATTGCACATTTTAATGAACAGGTGACATCAGACCCACATATCGTCCATCAGTATCAATCTAGATTTTGGGGGTTGATGTATCGGACTAAATCCTGTTACACGTTACTAGGTGGTCTGAGAGGAGAGAAGTTAAACATATAATGTAATAATACTGTGTATCAATGGTTATATATTTTCTCTAATAGACAGCAATGACAGTGTTAGCAATGATAATGATGGTGACAATAATAATAAATATTGGTATTATTAGCATCAAGGTTAGAAAAAAATCACCACTTACTACTAAAAATAAGGTGACCTATATTAGAGACTATATATGCACAGAAGAATACCCATAATAACTTCACACTCCTAATATTTGTTTGTGTACATGTATGGCTCAGCATTATGACAGATAATCTTCCAAATTTCAACATTTGTAAATGTATAGGTAAACCATAAGGTTACCAAGAAATAATTTGTATTCGCATTATTTTGAAATATATGTTTGTATCAACACTAAAGCATGTGTCACAGAATAAGGCAAGACATAACTTCATTTCACCTTAGAACGATTTGATCATTTTCATCGTACATGCATACAACGTTACCTAGGGTGGATAATTCTAATATTAGTTAAGCGACTGAACTAGGATGCATCTCGTCGTAGATCGCTTGTAGTGAGACACACAAAAAGTATGGTATACATGGGTATTTTACCCTAACTAACACCCATTCTCCTGTAGATTTAAGGCAAGTTTCTTTTCTAATTGACACAGTGGTCTTTTGGATCTTGACAAGGTGTGTACATTCTCCATTTTTTGTTCTACAGCCATAGGGGTAAATGTTACATTTTTTTAAAATTTGATATGTGAAGCATTTTCAGTTTTTAATGTCATAGCCTGAAATGTTGCCTTTACCACTACATGGATTTGAAACATTGTGAAATTTTGCATTGTTACAAGTTGCTATTAAGAGTTTAGTTTAGTAGCATGTATCTATAGATTTTAATTCCGTAACTGTTATTATGACCAGTTTGGTTTTATTGTAACTGTCTTTGTGAATGTGTGTGCAGGTATATCAGGCTGTTGTTCTGGTTGTCTGTAAGGGCTAAGGGGATGGAAGCTGGTGTGACCATCAAGGATGGAACTGCCGATTTGTAAACTTGTGCACATGGTGGATCCATGAAGTGTGTCTCTGGCCAATACACGTGGGCCAACCCAAGAATTCAGGAGAACTGTATGGCTTGTCAATGGACACGTTTGCAATTTTTACAAGTATTTATCAGTCATGTGGCAAGACAAATGACTGAGTCACGTGTCATATGTTTGTTTCAATTTATTATGTTGTTTCAATTGAGTACAAATGAGTCATTTTCATTACATGAGATTATTTGAATCTTACTTTCATTATATGAGATTATTTGAATCTTACTTACATTATATGAGATTATTTGAATCTTACTTTCATCACATGAGATTACATGAATCTTACTTTCATTACATGAGATTATATGAATCTCACCTTCATTATATGAGAATATATGAATCACATTCTTTTTTCCTATTTGTGAATCAGAGGTCTCAAAAACACTTAATCATGCGTATTTGGACTCAGTTTTTTTTACATGGGACGCAGAAAATCACATACAGGAGTCCTCCATAAGCATCATTTGCCAGATGACAAATTCAAAGGCTAGCCAGTCCTGCTTCAGCCATCTGCTAAGTGGGAAAATGTGTTGATCAAATGATCATCATTTTAGCTGTGCCGATATTTACGATGAGAAAATTCAGTGGATGTTGTCACTGTAAGAGTACATTTGAAGAACATGACCCCAATAGCTTGGCTGCAAGTTCAACGACTTGACTAGTTGCAGAGAAATGGGAAAATGAACTGATATTTACAATAGCTGAATACAGAGGAAGAAAGACCCAGAGATGTACTTTTGTGTAATTAAGAGTACATAAAAAATGAACAACTTTACTTTTCATTATTGTGTTCATTTCCAAGTGTTGCAGAATAAGCAGTGCATGTGACCTCTAAATCAAGACATGTTGAGAGTTAGACAAAATGCTATTTGCAAATTTAGATAAGTATTTTGGGGCAAATTGTCGAAGATTGTAATAAGATTAAACTGAGTGCTAGAAGTTGCAAGAACTGATATTTCACAAGGAACACTATCTGTGATGCTTAGCTTAGTGTATGGAGTAATACGTTTCTTTGGCCTGACATAATTCACTCTCACTTTAATGGACAAACAAGAGTTATATGTTAGTGGTGTAATGAAGTTTGAAAATTAAACTCAATGGCAACCACTAGTTCTACTCATCTGCAAATTTAGCCACTTCAGATATGCCCAATATGCTTCAGGTAGGGGACTGCAACTTTTGCTGATGGGCCTAGTTTTTTCCAAAAATAGGAGTCATGGACTCCTAGTTTTAAAATCCTATCAAGACCTCTGTGAATGTTTGTGTAAAGTAATTGAATGAGTCATATGTTTAGAGGTGAAAGAATCCCATTGTATTTGTAGAGTATATACATATTTTTATTAATTCATTTCATAGACTTCCATCTTTCATCACATTGTGTTGTGTTGCCATTTGATCCAAGCATCCATTCAGCTATCTCCTGTTACAATTGGTGTCAGAAGTCGGATGCTTTGGACTGAATGAACTACCGATACAATGTATTTAATTTAAACCATAGACAGGCTGTAAATCATGGACTTTTTGACAAGCGAGGCTTTAGTAGGTGTGGGGTTCCCTACATGTACACATTTTTTTACATTTTGTTGCCTTGATAACTAAGATTGTAGAATGACAACCTCTAAACAACTTTACTTAGATCTTATCACCAAATGATCATGACTTTGCTAAAGGATCTTGCTGAATTGGGAAAACAACTGGGTTATAAAGGGCAAAATCTTAGGAAATTCATAAATGAAGAACAAGTAAAAGAAAGGGATGAACAGGCAAAAGAAAGGGAATTGGAAAAGGAAAGATTGGTATTAGAAAGTGAATCAGAAAGGGAAAGACTGAAAAGGAAACACCAACTCGAAATGGAGAAAAGGTAATTGGAAAAGGAAAGATTGGTGTATTAGAAATTGAATCAGAAAGGGAAAGATTGGAAAGGAAAAAACAATTCGAAGAAAGAAAAAGGGAATCAGAAAAGGAAAGACTGATATTAGAAAAACAGGCAAGGTTAGAGATTTTAGAGTTAGAAGAAAGAAATAAACAGAGTACAAAAGACAATTAGAATTAGAACACGCTAGAAAAGAAGAACAAGATTAAGAGGCCTAAATTACGTTTCTTTGATGATGAAAAATATAACATGGATAGTTATCTTCATCGGTTTGAGCAGAATGCCGATAACCAGAAATGGAAGCGAGATAATTGGGTTCTGCATCTCAGTGCTTTGTTAAAAGGTAAGGCTGAGCCGCTCTTGACATATACTTGCAGCTTCCTAGTAGTGAGGTGTTTAACTATGACATTCTGAAGGAAGCACTACAAAAGCGTCATGAATTGACAGAGCAAGGTTTGTGGAGAAAGTTTAGGTATAGTAAACCCGAGAAGAGGGAAACCTTTAGGCAATTTATCGCTAGAATAGATAATTACTTCCAATGCTTGATTGAATGCATGAAGGTGAACAAAATACTGATGGTCCTACATGATGGGATTTTCACCTCCCAAACGGTCTGAGCAAATCATTATACTTCTCAAGGTTTATATTTTGGGAAGGTGTATTTGTGTGTGCATGTCTTAATACTGTAGTCTGTTCCAGTCTAGACAGTTCTGGGTGGACATTTTCCTTGATGTTTTTCCTAATCTACATGTAATGTTTCTTAATCTATATGTAGTATTTATCACTACTGTCTTTATTCGTTATAAAACACTGTGCATTTTATGTATGATGAAATTTAGTTTTATACTAAAAACGGATCGCTCAAACAAACAAAAAATTAATCTGCCAACTGTTGTGGACTGAGAGATTTTGAAAAATGTAGGGATATTTTTGAACATCTTCGACAAAAAACAGTGTAATACACACTGTAATATATCACAAGATACACATTTTACAGAGTTTCATATACTTGGTAGAATGGTGTTATCAACAAATTGTAAATTGAAAAAAATGGTCAAACTCTTGAGGAGTTTGCATTCTATTAAGCATCAACTCTGAATATGATATACAAGAATGGAAAAAAGATCCTGATTGTAATCTGATTGCATTAGATATTCAAATTGGTGAAAGGAACTTCTTAATTATTGTATATGGGACAATTTATGATTGCCATGAAATTTAAAATAATATAAATGATATTATATTATATGTGGGGACTTTAACTTGGTTTAAGATCCAGAATTAGATTCATATAATTATAGAAATGTAAATAACCATAATGCAAGAAATACAAAGTATAAAACCAACTTTTGGCCTTAATCTATTTTGAGCATTAAAAACAGGATTAAAGAGATATACAAAGAGCAAAAAGTCCTTTCAAATATGCTAAATCAGATTTCTTTCTTGTGTCTGAATCTCTGATGCCAAATCTAGGAAAAGTAATAACTGAACCAAATTAACTTATAATTCTGACCACACCATATTAATACTGCATTTGAGTTCAAATAATTTCACAAGAGGTAAAGGTACATGTATGTGGAAATTTAATAACAGTTTACTGGTTTGATACAAAATAAACTGACTATATCCGATTCATTATTTCTAGATACATTGTTGATGGAAATCTGTGGAAAAAACATTTCATACGCTTCATATAAAAAATGTAAATTAAAACATGAAAATGAACTTGTGCAGCAAATACGGGCCTCAGGGAATGGTTCCATGGGATTTTGTGATTTAGAAATACTGGAGTCTAACAATAATGAGCTTGAAAGCATGAGAAAAGAAAAGCTTTGAGGAACTATTATTAGATCTAGAGTGACAGAGGGCAAGAAAACAACATGAAACTTTTGCCATCGAAAAAATATAAATTGTGAATCAAATAATTACAAAATTAAGTAATGATAAAAATGAGATCATTACTATTTATTTGATATTCATGGGGAAAGTAAAAGAGTATAATAATAATCTGTATATTGAGGAAAAGGAGCTGAAGATATAGTCTAGGTTGACTTAAATATCAGGCACTGAACCAAAACTTTATACGGAAATATCTCATCAGCAGTTTGCAAAATGGCTTTCTTTCAGAGTATTTCAAAATTTCCAGAGGTTGTCCACAGGGTGAACCAATATCCCCATATCTCTTCTTATTATGTGCAAAAATATTTTCTATAGTATTAAATAACAACAAAAATATAAAAAGTACCAAGTGAAAGCATCATACTACTTTAATTCTTGATGGTTCTTTTGAATCCTTGGAATCCTCTAATGAAGTATTAAACTTCATTGCAAGGATTTCAGAGCTGAAACTTAACATTGCCAAAATGAGAGCAGCTTGGATAGGAAGCAACAAGTACAGTGCAGAAACATATCATCGCGGTTAAAAATTAAAATGGTTGACTGAATTTACATCATTGGGCATAAAGTTTTTGGTGAAATATAGAAAAATATATCCTGGATAGAAGATCTCAATAAAAGAAGTTTATGGATGAGCAAACCTTTAAGGGTGAACAAGGCACCAACTTTCTATAGCAAATGGTTCAAACATGTGTAATATAATTTGGTGCTATGCTTACAGATCAGGAAACTATTAGTGATTTTGATAGCTCTAAAGCTAATTATGGTCTCAACACAAAATTCAAGGTATAATTCAATGTGTAAAGTTCTTATGTAAAAGTTACAGTTAGATATAGAGACACTGGTTAGACCAGAGGTCTCATACTCAAATCACTCCGAGGGCCACATGAGGGCATTTTTGATGGTTTCATGACACCTTGTAACGCCAATTATTTTGCAGGCCACAGGATACAGCGTGGCGGGCCGCATGTTTGAGACCCCTGGGTTAGACTACTTATCTCTTTCCATGTAGAAATTGTATTTATAAAGTATATAAAGACTATTATAAATCACTTCTGACATAGGATGTTAAAACAACTAGTGACAATGGAATGAAATTTTCAATTTGAATATTGATAGATGGCTGGCATCCTCAAGTTTTTACAATAACAAAAAACTTAAATTACAATGGTTTCAATATTGTGTTCACAGAATTTTACCAATGAATTCAATTCTGTATAAAATAAAATTGTCTAATACTAATGAATGTGCTTTTTGTAAAAATCTCTAGAAACAATGCTGCATTTCTTTCGGGAATGTAACATGATAATCAGGTTGTGTCCCACTAGATTCAGAATAAAGTGAACATAGATACTGGTGCCATCAGTGCAAAACTGTTATATTGTGAGATACAAGTAAATATGGAATATATGAACTAACAGTTTAAAAAAAATTCTACCCCAATGCTACATCCATAATATTAAAATCAAAATTGGGTATGCCTAGATTAGAAAGGTTTTCATTAAGACCCATATAATTTGGAAATGTACACTGCAATCAAATCAGAAAAGAAGGATGTATTTATGTTGATTTGGTTATAGTGGGAACCATTACTTCACCAATTATTGAGAAAGAAGTGTTATAATATAAATACATCTTTAATATCATCATATCACAGTGTGCATGTTTGTATATAAGCTGATAAAACCCATCTTTATATTTAATATTTTGGTTTGATATGAAGGTAAACAGGAACAGATGATTATAATATAAAAAAGTCTGTCACATAGTCACTGTATATGTGTATTTGACTATCTAAATTGTACATCAAAATAGTATGCACGTGTGGTTGCATGTTTTTGTTTTTTGTCAATGTGACCTTGGGATGGCATTCCCCAACCCAATGGTCAACCTATTATGAGGATAACTAAAAAGAATAATATGAAAAAATTGGGCTCTTAATTCATCCCCAAACTTCCCAGTTTTCATTTTGTTTGCTGTACGCTGCAGTAGCACTGTTACGTCATATATTGTAAGGCCTAAGTCTGAAAATAAAGCACAAGCTATGTGCCACAATGTTTCCACATCGTTTTACATAAATTTTAAACAATTATCTTCTTTTTTGTCACCCCTGCAGAGACCGAGAGAGGCAATGAAAAAGACAACTGCATCTTCCAGCTGTCAGAAATGTGGAAAGCAAAACTCCAGCATAACGTTATTTGAAGAAATAGCGAAACTCCAGTGTGTATAAAGAAATTACATCACTCTGAATACTCAGACAGTTGGTTCAAGGGGGAACTAGTGTGTATACTCCAACGCTGTATTATTGCTGGCTCTATATTATTGCTGCAAATGGGATTTTCCAATTAATTTTGGACATGTGCCATCTAGTGGTTGTTTAAAGATGTAAGCTGTAGCCAGTAAGGACGCAAATATCTTACAGCATAATTTCCTCTAAAATATCAACATTTGTTATAAGTTTACAATGAAAAAGAATGAACATCACTTTTTTGTAAAGTACATACATATATGCTGATCATCATGTAAAATGTCCCGTCGAACTTGCTATACCTGCATTGGCTTTGATTACGAAATATATTCTGTACCGTCTGATGTATGATGATTACAGGTCATATGCAGATGGTGACACACGTCTTTAAAATGTTACGGTTTAATTTCATTTCATGGTAGCCAATATGGACTAAAATTTACAAAATGTTGCTTATGATCATACTTCTCATAGATAAATAAGAATATAATAACAGCTAAACTTTCTTTAAATCAGTAATATTTCAGTAATAATATTAGCTGTTAGATTCTACTTTTTTGTGTGCCCACACTGCATTTAAATTCAAGTTAGATAATACTAATAGTTTGCTTTTAATTTGTAATGTTGATATTCATGGATTTACACTTGAATTACATTTGTGTGTTCGATTTTATCATTGGATCATTTCGTTTATACTTGTGGAAATATGCCAGTACAAGCGTGTACATTTCTTCTCATAGGCAAGTTGTATTTTATGTTATTATAATACCTGCGTATTACCACCATACGTAAGTTTGGCAAATACAGCGATAATATAGCTGTTCCCCCATGGAACGTTACTCTGGGTCAGCCACCATATGCTGTTTTATTTACATTTACGAGCTACGATTGATAAAGATTTTTTTAAAGTAATATAAAGAGGGAAAGTCGTTGCAACTTTACAAATTATAAGTAATCAGCAATAGCAAAACAGTTTTGATATGTACCGATACGAACATTAAGTACCGCGATAATACAGTGTTTTGGGCTGAACTCACCAATTAATTGACGAGTCTGTACACTATCTAGTACTAATTTCCTCCTGAATCAAGTGCCCGTGTCAGACCTACTCAGTAAAACTTACCTTAACTGTCCGGAGGAATTAGATTTTAAAGCGGGGTCTTCATTCCAGCATCTGCAAAATATTTTCTTGCCATTTTCATTTGAAAAATGCCACTCTGACGATACCTCCATACTTATAATCAATGACATTCGACTGTGACAGACGTCCAAAACACTCACTGCAAGCACCTGTCATCGTGTGACAAACACTTCGGTTACCCTTTAGTGACTTTTTTCTTGAAGACGCTTGTTATTTCTTCTTCCAATGGAAGTAAAGCGTTTTTTACTGGACTTCCCGCCTCACCCCACTTCACTTAATTGCTCCTAATGACTGAAGAGTTACCAAATCGTCACAGTAATTTTGCCCTATATGACTCACGGTACGATTTCTGCCCCAATAGCAGACCTATGCAAACAATATATTAAAAATTCAATAACTTAACGCTGCTCATGATCAAACCTATATTTATCAGTATACACATTGGTATTGACCATTCAACGACGTGTGTGTGTGTGTGTGTGTTAGGGCGCCGGCTTGAATTTTTGTGGACGAGGGGGTGGGGAGCAAAAACATAGTGGTCAGTCCCCCTCCTCCCCTTTCCATTATGTGCGCATCATCTTGGGAGACCTGGTTACCACGATACATTTTATTGGAAGCTTCCCGCGATATCGCGGGCTCTTCGTATCCCCGCATTGAAGGTTTTCGGTATTTGTCTGCATTGCGCCACCTGTCGCGTGTTATCTTGTATACACTGAATGACAATAAATTTACCGATTAATTCAGTAATGTGTCAGTTATTTTTAGAATTTGATTATACGTACCATTGTATGGCATTTATTCACTATATTGGGATCTTCGTACGCAAATTCATACGTACCTATATTGTGACGATTATACTCAAGATGCTGTTTTCCTGACCAAATTAGGACCTGTCCACCATTGTAACTGTTTATAGCGATCGATAATATTCGTCTGCAATTTTCTTGATGACAGATAAGGTGCAGAGCATTCATTTATCAGGACAGAATAGACTTTGGTTTAAATAAAATTGGTCTTAAATTTAAAAACAAACTTTTATATTTAATTTAACATGAATAAATGCGCATAAAAGACCTGAAAGATTTAATTTTAGTTCTACATCACCAGTTTTATTTTCGGAAAATGTCGGAACTGCTGGCAAGTACACTATTTTAAATATAAAATGCACCCATGACTTTCCCTTTTTCAAAACTTGGCCGCACCCCATGTTCTCAAATTAAATCTGTATCTTCATAAAAGCGAAATCACTAACCAATCGGTTCAGGGCCGGAGGGTGGGGCGGGGTTTCAGGACAACCATCCCCATATTAAAAAACGTACACACACACACACCATGTTATGTGTTTAGGCTCTTACAAAACGTAACAAGAAAAAAGTGAAGACAACAAGCTTTGTAAAATTTAACAAATAAATTATTTCCCTAGAAAAAAAAACAATGTAAAAATGAGAAAAAGAACTTACGGTTCTACGAATCAAAACCGAAAATTATCCAAGAATTAAAAAATAGAAGTCCTAGTAATAAAAGTCCTAATGAAAATGAGTTCCAATCCCGATGAAATCCAAAATGGAAGCGATGACGTAGGTTGTGGTCATCGTCGTACTGATATGTCAACAGTTCTTTGTTGAATCATAAAAAGTAATATTCCAGTTTGAATTCTGTAGAAATTTCGATAACTGTCCTTGTCCAAAAATTTTTTCGGAGCACTAGTATTTCCAAAGAAAATAATCTTGAATTCAAATAATTGGAAGAAAAATTAAAAATTCAACTCAAACTGGTCACAACAAAACACCTTTAAATGTCTATGGTTTAGAGCCCGATTGGCTAATTCTTTTTTCATAACATAAATTATTAGACTGACTAAAACGCAAACCAGATGCCCGGATGTGGGTCAATCCTCTGGAAAAAATAATTGATAAATGTTATTTGACACGTAGGCCAGATATGACCTTGACTGCAATCAGTGGTTCCTTCAGTGGGAATGAATTTTAAAAAAAATAACCAAAAAGTTGTTTACCAGAAACTATCAGTGTTTCTGAATCAAGGTCAGGAATTAGGTCAACATTAGATACAAAG
This sequence comes from Sinohyriopsis cumingii, assembly GCA_028554795.2. Taxonomy (NCBI): domain Eukaryota; kingdom Metazoa; phylum Mollusca; class Bivalvia; order Unionida; family Unionidae; genus Sinohyriopsis; species Sinohyriopsis cumingii. The sequence continues at coordinate 139,648,114 of CM068827.1, read as the reverse complement.
TCTCTATAAAGTTTTTAAGTCAATATTAAATGTATAATTAAAACTAACAAACAAACAATTAAATTAAATCAAATATAAATTATATGAAATATACATAACAATCACTTCTCACTTTAAATTCGAGCATCCTTTTATTCTTGCTCACGTTTATGGGATATTATGCACACTTTGAGTTTCTTACTTTGGTGCCCTTTCGAGGAATATCATGGTCCTTCTAACATTTTGTAGCCCCCCCACCCACCCACATCTGACTTGATCCGGCCCTGCTCTTAACCAGATTTTCGTCTGATAATGTCCAATGGTGCAAGAGTCTGATCATATGATTACCACGTGGCGTACTATGGGTAAATGGCACCAGGGGCGACGATGACGATTCAAAGTGGTCTTGGCGCCCCAAGACTTCTGGCGCCCGGGGCAACCGACCCCTCCCTCGACCCCGTTCGGCATAGATTTTGTACCCAGTATCACGTGCGAAACCTACGTTTGTTGAATGATCAAACAAGAGTACGGTTGCTCTAATGTTTTGAACAGGAGTGATATTTAGTTTGATATCTCGCACGCTGTAACTCTTATTCACCACCATCCTACGATGGCTAAGAACTTGCGAATATAGAATCTCCACTTTTCCCATGTATTAATTTCTAATCATAGAGGCCAGGTCCGGGTTGACAACGGTTTGGAATTCCAATGAAATTCCGCTGTTGATGTAGCTCCCCTACCCCTACCTTCAGTTCTCTTGAACACCCTGCTGTATTCGTTAGATGTCAGCTCAACGGTGAGGCGGTCTGAAAGGTCTGGCTGGTGGAATGGCATACGGTCATGTAGCGGCTAGAAATTGAGCAGCTCAGATAAACGCAGCTGCATTAGACTAGTCGAGCTTGCTGTCAATAACCGATTCTAGTAGTGTTTTCATTATGGATTCCCTGACAAACAGAGCTGGTCAGCTCTTTCTCCGCCATCCAAGGATCATTGCAGACGCCAAAGATGGCTGTATCGTCAATGCAAGCCAATTCATTTACTTCACAGCGTTACAATGATCTTTTTATCGATAGTGCGACCAAGGTTTTTTTTACGTTCTAGCGGTTGCCGTTTGCACCTGCACTCTTATTAAAACAAACGAGAAGGCCATTCTAGCGGTGCCTGGCACAATCACGTCGTTCTCGTCGGGGTGGGTTATTAGTCTCAACAGTGGTGTTGCGGACTCCCATTACACTGATCGTGCGTCGAAGAGAACGAAATGGGTCGAGTTGTTTTCATATTGAGACGACATACTCATAGTGGTTGTTTTTTATTTGCGTTCACGCGCCTCTTTTCAACAAGCTAGTATAGCTAAATCACAATGGTTGAAGGTGGCTGTGACTGTCAAATGACTGGCTGGGAAGACATGTTAACGACTGACTGCAAAGATTTTAATACGTTGGATGAAGAAACTTTGTTTACTTACTATACCGGCTGTTTTGCCATAGATACCGGTATTGAACGTGGACTGCAAGAAATTCAAGGAGGGGACTTAACAACAGATTTGAACAATTTCTGCAACCTGAAAGATGACAACCTTATATGCATAAGAGCCTAAAATCAATTCGCATCTATACAAACTGTAAGGGGAAAGACAGTATATTAATGGTCAAGATAGACAGATATTGCATATCTCTTTCGCGTAAGCTCTAATCTTAAATAAAAACAATAAAAGTGGTAAAGTGCCCGTATCGGTATGTTTTGAATCCTTGAAACTGAATTTCATCTCCGGCGGCCAGCGGTCCTGTTAATGTAAATATGCAAGATTCTGCAACACTGCTAACGTCGACATGTGATATTTGTGGACCATCATGCCGGTTGTCATTTTCCGGTTAAAATGATCAACTCTGTTACAGATTTGTGGATCTCAAAGATGGGAGGTTCAGGTATATCAAAAGCATCCCCGACAACATGGAAAACAAACAGACCATTTATTTCGCTTTCATTTTGTATCTCTGCTTCATTGGTTAATATTTATTCAGCTCTGTCCATGAACTTGCCACGCATATTCGTGTTGGTACGGTTGATAGCACCTCGGCAGCTTTGGCATCCACTTATTCCTCCATCTCAGCACTGGCATCAATGATGTGGTCTTTGACAGAGGCAACAGACACATCAGATTCTATGATTCCACGATGGAAGTTCATTCCATATGAAAACACCCCAGAAATGTTTGATTTTGTCATCGCGAGTAAATCATAATCAGTCAATGGACGTATCAACAGCGAGACCACAACCGAAGACCACTTTTGCTCAGGAGCCGGTGACTCCCACACCTGTATAATCGAAGACTATTTACACAGATCGCTAGTTTTAGAGCCATCCCATATTCACTTCCAACGACCCTTATGCAACCGCTCTTTCAACAGCATAAGCAGCGGCCGCTAACAGCTCTGGAATGCCCTCGAGGAATGGAAATATTCCACCTTTGACGTTTCGCTGCTTCAAACTGTTGCGCCTGCATCGGTGTCCACGTTAGTGGGGTGGTCCCAGATAACTTGTCTCCGGAAAGTTTCAAATGACTCCGGTTTTTTTTTTTCATCACGGCTGAGATCTCTTCGAGTTTACATCGGCTGAACGTAACAAGTTACTGTAGATGTGACATATTTCACATTACAAGTTAAGTTATAAATTCTATGAATTGTTCACTGGTGCGGCCCAGGTATTTCAACAGCAGATTTCCTAAGTCGAGGAAAATGTCCTGGGTTGGTTCTTAATTACCGTTACGCCTCAGCGAGAGATGGGTCACTGTCAGTGGTGAAAATATCATCAAACCTACCGTTTGGGTGTTTATTTTGGCCAGGAGCTGAAAAGATATGAACACGTGCCGGGGTAAGCAAAAACCTTTTTGGGTACTTTTTTTTGCCATGCAAATGCTCACAGAATAGTGCTCTGAGTAGAGTCTGTAGTCACTGTGTGGAATGACATCATAAATGTTATACCAGACTCGACAAATGTCGTCAAACATTTCTCTTTGTCTATTGAGGGAGATTCATTTAATGCATCTAAAGCCTAAATTTGGATAACTCAACTTTACCGTCCTCAGAGCCATTAACAACACACCAAACTACATTGTTAGCGTGATTCTTACCGGTTACTGTGACTGTATGCTGGGTCCCTAGAATAAGTTTACGAACGTGTCTGCAAAATCCAAATATGTGTGAGAGTCGAATCGTGCAGGATCACTTCGTGGGATCGGAAAGCTGTTTTCGTCGCTCTACAAAGACGAGGTTTAATGTCAGGACGGCGCCAAACAGCGTAGGACCACCGACAGGCCTAGATCAGACAGACATTTGTTTGCATGTTCATAGTCGTTGGCGGAAGTGCCGTTGCGAGAGAACGACGAATGGAATGCCTCGACCTGGTAACTGTGTTTCAGTAAAATTATCCCATCCGCTTAACTACTCCTGGGAATACATTCCTTTTCAGCTTTTCAACTTCAGCTTGTCGGTGTTAATGGTACCATATCGAAAGCTGATTTTAAGACGATCAATACCAAGGTTACTGACTAGCTTGTCCAGGTTCGAATTCACAAACTGTAATGAGTCAATGAACTGCAGCTGACCCAGCCTAAACGTTATGTATTCATCTATGTTATTAGGGATTACGCGTATTGGCACCTTTGATGCTGTTGCAGTTCCTCGCATTATTAGATGGCCATCATACCAACGCAGGTTATGATGCACCACAGTGATTTTGTTTTGTTTGGGTAAATTCGCAACTGTAGATTGCATGTGTCATGTGCTGCTCCTATAGACACATAAGTAGTGTGACAGTGATTGCCCTCTTTGCCGTTAGTGGAGCTAACAGTGCGATAGGAGATCCTGCACTGAGTGGCTTCTGAAATCTCGTGAATGTTATCGTTAGTCATAATCATATCTATGAGAGAGCAGAATTGTCGTCTGATGCATTTCGCCGCAACATCCATCAGTTTCAGAAACACCTCAAGTTAGCAGTGGCCACGAAATAACAATGTATGACTTAGTTTGCCCGTCACATCTGACAACAGTATAATCGGATTTGTTCAGCTAGATGCATGGTATTCGATTGAACCTCAGGTGACAACCTGGAAATATTAAGACATTCGAAGTCCACGTAGATGATGTACGTTACTTTCATTTTTCATTGTACTACTGTAAATTTCAGAATGTTTTACCATATTCTGAAATGAAGGTGCGCTGCAGCCTTTCACTGATTCCTCCGCAGTAAAGGTCATGCTTATCAAGTATCATTGGGTACTACATACATACACGTCTGCATGGAAATTTCCTGCCCTTAGATTGTCTATGCCCATATATTGTTCGTTGATCCACGCGAAATGGTATAACGACTGTGGGCTGTGCAGCAGTAACAAATCAATATTATACTGCCTGCGCGTGAATATCGATTGCTGAATAGGATGTAGGGATTAAACGAACACCGTTATAAATCCATGGATTTGTGATTTTAGATGCATTGTTAAGTGGTATAATGAAATACTAATGAATACTGTTGATGTGATTCCTGGACACATATTTGAAAGAAGTTTTACCGTGTCTTTACATGGCTCGTATTCAGCCGGGATAATTGCTCGATGTTGTAAAACACCACGGAGTTTATGCAACTCGAACGTGGCACCTGTAATTATCGTGCTTTGCGGCAGCCTCATTAGCAGTGGTAAGTGTAATACGGCAACGACGTTCTTGTTCATCAGAAACAACCCATATTATTTGAGCCCGTTTAGCTTTTTTTTTAAGAATCTTGATATAATGCTGCACTGCGATTTCACGAGTTTGCTTTTACTGTTGACCATGGTTCTTTTGGTCCTAGCGTTACAAGTATGTCATCTTTTCTTATACCGCATGGTATTCGTATCCCATGCTCTCTCACGAGATGCCTTAATTGAATTACAGTTGGTATGCTGATATATAAGAGAATTCATTGTCCAACTTACATATTTTGTAGTATTGTTTATGCTTTAGCAGGATCAGAAACTGCAATCACTTTAATCCTTTGAATCGTTTAAACGACTTTAAATCTTTCATGAACGATTTGTTAAACTCGTTTGAAGGAGATTATATCTCCTTTGAGCAAGTTTAGATGTCACTTTGCAAGTACTTTTTGTCTGGTCTGAACTATTGTAGAAGTATTTTAAACGATTCATTTCGAACAGATTTAAGTCATTTAAGGAGCTTACAAGTTGTTCAAAAGGAAACTTTTGATCATTCAAACTAATTTAAAAGTCAGTAAAACGAGTTAGAAACTCGTTTTAACGACTTTTAAACTCTTATATACGAATTATATTTTCGTTCAAACGAGTTTTGAAACTTGTTCAAACGGGATTCAAAGTCCCTAAAACGACTTCCAAACTAGCTTAAACGTGTTGCAAAATAGCTCAAACGAGTTTAATATTGTTTTCGGATGTTCTAAACAAACGTAGAACGAGCTGTGTTTTTCGATTATAAATAAAAAGTTTGGGTTTCAGTACATTTATGTGTTATTATTTCTTGTACCATACTTCATTTCAAAATACGTATCACTTAATTTGTTTACTGGGCACGGTACAGAATAAGAAGGAAAAAATGTCTGATGATTTAAAGCTAATCTATCAAAAGTAAAACAACAATTTTGATGTAACAAAGAAAAAACTGACCAAAGGAAAATTGTTGCCCTCCTGTCTCGATTTTTTTATTATTGAAGATGTATAAAACGAAGAAAAGTAGATAGAAAGCATGCTTTGGGAAAAGAATTGTTGATCACGGTTGTGAATCTGTTTAAAAGCCGAATTTAAATGATATCCGAAAAAAACCTTGGGTATATATTAAAAGTCGCTTGTTTTGTCCAAAAATGTCGAACGAGAGGCAAATTGATTAAATTAGTGACACATAAATAAGACCACATTCAGCGTATAATATGTTACGATATCCGATTTTGTAGGATTAGAAGCTACGGTGAACCCTTGCTTGAGAGTATAAGAAGTCGGCTGTGCACTGAGCCGGAACCTATGACAGTAACTAGTAACGACTATACATACTCATTCGCCTGTATTTTTCTCCCATTGGATTGTGGGTAGAGCGTGAAGTAGTGCAAACTGACGGTTAGAATTAAAGAGTTTGTTTGGTTATTTTATTATCAACACATATACGATAAGAAGATAAATACTATATGTGCCATGGAAGTTGATGGCAATTTATTTTTAAGATCGGAACTTGGTTCTACTAATGACAATCTTGTACACATGAATCGAAATGATTTTGGTATTTTACCATCTTGCAGTCATAAATGGTGTCGATGTAAATGTACTAGGGATTTTATAAAAGTTCTGAATATTTTGTTATAACTTATTTGCTATTTCGACCTAGCAAGAATGATCGATAGACCAACTAAAGCAAACATGTCGAAAAAGAGCAATAAAACACGGAAATCAGATCGCGTTCTTAGATTACTCACCTACTGATAACGAGGTCGTCTTGGATAAAATTTACCGATGTAATTCTTTGTCGTATCTTCAAATCTTTTGGTTGTTTCGTCGTTTCAAAGATATTGGCATATTCATGAATGGAGATCAGAGGTTCAAGTTATGCGGCAATGTCAGATCTGCCTTACCATCATGACATTTATTGCCACTCTGGCCAAATTGGAAATACGGGGTCGGTATTGTACCAGGAAGGATTAAAATCTACTTTTATCCACTTGAGGACTCGCAGTACATTTTTGTTGTTGTTAGTACCATATCTTCTATGAGGTGAGGGAACAGGTCTATAAATAAATTAGAGTATTATCGGTTTGACTGGCTAGGATTGGTTGTCAATGAACGCAGGAACGGCGTTTGGGGGTGGCAAGTGGGGCGACCACTCCAGGCCCCGCTCTTGAGGGGGCTCCGCGCTCCAGGACAAAAGTCCTTATGAGTTTGTCAAACTATATTCTCCGCCAAATCGCGAAAGTTGATCTAGTCTAGATATAATCAGTGTTTGCAGTAGTTGTTGTTGTTGTGGGGTTTAACGCCATTTTTCAGCACGATAGGCTATACATGGCGGCCAGTATTAATGGTGGAGGAAGAACCCGAAAAACCCCGGAAAGAACCACCGACCCACGAGAAGCTACTGGCAAGCTTTCTCACATGCCCACATTGGCTGAATCTTAGACTCGAACCGCCGCAGAGAGAGGTGAGATGGCAGTGATCCGTAACGAAGAGCGCTTTAGACCACTCGGCCACTCGGGGCCCCTGTGTTTGCAGTAGCATATCAATCGAGATACCGATGCTCTGGCCTCGCGCGGTCATGGTCGGCCCTAGGCCCCGCGTACTCCTAACGCCGCCTCTGAATGAAAGTTAGATTTCATTAAAACGAATCTTTTGAGAACTTATTCTAATTGAAAATAAAACAGAGACACTATTTTATTGATGTAATTTAAGTCCTTTTACAATTTTGTTTTTGGAAAACACATCACTGAAATTTGCGCCTGACTCTTCGGTTTCAAATACATTTAGATAAATTTGGCTTAATCACGAACATTCAGAAATTTAAAGTTATATAATTTTTAATATAATGGTGGTTGAATGGGTTTACTATGGAAACTGAATTTGTATGGTTAGTCCTGAAGATGAATCACAATCTGGAAGACCGTTGTCTGCGATTGGTGAGCGGAAAATTGCTGCTGCGAAGGGGTAAATTGTTGAAGATGATCAGCATTTACTAGAAGGTATTTATATTAGAGACATGTAGTTATTTGCTGTATTTAATATATTAAAGATCAATTTCAAGCTCAGAGAGATGTGTGCAAGATGGATCCAACATTTGTTGAATGGTGATTTAAAACAGAATCAGGTTGAAATCGCCAAACTACTACTGGAAAAGAACGAAAAAACGGAGCAAGGCTGGTTGGTGTGTTATGTATATTTGATTTAATTATATCTGATCAAGTCTTTGGTATGACTCGGCTGCGGCTGGAACCCGCGATCTCCCGCATCCGAGGTGGAAGCACTAACCACTAGGAAACAGGAGCGGTTTGTATATTTAACTTATTTTGTGTGCTTCACCTTCGTCCATGATTGAGAATAGAATGTTAGTGTGTGCCTATTTACATTTCTGAGTTATAAATAGGTTGTTTACTGTTACTTCAAGTTTTATTTTTAAAGAAACTTTAAATGTTCTGAAGATGAACTCCTGACCCACATCCTGGTTATTTTATTGTGTCTTAGGTTTTTATCTTTTAACAAAATGATTGATTCACATTTTAATATCGGTCTAGTGGAATCACTTTTAGTTGTGTTCAGATGTAATTTGAGAGGAATCATTTATTTAATTAATTCATTGGAATTACAAAGTGCTCCTTGACTATGGATTAAAACATTGTTTTGGGATTATTGTAACTTAATTCAAAGACATTAAGGCTTACAAGACACTCAAGACAAACACGTTCAAGATTATTTGAATTCGTTCGGAACATTCTATACTTTTGGACTTGTAATAGAACTTTTAGGATTATTTTTTCGAATTCAATTCACAATATGTTTCTCTAGAATTTTCATTGATAACTTAGAGAATTAAACTATTTGTTGTTTTGCTTCATTTTGTTACTTAGTGTAAGACCATATAGTCGTAATGTTATAAATTTGTGAATAACAAAGACACACAAAGACACCTTCACACACAAGCAAGGGTAGGAGTGCATACACACACTATGCCCACAAACATACTTATATACTATCACACAAGAGGATAAAGGTGATTAGGAAATTCGGTATTTTTGTCCGTTTTCCATCGTTGAGAGTGTCAACAATTCTTATTTAAGACAGGTTTAAAGCTCGCACTATGTGTAAACTTGTTTTAGAAGTCAAGGACAGACTTTTGTTTTCAATTTTCATTTCAAATTTTCATGACCAACTTTCAAAATTCGTCGTTTCCAATTTTCAACTATTAGTTTTCGTATTCAATTTTCATTTTTAATTTTAATTTTCGAATTGTTGGTTTTCTGATATCATTTGTTTATTTCGTTTATAAATTTAAGCATCTTTCAAATTTCATTTTTTAAAATGTGTTTTATTGTTTGATTTTGATTTTCTCTTTTCATTTTCAGTATTCAGTTTAAATATGTAGTTTCTAGATTACATTTTTTAAATCTCATTGCCAGTTTTTTAAGCTTCAAATTGTCATTTTCAAGTGTTTTGTTCTCATTTTTCTTAATTTTATTTTTCATTTTTAAAAATTTTATTTTGAATCTTAAATTCTCAATTCTCATTTTTACTTTTCATTTTCAAATTTTTCCAATTTTACTTCTTTTTCTTCTTCTCCGTTTACATTTTGAAATTTGGTTTTTAATGTTCATCTTCCAACATTTGTTTTTCAATTTTAATTGCTTATTAACTGTCATTTTCACCTTAGTTTCAGTTTCAGAATGGTGATGGTACTTTGAGTAAAATATGTGGTGCTAACCTATGATTAAGAGAGCGAGCGAGCGAGAGAGAGAGAGAGAGAGAGAGAGAGAGAGAGAGATTAAAACTCCCTGTTTGAGATTATAAGCGGCAAAAGTAAATTATGCATGGTGCATAGTGTTTGCTTAGATGTAATGCTCTGCTTACACACACTATTCCTACAAAAGTACGTATTGATAAACTGCTATCCTTTCTTTATGGAAGACATAGACATACACAAACCTTTCTAAACTTTTTAGATCTCCTTGGAAAGAGATATTACTGAAATGATTGCCACAGTGAAACGAAACTTATTTCCTCCAATATAATTACCCTACTTTTGTCAAAGTATATAATTATATTGGCGAGTATAGTGTCTAAGATTTAAAAAAAAAATAATCAAATTTGATCTGTTTGTCATGCCACCGACGATGATGATGATGCTAAAATCCCGGTGAATGTAATTTTATCGTGTTTTTTTTTTTGCCACATCTGCACCAATCAAATTTGAAATCAACGGAGAAACAACTGCATATTATATTGATATGACTAACAGTTACTGTTCCAAACAGGCAACACCATATCAGGTGCTGACGCCAGATTAATTCCCGCCAACAGTTTCATGGATGTGTTGTTCAGCGAAGTAGAATTACTTGAATAATAAACTGATGAGCAGCAGCATGGACACTTACCCCTGCTAATGGAACATAGAAAATCTCATGACAAACAAAAAGAAGTCACGAACACACATCTGAATGCTTCGGTGATGTGGGAACATGACATTTTGAACAAGTTCAATGATTTTGATTGCAGATGATGATGCTGACCACAATGTTGAATTTAAAGATTGTCAAAGTAAAACAAGAACGTAGATTAGAAATGATGGATCGCTTAATATGTGGTTGAAAGACCAGTATTTGTTCAATGGGGTGAGTGTACTTCTGAGCCTGAATCAAAATAGGACCGTGTTCCATTTGATTACTAATGCTAGCGAGTACAAAAAGAACATCGAAGAAGGGAAACCACCTTAGGCCAACTCTGAGCACAACGATAGCCAAGTATCATCCAGTACGAGTGGAGTGCCGTTTACTCAGTGGCATCGTCAGCAGTGGGGCCTTCAAAATGAAAATAGTTTTGTGTTCCAGCAGTTCAACGTGTTTAAGACCGATGTCACCTGAAATGGCTAGACGTTGTAGCAGCTCCTTGGAACCTAACAGGGTCAGAAAAACATTTCAGATCTAATTTAAATCCGTCTAAAGCGACGGGACAAGTAGGAATCAATAGTAATCAGGACATTTCGTACGACGAATATGCAGGACGGATGTACTTTTTGTGCATTTTATTCACTCTATATAAAAGCAGCGACAATGGACATTTCCGCCCTATAAAATCTGTTCAACCTCGCGTGGAATGTCAGTTTGCAGAGAACATCATATTATTTGCAGAATTCGATAATACTGCGGAAACCCATAGTTTGATTGACGTGATCCTACACTATTAAAATACATATGAGATAGGTGATGCTTGCTATCCAGAACAAGAACAGCAGTCACAGACCACACAATAACACACAGTCTCCTGTTCTGCTCGTCGCCTGGTGACCAGAGAACATTGTCATGGTTGCCAAATCGATCATCCTAGTCCGGAATAAGACGACAACTGTTTGATGATGAGAAAAAAGTTGGAAGATAAACTGAAAATTGCCTGGACTCAGGAGAGAAGATTTTGTAAGAGTGGCATAAAGACTTGTGTGACCATTGTTACCTCCATTAACCGAAACAAGGCGCATCGAAGCTGTCTTGCAGCAGAGTACAGAGACATCCGGTTTATCTATTTACTAGACAGATATTTTTATAAGAAAGACTTATCATTACCTGTGAAAAGAATGAATATATGGGAACTTCATTACCTCTTGACTCACAATTCGTACACAGTTTCTTGAAATCCTTGGTGTGTGCTAAAGATGAACTTCCATATCAGAAACCTAAAGAGGTTCAAGCCTATCATCAAGACAGACGACAGTCATCTTCCAGGAAATCCAGCCTATCATCAACACAGACGACAGTCATCTTCCAGGAAATCAATCCTATCATCAACACAGACGACAGTCATCTTCCAGGAAATCATTTGGTAGCTGTCTACCTTCTGGACAATCTGAGTGTGGAATATGATTATTCTTATTGATCAACTCCTCTGGGAGACGACATTATTTACTTTATGAGAAGGAATGTTGTATCAACTCAGTTCAGTAATGTGAGACTACAAGGATCAGATTCGATTTTTTGTTTAGACAATGGTGTGTATTTTTTTCATCAACGCAGTCTTGGATTGCCTCAAAACAATGTGAGAAGAGCGATATGATGTGCTAGTGTTGAAATGTGGTTTCAGGCTGGTCCTAGCACCTATTTATTTTGTGGATACCAGTATCGGAGGGTCTAATCTTCGTCTTTTTTATATGATAATTAATTGTTTGGTTATCAGCAAAGGGTACTTTATTTATGGGCATATCATAAAACAACTCCGAGGACATTTGCTAGGGGGTGGGGGGACGAGTAAATACATTTATTTCCCCTCAAAATAATCATAATTTCCCCTGCGCTGTTTGTTTACATTATTAAGTAGTTGACTACCTTGTCGATGACATTTGTATAAAATAGAGTCATCATTATTATTTCCGTATTCGTTTTTATAGGGCTTATTATAGGTTTCCTTAGTGGTTCTGTTTTTATACATTGAAAAACAACATGTTTATTTGTCTAGTCCCCTTCCACACAGTAGGCAGAGCGGTAAGTATCTTATCACGTGTCTTGTATATGCATATTCAACTGTTAACCTGTTGTGCAGGTATGTGAACATCACAAATTTGTATATGTTGTATGTACACCCGACCACATTTCCACAATTTATTCCATTTTAGATTTATGTTTTCTAGCTATACTTTAATCCGTGTTTTGTTATCTTCTTTTTCTCGTAATATGTAGTAAACCTTCTGATTATCATGTAGGAAATCGATATTCAAATATAAGATAAATAGTGTCAATTGCATGCTATAAGTTGCTATACAAATAGGTGTTCGCTATTTGTATTTTTAAGTATGTTTATTTTGAAAGGCTTACATATATCAATATTTAAACTTGATTGTGTCCGTTGAAACGTTGTAATTTGTTTGTAGTGCATTCTATTCATAGTTAATTTATAGGGCTTGTACAGAATCTTTTACATTATGTCGAGGCAGTAACGGATGGTGCCCCTCCATTTACCAATTAATATAATTTCTGCATTTTGATGATTGACCTTTGATCCTGTGGCCATGCCGAAGCCAGTAAATTCTATTTCTAAGTGTCTAAACTAGGAATAGCCCCTGGTTAACTTGGTACAATTATCTGCATGTTGCTGCATTGTTAATTTTTTCCAAGGTTTGGTATATGTATCTTTTTAATTTGTTTTATTATTGTTTGTTATTGTAGATATTGGTTTAATGGCTATTACGTAGAGTAACATTGCGTACATCGTTGGAAAACTTTTAGTTAGTTTACCATTTATCAGTACTTTTCAGAATACGCTTTTATGTAATTCTTGGATTCGGCAAACGTGGGTATGTCAGAAAGCTTGCCAGTAGTATCTCGTGGGTAGGTGGCTCTTTCCGGTGTTTTCCCGGGTTCTTCCTCCACCAATAATACTGACCGTCATGTAAAACCTATCGTGTGCTGAAAAATGGCGTTAAACCCCTCAACAGCAACAATAACTTTTATGTAATTTTGCTATCCACTTTCATAAGTAATTTTAAAACCTAAACGTTGGAGGACATTGTCTATAAATTTGTTCTCTGTTCTGTCAAACGCTTTTTTCTCCTGATCGAATAGAATCATTGCCCCTATATCCCCTTGGCAGTTGATAAATTCTATGATCGACTGTTTATTTATCGTATTATTGTGAAATGTTCTTCCCTGTTCCTGACAACATCGATTTATATTTATGATTTTCCCCCATGCATGTTTTATTCTATTGGCCAAAATTTTACTTAATCTGTTATCGTCTGTGTTTGATTACGATATTGATCTCCAGTTTTTAATCGTATTTCCCCACTTTCGCTTTATATAACAGTGTTATTATTCTTTCCTTTAATGAGTGCGATATCTTTCCTCTTAAAACAGTGTTACTATAAGTACTTCTAAAATAACATTTGTTCGTTTTAAAACTTTTTCTAAAACTCCCTTGTTAACCCATCAGATCCCGGAGATTTCCATTTATTTATCTCTTTTATTGATTCTTCCGTGTCTGTCAATTTTATAAAATTATCTCATTTCTTTTTCAAGATTTCATAAATATATACTATTACAATCCATCTCTTTGTTCTGTTGCATGGTTTGGCTCGTATATATCATTTCATAATATGTATATATTTCTTTTAATATTTCCATTTTATGTGTTGTTACTTTTCCATTTATCGGCAGACTATTTATTGTTCTTTTCCTGTTTTAATTCCATCTTTTCTATTTAATCCTCTGATTTTTGTGTACACATGTTTATGTCTTCTTACCTTCTTGCTGATTTTTATTCAATCGGATTGGTATTCTTGTAATTATTTATGTCTTATTCTGTCTCATTTTTTTGCACAGTTGTTTTAGACAGATTTAGAGTGATTTAATTCTAATCTCTTTGATTTGTTCCAACACTGTCTCTTCTTCCTCATTTTCTGAAGGCATTTGGGTACTGTTTTCTTTTGTCCGCTTCATTGTCCGAGTCTGAAAAAATGGGCTCCTCCGTTGTGTACCATGCACAGCCTTTTTCTCCTTCTATCACAGCCTTTCGTCCTCTCCTCGCTTTGGGACATCGCCATAAATGTTTCTGTTGATTTGGCTTGCGTTCTTTCCTCCCCATTTTTATTTTCTCAAGTACTTATTTCTTCATTTTCATCATCTATCTCAGGGACGCTTCCAATACAATCAGTACTTTCGGTCATTCCTGCATAGCTTCCATTTGGATTTTTGTTTTTGTCTATTGATCTCTTCGATGCAGTCTCGTGGGAGATGGCCCACTTTTCTGCATTGCCTCCGGGGTTTGCGGTCGATACAACGGAACTAGGAGGATTTAAAGTGAAAGTCCATGCTATAGAATAAAGCTGGGATCTTCCTATATTCTTCCTTCTCTAATTGTATTATTCTGATTCCTAGTGACTATTCTTGGAAATCCTTTGTGGGTTGCCATTTTGTAGTTATTCACTTTTAAGTGTTCTGACTCTATGGTCACAAATTAAGTAACAGAAAGAAGCAAAACCAACATGTTTTGTAAAGCATAACAAACAATTTAATTATTAATGTTATAAAATAAAAATGTAAGAGGAACTTACAGTATTATGAAACAAGTCCAAAATTAACCATGAAAACAGTATTATTAATCGAATCCAAAAATAATTATGAAAAATTTATATTAATGTCCAAAAGAAAGAAATGATCCGTATAAATTTCAGATCTAAGGATATACTGCTCCGCCAACAGTCCTAACGCGTCAAAATAGCATTGTCCAGAGCCCTTTTGAATAATTCACAGTAGTTCAAAAATTATATTAAAGTCCAGTGAGCACACTCTATATGCACTGAATAATCCAAACGAATGTCTCCTCTCAAATTACATATGAATAAAACACAAAGTGCGTCTGCACACTTAGTGTTACAAGAACACAAGAAATAAGAATGACTAAAATTGTCTAGCTACAAATACTTATATGCTAGCAAGAAAGGGTTCTACTACCACATACGTGACAAATCGCAAATTTCTAACATTGAACATTGTTAAAAAAACATCTAACGGGAATTAACTTAATTCTTCTAAGATACCTCTTTACTGACCTGTTAAGTATGAAAAGCCCGAATCTTGTCAATATATTTACTAATAATTTTATTATTAGTAACTGTAAACATTTAAGTAAGCATCTTTCTATAGATTCTACGCAGGTTTACATTCTTAACATCTTAAAATAGACCCTATGCGCGTACATCCAAACCCAGCATTAAATAATCACAATTTACAGTCAAGAATAAAAGTTACAAAAATTATATATATACATAACATAACCTGGAATCTTATTTCAAATTTACCTAAAATTTCATCCTTGGGGATTTCCAGTGGTAGTCTGGCGATATGGATGTCTTCAATTTAGTTTCTGTCTCTCTATCTAAGGATGGGGCCCCTCCTATCCGTACCTCTTCCCCCCCCCCATCTCTGTCTCACTCTCTTTCAAAACTAGATACTCTCCTGTAGCATATGAAACATTTTCCTTTGACTCTAGCTGCTCAAAGATAACTTCTCTTGCTAAAAGACTTGCTAATATGCTAGCAGGGCGGGGTCTTTCTCTGAACTCGACATCTCTTAATTTTAGTACACGGAGACCCCCATTTCCTGTGAGCTCGGATTATTTCCCCCATCCTCTTTTGTAACTATTTCCCAGCGGGAGAAAGTGTTTATCTTCTTTCCTTCCATCCTCGTGTCAGAATATTTAATAATATTATGTTTATTCAATTTAGATTGCTTCTTTGATGTCCGTGGTTGATGGTAGAGTTATGGCCTCGATCACTATTGTAATTTTAAAAAAAAATTAATTTAAATTTCAATTCAATACCTTACATTGATTACGACCTCAGAATGTTCTGGAAGCGAATTTGTTGACAATATTTGATGGAATTTTCCAATGAAGAAGACGTACATCCCGGGAATTCGGTTGTTTCGTGACTCTTGTGACAGTCTGCATATAAAGGTCTAGGTAAACATGAATTCATTCAGGCATTAACACCACTCTGTAGAATCACTATTAGTTGTGTTCCGATGTAATTTGAGAGGATTTTTGGACTTACGATACAACATTTTTTAGAATTTAACTCACAATACTAAGAGTGTTTTTTGAGTTTTCACTTTGTATTCTAGGGAAATAACTTGGTTGTTGAATTTTCCAAACTTGTTGGTTTCGATTCTTTCTGTTAGCTGAAGACCATAGTATCGTAACAATAAAAATGTGTGGTTGTTCTGTATCGCACTTAATTTTTTAAGTAAACAATGCTTGTTATTGGTATGACTAATTGATTCGTTTAAAGGATTAAAAACAAGGTTAATGCCATGTATACAGTCATATCAAAGCTCAGTTTTCTCCGGCTGTAATATTCAGTCTTTCCGTGATTGTCATTGCCTGTACTCACACGTTGTTGCTTTTTCATGCGGCACACTCCGTCATACTATAACGTAGATCGTGCGGCTCACAGGTTTCTGGGTGTCGCAGTAGGCTTCTCCTATAGCTCAAAAACAAGCAGGCGAAATTATTATTCCGATGTTTGTGAAATGAATGTGTGGAAATTTGTGAAAAGCAACAATAAACAAAGAACCAAAGTGAAAAATTGAATATAAAATGAACGAAAAGAACCCCAAACAAAAACAAAGTAAACTTTGTCTTTCCTGTCATTTTCACTGTTGTACGCACCATATTTTGATGAAGTCAGAATGAAATCTTCTCAACTGCTCAAAGCACCGATCTGCCTGTCATTCCTATTGCTTCATTGTGCGTACGGTTTGCTTCGTACGTGAAACTGCCAGAACTTTGTATGAATGAATATCATTAAGCACAATTGGATAATAATCAGATAAACAAAAATTTTCTTCAATGGCTTACCGTAAAGCATTTAGTTTTAAAAAATTCACCTTAAAAGTTGGCTTTTTATGGTGTAAAGGCTTCAGATTAGTCCATTATCCGCCCTAATATGTGTCTACGCGCATGTCAAGTATTGTGTTAATTCCAATTGTCTTCGTATTTCAGGATCATTGTCTCACAGATAAGCTTTCTAGGCTAGTTGCTAAACGTAAATTAATTTCTTCAGTGTGTTTCAGGATTCTAGCAGCCGTAATTTTTTCTTCAAGTTTTAAATGAAGTTTTAAATAATCTTTTTTTTTTTTAAAAAGTTTGTTTTAGTGTACATTTGAAATTTCGGATCGGATTTTGTTTCGGTACTTGGAGTTGAGGGTTTTGATTTAATTGGAGAAAATGATGACATCAAAGAAGGAAAAAAAATAAAGATTTCAAAACAAAGTTCGTTTTAAGGTGATTCCGGTATAGTGTTTGTTTGATTATGGGTTGTTTCACTGCATATTTAAATCTTTAAAAAAATGTAAAAATTGAAATAAAAAAGTGAATCTAATTTTCGCTGTCTGCTTTTTCCTAGTATTGTAGGTGTGATATTTATAGTTAGTAACCTTCTCCGATTACTTCAAGGTTTGGAAAACATTAAACCCTAAGCTTTTTTTAATGGATTTATCTTCTTATAAGGATTTTCATCCAGGAAAATATAGACACAAATCTAAATAATACAGTCTAAACAACTTTGCCGGTAGAGAGAGAGAGAGAGAGAGAGAGAGAGAGTAATAGAGAACGAGCGGAAGAGTTAGTTTTGAGGTTTCCCTGACATTCCAATTGGCGTTACCGAAATGAGCCAAGATCACAACGTACCTAAATCATGGATGGAACATCTTAAAAGTATATAAGACTTTCCGAATGGTAGAGTTCAGATTATTTACCAACATTTTATTTCATTATTTGCAATTTGTTTCCTTTAGCAGACACCGCTGGTCATATCTGAGATTTTAAGAACAGTTCAAAATAAATATGAACCTGACCACCCCTTTATCAAAATGAACTAGCTGTTCATATCGATTGTATCGAACGTGATACAAGAAACTATCGGATAACTAGAGATAAAACTTGTTATTTAATGAAGTCAGAAACAGACCGCTTTTTCGAACTTTGTAACTGCATATTGACCAATAACATTGATATGATATCTCTTCGCACTGCTGACAAAAAATACCCCCAGTGTTTTACCACTGTAGATAAGTGAACCATCTGATCACTTGTCCTCCCAGTGTCAACATTTTGTTCTTGTTTAATTATATGTTTGCTCTACTTGAATGTAGTCTTATCGGTGGTTTCCCCCGAACAAGGAAGATTGAAATGTTTTTGCACGTGAACGATCAACTAGTGTTTCTTTAAACATTTCGAGAGGACATCGACTAAAGTGACGAACATTAAGGTATGTATGCGGATTAAAAGTATCAGTGAAAATGTAGATTTCCTCAAGCATGAAGGTGGGAGGACATAAAAAATGTTATCGTTGTCTATCTTTCAGTCTTTCAGTCACACTATGTTAAATTTGGAGGTCTAATTTCCGACACTGTCGTTGTGCATGTTTGTCTCATGAGCTTCTAAAATTTGAATATGTCTTTAATTCTTCGGCAAAGTTCTGTTGTTAACAGATTGGAAAACAAAATCCATTATCTCGTAGCATGCTAATCAGGAAAATTCAGTTAAGCTGACATTTTTGTTAGCGTCTGTAGTACTTCAGACCGTCTGTTAGATATTTCTTAACGTGGTTCCCACTGCATCATGAACACAATGCTTAAACCGTTATGTAATGGTAACAAAAAAGGCTTCCATAGGTATCGTCTGTTCGCTGCACCTTGACTGTCAGTAAAATTGTAAACACACGGAAATTGCAAGACAAATTTATTATTAGCAAAAAGCACGATCTGAGGCACGCACAATTTGTAATTTTTAAACTGCAAGTTGCACACATCTAATACCTTTCCACACAGAAAGTAAAGGACAATATAAGCGGTGTGTGAGTGTGTGCGTTAACATCTTCAGTGATTACTGTCGGTAAATTCCTTGAATGGCCTGAGCACTACAGTATCGTGTACGCCATTTCAGGCGAATTCTGAGAAGAAGCCAATGGCATCATTTTATTATTACGTGAGGTCGACGGAGTAACACATGTGTAATAATTCCATGAACGTATCTGTGTGTTGACAATTGAAGCATATGGACATAATTTTAATGACACTTAAAAAATCTGCAAACATTTTTACAGGGATTTGTGGAAGTACCACTTAAAAAATTAGTTGTCTCAAACTTATTCGAATTCGTATTATCTCATACTTTTATATATATATATATATATATATATATATATATATATATATATATATATATATATATATATATAAACTCACATTAATCTTTTGTCTGTGTTTCTTTCTGTTTGTTCCATATGCCCGACGGGAGATAGAAACTCCCGATTTTTTAAAAGTACTTTCTTGTATTTTTATATTAAAACTTGTTTTTAAACCTCTCTCATCCCAATTTTTATATTTCTCTTTACTTGTTTTTATTCCCGTCCTAGAAATGACGATTAACCTAGTAAATATTATATGTGTAACCACAATGCCATTCAGATAGATATATAATAAATAGCATATGATTTTATGGATTACAAGATAAGCAGTCAAACATCACCAAGCACTAACCACCCGACCCGCGTATGAATCACATGATTACTGCATGAGTTATGTTCAAAAACCTATATATTATTTTTTCATATTACACACATATCACAACCCTTCATGACCTCACAAATGGCGTAAGGATAATGAACTTGAGTAAAGTGTAGCTCAAAGGTATGTTTGAGGAAACGTTGGAACCATGACAACGTCAAAGTAAACTTTTGTTGATAAATGTACAGATTTGATATAATTCTTCATATGCGTCCATATAGAAAAGGTAAATCATACCCGACGGTCAGAAGTTTACGTCAGACACAATTATTTCCTGATTGTCTGACATACAATTCTAATCCTGAATGGAAAATGATTCATTTTCCTACTAACTAAAAGTTCGAGGCAAAGACAAAATTATGTGCTGTGACTACAGACTCAACATTATGCCAGCGAAACATCGATTGCAAACATGCCAACGGTTGCAATTAATTCATCTTCACGTGATCATTTATGAAAGAACAAACAGTTCGAGCTTAAAGATTATAAGGTAGAGCGTAAAACAATTTACT
Organism: Sinohyriopsis cumingii; assembly: GCA_028554795.2. Taxonomy (NCBI): domain Eukaryota; kingdom Metazoa; phylum Mollusca; class Bivalvia; order Unionida; family Unionidae; genus Sinohyriopsis; species Sinohyriopsis cumingii. Next base: position 139,627,826 of record CM068827.1, on the reverse strand, counting down.
CTGAAAATGAGATTGTCGAGAAAATAGTAACAAATAGCTTCCGACCTGTTCACTTAGATTTCTGCGCAATGATCCTAACGCGAACAGGTGACAAAATCCACTTATATATATATATATATATATATATATATATATATATATATATATATATATATATATATATATATATATATATATATATATATATATATATTGCAATTAATAGTTGTTTGATTATTTGCAAATGAATACTCAAATGATGTCAAATGTTGATAGCGCTCAGGATTTTTTGGCCAGGTTTTGTGATCTGTGTCCAATTTAGAGCTAACATGATGAAAGACAGCAGTTAAAGATCGAGCATCACCATCGCTGTTCAACACTGAAAAACACATTTAAGTGTGTAACACAAATTTATCCGAATGGATTTCATTTTCGTTGTACTACACTACTATGCTATTTTGTTAATATCTATAGTATTTGTCTTGTGAGAAATACCATTGTACATTTGTGCTAAATTTAAATGAAATCTACTTCAACATTTTACTGGAAAGAAAACAACTCTAAATTATTACTTCATAAATTTCATTTATAAATGAGCACCCATAAAGGATCATCTATCTGTTCATCATTACTACAGCTGCTATAACTTTATACAACGAATACAAAGACTTGCAAAAATCGTATTAATAGCTGTCTCGCTTGGCGCTCAGCATTAAGGGATTAGTGTTAGGACTGGTCGGCCTGGTGTCAGGATAATGTGACTGGGTGGGACATCATGCCACATGTCTGCGGCATGATGCCCCAGTGGTAGACATGACTATAAACTGTTACACTGCAGACATCGTAGTGATATGACTGAAAATTTTTTAAAGGTACGTTAAAAATCCAAATCACACACACACACACGTATGACAGATTAATATAATTGTATAACAATGTGTGTGTATACTACAAAAGTCTTTCAGGTGTGGTTCCTGATATACGGCACATTAAATGACCATATATATAGATATTTGGACTGTTTTGTAATATTTCGTTTTCCGTCGTGTGTATGTTCTTGTTTATTAGTTTAGAAAAATGCAGGGAATTATCTCTATTTTAATAACACGCCACGTTTTATGTCATAACCTGATCATCCTTCCACAGTAATCAAGATGAACATTCCAGCAGATTTACAGTCGGTGAAGTTAGAGTCTCGCAAAGGGCATAGTTCTTTCATTACCAATTGACTGGTCATAAAAAAACCCTTTCCTTCAAAACTTTACTTTACACACGATTGTTAGGTTATCCTGGGGCTAATCTCTGAATGAGGCTTCGACGTTTATAAACGTGTAAATGGCCTAGTTGACATTGCTCAGTGTACACGCTTAAAAACTGGGTAAAGATGTAAACGAACCTGCATTTGGCTCTCAATACTAATTAAATAACCTGTTTCCAATTCATTACTTTGGGAGTCCGTTTCAAATGATTTTTCTGTTATTTCTATGATGGGCACATCGAATGTGGCATCGCGAGGAGAAAACAGAAGCTGACGATAATTCGCTGTAGCGCACATTACACAACATTACACCTCAGATTTAATTTACCAAGAAAGCTGATAAAATGTCTTGAAACAAAATTGCTTCCTTTTGAAACACGCATGTCAACAGAAACTATGATTAGTAACATTTTATTTTAAAGAAACACTGGTTTCAATTTTTATGCCACAGCATAGATTCTTTTTTATTTTGGATCATACAAAAGCATCCTAAGTGCATATCCAAAGAGTGCGCTTGTTGGATTATCAAATATTTCATCATGTACTTATATGAAGCAATAGGAAACAAATTATGACGTTCCTAGCAATGGTTTACTACAATTGTAAGATATATTTAACAAAAACAGACATGAACTACAAACTAAATCCTGTAAGAATAAGAGCTAAGCAACTCAAAGCAAATGAAAGACTCTCACGTTGACCATAGTACGTCATGCACATTATAATAGCTGTCGGCTGTTCACCAAGCCTAACCGATAGATTGGAGGAAATGACTGCTTTCTAAAGTTTCAATTAAACGGCGTAGTTTAGATTATTGCAAATCGTGTTCACGTTTGAAAAGGTTGGTAAATGTTGCAAACTTATTCCTGAGTAATTTCCTTCTTATTTTGTTCTTAAATGTGACATAAATTGTTGCCGGATACTTCAAACATTTATAATTAAGCACTTTCAAGGAGTTAGCACATGTAGGTCGCACAGTAAATTTAAGAACATAAAGTCAAGATGTGACTGATACTTCATATTAACGTTTCTCGTTTATGCAACAGAGAAATATAGCTATTTTGCTAACCTTACCTTTCTTATTTCAGTCTGGTTGTCTCAGCCAGGTTGTCTCAGTCAAAAACCAACTATATAGCAGCTTAAGGTCTCTCCAACTTTGATAACACACCATAAAACACTTTCTGAGAAAGATAGATACACACACGGACACGAGGTCGAGCTATTTCGCATTATGCTAGAAACTATAGTTCGTTCCACACATCTGGTGAATTTTATACTGTCTGTAACTCAGTCAATTTTCAGGTCAGTGTCATTAAATGTTGCTAAAAGTACATAATTACTTTTAAATGCTTTGTGTGAAACGAATTTTGTAACTTTAGCCACATTTAATGACGCTGACCTGAAAATTTATTTACTGATTGGATAAAATTTGCGATGCTACATTTGGAATGAACTATAACAGAAAATATTGTTCCAGACACACATACTATACACATCAGTGGCTAACAAAAATCGAAACTCTCTCAAGAAATATCGCAAGGACGGCAATAAATGGAAATGTGTTATGTCAGACCTGCGTTCTTCAAACTTTGTCAAACATCCCAACTAGCCCCAGTTTAATCAAACATTGTGAACAAATGAAACTTCACGCACTTCCAATCAGAGTGGTTCATTCATCAGTCTGCATGCTATTCCATAAGCTTTATATGTAACCTATCTTTGTACTAGTAATAGCAATAACACTTGTCATATTTACACGACAGAAAATATTAATTTCCTAAAATGTCATGAACTATATACCTCCTGCGTCACTACACACTTATTTAGAAAAGAACCCAGTATTAGTATTGCACTGTATCGCAGCGTTGTCTGCGATATAACTTTTTTTTCCAAATTAGAAGTTATGAAAGTTAAAAGATATCTCTATAAAAGATATTAATTGCTTATTGTTGTTGTTGTTGTGGGGTTTTAACGCCATTTTTCAGCACACGATAGGCTATCCATGGCGGCCAGTATTAATGGTGGAGGAAGAACCCGGGAAAACCCCGGGAAGAACCACCGACCCACAAGAAGCTACTGGCAAGCTTTCTCACATACCCAAATTGACCGAATCCTAGACTCGAACCCACGCAGACAGAAGTGAGATGGCCGTGATCCGTAACGGAGAGCACTTTATACCACTCGGACACTCAGGGCCCCAATTGCTTATTGTTATTTTCATATGACATCATTAATTACTTGTGATAATACAGTAATAACATATAATCGTTTTATGTTTCTATTTTCACATACGTAGAACTCGTTTACTTAGGGTTAACAGGTCATCCCATTGCTCTCATTAACATATTCCTATTAATGCGCAGTAGTTTTGTAAAACAAAAGGACACGCTTCGAGATTTTCATTCTGCAATACTTCTAACACATAACAATTAGAACTTTTGTCTTGATATTATTTTGTTTATTTTCTAAGGGCGGAATATAAAGCTTGATTCTACTTAGATAGTTTTTCAGATTTTCATAAAAGAGTACAAAACATGATAACCTTTTTATATAGAATGCTAACTATATTGCAAGTGTGCAGGGTTATTTTAATTTTATTGGAAAATACTGGATGAAATAAATAATCTGTGTCGGTATATGTACCAAAACAAAGAATTCTCAGTCTAGGGATTACATTATTTGTCTCCCAACATGGGGAGAAAAATAATGTAACCCCATGACTGGTATTTCCTTGTCTCGGTACAAATTCCAATATTGCTTCTCTTAGTCATTACTTGCCATTATGTGCATGGGATTATTGTGCTGGCACTGTTACACCTGTTTACCTACACTCAGGACAAGATTACATTTATTAGACATGACAAGCCTTGTTATTAGCAGTTTTTATTATATACAGAACCAGTTGTGATAGATGCGTGTGAAAATGATGATAATAAAAACAATTTTCTTCCTTCAAAACTTTTAATTTATAATTTGCAGGATTCATATACCAGAATTAGTGCTGTTTATTACACTCATATTAACGTGATAATGCTTAGTGTTTCTCATGAATTTCATACTATTTCACTTTTACGGCTCGTCAAGGTACATGCAACAGGCTATACAGATTCTGAAGTCCGGTTCTGAGTCGAAAAAGTTATTATACCAGTTTCCCTTTCTTGCCATCGATCTTTTGATTGTTATTTATGAACGAAATACCATTTCTAGACCAAACGTGACTCCAGGATATTTTTATGTCTACATTATCTAATACTGTGGATAATAGTGGACATTGTCATTTTTGATCTATTTATTATTTGTTTCAATACTTAAGATATCATCCAGGCAGTATTGGACATTGTGTATTGCCGTTTCCTTGACGGTCTATATCTCTTTTCTTTAAAAATCATTTAACGTTTTTCAAAGAACTCTTTTGCCATAATCCTAACATTTTACACTAAGTCACCAGATGAAGAGAGCTTAAATGAATTATTTTGTTGTTTAAAAGTTTCATCATCATATACGAAACACCATTTAAAATTCGTCCCGCATTTTAATTAGTGGAGAAAAAAAAAGCTTTCGTTGGCATTGGTGTTAGTAGTTATAAGAGTTTACTTTGATTTTAGCTCAGATCATAACAACGCTATCAGATAAGCCTTGTAAATAAATATCTTAAATTTTTAATACGGAAAAACATCCGGAAGAGTATTTAAGTTCGGATCGTATTATTTCCATGGCAAATATATTATGTTATTAATGACATGGAATCCGAGTTCATAAATAATTCTGAGTAATTGCACCTCTTTTTTCCTCGATTTGTCCCATGATATATGAAGTCTATTTAAGCACCATATAACATAAATAAAAGTAAGGACATAAGAGAAAAAATAAAAGAAAAGTAATATCAGTGATAAAAATGATTTCTTCTTCTATGGTATTCATTGCGAGGAACATATGTAAATGAATAAATAAACACAGTTAAAGCTAAGTTTTTCATTTACGTTTTGCCTAATATCGCAAATTTCTGTGAGTTATACATGCGTTTCAGCGCAATATACACTTATATTTTACCCTTTTCTTACTTCGCAGTGGACGAAGTGTTGTGATGTAACACTTTTGTGGAAATGACATACACATATCATTTACAAATCTGAATGTCGGTTTTACATTAAATTCTCAATGAGAACATACTATTCGATCAAAGTCTTTTTAACAAGCTGAGTCACACGTCGGTGTCTTTGTTTCTTTCAAAACTGCAAAAGTATTACAGCTTTTATTCATTCGTGTATATGTTATCTATTTATATGTCATTTATGTGTATGTCACTTATTTATATGTCAGTTATGTGTATACCACTTATTTATATGTAAATGTACGATAAAATAGAGATTAATATCATTTTGTATATCCTAATAGATTATGTTTACATTCTAATGTAATAAAAACACATATACTAATGATTTGCCTCGATGATAATGTTTTAATTAATGCGATGAATTATTTGATATTGATAACAATCATATAACTTCAGCGCAGAAGATTCGATTCTTAGACATTTAAGCAAGGTAACATAAACCTCTTTTTATATTTTAAATTCCAATTTCTATCCCGCTTAATTTTCAGATTCTGGAAACAATCTCAATGACTGTGAAATCTCGCTAGAATGGTCTAGCATAAATGTTGTCAGACGTAGAAAGTCACAAAATGATAAACAATGAAACTACTCCATTCGCCATGTTTGGTAACAATGACGTATTTGGGAGACTGGAATTTCTTCAAGATAAGCCTCATATTGCCATTCCAAGCATTATCATCGTTTCTATAGCATCCGTGGTGGGCACGTTTGGCAACATTCTAATTCTCGTTGCCGTGGCAACCCATAAAAAGCTAAGGAATATTGAGTCGATCTTTATTGTGAACCTGGCCATCTCAGATATGTTCGTGACAGCCATTGCCGATCCTATGAACATTGTGGGTAGGTACATGAAAGCAAAGTCTGCATTTAAATCACGAATTAAGGATTTGTTATTGTAAGACCGCTGTTAGTGAACATAGATTTCTGATTCCAAACACCATTGTTTACATGTTTACAAAAAAGATTATCATGTAGAGTATGAGTGTTTACTTTGGGCAGAGAGTAGGATTTTGATTTCTTTGGGTAGAGAGTATGATTTAGATTTCTTTGAGTATAGAGCATGATTATGATTTCTTTGGGCAGAGTGTATGATTTAGATTTCTTTGAGCATTAACACAGAATATGATTTAGATTTCTTTGAGCATAGAGTATGATTTAGATTTCTTTGGGCATAGAGTATGATTTAGACTTCTTTAGGCAGAGCTTATGATTTTGTTTTCTTTGAGCATAGAGTATGATTTAGACTTCTTTGGGCAGAGCGTATGATTTAGATTTCTTTGAGCATAGCATAGAGTATGATTTAGATTTCTTTGGGCAGAGCGTATGATTTGGTTTTCTTTGGGCAGAGAGTTTGATTTAGTTTTCTTTTGGCATAGAATATGATTTAGATTTCTTGGGCAGACCGTATGATTTAGATTTCTTTGGGCATAGAGTTAGATTTAGATTTCCTTGAACGTAGAGTATGGTTTAGTTTCTTTAGGAACAGAATATGATTTAGTTTTATTGTCACAGTAAAATGTTTACATAAAGACAGTAAAGGCGTCATAACGACTTGTTAATTTGGACAGCTTTTCCAGGAACAGGAGCAAGTTTGATTTGTAATTTAATTAGTGTGGCACTTAATCTTTACATTCGCATTTTGTGAAGATTAGAAGTACACAGGAGATCAATTCATCCACTGTCAGTCAAAGTAGATGTCAATATTTACAGAGGATGGAATTAAGATTGATGGTATGCTACAAGTTTACATGCACTCAGCATTAGGATCACAATTGTTGTACAGATCAAAGGGAAGGATAACGTATAAATCTTAGGTTATAACCTGATTTCGTGTGTAACGGTGTCTGGCTAGAGTTGAGTTCTCTGCAATATAATTTGTAATTATACCCACCTCTTCTCTAGATGACTGCTCCTTTACTTTATTAAACTGCTATAAGCTCAGAATAAAGAGAGTGGGACAATAATTATAAAACAACATCCAATTTACGTTTTGTTTTGCAGTTATAAATCATCTATGCAACTTTTCAATGTTAACTATTTTCTGTACCTCACAATATTTTATTTACTTGCAGCTAAGTTAGAGGGTGAAGAATTCTTCAACTCCATACCCAGACTTTGTCAGATAATCGGAAGTATTTGCACCATATCCTGTATAGGCTCGTTGATGTCGATTGGTTCTCTGAGCTTAAATCGGTATATCCACATCTGCCACCAGAAGTTGTATTCCAAATTTTTAACGAAAAGAAATTGTATATGCCTCTGTGTGGGATTTTATACATTAGGCGTATTTCTGGTTTTGCTGAATCTAGCGGGTATAGGAGATCACCAATTTGACCGGAAAGCAATCCTTTGCATTTGGGACAGAATGGCTAATCACACTTTCACGATCGTTTTCTCTGTCGTCCTCGTCTGGATGCCCATGATTTTGATCGGCGTCTGCTACTCTCTAATTTTTTATTACGTCTCCCAACATCAAAAACATATGAGGAACTGTGCTAGAAATAATCCTCTTCACAAAAATGTCAAAGTTCAAGTGGGAAAGACTTTTTTCATCGTTTACGCAGTATTTTCGGTGTGTTGGATCCCATATGCCTTAATAATTGTGGTGGATCACAATAATTCCTTCTCTCACGAAGCGCATTCATACATAGCCATGTGGGCTCATCTGCACCCCTCCGTTAACTGGATCGTGTATTACACGACACACATACATTTCCGAAAAGCTTTTAATGATGTTCTTTGCTTCTGCATAGGTCTTCGAAAAAGAAGACGAGGAGAAGGAAGAGAGGATCAAGTCAATGTGTCAAACATAGAAAGCGCTGTCACTAATAAAACTAATATGTGACCAGGATGAAGTCGCCCTTTTCATGTATCTGCGCAAAGTCTGACTTGCTTTTGTAATATTGACACTTACGAACCTTGTATCGGTTCTTCAGAGCGCGATCTAGTTTCAATCAGCGTGTGTCATGTGAACCTAAGAATTATAGACTTTTTAATACTGTACAAATCTATTTATAAAAAAATCTTTGGGGATGAAAAGTTTTAGTTATTACACAGAGGATAAATACACAAACAAAAGTTTTCCTTGTCTTTCATCCAAATCGTTAATAGTAAAATCGCTTCAACTATTGAATAGTAAATGCACCATTTACAGTGCGCGTTTGAATATTATTAGCAAATATTTTTAGTGTCCAAGTGATGGCGTACATCAAGGTCTCTACAAACTATCTTGGCTCTAAAACTGAGAAATAATTTCTTAAGCTATAATGACCATAACCCTTGAATTATTTATTTAGAAAGAAAGTGTGCATCTTAATAGTTTTGCTCTGTTGACTTGATAAAAGTGTAAAGGAAGTAAGCAGCATGTACCCAGTGAACAATTTCTCGTTGAGAGATCACCAGAGACTGAAGATTTATTAAAAAAAACTCTTAAAAGCGATCGAAAGGGTCTTTTATAGAAAATGTATAAGTAAATATTTTTTTTTTTTTTAACACGGATTCATTTACACGGAAGACAAATTATTACATGCGTTTGAATAAAGTATAGAAGGAAAACAGTGCCACAGAAAAATGGGAAAAAGAGACAATATGATTTTTGTTACGTTACTGCCTAGCCCAAATGAAAATAAACTTTCGTGACCTCTTGAGTGCGATCACCTTGCTTGTGTCAATAATACGACACGTACTAAATTACTAAATACCCAGGATGGTAAGTTAATGAGTTGAATATATTTCTCCAGATAATTTGGAGTACTGATGCCTAAACCGGAGAAAGAGTGATGTGCTTTAAAGCTGGAACTATTGTATGGTTGTACGAATGCATAAAAAATTACAACAAAACCTATACTAATGTGGAAGGAAGTTCTGATTTATAGTGAGATATCTGGAATCTCGCTATCAAATGTGATCCAATGTAACCGGCCTTGTCTCGAATGATCCTGAAATATCTAGTCTTTATGATTATATGAAAACCAATATTTATTTCTAAATGATGCCATTTTATTTGCACATAATTATTATCAAGATTAATATATATAGATTTCCTATTTTCACATGAGTATTCATTAAAATGTAAAAATAAGGAAAAAATAAAACAAATTACTCTTCCTTTTCTTTTCTTGCTTTGTTTAAATACACTCTTTCTGACACTTTTATCAATCAAATCTCAGTGAACATTTCCTTCTTACTTTAACACATAGCCAATTATCCACGTTGTTATTTTCATATGATATCTTTGATTAAATGTGATAATACAGTAATAACATATAACCGTTTTATGTTTCTATTTTTACATACGTAGAACTTGTTTACTTAGGGTCAACAGGTCATTTCATTGCTCTCATTAACATATTCGTATTAATACGCAGTAGTTTAAAAAAACAATAGCACGTGCTTCGAGATGTTCATTATGCAATACTTCTAACTCATAACAATTATAACTTTTCTTGATTTTGTTTGTTTATTTTCTAGGAGCGGTGTGAAGTTCTATGTGACTCACTGTTATGCGTTGGGGTGGGGTGCTCCCAATATTTATTTGAATTACTGGGGAATTCCCACCCTGGCTCGTTTTTGTAGGAAGTGAAATTAGTGATAGAGAGAGGTAAAGCTCCGAGCCCCCAGTCAGCAATACCGACAATTAAATTATTAAGAACACAAGGGTGAAATCCAAAAGAATAACAATTTAATACAAATCAAACGATATTAAGTTCTTAACCAATCCGCTTCCTCTCGACCATGTGACAACCTATTTCATCACGTGATTTTAGTGTGAGATGGCTTTCCCCTGTACTTGGTTTCTATTCCTCTGTGTTTACTACGCCATTTGCTTTCCTCCTTCCGGCGTTCTCCGATTCTCCTTGTCCTCTTCCCCTTTCGTCTTCTTTTCTCCTCCTCCTTTTCTTTCTCTCTTTCTCCTTCAACGAGGCTTGTTCCCCGCCTACTTCTATTCTCTATTTTTCCTTCAACGAAGCTTGTTCTCCGCCTACTTCTATCCTGTCTCTCTGAGACTCGGGACTTGACTACTCTGTCCCCAAAAGCTTCCTACGAAAAACACAAGGACGTTAGCATTTGTGTTAGCCATCTCGCTCACACTAAATCAACAATCAATCAATCATCAGATCAAGGTTATCTACATATTTGGTCACGCATTCGTGCACATCGAAAAACACACACGTTCTTATAGAAACAACGTTGCAATAAGAGCGGTATCCTACTTATCATACAGAAATCACTAAATTGCGTCACATCAATATATATATGTATATATATATATATATATATATATATATATATATATATATATATATATATATATATATATATTCTTAATCTCATTATTCTCAACAATATCACAATAATCCGACACATTTCTGTACTTTACACTCCCACAAGTGTACCCAAATATTCAAATTATTTAAATTTACACACTGCAACTATTTCCAAAGTTACAATTTAATTCAACAATTGCAAAATCTAGAATATCACAATAATGAATACACTAGTTTACTACGAAGTAACTTAATGGCTAATTACAATAATAATTCTGACGAGCGAGCAATCTACACAATCATAGCTTATTTCTCAAGTACGCATGTAAATTAAACAATACAAGGGTAATTCTACGTACTAACGATTCTAGTAAGTAAATATACATACTGCACATAATTACAATTACAATGCCGTAACATTCTGCAACAATCGAGCAAATAACTCACTGACCTTTACAAAGCTTTCTGTCCTTAGAATGTACTAAGAGTTTTCCCGCCAAATCACGAGTGGCTCCCTCGGAGTGAGTATATTCTGCTTTACCAGTACGACGGCTTACAAATCACTAATTCGTTATCAGTCCGACTGACTGTTAAGTTCTGTTTCGAATTGATGGCCCCACCCTTCCTCAGTTCTGATTGGATATCAATTCTACCCCCAGTTGGTTCAGATTAACAGACAAGCCTCAGACCATCTGTCAAAGCGGGGAGATTTACAATAGCGTTGAGGGTCCTTTGTTCTTAGAACAAAGCTTCTAACATATATATGCTAGTGTTAACACCTAACGGGGGGGGGGGTTCTTGTACAAACAAAATCGCCACAACAGTGCAGGGTCGACATACTCATTGCGCTAACCCATTCCTTTGTTCCTGACTTACGTAATCGCGGGCAGGCAAACGTGACAATCGGTATATAAAGCCTGATTCTACTTGGACAGTTATTCAGACTTTTCATAAAAGAGTACAAAACATGATAACCTTTATTATATAGAATGCAAGTAATAAAAATACTTAATGAATGCTGTGTTTTGAATCTGCTAACCACATTGCAAATGTGCAGGGTTATGTTAATTTTATTGGAAAATACTGGATGAGAAAAATAATCTGTGTCGGTATATGTACAAAAACTCTTATTGGAAGGTTTTCTTAATATTTTGTTGACCGCTGATATGCGTGCCTCCAGGTCATTTTATTAGCTACCCACTGTCATTGTAACTAATGTTTGTTTCTACAACTACTACACTTGTACTCGTTCGCAAAAGGCATTTACATTAGGCAGTTAATTAATATGCAAACTAAAACATGGAAGGGACCAAACGGCCTCGGTTGGAGTTAGGGTTTATCTTTAGGTCAGCTTTAGTTTTTATTTTTATAACTAAACAGGAGTGAAAACTATCACATGCTGAATTGTTTCTCGATTTTTGAAATACCAATATATTAAAGAGCATTCGTTATAAAACTACCGTGTGTCATAAATTGCTAAAAATGTAAACGTATATAATAGTATTAAAACAAAGAAAAGGAGTGTGTTAATGGATGATGAGTTCATTTATTGTGAAGCAGCTGATCGTAACGAAATGTCATTAAATAAAACAATTGTATTAAACAAAAACGTACTCTCTTCATCACTTGTAGAAGAAGATAAGTACCTGCATGCTTTTTAAGAATATCTGTTTATTTCGTAAGGAAAATTAATGAGTAACAAAGTTTCACAAAGTTACAAAAGTTTGAAAATGAAACAAAGTCGAGTTAGAACATGTAACAGGTTTTAACGTCCACGGGATAAATTGCTACAACAATAAGAAGGCACATTACTTTATTCTTGTTCCGAAAGCACGCAACAAACATAATATGTATACAGATGAGAGATTCATAGAAGCTTGTGGAAACCACATTATTTCATAACAAATTACATATACAAAACATAAACTATTTAAGCATTTTTAAGCGAACATGTTTCTATCATTTACTACCAGTATATAATGGACGCAAGAAACGGCAAGAAACACCGGCGTATCTTTTCCATGATTCCGATATCATATGCATGGTTTCCATTGATGTTTTGATCCAATAGACATGACAAATCTCAACCAAAGCTTCTTATCAGTCAGAGAAAAATGAAAGAAAAGGACAGATATGATAACAGTTAAACCATTCTTATTAGGCAGAGAAAGATGAAAGAAAAGGACAGATATGGTAACAGTTAAACCATTCGTATTAGGCAGAGAAAGATGAAAGAAAAGGACAGATATGGTAACAGTTAAACCATTCTTATTAGGCAGAGAAAGATGAAAGAAAAGGACAGATATGGTAACAGTTAAACCATTCGTATTAGGCAGAGAAAGCTGAAAGAAAAGGACAGATATGGTAACAGTTAAACCATTCGTATTAGGCAGAGAAAGATGAAAGAGAAGGACAGATATGGTAACAGTTAAACCATTCTTATTCGGCAGAGAAAGATGAAAGAAAAGGACAGATATGGTAACAGTTAAAACATTCTGATACATATATCTAAATCAATAAAACTCTGGAAAGATTTGTATAAGCCCTCCAAAGCAACAGAGCTTTTACTACCGAATGAAGACTCGCCAAAAAGGACCATCCAAAAAGATTACAATATTTGTCTCCAAAAACCGCGAAAGGTCGCCTGTTTATTAATTGAGAATGTATGTAACTATAGCAAGCACTGAATAGCATCACTTCAGCGTCCCCACTACTTTCTCGGATATAGAACATTTGTACTCACTAGGTTACTAAAACTCAAATACAGCACATATATTGGGGAGCCACATTGTGAAGAAAATAGAACAGTCTCATTGTACAAGAGCATAGCAAAATAATAAAGAAATGGTCTAATCAGCAAATGAATAATATTTACACTTGTTTGCATTGATGTATCAGAAACGTAATGCTAGCATGCAGACAAATTCGGTTGCAAGTTTTTTTTATCGACTCTAAATATTTTCCGGATCGATACTTTGCACTGACAGCATATTAGTACAATAGAGATAAGGATACAATATACTCCCGCATGTTCACGCTGTCAGTGCATGGTTCTCATACACTTTTGCGCAAATGGGAATAATGCATGTAAATGGAGGATATATTTAATCCACCCAAATAGTCACGATTGAAGTTCTTACACTGTATCTAGTTTATCTCTCCATACTCATGACAGAAGTTCTTACACTGTATCTAGTTTATCTCTCCATGCTCATGACAGAAGTTCTTACACTGTATCTAGTTTATCTCTCCATGCTCATGACAGAAGTTCTTACACTGTATCTAGTTTATCTCTAAATAATGCTTTGCACTATTTATTGTATGAGTTACTTATAACCTTAAGGAGTTAACGGTTTGCGACAGATATTCACCACGTACGCACCGAAATATTCTTTTGGACGTTTTCAATGGGTAATCCACGTTGATCTTTAATTCTTTATGTCCATTACATCTGTCGTGGATTGGACCCTTTCCTTCCTTAATCCTAAAGATGAATTCCGTCGAGAAGAAAAAACAAAAACATTCATGACTTGAAATAAGTGAACTGCATGTTCGTGTATATATATATATATATATATATATATATATATATATATATATATATATATATATATATATATATATATATATATATGTATATATATATACATACATACTAGAAGATTATTTTGTTTTAAGTACTGGAAAAAAGAAAATCACAGGCAAAGGAAAAAGGAGGAGTTTGAAAGTGTGGCACGCATCATCGGCGTGCAGAATATATAACATTTAAACCGGTTACATTGATTTAGAGTATGGAGTTCATCACACACATGATGATGTAAACAAACCTACGAATCGGTCAGTGTGACACCAGCAAATATTTGCAGCAATTCTACATAACTGAATCAACGGAATAATGGTATTCTTGCTGATGGTAACATGTGATCCTCAGTTATTGATGATGGTAACACTTGATCCTCAAAATCGTAATCTCAACACTGCTAGTAAAGGAATGACCATTGCGTTGCAACAGATGATGAAATATTAGTAATATCGTCACTTGATATTTCACTGTTGCATAGGATGCGAAAAGGGCTAGACATTCAACATTTAAATGACAGATACTTTTTGTGCTTTTAGGTATGCCATACACTGAAGCGTACATTGTGATGTGTGTGAAGTTGGTTGTTCAGTTATATAAATGCACCAAGGTATCTTCTCTTTCGCTAAGATTGTAGGTTCGTGTTTTATTATTATGTTGTGACTATCTTAAAGTATTTTGTTGGAGTTGTTTGGGGTTTAACGCCATTTTTTGCACATGATAGGCTACACATGGCGGCCAGTATAGATGGTACTGGAAGAACCCGGGAAAACTTCAGTAAAAACCACCGACCCACGGGAAGCTACTGGTGGCAAACTTTCTAACATACCTTTATTGGCCTGGCCTGAGACTCGAACTCATGCGGACAGAGAAAACATGTCTGTTATCGGCAAAGGCGATCAATTTAGACCACTCTGACACCAGGGGTACCATTCATTGGAGTTAGGATCAATCGATGGATTCTCTATTGTATTGAACTTTACCATGTGTCAAACGAACTCTCTTAAACAGAAACCGGTGTTTTTACTCTTATTTGCTGGTAAAATAAGAATACTAGCATCCAATTCCGAGGTCTTCATGACCAATTGTTAGTGTGGTGTTACATTGCTGGTAGATTATTACTAACTTGTACAGTATCATGGTCAAGAGGTGGCCGTGTCATTAAGATTTCACATGAAAATATTCGCGTTCGTGAATCTTGACTCGGTAGCAAAAGAAACAAAATATTCGTTAATTGAGTTGAATGGTGTAATCATACATGTGACTTTAATATATACAAAGCGGGATTGCTTGTCTAAAATAGTATATCATAATGATGAAATGAAGAGTACTAGGATCGACAAAAGTATATTTTATTCAAGAAGTACAAGTTACGGTAGTATAATAAATGTACCCATTGTTTATATGTAACCGTACTTAAAAGCTGCTAATGGTTTACAATCGCTAAGCTATACTATCGAAATATTTAAATGGTGTAAAATCGGAATAGCTGTATAAAATCGATGGAATTGGAATGTTTTTTTTCTTTAACCTGGTCACATTATTTGATGTTCAATTGTGTGATATTGCAAAATTAATTGCCTGAACTGAATACGCTGGGAGATGAGGTCTGGATCTGGATTAATACAGTCAGGTAACCACTACTATTTCATCCAGAGAGAGAGAGAGAGAGAGAGAGAGGGACTTATTATATATATTAAAATAAAATTGGTTAGAGTATATTTAATAGGTAAATACTAAAGCTTTAGTAGATCTGTACTAATACAGTTGTGTAATCACTACTGTCACATACAGAGAGAGACAGAGAACAAGCTTATTGGAATTGCAGATAGGAATATATATATATATATATATATATATATATATATATATATATATATATATATATATATATATATCAGATTATATTTTTATTCGTACACGTATTGGAATTTCATGTTTGTTTTCGACGAATTACTGGGTATCTTATCTTCGTGACTATAACAAAAAATCCCACAAAATCCTCCCTCTACCTTTAAACATTATCTACTTTGAAATATATACATAAAGACACGCCACAGCATACAGAGGTGTCAGATGTATCTGTTTGCAACTTCAACTAAGCTTAATAGAAGTTGACCTTGTTTCGTTCTTATCATATACTGTATATCACAATATACAAATAATACTTATGGTATATGGCTTAGATACAAAAGGCGCTGTAGAAATCGCATTCCAGAATATGAAAGCAAAACATATATGAAAGCAGACAGGTGCATCAATAAATTATGGTACGACATAGTCAGTGGTTGTTGACTGTCTACCTGTTATTTTGCACTGCAATGATTATAATCTTTCGATTGAAGCGAGTGACGTTTATGCAAAAGGTGTGGTACCTTAGCATATGATGAGGAGATATACATAACTATTAATATGAAAAATACAACCATTTGGGTGTAAGAGGACATAGGTTGCTTGAAACACAAAACATGTGCGGGGTAGATATGCTTACGCTATGACTGAACGCACGATTAATTAATTAATTATCATAGTATATGGGGAAAATCATGTCGAAATCACAAAAGATGCTTAAAGATTCACTGAACTTCCAAATTGTCCAGGTAACAAATTTTATATTCATAAAAATTGTTGGTTACTCATAGGGATACATGAACGAGTGATTTTGATCTCTCATGTAAACAGTCTAGTGTTTTATTACTATTGTATCAGACTAATAATTCCATTCAAAGGATGATTTAAGTACCCGGTTTATTATCTTTGTCCAAAGAAGTATTGATGATTTTATGTGAGTGGAGATCAACAACATTTTCATCCAGTTAAGATTCAGAGTTTCTTCGACACTCAAGAGTCGAGGTTATGCGTGCGCTACATAAAACGACTGTCATGATTTTCAAAGACACATAATACAACTGAGACACAAGTTATGTGTGTGGAAGTTAAAGAAGATCTGGTTTGGTGGGCCCTTTGTTTCACAGCGTGTAATGGAATATATGGTGTTAGAGGACTGGCTATCTTGATGACATTTACAGAGTGTAATGCACGTATGCATCTTTGTGGAGGCGGGATTCGTGCTTTCATTAACGAATTTCCATCGGTAGTGTCAAGTATCAGCGTGTTTACATAAGCATTAGAGTCACAGACAATATTAGCTGATCTTAAGCTATGGGGATCTGAGTTACGATTAACGAAGATCATGACCAGTCGTTGCAATATCTCTTCGGTAAAAGCTATTGATTCAGGTTTCTCTTTAGGCAGTTTTATCCTATATTGTCTTATGGAGATTTACTCTGAGGCCGCACTTTATGAGTTTTAGGCTCGTGCCTGTCATATTCTTTAGGTAAGAAAATATAGTGCCAGATTGTCAATCCAGACGGTACTTAAGTCAAAGGCAAGGATCTTTGTCTTGGAAATATCGGAAGAATTTGAGGATAGAAAAGTTATTGATGACAGAGTCAGGTATTCTCGTGACTATAACATATGCCTTACTTCATAATTAGATATAGATTTGGTGTGAGGAAACAATATTTTACAATTCTCTACGTGCATAGTGAACTCACAGTATGTATCTTGCTTTGAAATTACCCTTTAGGACAAGATAATAGTTTCTTTATCTTACATAATTTGATATTCGATTGTTACAGTATAAAGTTAAAAAATCAAGTTGCAATGAAATCATATTTATTATTCTGTAATAATCGTATATGAACAATTGTATAAGATTCGATTGCCAGAGTGTTCAGGATAAGAGAGACCAATTTGGAAGCCTTTCCTGTGTGGAAATATACCATCTTCTCTCCAAAATTACGTTAGGTTATGCCAATGTTGGCTCTAAATATGTTCAAATAAATATTGTCATTAATGATTTGCATATTATGTCAGCTGGGGAACTTTTAAGCTTTATGATAACGCAATTACTCTAATTCATAAGCTCTTCTGGACAAATATAATAATAGCCATAATTCTTCATCCAGTATTTTAAGAAGGAATTCGTAGACTTATGGTTGAGAAGAAACATTTAAATTATTGTCTTCATCGTAAAGAACATAAAACGTTTAGAGAAGTATATGCGTTTAAACATGTCTGTGTAGGGGTAGGTAGATTTACATTTAGCATTGATTTGAGTGCTGACGCAATTATTTTTTTGTATAAATTATATGTTGCAATTAAAATGTTTCTAAAATATACAATAAAATGACGTTTGTTCTTGCAAATATGAGTGTGTAGCAGTGTTTGTTTTGAGGATGTATGGCTCTCTTTAATATTTTTCCCTTTTTTTGTGAGAAAACTGTTTCTTTAATGAAGTAAAATTTGTATTTTACAATAGTAACAGTGGCTGCGTCTACGGTATTCCTCTGTGTTATGTTAGGATGCACTGGCTAAAGTTATTCTATCTAATGGTCTGTTATGAGCCCAATAAACAATACCGCTTGAAACTGGCCATGCTCCTACATACATCATTGGGCATTAGCGATAGCTAGATGTGGTTATTCTATGCGTCCAACAACAAGGAGCAACACTCCATTATTTATGCTGTTGTTAGCGATTTTTCGCGTCATTTACGAATTGTTACTACTAGTGATACATAGCTGTGGGTCACGGCCAGTGGTCACTCGAACGATAAGATCCTGTCTCTAAAGCAGTATTACTTTCCTTAAGATTTCCCAATTTCCAATGCTTTGGCTGATAGGGATATTTTTCGGTGAAATAAGAAGTTGCTCTTTTACATCCACAATTAACATTTAGTAGACATAACAAGTAAGAAAATATTTACCTATAGGGTAGAAATAAAGTTTTTGAAGCGCCCCGTTCTTTTGACCATACTGTTTAACATTATCGTAAAGGAGGAATACGTTACATGCCAAAAAGTAATTATATGTTTCGCTGCCAGTGACATATGATAGATATAACAGCTAAGGCGATTAGATTACTATCAAATGTTATGCCACAGTATCCATCTCTTGCTTGAAAAGCAATTCAATGCTTTTAAAAACAAATACATATTACCATATAACTGACCCTGAATTATTGATCAAATACGGCCTTTAATTAACTACTTTCCACTTAAGTTCCTTTCAGCATACGTAATCCCACTGTACGTGGGAAGGCCAATATTAGGTCCCCAAACACTTTGTTAGTGCTTGTGTATACCTCCCAGTGTGAAAGATTGATCCTTAGAACATAATTATCATAAGGTTTTTTAATAAAAAAATTGAGGCTTTATAATTCATAGGCAGTAGGAAGGATGCATCGTCAGGTAAGATCTTTAATTTCAGGATGATTTTGATTTATCACGAACACTCTAGGTTCCCTTCCCTGCTGAAACTATGAATAAAGCTATCAATAAATGCTATAAAAAGGGGTAGGTGTGGGTGTTTCATGTCTCATAATTCTGTATAAATCTAACGCTTCATGTTTGTGGTCTGTGATTGCTATGCATTATTACTTTTAGTTTAGACCAAACACTGAAAATTTGCACCAATTTGTTCATTATTGGGGTGTAATAAAGTTATAAACAGATACATGTCAAGTACCCTTTCATGCTTTGCAACTTCGACAGTCATTGCTACAAATTCCTATAGTTTAAGAATTCGAGTATCTACCGATGCTTCAGTTTGTATTGCCAGTTTATACTGGTCTTTCTGTATTATTCTATATGCTCTGTGCTATATTCATTATAGACGCATGGTATTTTCTCTGTGTATACCAAGAACTTTGGATACAGTTTGACACCGTCTAATAGAAATTGCTCCTAATCGCCCAGTCTTATTCATCAAGGTTCCAATGACCCATTTAGTACCAGAAACATTGTCAGTTCTTTATGGTGTTTGAAACCTTCATGTAATATTTAATTATTGGTTAGTTATATGTGCTGTAAAGACTCGGATGTTATGGTGAGTGAGTAGAATTCTGTGGAGATAGGTAAGTCTCTGAATTTGTAAACGATGCCAAAGATTGCACGTTTTAGCTGAAGAGAGCTAGTTAGGTCATCACAATTCATTAGTATCTGAAACAATTGTATTGCAGCGTCATAACGATGCGCATCCCTATCAGACAGAAGGAGAGAATATATTTTTTTCAAGGACATTCCGGGTGCACTCGAAACCTTTAACACCGCAAGCGTTTTGTTTACCTCTATATATCACTGCACGGAATTTTCTCATTTAATGTTGTTTACATAGCTCTTAATTTATTTGAACATGAGCAGTAAATAAAACTTTTTTGTAGTTTGTTGTTGTTGTTGTGGGGTTTAACGCCATTTTTCAGCACATGAAAGGCTATGCATGGCAGCCAGTATTAATGGTGGAGGAAGAACCCAGGAAGAACCACCGACCCAGGATAAGCTACTGGCAAGCTTTCTCACATATCCACATTGGCCGAATTCTAGACTCGAACCCACGCAAACAGAGGTGAGATGGCCGTGATCCGTAACGGAGAGCGCTTTAGACCACTCGGCCACTCGGGGCCCCTTTGTAGTATGCACTTGTAGGTAGATGGAGAAGATTTTGATCTTGTAGTAGGGACTTTGGCAAGATCCATCTGTCCTATATGTTAGATATTATACATTGCATGCTAAAACTGACTTTATAACACTTAGGCTTAGCGAAAAGCACCGTATAAAAGGTTTTGCATGTGACCGGCATATCCATTTCGTCTTTGTATCCAACTACTGATGACTGACCTCACATTCAAGAAAGCAAAGCAGACTTAGCATCAAAAAACACATTGCATATGACGTTAGCGCGGTAGGATATATTAAAGTGGTAAAGACTATTACAAACAGGTGTAAATTTTAGCATTCGGTCATTATTTGATCAAAATTGGTAAAAGTGTGACCGAGAACCATACTAAAAATATTCATTGGTCCAGTGTTTGAAACTAAACATCGGTTCAGACTAAATACTTGGTTGCAAAATTATCTACTGATATTGTGTTTTGTTTGCTCTATTACTGCAAAAATAAGTCGTGCAATGATGCTACTGATAAAATAATTACCTTAAATTGTCTTCTTTTCAAGAGTGATGGTAAAAATTTTGCAACCAAAATAACTTCATATGCCAGTAGGAACCTGAGACTGGAGAGCGATTGAACCGAGCAAGAGCATGAGAGAGAGAGAGAGAGAGATGTTCAGTTTGACGCATTTTTCACCACATGAAAGGGCACGCACACATACACAGCGGCCAGAAAATTTTCCAAGGGACAGACTTGGGAAGACCACCAACCCACGGGAAGTTATTGGCAATCCTTATCATATAGCCACGTTGATGACGTTTGCGAGTGATCTGTAAAGGCGAACACTTTATATCGCTAGGCCACATGTCCCTGTGAAGTTGTACACACACACACACAGAGTTGTAATTGTGTTTGATATGACTTTCCTAATGGAGTATTCAACTCTTTTTCTTAAAAAATCTTGACGCAGTAATTGGAAAAATGATAAATATATAACAATCATGTAGATCAAGGTCCTAATTTTCAACGTCCACGAAATGATAAAAAGAGCTTAAATTTGTCTAATGCTGTTATCAGTACAAATCGCTAGAGCGTTCACTTTCATCCAGATTAGGTTTTAACATCTAGCAGATCATAGTGTAAACAAGCAGGTACTACACGAAAGAGGTATAATTATGACAGATAAGCTTCTGCAAAGAGCTGAAGAGACACTAGAACGGGTTTGTTTATTTAAAGAATGCACGATTCTACCTACCATGAACATAACTATGGTGTACTATTGTGAGCGACTGCAGACGATGTAAATCAACTGGTCTAAACATTTTAAACTGAACATAGAATATGACAAGTCACACAGTTGTAAAATTAGTACAAGCGAATACATTCAATACGAGTATTGATGTAAATACAGCAATCAGCATCTAGACTACAATGGTCGAACTACAGGCTCGCTGGTAAAAATTTTTTAACCCATGCTCATTCAGAATTTCAGTACTTATAACAACAGTTAAATTACTATAGAATATATGACCCACGAACATTTGCATTTTCGGTCGCATACGGTGTTGAAGATGCTATACAACCTTGGTCTAGACGAATCAAACTTAATTGTTCAAAAGAAACTAGTCTGAAAGTTGTTATATTAGTAGAAATGGGGGACATCATCATTTGGGGGTAAAATGAGAGGTGTAATGCTCAAAATGTCCTATTAGTAAGGTACAGAGCCCCAGAGAGGACACGAGGTAAAAATTCGTTCCCTCAAATTAATATTTCGTTCCATCAAATTAACATTTCGTTCCCTCAAATTGCTAATTCGTTCGCGCAAGTTATCTTGTTCCCTCGTGTTATTACTCGTTCCCTCAAATTAATAATTTGTTCCCTTAAGTTAGCATTTCGTTCCCTCAATTTGCTAACTCGTTCGCACAAGTTATTATTTTGTTTCCTCAAGTTATTAACTTGTTACCTCAAATTAATTTTCTATTAATAGAAACATTGAATTCGTCTGCAGCGTAATTGTAACAGAACGGAAACCGAGTGGGTTTTGGACTAAATGAATAACGCAAACACATTGTGATGGACGATGGAAATTCATACAATGAACTAATAAAAAAAAAATATG
This sequence comes from Sinohyriopsis cumingii, assembly GCA_028554795.2. Lineage (NCBI taxonomy): Eukaryota > Metazoa > Mollusca > Bivalvia > Unionida > Unionidae > Sinohyriopsis > Sinohyriopsis cumingii. Next base: position 139,605,059 of record CM068827.1, on the reverse strand, counting down.
GTGTATAAATACAATGATTCTCTCACGCTCTCAACATACGATTGATCCAATTACTCTTACACAAACATTCACAAATTGAAAGAAATATGATTCATGTAATCTTCACGTATGGAAAGTGGGATTCAAATAATACTCAAGGAATTCAAATATGTTTCAAATAATAGTATGCAACGTGAGATTTACATAATCTCCTGGAATACAAATAAGATTCAAAATAATCTCATGCAATGGAAAATGTACTCAATCGAAACATCAATTGATCAAACATATGCCTCTTGACACTTGTACAGTCGTATGATTCCTAAACTGATGAACCACACAGTTTCAGAGTCCTTGGGTTGGCCCACAGTTATCGGCCGCTCACACCCTTCACTGATCCACCACATGTACAGATACACATGCGTATAGATAGCAAGCAGCCCTGAACAGCTTCAGTCAGCTCTTAACAGCCAACAGCTACAATAAAACCAAACTGGTCATAATAATGGGTTATGAAAAAAATTATTTAGATATATGCTAATAAATTAAACTCTAATAGCAACTTGTAATTCAAAGTTCACAACGTTTCAAATCTGCGTTGTAATAAATGCATCATTACACGATATGACATTAAAACCTGAATAAGCTTCACATATCAAATAAAATATGAATTTAACACTTACCCCTATGGCTGGAGAGCACAATGGAGAACGTTCACTCCTTGACGAGGTCCAAAACGACAAGTGTCGGTTAGAAATGGAATCTACCTTAAATCCTTAAGAGAGTGAGTAATAGTCAGGGTAAAAACCGGTGACAAGAGCCATATGGACAATGTTTTCAACTCTATGGTGCATCCCTTCTTGAATTACAGAACAGCGGTAGATGCAAAAGTAATTTTTTTTTTTACTTAGCATTAACTCGATCCAACTTTAGGAATCCTGTTCCATGCAAGAATTAGACATTGTCTTGTTCACTGCACATACATGGTATACATCCGACTCTATTTTCAAAATATGTAAACTATACGGCACACGCGTCAACGCCGAAATATGATTGGCTCAAAAGGTTATACTTATTATCATGGGAGCACGGAAGTGTCCAGAATGAAAAACTTCGCGAAAATCGCACGTTTCGGAGCCCGTAACTTCAGTTTGGTACAACGCAGAAAAGTCAATGATGGCTTGATGGATAGAAAAATATATCAGAAGTAAAACAAGCCATACAGTATGGCCGTGTGCCTTTAAAGACGGAAATAGCAGAAGGAAATCGGGGGTCATGGGTGGAGCGAAGTATTTGGAAGTTCCGTACCTTCTCTCTTATATATTATGATAGAGAAGGTCCTATGTTAAAACGGGTCATGGGGGTAATCTAAGGTATTTTTGTCACTCTGTATGATTTTTTTCCTTTAGATTTTTTTTTCTTAACATCATGCTCGCGTCGAACACCTGTGAGCAACACCGGCCACCCAAGTAATGATGCTGTCAACCCCCACCCCCACAACAAAGAAATTTCTAACTGCACAGCAACAGACTGTAGTATATCAAGTTTCCAAACGTGTAATATTCAGCAGAATCAGATTATCAGCAACCCATTCTAGGAGAATTATTGAAAGTGACACTGACAGTCAGTAGGAATAGCGAAATATGGACATAAACGATATCAATGAAATGTGGTTAAGGTTAAATTGTTTAATTACCTATTGTTCCTTCACTGCTTTGATGTTTTTGGCTTGAATCGTACTTTTGCTATAGATACAAATGGCCGCCCTGTTACTGTTCATGACAACGAACGCTGCAAATTCAATGTTTGCATGCATATTATAAAAAATATTTTGAATGTTAACTATCAGCCTTGTGTTTTCATTTCATTTAATATTGCTAATGGAAACATACAGGAATTAATATGAATGAACTGGACAGGAAATTATGAATCACTACAGAACTTCTTTTTGAGCGTACATATATGCAAGGGGTTGTGAAGAGTTCACTCCCCTAAAGTGCACTGTTTGTGGACGTCAGTTTTATCTCCCTTATAAAATGAAAACTTTGATGTATAAACAGAGCCGACGCTACCATATAGGCAAACTAGGCAGCCGCCTAGGGCGCTGATTTCAGGGGGCGCATTTTTTTTTTATTGTTTATAAATTTGGAAATTGATATGGGGGGGGGGGGGGGCGCCAGAATCTAACCCTGCCTAGGGCGCCAGATAGTCTGGCCGGGTCTGGCGCCGGTGTAGTGTTAAATTCTGACCCTCGTTGAATTCTGACCCGCCGGGTCATTTTTCAACGACCGTGATCAAAATTTAACGTTAAAATCTGACCCTTTTTAAATGTCCTGTTAAATAACGACCCACATGCAGTATAACATTTTGACCCTCGTTGAATTCTGACCCGGTCGGTAATTTTTCAACGTGATCAAAATTTCACGTTAAAAACTGACCCTTTTTTAATGTCTTGTTAAATAACGACCCTTTCAGGTGAAATTATGACCTTAGGGTAAAATGTTCTGTTATCAAAACTTAACGTTGATTTTTGAACCACTTCTAAAGTGAAATCAACTTATTACTCACTGAGCTGTGTCTTTCTTAATTTGTTTTTTCTTTTAAGGAAACAATTGTGTACAATAGAATGTTGTTAATCTGTCACTATCGTAATTCTCTCCGTTATACTTTTTTTTTAAAATGTCACTATCGTAATTCTCTCCGTTATACTTTTTTTTTTAAATGTCCCAAAATGCGGAACATTTTCAAAATAGCTGAACTTTGCTTTGGACAAATTAGACAAACTGATAAATGAATGACTATGTTTCACTTCGGTAAAGTCGCAAGGTTCAACAGGGCAGGTAAACAACTGAACAGTATATTAGCGATGATCAGGAGAGTAGCTGCCTACAAGGCAGCTGCCTACACAGAATTATGACGATTTTTTTCAATGGTTTAAGTTTCACTCACGAAATCGATATGAAATCTATATTTATGTAATACAATACATACGGAAAAGAGGATTCATTAGAAGCAAAAACACGAACAAGATAGTAGCAAACTCGATTTTATTGAGTCTGTTCATAAGAATTTGATGTTTTCTTTTTACTTTTACAGTATTAAACAGTACCAAGGTTCAGAAAGTCTCAACAAGATGCATGAAATGCTATCTCAGAGCCTCTAGATTGTAACAATGTTGCCCCGTACCCACACACACCCCACTCTTCCAGCAGTTCGAGGCTTCGCCGTTCAATATGCCTAATCATAAATCATATACTAGCTACGTCCCTGAGGATAATTATAACAGTAAATAAGAACCCGTGAATACTGAATAAACCTTCTACAGTCGGTTTAAAGATGCATACTAATGAACGACTTTGTCTATTTGTTACTGTAGGTAGATCGGGTAAAATTAGGATTTTATTAAATGAAAATGCAGGTTATATAATATATATAAGAATTAACGTTCAGTTTAAAGTTTGTGATGGATCAATTGCCTAGGCGGTTCAGCGTATTATTTAAGAAAACCATATATATATATATATATATATATATATATATATATATATATATATATATATATATATATATATATATATATATATATATATATATGTTTAGTATGTGTATAAGCGTTCGAATCCCAGTGAGGGCACTCTTTTATTAATTTATTTCAAATTCAATTTTGAAGTATTGATATGCAATTTGTTCTAACGTTTTCTAGTTTATAATGTATTTTTGAAATTATTTTTGGGAAATGCATATTATTTTATTTTCATAAACATTCTGCATTTTAAATTACAAAATAATATTCAAGCGATACGACAAAAAAGGCGTGGCGATGTAACTCTTGTTAGACCTAATATGCCGTGTATGTTTCTGAAGTGACCGCGCCTTCGCTTGCGGTTTATATATACGTGCATTTAAGACATTTTGATACGATCTTAAAATTGCACACCGGTGCTCTTAAAATCGATAATGCTAACTGTTTTGTTATGATATTACATCAAATAAAAATCTCAGATATGCATCGGCATGTATTATGCATTATATATATATTTTAAAAAATCATATCGATTGGGAATAGAACCAATGACCCTTTCTTGATAGACAAGAATTTAAAAAGCTTACAATGGCACGCATTTTAATGCGAATCATTTCAACTGTTATCAATATACATGGGTATAACTTATCTCTCTATAAATACACCAATGTTTATAACGGTTATCATGCAACTATCGGCCGACAATACAGAGAAGCAGAGATCAATTGACAATGTTTACGTTTATACCAAATGTAAACAATATATATATTTAAATTTTAAAAATACATTGCTTAATTTTATTACAAGAAAAACTTAAAACCCGCGGCCGTAAAATATCGCTAATTTAGCACGATTTACCTGTATTAAAAGATCTCCAAAAATGGCTTCCTTCACTTGGAATTAAATTACATTGTGCTTGGGTAGCGAACATTCCATTAATCTTTTAAATTCTGACGAATACAATTGAATAGTTGGGAGCAATCAAGTTTCCAAAAAGCAAGCAAAATCTCTTAAGTTTTTGCTACATTTAAACTAGTATTATGTATTATTTGTTCAAAATCCCTCAGCATGTAAGGGTGATATGGAGCGGAAACCAAATATACAGTCTATTGGACCTTTGATCACAAAATATCACATTTAGCATGAACCGACAAGACTGGAATCGGCTCTCTGAGCATAATCTCAACCACAGCCACAGACTCTTCCACCAGTAGTACAGTTACCTGTGGTTCGCCCAACTAAAAGCTGGGAAGAAGAAATAAGGAGGCCACAACATCCTAGACTGCGACATAGAAGAAGAGAGAGGGAAGTTTATATTATCCCAGAGACAGAAGATTGGGGTGCTGAGGCTAATCATCAAGCCTCTGCACTCCCATCTACTACAGTCAACTGGGATAATTACTGGAGCAGAAGATGTGTTTGTGGAGCAAGACCTGGAAGGTGTCATCACTAACAGGTGTATGTGAGTTCCAAAACACAGCCCTTTTCAGGGCTAACCAAAAACTCTAGAAAAGAAACACTATTCAATTTGCCAATGTGAGAATGTGGAGTAGTGTTTATATAAACACTCCCTCCTTTCATGGTGTAATTGTGTGTGTGTGTGTGTGTGTGTGTTTATGTGTTTGTAAGCGCTCACGTACGTTTGAGTGGATGATAGATTATTGGGTTTTGTAAGCGATGAAGTACGTTTGTGTAGATAGTAAAGAGTATGGATTTTTAAACCTTCACGTGTATGGATAGTATATTATAGTTATGTTTCTGCTTTTCCGTGGGTGGATAGTAGATTGTGGTTATGTTTTTAGCTTCTCCCGTGTGTGGATGCTAGATTTTGGGGTTTGATTTGGCATCTCTGCGTGTGTGGGTAGTAAATGGTGGGTTTGTTTCTGCTTCTTGGCATGTGTGGATGGTAGATTGTATGGTTTGATTTGGCATCTCTGCGTGTGTGGATAGTAAATGGTGGGTTTGTTTCTGCTTCTTAACGTGTGTGAATGGTAAATTTTGGGTTTGATTTGCCTTCTTCTCGTGTGTGGATAGTAGATTGTGGTTATGTTTTGGCTTCTCAGCGTGTGTGGATAGTATACAATGGTTATGTTTCTGCTTCTCCGTGTGTGGATAGTAGATTATTGGGGTTTGTAAGCGCTCACGTAGGTTTGTGTGGATAGTAGAGTGTGTGGTTGTTTAACTTTCCTTTTGTGTTAATAGTATAATTGGGTTTTGTTTTTGCTTCCCGGTGTTTGTGAATAGTATAGTTAGGGTTTAATTTGGCTTCTCCCCGTGTGTGGATAGTATAGTTTGGGTTTGATTTGACTTCTCCGCGTGTGTGGATAGTAGAATTTGTGTTCAATTTGGCATCTGTGTGTGTATGGATAGTAAATGGTGTGTTTGTTTCTGCTTCTTGACGTGTGTGAATGGTACATTTTGGGTTTGATTTGGCTTCTCAGCGTGTGTGGACAGTATATTATGGTTATGTTTCTGCTTCTCAGCGTGTGTGGATAGTAGATTGTGGTTATGTTGTTAGCTTCTCCCGTGTGTGAATGGTAAATTTTGGGGTTTGATTTGGCATCTCTGCGTGTGTGGATAGTAAATGGTGGGTTTGCTTCTGCTTCTTGGCGTGTGTGTATGGTAGATTTTGGGGTTTGATTTGGCATCTCTGCGTGTGTGGATAGTATATAATGTGGTTAGTTTTTTTGTCTCATTACCTTTGTGTGAATAGTAGATAATATGAGAAGACAAAAGTAGGGGATGTTTTCCTTCACGTCCGTGCTTTAGATATAAATGTAAAAGGGCCCGTCATTCGCGCCATTCTACGGAATAAGCGAAAAGAAGATGGTAGCAGTATCTGACTTGTTTAACCAGTTGAAGGAGAGTTGGCATTGGATGATAGATCCGGAGTATGTAGTGGAAAGACTTGAAAGAGAATGGAAGTTCCCAGGCAGCTTGGAATTTGCGAACAATCTGAAAATAGCCAGGGAGAACATTGAAGGGATGATAGAAGAAGATGTAAAGAAGTTGAGAGGTTTCATCTCGCCTGAATATGTAAGAGTCGGAACATTGAAGCAGTCTCTTGAAATTGTTATCAAAGTCAGGTGTTTTTTTGATGATATCTTCAAGTTGACATAGTGGGCTTTTGTCAAAAGGGGACGGGACCAAGTCCATAAAGCAGAAGAAATTATTAAAAGGGTCTTGGAAGAAGAAGTCAAGAACGTTAAAGACACATGGGCAAAAGATAGGAAAGAACAAGAGAACAGAAAGAAAAAAGAAGCATTTGAGAGAATGAATAAAAACTGGATGAATGTCCAAGAGAAATGTAGAGCGATAGGTCATCCAGACCGGATTCTTGAGTCGGAACACAAAAAGAAAGGAATATTGGGAACATTTAGGAGATGGATAAAGAAATGGAGAAAGTAGAAGAAGAAAAAGCAGAAGAACCAAATGACTTTCATGCCTAACCCTCCAAAAAAATTATTTTTTAAATGTCGTATCAGTGTTTATAATCCACGATATATTCCCATGTTTATTTCCCCTTGACATCAGGCAGGCCCATGATATATTCCTATGTTAATTTTCCCTTGACGCTATACAGGCCCAGGTTGTACTTCAAAGTACTTGTCGCTGTATCGTCCCACGGGACCTTGTAATGGTAATTCCCATTGTCGCTATAACTCTTGTCGCCATATCGTCCCAGGGTGGTTTGTAATGCTAATTCCCATTGTCGCTATAAATCTTGTCGCCATATCGTCCCAGGGTGGTTTGTAATACTAATTCCCATTATCGCCCTATCGTCCCACTATACTACTCTGACGTCTTTCTTTAAATGTTGGTCTACATCTGAAAGTGTTCTACAGACGTAAGCCATAATCTTTCCATTATTAGTTAATAATGTGCCTAGACCGACAGGAGTTGCATGTACAAGTAATTGCGTTTCCTTATTAGGATCGAATTACGCTATTATTGCGTTATTTTATTAAATTCTGTTTGAGTTTTTCAAACGCTTTATCGTTTTTCACTCCATTCCCATGGTTGATTTTGTTTGGTTAAGGCTCGAAGAGGGTCATTGATTGTTTGATGGAACGCAGCAGGCGAAGTACAAACAAAATTAGATTACATTCATTTCAAATATAGAAGATAACTATATTCATAATTTCATTACTACATGTACTGCATTACATTGATTTTGTTGATTTTATACATACTAAGCATTTCCTTATTGACGATTCACAAGCCCATGTATGCATAACTTAAAACAATTATCCGTTAAAAAATGACCCGGAAATCTGATCAAAATTCAACGCTGCGATCAGTTTTCAACGACTGTGAAAATCAAAATTCAACGTTAAGAACTGACCCTGGGTCAACTTTCAACGTTAAAAGCAGACCCGTAGGGCCAGAATTCAACGAGGGTCAAAATTTAACACTACACCGGCCCTGGGTATAAATAAAATATATGTATAGTATGTACGCTGTATCAATGATATACCACTCGTTGTATACATTTTTCATTAAAAGGAAACTCGGGCAAGCCTCGTTTCCTTTTAATGAAAAATTTATACATCTCGTGGTATATCACTGATACAGCGTACATACTATATATATATATATATATATATATATATATATATATATATATATATATATATATATATATATATATATATATATATATATATATATATATATATATATATGTTGCATACAAAGGAATATTTCTCCTGTAGAAATATTTTTCATCACGTGTATGCATTCTTACCTTATTGGAATGATCGGAAGTTTATTTTATAAAAAAAGAACATCAATAATAATGTTGTTGTAGGGCTCAACGCCATTTTTCAGCACATGATAGGCTATACATAGTGGCTGGTATAACTGGTGGAGGAAAAACCCCTTTAGCCGATCCTGAGATCTGAACCCACGCAGGCAGAGGTGAGATGGCAGTGATCTGGAACGGTGAGCGCTTTAGACCATTCGACCACTCGGGGCCAATAGTAATAATAATAATAATAATAATAATAATAATAAAATTATTATTAATAATACTGACGATGACAACAACGACGACGATGATGAGATGTGATCTCATAATTCTACAGGTAGGCACAAAAATGTTTTCTTGTATTTGTAACCTATTCGTCGTCGTTGCATTAGCTCATACAATCATTAGATTAACGGACATTATGGTGACTCTTTATGAGTTTAAAACAATTTCATTTCTTTATTTTTGTTACAGATGTATAAAAACGCTTTAATCCCCCTAGAGTCCCATAGAGTCCCAAACAGGACCCAATGAGATCTTAAAACAGTCCTTAGGGTCAAGGCAAAGGAAGCCGCCAACCACTTTGTCAATGGCATGGAATCTGAGCACGATGATGTCTAACTGCAGAGTGACATTCCACCATTGCGGTTAGCCGAGTAATTTTATCTTGTCTAAAAAGATATTTTTTCGCGCATATTTATCTTCTTTCATTTGAAGTTGTTGATGTTTTGTCCGTGGACATTTCTTAATCTTTACTCTAACTGAGATATATATATATATATATATATATATATATATATATATATATATATATATATATATATATATATATATATATATATATATATATATATATATATATATAATATTGCATTTACCTTGTCTGAGCAATAACTCCTACTGCATCACTTATTGGCTTGAAACTTGCGCCTAAAATGTTTTCTTCTAAACTGTGAATGGAGTCAAACAGTTGTGTATTATGTAATGATTTTCTTCTATATGTCGAATTTCGTTTTTTCGAAATGTCACCTGCCATGAGGATAAATGATTAGTATGTACTTGTATCGCGCACGAAAAGGTTTCCAGGACTGACTAGTGCTTACAATTTATCTTCATCCTTCTGGGCCAGTTTGTATCAGCTTCTGGGCCAGTTTGTATCAGCTTCTGGGCCAGTTTGTATCAGCTTCTGGGCCAGTTTGTATCAGCTTCTGGGCCAGTTTGTATCAGCTTCTGGGCCAGTTTGTATCAGCTTCTGGGCCAGTTTGTATCAGCTTCTGGGCCAGTTTGTATCAGCTTCTGGGCCAGTTTGTATCAGCTTCTGGGCCAGTTTGTATCAGCTTCTGGGCCAGTTTGTATCAGCTTCTGGGCCAGTTTGTATCAGCTTCTGGGCCAGTTTGTATCAGCTTCAGCACTATACCTATTGACAGAAAAATATCACTTTGTTTTAATGTTGGGATTAATATTTATTTGGCAAGACAATTGGTCTCATTGACCAGATTTCTAGGACTGATTGGTCAGATATTTATATAACTTTTTCAGGATTTATTCAAACTTGCTTGTCATCATGTCCACCATCTCTGTCCGGGCTGCAACATCGATATTACTGTACATAGTCATGTCACATATAATTTGCATGTATCCTGTATAAACATTTCTTTAGAGCAAAACATCTGAGTAACCTTGATATACTTTTCATTATTTAATGAAACTTCTTCTAAACTATTCCTAACAAATTCGTATGCTAGAATGAAAGCACTGAACACATCAAAACTGGGTCACTGTGAACTCCTGCCCTGTATGTATACTATTGCTACAAGACGTTTTGTGCTCTGATGTGAACACTTTAAGCTATTTATAGCAATTTGCATTGCAAGTGTATATATGGATTAAACTGTAACACTCCCATTAAACCTTGGTTACTGTAATTTAGTTTATAATTTCAGTTGAACAACTTTATTTTTTAAGGACCTAATGAAACGAGAGCATTTCTTAACCGTATTTTTAATTTCTTTACTACAAGGATTGAAAAGAAATAAATCAATGTAATTTAATGCTAGACATTTTTCCATTATTATTATTACAGAAATCCATATTTAGATGCTTTGGTGCGAGTCCTTGGGGTCAATGCACATGATGCAACTGAAGCACTTTTCAAGTTCAACAGATGAATATTCACCACACTACAAACAAATTTAAGTAATAAATAACGATATTTTATCAAAGACGATTCAATTTATTCTGAATAGTGTTTTAAGATGCTAAATTTCGTCATGCTTTCAAGGAAATTTACATAATTTAATTTCTTAAGCGTTTATTTACAGAAGTTCGATTAAGATTCAGTAAAATCTAGTCTATTGTATGGACTTTCCAGTGACTGTCCTTAAAACGAATAGACTTTAATACAATATTATTTCGGATTTTCGTCTGAACTTGCATTACTCATTATCGTGCGTTATACTCTGTATTCTTGTACCAGCTTTAGTTTCCCCCTTCTTCCTAGCTTGCTTTGATATAGGAGCACAAGTTTAATACTACCGTATCTTTACATTCACATTCCTTTATAAGTATAAAGTGTAAAACCAGTTTCAAAACTTAAAGCTAACGTTTAAATTGTAAGTACTTTACATAGAAAAGATTCATTTACTGTGAATACAGTACAATAGGTTACAAAACTAATTACGTCAATAGGTGTAAAACGGTTAGTTAATTATTTTTTTAATACAGGAGCACTGACATTGGTGTAGATGCAAAAAAACAAAAACTTCTTGGATTTGAACGGAAAGTAAAATCCATGGCATATAATGCCAATGATAGAGAGTCATTTCTGGGTAAGTAGATATTTCAACATGTACACTATAATATGAAGTTCCTAATATTACACTTGTAATATTAAATAAATGATTGACAAAAAATATCCACAATGAAATACGTTTATAATTTCAATATCTAGTATTACCAGCACGTACTTCTACAACAGCAGAACTCAGCCGATGTCAACGCGCAAAGTAAAAGTCGACGAGATTATATACATCGAAAGTTAATGCATGTTGCTCTGTCGTTGCTTTCGTCTAATTTGAAGGACGATGACCTTACATTATCAATAATTTTAGTTATCTTGTTTCACAGAATACTCTGGTCTTGATGACTCTGTGTTTTTGCCTCCTGACTTTAAATGGCATGGTATCAATCAAGATGCAAGGCATACCCTATTGACATCATTAGGTTGGTTATTAAAATAAAATAAAATAAAATAAAATAAAATAAAATAAAATAAAAACATAAATAAATTAATATTTTAAGCCAATAATATGAGTCAGGCACACTGCTTCTTTTTTATATAGCTTAAAAATGCAGAAATTTTGTTGTTATAAACAATGAAGTTTAGAACAAAATTTGTTTGTAACTTAAACCTTATTTCATTTATATAGAAGTTTTTGTGTCATATAAAACTCTCTCCACCGTCTATATCGATCACTTTGTAATGGGTCGTTAAATGCAATTGAAACGAGATAATTTAGTTCAAACAATCGATTTCAAGAAACGTGACCGCGTCGGGCACTGAATCCAGAACAACAGAGGCGCAACGTGAGCGTGTCATTGTGTGCTATACCGTTCGTCTGACTCTCCAACATACGGTACAATTATTCTAAGCTTTCAACCAATTGACAAATGAATGAAACATCGTACGTCATGCGTTTATATTATTTTTAACACAAAGCACAGGCATATCTCATTAGATCTGTCAGACTTGTCTACACCTCTCAAAACAAAAAGTGACAGTTGTACATGACCATAAGGTCAGTGAAACACACGAGCATTCATGTAAGAAAGGTAAGATTTCATAATATTTTACTTGCAGATAAGTAAATCATTTTTAATACATTTTAAAAGCATTTTGTTCCAATGTGGCAAATAGTGTGTGTGTGTGTGTGTGTGTGTGATTATGATTTTTAACGTAGCTTTGACATTTTTTCAGTCATATAGCTACGATGTATGCAATGTGTCAGTTTATATTGATGTCTAGCAATGAGGCATCATGCCGCGCATGATGTCCCACGCAGTCACATTATCCTGACACCAGACCGACCAGTCCTAACACTAACCTCTTAATGCTGAGCGCCAAGCGAGGCATCTGTTAGTACCATTTTTGTTGTTGTTGTTGTTGTGGGGTTTAACGCCATTTTTCAGCAAACGATAGGCTATGTATGGCGGCCAGTATTAATGGTGGAGGAAGAACCCGGGAAAACACCGGGAAGAACCACCGACCCACGAGAAGCTACTGGCAAGCTTTCTCACATACCCACATTGGTCGAATCCTAGACTCGAACCCACGCAGACAGAGGTGAGATGGCAGTGATCCGTAACGGAGAGCGCTTTAGACCACTCGGCCACTCGGGGCACCCAGTACCATTTTTGTAAGTCTTTGGTATGACTCGCCCGGGGTTCGAACCCACAACCTCCCGCTTCCGAGGCGGACGCTTTAACCACTAGGCCACTGGAGCTGTATTGGCAAATATTTATTATATTTGAAATGATTATAGTGCTTGGCAATTGATATAGTAAATGTTCTGATGCAGTCTTTGTGACAATCTTTGTAATATATTGCCTTTTTCATGACGTTATTGCTATTGATGGTGGTGGTTTGTTTCTTTCTGTGTTTTTCAAAGACATAACTCTGTTCAGTACAGCCTGAAAAGGTTTACATTTTCTCTCTGCATCTTCGTTAATTTTATCGCGAATCGGTAGCGTCGTTTCTACAAAAGGTACAATTTTACAACTCTAGGTAGATATATATATGACTAAATTGTATCTGTAAATGAGCCAGAGAGATACATGCAAGAAAAAAAAATTTAAAATTACCATATTTCCTTTAAAGCAAATACTATTTATAATTTCAACCCATGATTTAGGTTTCTCTTCGTAATGTGGAATATACATACAGCTCCTTTCCAATGACTATAGATTAAAGAGGGAAAAATACAAATAAAAATACAATTAAGAATTTGCTGTTGCTGCATACTTTAAACAATAACTTAAATGACGGACCCGCAATGTACTAATATATCAATATTTTATCGACATGGATGGTGGTCAATCAACTGACGGATGCCAATGCACTTGGACTGGTACTCTGTTTTTATGAGAACCTTCCCTTTCAATAAGAACAAAATCGTTTTTTTTCCCTGGTAAAGTGTGAGAGCTCTGAACCCCGACTTGTTTTCAAGAAAGCTGCAGACGGTATTAGCCCGAGTATCAATTGTCGGGTATTTTCTAAAAAATATTTAAATATTGTATATACACTCAAAATCCTTTTTTTTTTATCCTAGTGAAATCAAAGAATTATGCGAGTGATGTTTAGAACTCTTACATTGCTTTAGCCAGCAAAGTCTCTGCCACTGAAAAATGATCATGACGATTTCATTTGAGAGAGAGAGAGAGAGAGAAATGGGAGGGAGGGGGGATTCGGTGTTAGTAAGTTTATTATGTTTTACGGATGTGAATTATCTTCAATCAGCGAATAAAAAGTCGTTTTACATATTCTGTGCTTGAATTCAACACACACACACACACTTCAAGTTTACCCTCACACAGAACTTAAACCCTTGGTCATATAATGTAAGCAATTAGGTCCACTACGACATTACAATTCCTAAATTTGCTGGGCATGAAGTGCCAATTTTAAAATGCATCTTGCTGTGTACCAAGGGTCATCTCCATTCTCCCAGGGTCGTACCTTCTGGGTGATAACTTGTAATCTAATGAGAATTTCGTCATATAACCATACACACGCAGATATATATATATATAAATGGTTTAATACATGTTCACTTCGTAACTTAGCTAACTTTAAATTTAATAAACTTGTTGCTTTCACTTCTTTTCGCTACCTAGTTTAAGACCACAGAATCATAACAGCCAAACAGAGGTGACAGACCCTACAATACTAATTTTAATATATATACATTACAGTAATATTATCATTCCTACTATCAACACAAAGCTTGTCACTGTTACAGCTTCTGTGCTGATGCTGATTATGCCTTATTAGTCACATTACTATAGTCATAACCTCAGTTGTATTTGTCTGACGAAGTAAACGATAAATTCTAATTAACTTTTCTTGGGGATAGTTTCTTCTAACGGACATTTCAAATTACAATCGGGTTTCATTTGTCTGGTTGGACACTGGTGTACGGGTGTGTGTGTGTGTGTGTGTGTATGTATGTATGTATGGATGCATGTATGTATGGATGCATGTATGTATGGATGCATGCATGCATGTATGTATGTATGTATGTATGCATGCATGTATTTATGTATGTACGTATGTGTACTGATTGAAGATAGAACAGTAGTGGATAGAATAGTTTATATACAGATTGGATTTAATACCTATTTTCAAAACTTTATTTGTTACATTCTTCACAGTGGTTGGTAAAAACAATTTTTTAAAATCAACATCGGGATTAGAATTACAATGCATGCTACAAGGATAAAAAAATGAGTATGTTCACATTTAGCTGGATAATTTTACATCAACATTCAATTAAAATATATTTACCTTTAACCAGCACATTGTTGGATAGAAGATGTTTTCCTCTCGTCATTATGAATATCAAGGTCTACAAACGTAGAGATCTTTTTGATCGGTATTGCGTTTACTCTTAAAATTCTTACAATTGTAAACAACGTGAAAGTTGTTGTTGTAGGGTTTAACCTCGTTTACAGCACAAGATAGGCTATACATTGCGGCAAGAATAAATGGTGGAGGAAGAACCCGGGAAAACACCAGAAAGAACCACCGACACACAAGAAGTTACTGGCAAGCTTTCTCACATACCAACATTAGCCGAACCCGAGACTCGAACCCACGCAGAGAAGTGGTATGGCAGTGATCCGTAACGGTGAACGCTTTAGACTACTCTACCACTCGAGGTCCCCCTCTCAGTATAAAATTCTTTTCAGCTTGCTGAAATAGTGACACAAATAACTAGAGCGATACAATATATTGATAACCAGACCAGTGTAAACACCTTAATCTCCGGTGACTTACGAAACAAGACGATTTTTCATCCTGTCATTTAAACACAAATTACCTTTCTGGAGACATAAATAGGATTTTTGTAATCAGTGTTCATCTTCAGCTTGGGATTATCTGTAATTGGATTAAAGTTTTAAGCTTGGATGAAGATGGATAATCAAAATAGTGTAAAAACGTTTACCTTTGATGACATACTTTGAAATACAAAAAGTTTGTTGGTTCTGTTGTTCAAGCATATGCCTGTGGGGTTTTCTAATCCATGTTCACGTGACAATAGCACGCCGAGTTGTCGCCCTTCTGGACTAAACAGAACAACATTACTGGACTGTTGACCACAGCAGTATATTATTCCATTCTTATCTACAGCGATTGCTACTAAGTCTTTAAGTTCACCTACTTCAAATTCGTCCAACGTGTCATCGCTCATATCTATGGTAATAATTTTGTCTCTGACTGCACCATAAATCTTTTGTCCAGCTGAGCTCATGGACATTTGCCTCCTGATGCCGCTTTCGTATGCCTGAATTATTTTGGTAAGTTCATATGATGCATTATACGTTAGTATTTTATCTGCACCGGTATAAACAATTAGGTTTTGCTGATAGGAAGCGAGTCCATAGCAGGCCTGCTCGTAATTTATGACCTTTACTTGCTGCAAGCTGTCAGTCACCGACACAAAGTGTATTCTGCCCCCAGCAGCAATCACCACAGTACTACGGTCAAGAATGCAAATGTTACTTCTGATATACAAATCTAAATGCGACAAAAAGTGAAAACGTTTGTCAAAAAGCTTAATCTTCCAGTTTCCGTCATCATACAGTACAATTCTTTTATCAGGAAGACATACACCAGTAGTAATGTTACATTCTTTTTTGTCACCGAGGGTTTCAACATTGAAAGTAACCACTGAATTCAGTTGAACACGTGATGGCATCATAAAGGACCCTTCAAATTGATAGGCATGTGCCAACTTTTGGATTCTATACACTTTACTTGATACTTTACCTAATGAGCATTCATTTTGCACCATTTGCAGATACTGGTTCCGCTGAAATTTAATTTTGATTTCGTTGGATCTACGTTCAATCATGTCATACTGTTGTAGGTGCTTTAGAAGTTGTTGCGATACTTTGGTCATTGTCACAAACAGTTTGCACCTGACCTGGGACTTTTTGGATTCGACTAACTTTTTGGATTCGACTAGCATTGCTTGAAAAGTTTCGATAGCTGCAATGGAACTTTTACATTCCACAACTTGATCAGAGATTATAATCATTTTGTTTTTGCATATCTGCTCTAGTTCTTGCATTAAAGTGGTCTCAGATTTGTCCACTTGCCCTTTTATAAAACTAGACCAATCCTTAATTGACTTAATAATATCCAACTTTTGCTGTTGAATGGTTTCGAGCGTTTTCTCCCTGTTCTTGGTCAATAAAAGAAACATCTTTCTCAGAACATCCAAGTTTTGAAGTGCTTGCTTGATGTTGTCTTGCACATCTGTCACATCAATGAGTCGATCTTCTACAGACACTAATTCTTCACACTTTCGATGATCCGGGAGAGCACATTTGATGCAGCAGAGCTCCCTGTGTTCTGAACAGAAATAATTTAATTTTTTGTTATGTTTTTGGCATTTATACATAGCGTCTTCCATTGAGTTCGAAATTTGGTGTTCCAGCACTGCGAGAATTGTGATTTGATGACCCTTGCTCATCTTGAATCTTTTGTGATAGTTGTAACAGGTTTGACAGAGATACTCGGAACACGTGACACAGAATGCCACAGAGATGTGCCATTCTTCGAGACTTGCGCATGGTTCGCAATACACTGGATTATCCATATCTGCCCGATTTGATGCAGAAGATGATGGTACAACGGAATTGTTAGGAAGCTGGGCGGCCCATTCATCCGGGTTCTCCTTTGTCGCGGGAGTTGGGATAAGGCCCCTACACAAGGGGCATGAGACTGTGACAGGCTGTGTCCCCTCCTTGCTTAGATCACTCGCATGTTTACATATGCACTTCTCACAAAATGTGTGCATGCATGGTAGGGATTTAAGAGATTTGAACGTTTCCAAACATATGGGACAACACAGCTGTTTCCTTGTACTGTCCTGTGCGTCTGACATTGTAGAATCAATTCTTGCTAAAGATATTGTCCACACTGTACTTGGGATGTGTGCACATGCAGATGGATTCTATTAAATAACATTTGAATATATGATCTCACTGAACATTTTATCACACTAAAAGCATCCGATATCTTGCTTGAATTAGTAGTACATGGTTCACTGTACATAGGTATATCATGTGTCGTGTGTCAATGCTCTATGTGCCCAGGATAAAGGTGTGAACGGCCAGTCTATTGCTGGCTCAAGGGATGGAGTGATATACGTTTGTTCAAGGCAGAACCTTAAGAGGCATGCTGGGACATGAAGCGTAACGTACTCAAGCTTTTTCATGAAGTAGTTTTCGTTTTCCCGAGTTTCTCGAGTTTTAAGGAAATGGCTGAGCGATGATCCAATTAATCGTGATATTTGCCGTCTTGTCATCTATGTTCACTGAAGTTACTTAAATAATGTAATCAACCATACAGTACAGCACTTTACCCATCAAAGGTTTGGTGGGGGTCAGTCGGGGTGTATACACATTTTTGTGTTATATGCTGGTCAGCTACCATAGTGTCGTACTCCCAAACATGCCTTAAACATGTAATAAAATCAATGCTAGTGACAACATAATATGTACACCCACACATCCGAACGAAAATATCAACAATCGTAAACTATGTTGAATTTTTTTTGGATTGCAAATACACCAGTATGAACTTTATAAAAACATCAATTTGGAATACCACCAGCTTGTGCTTAACCAGTTCTTATCTTAGATAATATACTACTCCGATGTAATTAGAATACTGCCTGGTTAATTATTAATATAGCACAATGTTATGATTAGAATAACACATCTGTATTAATTTAGCAAACTGATGTAATTAGAATTATGCATGGTATGCAATGTTATTCATATAGTACAATGATATGATTAGAATAACACATCTGTATTAATTTACCAAACTGATGTAATTAGAATTATGCATGGTTATTACTATAGTACAAAGATACAATTCAAATACCACCTCAGTATTAATATACCAAACTGATGTAATTAGAATAATGCATGGTTATTAATATACATAACACTGATGTAATTAGCACAATACCTGGTTTTATCAATAGCATTTTCCAAGCTATCTAAAATTTACAATAATACTTTCAGCGGCAAGAGATAAAAACGACACAATGGATTTTATATATATATATATATATATATATATATATATATATATATATATATATATATATATATATATATATTGAAATTTCAGTAAATATATTTATATATACAATCCATTTCATACAGTCTTAAACAGATCGCAGTGACTTGTTATCCAATCAGATGTTAGTTTTTGGTCTAAATTGTCGATACACATAAGTCTGCTATCTGGACACGCCTTAGTTGCCTCAAAAAGGTATATTATTAAAATGTAAATGTTCCATGTTATGGATATTATTACTCACCACATGCGAGTAAGGTTAAAATAAACATAATTTTATGAACAAGTGAGTATATACTGGAAATGCCACAAGTAGGAAGGCAATTTGTCTTTTGTTACAATTTTAAGCTAACTTTGGAGAATTATTATTAATGAACTATCTTTACAAGAATTCAGAGCATGTGCTAGTTGTTCATTAAATTGGTAAAGTAGTGCATTAAAATAATTACCAACGTAATTTTGAAACACTTCCCTGCATCTATTCTGCCTTTGAGGGCGTTAGGGGATGACGTCACAAAACGCATATATGTAGCAAATTGTAAGATTCACGAGTTATGAACGGTAACGATAAATCACTAAATAATGGCACAAGTGAGTTAAGATTTGGATATTGACTATCACAAATCCAATTAAAAAGTCTATGTAGGACTATTATTCTACATCAAAATGTCGATAATCTTTTGGGAGTTTTGATACATTTTAAAAAATAATTTGCAAATAATCAGCCGGGTGACTTTCAGATGAAGTATCTAAAAACGCGAAGTGTAATTAAACATTTATTGCTAAAGTCTCGTTGCAGTCAGTGATTCTCAACGTTTCACATTTTACCATAAACCTTTAATGCATTAGTTGTATTTCTGTAAAGTACTTTCTGTTTATTTCCCCATTACCCAGGCCCCTTGCCCTACCATACAGTTCTGAAGACATTCATACTTCAGGCCTTCCTTGTCATCCACTACAGTGTAGAATTTCATGCTGCCTTGAAAGAGATGATTCAGTGGGTGAAAGAGGGGAGGATATTCATCTATAGTCGTCGTAGCCATCGTCATCTATAATTATTATTAGTCCTGGTAGTAATGGTAAATGTTGTTGTTGTTGCTGTTGTAATAATGCTTATTGTTGTAATAGTACAAATGCTTCACCATTGAATGACATGTATCTGGAGTTCGCCAATCTTTAAAAGCCAATCTCAAGAGGCAATTGCTCGGGAACCCACGTTTATCGTGGGTATAACAACAGAGATTCTCTGGTTACTATGGAGACCATATAATATCTGTTATCTCTAGCGAGGCACATACAATCAAACAAAGTTCGAAGTAGGTTCAGTATGTGCTTCATACAAAATTCATTTTTAAATTTTAATATACAATGATGTAGTTTCCTGAAAGTTTATTGCCGGTTGTCATTTATGAATATCCATGAGTTTTAGTTCTTCTAAAACTCAGCTAAGGGTCTATTTTAATGCATTGTTTTTTAATTCTTTTTTTATATAGGGAAAAATCAAATATCGAGAAACGATAACGAATGGTTTCGACAATATGGTGGACGTCTTCATCGGTCTCTGTAAGGGGGAAAATATTGGAAAGGCTATTGTGAAATGTTAGAAAAAGCATGCATAAAATATAATTTTGCTTCTAATAGTCAACAGCTGTAAGTGTTACTATGGAAGCAGGCAGACTGAAATATAGTCCTGGCTTCATATGCTAGTTTTTAGGTTCAATATTTTAATTTTTGAAAGAAATGCCCCATTTTGAAAGCTATTTTATCGCATAGTGTATATACATATTAACCGCATGATACCATGCGATAAGTTGTTGTTGTTGTGGGGTTTAACGCCATTTTTCAGCACACGATAGGCTATACATGGCGGCCAGTATTAATGGTGGAGGAAGAACCAGGGAAAACCCCGGAAAGAACCACCGACCCACATGCGATAAGTTAACTCGCCGGCCCGCAATATCACACATCAACAACATTGACAAAAATCAGTATTAAGTGGTGAAAGACTGTTGAGTTATGTCACTTATAAACAGATTATCAGACCTGTTTTAAGAAAGATGATTTTTGAAAATGCTTTTGGTGAACAAGATACCGTATAAAGGATGCCTGATACTGTACAATTTTGATGCCAACTCCCTTCTGTAATAATCAACACGTAAATAAGTTACATGTATTGTTGTACATTTTATTTGCTGCAAATATTAAAACTTTGAAAACATTAAAGGTCTTAACTCATGCATTTTCTGTAATGAAGTAGATCGTTATTCAATCTTGTTATTAACGGGATTGGTAAAATCTATTTTATTTTCAGGGAGACTATTAAATGTATTACAGCTATCTGCCACGACTGCGTCGTGCATTTACGGAGCAAGAAAGATTAAGGACAACGGCACATCGTGTACGTGTCACTTATCGAAACATTTTTATAGAAAAAATTAGCCCAGACAAAAGTTACCTTTGTTTATTTTTCTTTTAACTCATTTTTGTTTCTGCATCCATTTTGGTTCTTCTGATTTCATTTTTATGTATTTGAATCTCTTGTACTCGTTGATGATAAGAGTAAACCATCCACGGCTGATTTCAATTTTACTATTCTCTTTGCTTATAATGTGATCGATACTTTTGAACTTAGTGATATTAAATGTTATTATTTCATTTTATTTTTAAATCTTTACATTAATTATCTTATGATTCAAAGCTTCTGAAACAATTCAAACAACTGCTGTGCTAAATCCGGTAAAGTTTGCATCCATTCCACATAAACATAGTCCAGCTGCTAAAATAACCTCAATCAGCTGAGGGAGTTTCAATACATGCCTCTAACCTTTTCAAAACTGTGTGTGCTATGTTGTATTTCTTTCTCATACCTTTGTAACGTTCGAACTCATTTAATAAGTATGTTGCCAGATTTAACTTATTGTAGATTTTGTTGTATTATTGTTGTCATTAATTGATTTTCACTAATTCTCGAAAATATGCATCACTATTAAGCCAATATAAATTAGCATGGCTTGTGTTTTATAACAGCTTTGTGACCTGGCTAAAAGAAGCTGTAACGATTAGCTTTACAACCTCTTCAATATTCACTGTTCACGTTTGACCAATTATAGACCTCTGTAGCTTTGTCATAAGTAAGATGTAGGCAAAAGTAAGAGCAGACATTAATGTTAGATAGTTAACTGATTCGATACTTTTTTCCCGTGTTTCTTTTCTTATTAACCTTGCAAGAAAAAATAGGAACGTATATTTTAATTTTACTTCTGCTTGTACTGTGTTAACACTTTAATCATGCAAAGCGTATGTGCCATCAAGCACTATATTGAGAACTCACTAACCGAAATGGAATGATAAACTTTGCACAGTCTTCGATGCCTTTTGATGATGATGGAGCAATTTTTACATATAGCGTGCTGTATGTAACCATTAGACTTACGCACATTGTCATTGTCCTTATTTTGTACGGAAAATTGAACAATAACCCAAATATTTCCTTAATTTAAATGAAACATGGAAATTTATTTTAAAGAATCTTTCAAAATTAAAATTAGAGAGAAATTCTTAAATTTAACAAATTATCCGTCCAAAACAACAAACGAGACCGAAATGATCTTGCTGTGGAAAATTCACACATTTAAAACGCACGATAGTTTCATTGTTAACCAATATATAATCATCACAAACATAAAATATGATAATGAGAATTACGTTATTTCTTTCTTGAAAATTAAAAATATGCACGTATTAAGTTACATTATATTCGAAACAAATATTCTTCGGAAAAAGGGCTTTATGTGATTTTATCATAAATGTTTTAAATTATAAGTCACAGCTGTTTTCAACATCTGAAGCGCTCTCCCCCACCCTAACACATACACCACTACCGTGGTTTTTTCAATTTTTGTTGTAAGAAACACCGTACTGTATAGTAATCTTCATTGCTATAAACAGGCAGAAAAATACTGAAATTCAGACATGTTGAAAGTTTGGGCATTTTATTCATTGCTTAATTTTTTTACAAACTAATCTTGTAATATCGCACAAATATTGTGAATACACTAAGAAGTGTAATATGCAAAATAAACTTGATCTGTCGAATCTTCAATTCACAAAAATCCTTTAAGGGCTGTAATGAACAAACTTTTATTTATTGCTCAATTAATAAATTAAAGTATTTGTTTAATTCATTACTTGGTTAACCTAGTAATTTACGGGTTTAAAATTATGTATTCACTTATGTCCCTCGTTACGCGATATTTTCACAAGTTCTTAAAATAATCAGAGAACGAAAGAGAACGTGACGAAAGTGAAAACATGAAAATTGTGACTCAATTTAGCTGAAGTGACTGAGAAGACAAATAATCTTAGTAAAAACTGCTTTTGAAGAAAATTTGATAAAATAATTTAAATGATTCACATTTTAGAGCTATCACATACACAAATGAGGATGGAAAAATATCCACGAGCTACTTCTGGTTAAAAACGAACTATACTGGAAAATGCCCGTGGCAACAGCTGAATGTCACGTGATACGAATATGGCCGCACTCCTTAAACAAGTTATGGAAAGATCTATGTAAACCATACTCCTCACGGTAGGCTGTCTCGGTATAGAAAGATAATACCTCTGCTACTTCGATATAAACTTAGTGGCAAAATGCCACCTGAAGAAAACCTTAAGCTTTGGCTACTGCATCACGTTCCATTCATACTACAATTTCTGCCAACACATATCGGGGCCCCGAGTGGCCGAGTGGTCTAAAGCGCTCTCCGTTACGTATCACTGCCATCTCACCTCTGTCTGCGTGGGTTCGAGTCTAGGATTCGGCTAACGCGGGTATGTGTGAAAGCTTGCCAGTAGCTTCTCGTGGGTCAGTGGTTCTTCTCGGGGTTTTCCCTGGTTCTTCCTCCACCATTAATACTGGCCGCCATGCATAGCCTATCGTGTGCTGAAATATGGCGTTAAACCAAGCAAACACATATCTACAATGACGTCAGTGTACTGATGTGACGACTCTGCCTAGTATGTAGGAAGCCAATGCCACGAATTCTTTAGTTGGAGAGACGAACACTGTAATGTCATTGTTTCAATGACGTCTGAATTTATCCTATAACGTAACAATGTAGTTCATCCGAAGTTCCTTAGATAGTCTTTTAGAACTAGATTTCCATCTCTGATACTGGATTTATGATGGGATCCAGTCAGTGGATGCGCATAGACGATGTTCTTAGTTTAGAAGTCAAAATGCCCTTAATCGGCGATATATTATAAAGAGTATGAGCTGTGGGGGCATGCAGTGTTAACATGTAAACTACTCACAAGACGGCGCTCTCGTTCACTTCAAGTACGCTTGACTTTGTCGCGTTGTTGTTGTTGTTGTTGTAGGGTTTAACGCCATTTTTCAGAACACGATAGGATATACATGGCGGCCAGTATTAATGTTGGATTAATGGTGGAGGAAGAACCCGGGAAAACACCGGAAAGAACCACCGACCCACGAGGAGCTACTGGCAAGCTTTCTCACATACCCACATTGGCCGAATCCGAGACTCGAACCCACGCAGACAGAGGACTTTGTCGCGTACAGCAGGGTTGCTATTGTGCGACTTATACCGAAAAGCAATGTCTACTTCTTTGCATGTATAGACGAGGGAAAGACATATTTATATGTTTTTCTCAGTGGCAGTGAACAGAGACAAAATTGTTGATAATTACAGACTAAAATTCTGCAAATGAGAAACAACACCAGTTTTTCTCGCCCAAAATCTGACAGCAACTAGAATTAGCAGGGAATCCCTCGTAGTTACTAAGTATAGTACAACTAGAATTAGAAAGGAATCCCTCGGAGTTACTAAGTAAAGTACATGGTGGTAGGGAATCCCTCGTAGTTACTAAGTAATGTACATTGTGGCAAGTTGCTGGCCTCTCTTTTCATGAATGAACCGTGGATAATATTATTTTAGTGAACAATAAAATAATGCATAGTATTAAATGCTGGAAATGCGAATATTGATTTCAGAAATTAATAAATCCAACATTCATAATTCGTACCAGCTTGTCGAGTAAGATATAAATACGACTGCAAACTATAGTCTGACTATACATCCCCGTTTGTTTGTATATCCCCTGCCGATTTCAATAATTAAAACGTTTAATGTGGTAAAATGTGCACAGAACTAAGTCAACTGAAACATTGATTTATAATTTCTAACCTGACTGTGACCAGAATGGCACAAATACTGGCATCCCTGCACCTTTCATGCTTATCGGACTTTCCATAATAACACAGCGCCATATTGCGTATACTATTGGCTAGTTTATTTCCATCAGACAACATATGACGTAGCTCATCCTGTTCGGTAACTGCCGCATAATTCTGTAAATTACATAACGTTAAGAGTTTGGAATTAGTTCCCTTTACACACATGAACATAGAAATTAAACCGCTTGTTAAATCCATGTGAAAGGCAAATTTGTTGTTGTCATTCTTTTCCTTTGCTTGATTCGACATTGTAAATATCGAAAGCAGGCGACTTATGTGTATCCGTCTGTAGTTGTGCACACACCCCTTTGCTTAAAATGGACTTGTCCAGGAACTGGAAATGGATCTCGAGCATGTGCGTCTATTAGATTGAAAACTTCCGTTAAGCATGAAACGCGCAGACAATGATGGTGTGCGGGCCACTCAACTCACAGTCACTTAGAAATTATAAATCAGTGAATGAATTGACTAAGTTCCTTGTAACTTTTATCACATTAAAGGTTTCCATTATTTAAATTGGTAAGGGGTACAAACAAACGGGTTGGTATAATCAAACTACAAACCAGGCACAATTAAATCTGACATTGTTCTTTGTGAAATTTGACTGTCATAATGGATAGCTCTGAAAAATCACGACTAATGTCAGAAAGCGAATGACAATATCTCTCAAAACATGAATGATACACAGAAAGATAAATAAATGCGATATGACACACTTCTACGGTTAAAACGTTCACACAGTCGATAAGAAGACAACTCCTAACAAGGCTGTATCCTATATGCCTATACTGGAAACTCCAGTAACTATATGTTTGCACATGAACCGATCCATGGACGAAAATCATGCAGTGAGGTCAGTTCATAATCACCGCTGACATCTAGCCTGTTTCACACAGTGAGTCAATCCGAAAAGCGAGTATAGCAATACACGAAAGTTCAGTTTATCACATAGTAGGCTTACTGGACACACAATGCTTGCGGTTTGTTGATATGTCATCACTTTAACCTATCACTTTCTGTGAATCTGATTGGTCTAAAATAAGCCCATGAAATCCAAGTGCGGTATTCTCAATATTGATTGGGTGCGAGCTTGGGAATGTTTCTTCTGGAAAAGTTTTTAACATATTGCTAACAACAGCATGGGGCCACCTTTCCAATCGGTGTCCCAAAGGACAGTGTACGAAAAACGCTTACTTATGTCAGAATGCGATACAAAAACTAAAACATGAGTTTATTGATGGTACCGTGCGGTATAGATCTAACATGAACGCCATGGACAAGCGTGGTTTAAATGTCAAACTATAGGAGTAAATAAACTGTCCTCTCATATGAAGAGAATGTCTACAAATGATGGTCTCTCAACTTAGAGAAAAATATCTTGGCAAAGTATTCTTCCAGATAAAAGAATAAAAATCTCCGGTCACAAAACCATTAAATCTGGAATCGCTATACTCAGCAAAACCACTGCTCTAGATTTAGCAATCTCTTAACACGAATACATACCAACTGGAATGCTATTTTTCTCCATGCCGTTTCCGATACTGCATTGTGGTAAAAGTCCATAGTACAATCTGGGATAATTTATTCACGCTTAAGAATAGAGAGGTGTAGCGTCTAAGATATATATATATATATATATATATATATATATATATATATATATATATATATATATATATTGAATGATATGATTTTGTTTATCGATAACTATATTGAGTAATGTATATGCATTTTATGCATTCACGACGTAGAGCCAAGATATTCGATCAGTTTTTGAAACGGTCTTTCTGATATGGTTATGTACTTTGTATAGATTATCTATAGGATGTATGACATTGTTCCAAAAGTCGGTAAACGCATACTATAGTTCATGTTCGATGACTATACTGGGAATATTTTGCTTGAAGTCTTGTCTTGTGCACCATGGGCTGTAGGGGACAACGTACATGATGGTTTATTTAATCAAGTAGCCTAAATCCACATTGAGAGCGTGCGTTGTTTTTATTATGACATTTATCTGTTTCTGTTCTTTCCAGATCCTTGGCATCCATCCGTCTACGGAGACGATGGTGTAGCTTCAGAGTAAGTTGTTGTTTCGCCATCTTCCTGGCTCTCTTTACAGCGTGCTTTATGTTCCTGTCTACCTCGGCTTTTTGAACGCCCTATCTGACAGCTAGGCGACAAGTGGAGCGTCGTTAGCACAGCTCTCCCAGTCGTTGACGTTGATGTTGGCCATCTTCATATCCTTCTTGCAGACATCTTTGTAACACAGCCGTGGCCTTCCAGTTGGTCGTGCGTCTTCTGCTAGCTCGCCGTATAGCAGGTCATTGGGAATGCGGCCTGGGTTCATTCTCTTGACGTAGCCGTTCCAGCGAAGGCGCCTCTCGCTAAGAATGGAGAACATGCTGTTCATGTTGGCGTGTTACAGAACCTCTGTGTTGGGTACTTTGTCCTTCAACTCGATGTGCAAAATGCGCCGCAGGCATCTCAAGTGGAAGCTGTTCAGTTTCCTCTTGTGTCTCGCATAGGTGGTCAATGTCTCGCTGCTGTAGAGAAAGTGTGCTGAGTACGCAGGCCTGGTAGACGAGCAGTTTGGTCTTCTCAGTGAGGTTGGGGTTGTTCCAGACCCTCTGGTCCAGTCTGGCCATCACTGCTGCTGCCTTGGCAATCATGCCGTTCACCTCAGAATCATTGGAGAGCGAACTGGAGATGGTGGACCCGAGGTATGTGAAGTTCTTAACAACTTCCAAGTTGTACCCATCGATGGTGGCGGAGGGAGAGGAGTCTGCGTCTTGCACCATGACGTTCGTTTTCTTCAAACTGATGGTCAGTCCAAACTCCTTACAGGCGTGGGAGAGGCGGCATAACAGCTGCAGCAGTTTACCGGTTCTATGTCAAGGTTATTACCTAGCAGGCATGGTTTCTTACCTATAACGAGGGACAGCCCGCTCTTCATCGAATGTTGCTTGTTGAAACTGGAACTGGTGTACACGCAAATAACTCACCATACCTGGATAAAACAAATGTAGCGAAATACACGTTTTAATTGTGATCATAAGTAATATTCATATCAACAATATATCACTTAGTATGAAGGAAAAATTTGAAAACATTGTGGCGAATCATCCGTTAAAGAGCATTAAACAGTTTCTTTTTAATTTGCCACTGGGTCAATGTACATTTGAACATACTAACTTCCCCCCCCCCCGTCTCTCTCGATATCAAACATTTATGACTTCATGTCGTTTCATAGCAGAACCACATCTGCGTTGGTCGTGTTTGATAATAATTTGTGATTTATAATGTGTTAGCCGCTTCCTATTACCTCACGGTATATTTGCATGCGTTTGCGGATATTTTCAGTGTGATGTCTCAAGAGTAGGTTATAATATGATCAGATTTGTCATGCTAATCTTTGTATTGACTGAATATCACTTCTCTTTTCCCAATTTGAAAATTATACAGGTTGGATCTTTATTTTGATATCGAAAGTCTTTAAGAGTGAGAGGTAGCGTCCTTGACCGTAGCTGAAAACAGTAATTCTTATTAAGATTCTCGGAAGTGAGCAAACGCGTAATTCAACCCTACCCCCATTTCTCGAAATGGAGATGCCTAGTAGGACAAGAGGAATATGTCAACAAAACCTATTGCGGTTTTGAGGTTCAATTGCGCAAATTCTTTAACGGTAGAATGTCCGAGTGCGTGAACGGTTAATGCAGGTAAACAAGATACTGTTGCTTGATCGAAATTATTTCCCGTTCATTATCAAAGTCAAGGCCAAATTGTAACAGAATGATCCTTTCCTTCCCCGACCCCATCAATCTAAGAAAACCCATACACTACCGACTGAGACTTGGACCCTAAATTTCATATGTGCCCTTTGATAATTTTTTTTTATCAGATCAGCATCATACTCTTCAAAATAAGCCATCCAAACGCCGCTCTCTCAAACTCCACCTTTGTCAGTGATCTCAACAAGATCTTTTTTACCACAAAGTTGCCTTTCAGTTTGATAATAATATGTTGAATATCTACGTTTGACGTTTTCATTCTGACATTGTGATCTACTAAAATCACAGTCGCAAGTTCACCTGGGTTGACACAAACAACAACGCATCTAGTAAGCTCATTCGAATCTGCTTTGGCGGCAAATAGGCTTAGCTCCACATCAGCACAGTGTCATCGAACAGAGTAACGACCATAAGTGTGCATAGTTAAAAGACATTATTATATAACACATACTCTGACGTGAAATCAATAAGTGCTTGCTGGTCGGTGAACGCTCCAGTGTACGCAAAGCTTCAATAACAAAATGACCGCATGTGGGACCATCCAGTTGAGTTTGTACTGGTAAATTTGACAAAAAAGCTTTTCGTCCATCTGGTGCCACGGGATAAATAATTAATACTTCAACTGGCGGTGCAAGTCCATAAGAGCCAAATACAAACTATGTTGAGGTGTCACCACGTATATGGCCCATTTAGTGCCAGGACCTGTTGATGGGTCCAGATTGACGATGTGAGTTTCACGTGTACGTGGTACCATCGATGCAAATTCATCTCGCATAAAACACCACGAAATTGTCTGATTGATTTTGCCATTGCTAGTAAATCAAGATTGATAAACGGACGGGTAAACAGCGTGATCTTCTGCGACCGGATGATCGAAAACCTCTTTCTGAGGGTATTCGACGACTCATGCCTGTTAATCGATGGCCTCTTCCTTTTATACGGTCGCGATACGTTATGCGTTCACCACCATTTTTAAAAGAACGCCATTCCTGTTGTAGTTTCGTCAACCTCAAACTCTACAGCTTTTGCGTCCTCTGGAGCCGCTGATGCCAACAATGTTGGAATGGCTGCACAGAATAGAAATATTCCAATGGTCTTTTCACATTGTGTCACATCTTATTTGAATACGTTTAATATCACAGGTGTTATTGTGTTTGGCCGCATTTAGCTGAGCTAGCTGCGTTTCGGTCAACCACACAGGGATATTTCCAGCTAATTTTGCTGGAGAACGCTTTATTGTGACCCAACAATTGTTTATGATTGAGTGTTTTATTTTCGCAAGTTGATTTTCAGTAAGAACGACTTCACTTCGTGAGAGGATATTTATAACAAAATACGTAACAGGTTTAATTACGAATTTTACACAGGTGCATCGATTATACTCATTCGACCACCAGCACCGTCCAACAATGTTGTCTTCTTAGAAAGTATCACAGCATAACATATATAACACCACCATCGTTACCTACACGAGCATGAAAATACACGTCAACGACGGACGCCTGAACACATACAAGTGTTGCAGTGTAAAGTAATAAATCAGGTACAACGTACGAAAGTCTTGTTGAGAAATCTTGAGACCAGTGTCAATGTTTTGATGCCGGTCCATATACGACCACGAGTTATGATATTCACTTGCAATATGAGGGGTGGATTATGCATAGCTAAGCCGAATTTCTTCAGTAGGTTCTTGATGGCTGTTTAACCACCAAGAGACTTGGGATACTTCAGAGTTGTCAAATATCATTTTACTTTGTGCCTGATCATTGTCAAGCGCAGCTTGTTGAAACGCTAAAACCACATGTATTATGCATCTGTGGGATGTGCGAGAAACAACAACATTGACATGGTTTCCGACTGCATAAACGATAACAAGCGTGATTTTGTACTAAATGAAGGGTATAACACAGGCATTGAAAATGTAAACGTTTTGAATACAACTTTTCCAGCAGCAGCACCAGTATCAGGCCATCTTGCATCGTTGGAGTTGTTTTTACGAAACAAAATGCCTGTGTTTATCTCCAAATATTACCTTGCAAACATCTCTGCGAAACCCAAATATGCGACCGAGGATAATTGGGCACGAAAATCTTAATGAATCACCAATGAGCTGTGATCGACGCTTGGCATATCCAAAATTAACACCAGGATTAGGAAAAGGTAAATTTACTTCAGCTGCATCAGCATTACTAGCGGAATATGTAGGTCGTCTAATTAAATGAGGTCCATGACCTGCATGATCAGTTACGTCCTGGACAAACAACATTATTGGGCCTGCGGATCTCGTGTAATCATCGTTCTATCTAGCAAGCCCAGTATTCGTCGCGGCAACATCAACATTGTCCATAATGAATTCAATTTCCTTTCTATCGTTGGAATAATTGTACTGTTAAATGACGCCATGATACCGTTGTTAACAAATCAAACTACAGTATTCTCATCGTAATTTGCATTCTTTTCGTGTACCAGTTTCACATCAGTTTCCAAGAATGCCTCGCACGGAAGGAAAAAACTATATGTGTACTGCACTTGCAGTTATGTGTTTATTTGATTGGGTCTCTGGCTGGGTATGAGTAATACAGGAAGCCTCTCTTGCTTCTGGCTGGGTATGAGTAATACTGGAAGCCTCTCTTGCTTCATTCCACTAACACAGGCGTTCCCATGTCAACTGCTGCCTCAAATATCTCTTTGAACCGAGTCATTGCAGAATCCTCTAGTTTCCACTTATACATTATTGATTCTCTTTAATACCACAGTGTGATGGCTCAAGTCTAAATCCACTCCCCAATGTCAGATTTGATATCGCTGTATCTGACAATCGCTGCTGAGCGGCCTTGTTAATGACTTTACTAACGGCAGACACCATTGATTCTGTCAATAGTAATGTAACGAGAACCGTCTTTGGTAATCGTTCTACTAATCGCTGTATTCGACCTCGAAGTGTATGAGCCGTCCGCGAGCTCATTTATTTCAACTGATCCACTGTGGCACTTTTAATACTATCTTTTAATACTATCTACAACTCGCATTGGAACTTCTTTAACGATGGGTGCAGAGCGCGATGATAAGGATGTGGAGGCTTTTGATTCACTCGTAAATAATCCACGAAAAACTTCACCGAACACAGTTGTATAATATGTCATGTATACAAGTTGTCTGCATTAACTTTACAAACGGATTTCTCATGTCCACGCACGACGAATTATTAAATATCAAGTAGATCTATATTGTACAGTTGTATCGTCAATATTTTAACTCCGCCGATCAACCACGTGCACAAGGGAAAAACTAATATTGGTCAGACGATTATTGTGGCACTGAAGATACACATATGCTGCTTTTGTAATCGATATCAAGTCACATAGTTCTACGGTGGTGAAAACCCAAACAATATAATCCTGAACAAATACTCATGTGCTTTTGGACATGCTTATATCATTACCACTGATGGCATCACAAGTTAAATTAACCTGGGTCATTGAAGTAATTCTAACAATGTCAGGTGCGATATGATATCCCATAAGTAGAAGTCGTTTATCATCTAGACTGTTAGCAAGCCAACCTAAAAGTGATCGTATTGATTACCGTGCATTGTCAACCGTATACGTGTGAGATTCTTAGGCAATAACAGAACTGAGTGTATGCTGAGTGCTCGTAGGCTTTCATAATATTTGTTAGAGTCTCTGTCGGTGACCACCAGAATTCTTCATCGAATGTCTTCATTGATCGATTCTATATCGTACGTTCCTTAGGAAAATTGAATAGTATGCCAGTTTGCGCCAGTGACTTCTGAAAACACAAACGAGATATTCGTGTGCACATTTCCAAACGGTTGAGATCGCATATTATACCAATTATAATACACACGCATCCATGCTAGTACAATAGCAAGTGTGCGTGACTCGCCAGCGTTGATAGGTGCAGAAAAAGTCCGATAGATGTATGGTTTTATGGAGGACATGGTGATCATTAAGGTAACGGTCTAAGCTGTACTTACAACCACCCGCCGAATTGAAGCATATATTTCAGGCAAGACGCTAATAGATTTGAGAGGTCGTTCGTGTCATACAATCCACCAAGGCCATCTACTTGTTTCACTTCTTCTTTTTTCCTTTATACATTTTGTCTATCCATTTTACCAATTTATGAGATTCACTTGCAGACTGTTTTTGTTATTGGTGTTTTTACAAGTTTTTTATTCGCGGAGGCACATGTTTTTGTTGAGGTGCGGCCGCTTGATCCGAACATTTTTCTGTCTCAGTTTCGGAGGCTGGTTAAAGTTATTTGTCTTCCCCGTGCAGGAGTTTCATTAAAGGTCCCATCTATTGTATTGCTTCCTGAGTTTTCCCAGCTTTAGCCATTTTAATTTTTGCATTATAATGCTCAAACGGTTCACCCAGTAAATTCCTTGAATGCTCACCTGGACGATACCTGTTTAGGTTTTGATATGTCTTTTTGACCACTAAAGTGTGCCAGTTAGGGTTGGGTGGGTTGGGTGGAAACATCCCTGCACGGATGAGGTTTGTAAGGCTCCACTGGCAACCTTTTTAATTACAAGTTTGTTTTGGTGCTTCCATGATTGACTGATACATCGGTGGTGACTCTTAAGGTTTTCCGACGTCTTTTTCTTTGACTTAAGATGCCATAGCTGGCAAGCGTGTAATAACCTCTGCAGTTGCTTTTATGACTATCTATATATCCTTGGTGTGTTTAGCTATCTTACGAACTGGACGAGGTGCTTATTCTGTTCCGCCGTTGCTCATGTAGCCTGTTTAATATCCGCGACACATTCAGCAATTTCCTTTGTGGGTTTAATCAGCCGTGAAAATGTTTGTTCAAAACCAGTTGTGAGATCTGCTCATGCAGCGTGTTATCACTGTAACATGTCTTCCACTTTCTTGAGGCTATGTACCACAATTTGAAGCAATATATGTATCGGTTAGCAGCTTCACGGCGTCACTTTTCAAATTCTTCTGGATATCACTGCCGGACATTTTAATATGATTGTGTTTTTGATTGTTAAACTGATGGATCCAATCCAGCACGATATTTACCTTCTCGACTGCAAGTTCCGTTAAAATCAATGGTGAGAAAACTATACGGGTCCGAGGTGATCCGCAAAAACATGTCACGAAATTCATCCCACGTGAGGTCAGCGGCACACCAAGTCCAATAAATATTTCCAAGACCATGTGCATTAATACCACGAAATTTCATCAACACGTTACAGTTGACACGGATCACTTTTGATACATGGGCATATCGTTGAGTCAGATAAATCGCGTCAGTGTTTTTGAAGTGTCGGCCTCGTGAAAATATTTGTTCGGGATTGACTTGATTTTCAAGGATCACATCATCTTACACAGCAAGAATGTTTTTGTTTGCATCAAAATCGTTCATGGTAGGGGCTTCCTCGATAGTGGAAAAGACATCGATGGAAGCTCCTCTTCCTGTGGACGACAAAGTCGCCATAATGTTTCTACTACTTCTCAACAATCTTTTGTTACTCAACTCTTTTTGAAAAAAAATATCTTAAAACATCATAGCATGGTTAAGCATTGGCCTATGGTGCAATCACATACAACCGATCCCAGATTAACCATTCTAAAACCATATTCAACAACAGTTGTGTTTTTCCTGATCTAGCAGGACCAATGATTTAGTGCATGAACTGAGTTTGGAAACTCAGTTCGATCACACTGCTTGGACGGTTTAGACGTTGTTTATGCAGAAAAATCAATGACTGAAATGTCTTTGCTCTTACCAAATCATCTGTATTTTTTGCTTGATGTCATTGAATAATACGGTATTATTAATACGATCATGTTTTCACACTGAATGAGATGTTGAATGCCATGTCACACAAAAACACGTACCGCAAATACAACTCTATTTCAAACACGAACTAAACGAGCATAAATTAATGGATTTTGTGTTCGATATGGAGCAAAGAAGTTTATGTTTGTAGGAAAAAGCCGTTGTGTACGGGAACCCGTCTCATGCACATGGTTAAAGCATCTTCCTCGGTATAATTACTGAGAGCCTGGTAAGCGCCTGGATACACGACTCGATTCTAACAACCAAACAAAGCCCAGAGAAGCAACTATCAACCCCTGCGCGTTACCGACATGAACGTGCTTATAAAAAATCCATCGATATCCGTGTACATCAACGCGCCGACGTGGATCTGATTCATGACTTTAAGGCGAGTAATTCAACACTGGGTAGAATGAATCGCATAATGGGTCGTCAAGGGAGGTATGAAAGCCAAGATTGAATTGGGTGGCACTAATTAATCACATAAGTATACCATTATAAACAAACAAACAATGAACACAAAAGGCAGGACATTATCTAAAATATGGAACAATTAGCCAGGGCAGCAAAGTCAATCACAGGATTACTCGAGCATGGTTGGCCAAACAAGTGTTGTGGTAAATTTATTTACCACTACCAAGAAAGATATCACTGGCATGGTTTGATGTCTAAACAGCAAATGAAGTTCATCAAGCAGACATATCATTTTTCCAAATGGTCGTGTCCGTGGTCGACAAAGACGAATGCGCACCTATACGTTTGCGCTCGCCATTATCAATGTGGCAAACAGACACAAAGAAGCGGAGCTGTTGACATCCAAAGATGCTGACAGTGTAGCAGATGCACTCGAAAGTATTTATGCACGAGGCGAACAAACGTGACCACGATGGTTACAAGTGGATATTGGCAACGAATTGTTCGGATCTGTGGCTGTGAAACTGGTCAAACATCATGTGCGAATACGTGTTAGGTATGTCAGTGTTAATCGTGACCTAGCTAATGTGGAACGATTGAATCATACTCTTGCAGAACGGTTATTTAGTCATCAGTACGAAAATTAATCGTTGATGAGGCCAAAGCGGTTTCATAATTGGGTAGCGCGACTTTAATTAGACACTTTGAAGAATGAGGTCACACATTCGACGGTTAAAAACAGCCTATGCGTTTAGACAAAAATCAGTCATTGCTACTCAGAAACTGATTTCATAGCTATTACCGCTACAACCACTAGGAGACATGCTTAATCAGTATCTGTATGCACCTGGTGAGTTAGAATGTAGGCAACAACGTCGTGCAACTGACCCGGTATGGTCCTTCGAGGTATTCACGATTTCGGAACGGATTGATACTCCAAGACAACCATTTACAGTTTGGGACCGTACCTAGTAAAGCAATATCTCCCAACCGTGCATTTGTGCGAGACGCATTGCAAGTTGTTTCAGGAAATACAGAACTACCACCAGGATTTGTGTTGGCACGTCATTAACCACTGTCAATGGCAATTTTGTTCGCAATAGCATGGTTTCCAAACGAATAATTAGTAATTCCATGGGGAAGTATACATTGCTTGGTATCCAGCAGCGACAAACTCACTTTGGTGCATTAGTATCTACCTATGTTGTAGTTCTTAGATCGGATGATATTTGCGTTGTGTGCGAATTCAAGACAGTCTCGAGGACATCCCAAATAGAGTTTATGTTTGAGATCTTTCTGCAAATCACCTTTGGAACACGTTTGGCTTATTGGTGATGTTTTAGCCATAATTGTGTGGTCTGACAACAATCGAGTACATTTTGGGTCGAAGCCAGACATACTCTTCGATCAGTTTACCCGAGCATTTGTCTTTGAACTTGCCAACCACCGTTTTACTGAAGGCACTAAACAACGGATGTTCTTTCGGATAATCGCTGATATAAAATATGTTGATCAAGCCTGGCTGTTCGATGTCCTCATACACATCATCGTTGTGATATGCATTACAGGGAATCAGTGTGGGTGTACAACATCTTGACCTGATCCTGATAAAGGGGTTTGATCTCGTCATAAGAAAGTTCATACATGAGCAGCTTCGACAAGTCCAGAAAAGTGGTACCAACATAGATTGGTTTTTATCAGTTTGAGTTTTGATTTTGGCCGCAAGTTTGCTCTTAAGACTTTGTATCGGTTTGGTGTATATGGTGTATTTACGTCAGGATTCATCAATGATCGAGTACTGATACGGGGACAACCATTTACTGAATTCTGACAACGCGTGTGGGGCCAGCGGATAAGCGTTGTATACCTCATGTAAATGCTCAAAATATTCCAGGTCAACATCAAAGACGTATCCGTGGTCACCTGAGATGTTATGATTGTGCCCGTCTTTTTGTAGATCAATGTGGGAAGGATCGATACACTGTACCGGAAGTGGATGCATCATGGCCCACTCACAAAGGTTAATGACGTCTATATACGTGATGTAACTGTTAGGGTCAGCGGAGGCATATCTGTCCACGTTTGAGTTGAAGGCACTGCGACTCTCCAAGGATATTCCACCATGAAGTGATCACTCGATAAACAGATCCTAGTCAATGTCAGTGAGCAAATTAAGCTCGATTTGGGTCTTCGACAACAATGCATCCCAACACATACCCAGTGAGGAAACGTAATGTGCGGAATCGAGCTTGTTCGCACGCATGACAGTTCACGAAATTTCTCAAACGCATCAGCGAGCAATAATACTTCAATGCTTATATACAGGACGTGATAGTCACCGAAATTTTTGCACTCGAATGCATGCCAAGCTTTCTTTGCCTGTTCATAGTCGTTGACGGAAATACCTTCAAGTGTCAAGTGACAATGAGGAATGAAACTCTCCTATCAGTGGCAACTGGGTTTCAGCAAATTTGTTCCAGTCGTTCATGTACTCGTATTGATTCACACATATTCTCCTTATCAAATAAGTATTGATTGGACAGTATCAGTGAGTGATTTTGAAATGGCGGTCATTAGATAATTCACTAACACTTGACAAATTCATAAACTATAATAAATCTATGAGCTGTAATCGTCCCAGCCAAAACGTCAAATATTTTTCCATGTTGTTTGGGATCACGCCTATCGGGGAGTCTGTTGCTGGGGTTACTACTTGCATTATTAAGTGACCATCGTATCCACGCAGGTTATAAAACATCACAGAGAATTTGGCTTTGTTGGGGTTAAATTAGCACCTGAAATTACATGCGCTATGTGTGTGCGGCACCTCTGGACGCACCAAAGATGTGACAGTGGTCACGAAGTTTGGATCCATGACTTTTACGTTCATCGCTGAACTGGCTTTCGCTCTTGGTCAACTTTGCCCTTCAGTGAAAGCTTTTACGCAAACCCAGCATTGAGCGGCTGCAGAAAACGCACGAATGTTATCACCGGTCAAATCATGCGTTCTGGTGAGTAGAGCTGTCGTCGATCCATTTCGTCGAGACTTCGATCGCTCTGAGAAATACCTCAGCTGTGTTTAGAGAGCTATTATTCTGGGCACGGTAAAGGACTGGTGGCTCTGATTTGCAATCACATCATACCACTATATAATTTAACCCGCATGTGATTTGTCCAGCAATTTGCACTCTTCGACCGATATCAGGTGCATTGGTGTCTTTGTTAAGAGAGAAATCCACTAAAATATTCAGGCATTGAAAATTCGCGTAGATTCTAAACAGGACATTCATTTTTCGTAATATTGCATTAAATTTGACTATGTTTTTTTTTTTATTACCAGGGTCTGGGATAAGTGTGCGCTGTGGCTTATCACTGATGCAACCGC
The DNA here is from genome assembly GCA_028554795.2 of Sinohyriopsis cumingii. Lineage (NCBI taxonomy): Eukaryota > Metazoa > Mollusca > Bivalvia > Unionida > Unionidae > Sinohyriopsis > Sinohyriopsis cumingii. The sequence goes on along the minus strand of CM068827.1, from coordinate 139,566,763 downwards.
ATTATAATTCGTGACTGGTGAACAGTTCTTAAGTGTTAAATGTATACATGGAACGTTTGCATGGATATTTCTTTCCCTTGTTCTTTCTGTGTCCTTTAAGCAGCCGACGAAGATTCTTTATCCATACGTAAAATTATATCAATTATAATTCCTTTATTGCACTCGGCAACAACAAATCAATATGAATTCGTTTGTGATAAGCATAGGGAGATGATGCTAGCAGGGGAAAAAAAAAACCTTCGTCATACATGAATATATTAACAGCAATGCCTGGGTTAAGTGTTTCGAATTTCTTCAGCGTGGCTTTGTTAAGCTGCACGGGAAATTCAATGTTGCCAAAGTTGAGTTTACCCAGGTGACGCCGGTATTTTCGACTCATGTCTTGATGATCACTGACCGGGTATAGATCTGAGAAAATTGCTCATTATAAATACGATTATCAAAGATTTTTACGTTGATAGCTGACCTTGGTGGTACCCAGTTTGATGTTGCCATGTAACTGAATCCACGAAACAGATGATGCGGCGGTAGATGAACCTCGACTTCGGCACATCCCAATCCTGCATTGCTCAATTTCTTCAGCGTTTCGTGAATCTTTTTCTTGCCTCTGTCAGTTTCATCATTGATGGTGCTGTTGTCCTTGCGGTTCAGGATTACGAGGGAGTCACCGTGAATCCACCGTGTAGTAGTTTTAAATCCATCTTTATCACGACTATGTGGCATAACCAGATGTGGATTAAGAACCACGGATGTCTTAACTCCAGCGTGACAAAAGATCTTTAACACCACTACGATTCCTGAATCATATTTGTCAATAGTTGCCGAGCGTTTTAACCTGGTGTGTATGTGGATAGGATTATGATCACTTTTTTTTCCATCTCGCCATTACGTTTCTGAAATTTTAATTCAGGCACTTGTGATTGTTGTATTTTTTTCTCACTTTCATACTTAGCCACTTGAGTAGCGATAGAAGATGTAAGACGACGACGACGGTTTTGTTCTTTTCTCTTCTGCTACCTCAAAAATGTTGACTTTTCTTGTACCTATGGGTATTAGGATATGATGCTCACTTGCAAAATGTTTTAGTTGCTGTACCATTGTATTGTTTGTAGTCTTTGCTGCTGCTGTTGTTGCTGTTGAAGTGGCAACCGATGGTGGTTATAGTTGTGGATGCAGTTAAAATATATGGATCTCAATAATTCAAGTATGGCAGCCTTTCTCATAAGACTTGGAATGTAAATTTCATGCTTCCGTGCGATATGTTTTAGCTTCGACACAGTGGACTAGTTTATACTAAGGGGACAGTGAAGCGTCTTTCTAATTGGGAAATTTTGTCAATGGCTTTGTTTTATTTTTGGTATTATGGCAATATCAGAAACTGCGATCGCTTTCATCCTGATTATTATTTAATTTATTTCGGTTTTATTGTTATTTTATGGAATTTGTATTTGGGCAGCCACAGGTTTGATGAGGTTTTGTTGTTTTTTTTTCGTCACGCTTTATAGTATTCACGAACATATCTACAACACTGACGGAGTTGATTACTATATTTGACCCCGAATCGTGCCCTTAGACCATCACGTAATATCTATGTGTGTGTGTGTGTGTGTTTTACTGTGTTCATAATGCCATTTTCTATTAAATAGTTCGTATTTTCCAAGGCAGGCAGCTTTGCATTTTTTGATCCCAATGCCATGCAGCTTCCTATACATACACGCGAGAATTTTATGTAATTGGCGGGGGAAATCTAATCTGTTCCGGTAATGTATCTGAATAGCCCTTATTTATTAATAGGACGACATTCCATTTATCAATCGCAAATGATGGGTGTTCCAAAAAAAGGCAATATTACAAGGCAATTTAATATCTCGCAGGTAAACGCTTTTCCTGTGCAAATAAAGGTTTATTCAATCGAGGATTTTGTGAAATCAAGGCACGTTTGCCATTGTAATAATGCACGAATACAACACAAAACTCACCATTCAGTGTGCTCTCGCATCCAATAATCTCAAATGTATTATGTTCTCTTTCACATATGTACGACACCCTACTGTTATCATGCCATGCTTGTGTATTAACTCCATCATTGACTCTGGTTCTGTTTCGCTTGCATCGAAATAACTCTTCACATAAGGGTTACCATTTCCTTAGGTCGTTAAACAGTTCCCTGTACTTTTTTCTACTGCAAACAAATGTATTGTTTCTCAACCTTTCTAGTGGTATTGGTGTTTTATATTATAACCCAAAAGCATTTATTTTATTAACCTGCTCTGCAACATCTTCGTCGCTGACCTGAACAAAACGTACCTTGCTTCAGACGCAGAGAGCAAGTTATGTTTTTTTGCGGGTGTACTCTTTTATAAATGATATTCCGAAGATTCGTTTAAGTTTGATTTGCCGCAAAATTCTGCCCAAGTTTATTTCGTTCTATTTCAAAAGTCACTCACATATTTACCAACTTATCAATGTGTGCTGAATTTGTTTCGGAAAATTCGCACAGCTTCTATGCTACTTTACTGAACCTGTATGATGTATTCAGACAAAACAGCGATCTCAATTTGTCCGTCACAATTTTGGCATTCCATTCATTTAGCATGTTTACGGTACTATTACAAACTTCCACGAATTCTTTAATTATACTTTGGGAATCAATAGTTTCGCTACTATTCAACGTTTGTATATAAGCAGCAACAGACATTTCTTCAATACGAGAATATTCCCAACTCGACTCAGCTCAACTGTATATTTTTGCAAGTACAAAATTATCAATGTGCATATACCATGGTATAGGTACTATAACACACTGTGGAGAAAATCAATACACACCAGAGGCTGATACATTTATTCATTCATTTGCCTGGGTCTGCTAGCAGCGTGTATTGATCGAAACCATAGGCTTGTCTGAATAAGTACATCCCTCTGCATGATTTTTGTTTCCACAATCACTTCAGACAAGAGTGGGGTCAATGACTGGTTCATTGTCCCCACTGGCCCTCTTTCCGGGCATTTCCATCCGCACGAGACTCTACCCACCATAACTGGATCACTCGCATTGCGTGTATGTGCTGGATGCTGACACCCCCAAGGACAAGATTAAAGCGAACAACATACATCGCTTACATAAGGGATACATTGTCACGGTGGGTAGAGACGAAGACGAGTGGAAAGGCCACAATGAGGGCCAGTGGGGCAAAACCCCCAGTTTCATACAACTACTGATGTTCCAGAATTCAACCTCTGTACTTAATGTTGCCTCTTTCAGTCTACCATAAATATACATAGTACGGTGTGTGTACGGTTAAATTCTAGAGCACTTTAAAAGCAACGTTTTCATTATTATGTTCAGTGTCCTAATTGTAAAATGGAGTCATTTTTCAGGAGATGTTTTCTTTAAAATAAAATAAGCCACTTGTTGGATGGAGATTTGCCGACAATTTTAGGCTTGAATTGACTTTGCTAGACATACACTTAGGCTTAACATAGGGAGGGGGTCAAAATTCGATCCTTATAAAACAAACTTAACAAATTCATGACCTTACCTTGAATAAAAAGAACGAATATTTTTTCTATGCAACTGTCTTCAAACCTTTATGTACATACCGCTTTTTATTTTAAAATGACTTAAACAGTTCACTCTGTCAACTCTATATTTCAAAGATCCACACCATAAAACATCCGACATTTCAAAACTGCGTAACCGCTTCGGTGGCCTCGTGGTTAGAGCGTCGATCTCGGATACAGTCGTTAGTGGGTTCGATCCCTGGCCGAGTCATACCAGAGGTTAGTGATAGGTCTAGTCGACCTGGTATCAGGATAATGTGACTGTGTGGGACATCATGATCCATGTCTGCGGCATGATGCCCCAGTGCTGGACATCACTATAAACTGCCATACTGCAGACATCGTAGCGATATGACTGAAAAATTGTTAAAGTTACGTGAAAATTCAAAATCACACACACACTCTCAGATATAAAATGCAGAGTGTCACTTAAATCAATTCATTATTTCCTACATTCTGTTGACATTCTGATATACGTCGTTTTCTTTCTGGACTGCTCCAGTGCAAGGTTCCCTCTAAGCTGCGCGCGTGCGCGGCCGCTCAGTTGCTCAGGCATCCCCGCGCAGCTGATTTGTTCTCCGCGCAGCAGCTCAAAATTACCAAATATTCAATCCAAAATTGATATTCAAATCACCATAATGCTTGAACAATGCAGCGCGCATAGCGCGCACATCTACCATTCTCTTAGAGGGAATGTTACTCCAGTGGCCTAGTGGTTAGAGCGTCCGTCTCAGATGCGGGAGGTCACGGGTTCAAACCCCGGCCGAATCATACTGAAGACTTATAAAGATAGTATTTCCAGCTGCCTCGCTTGACGCTCAGCATTGAGAGGTTAGTGTTAGGACGGGTCGGCCTGGTTTCAGGATAATGTGACTGGGTTAGACATCCTGCTGCGTGTCTACGGCATGATGTCCCAGTGCTAGACATCCCAAGAAACTGTCACACTACACTGCATACATCGTACCGATATGACTAGAAAATTGTTAAAGTTGCGTTAAAATTCTCTTTCTCGGTCTCTTTCTCTGTCTCTCTCTCTGTATCTGTCTCTTTTTTTTCTCTCTCTCTCTCATACTCACACTCACACACACACACACACACACGTTCAGTCATGAGTATGTATATTCCACTCTTAATAATAGTTGGATGACGTCACTGTACTGCATAGCGAGTCCACTTTAGGGTTGGACCGCCATTAACCAACCTCCTAGAAAGTAAAAATATAATTGTTTTCTAAGATAATGAAAATTTGTCATTAATGATCAATACATGGAGTGTCAGCCCGTGGCACGTTTATCGTGTTTTCAGTGTGATTTAATCACCTTTGATAACTTTTGGGGAAATTTCACCTGTTCCCTGATTCACGGCATAATTCCCGCTTTCGATTACACTTTCTTTCTTTTACTGTTTTCTTTAGATCTTGAATGGATTGTAGGTTTAGAATTCGTATCCATGTCAGCCTCATCTTTGACTGGTCTTCAGTATTCCTACATGTTCTGAATTTAATGGCATGGTCTCCATTCATTGTGATGGTGACGATGTCATTGTCATGGTTAGCAAAATAGCACGGTTACTAAATATATTGCACGCAAAAAATATAATCTAAGCCCAAAGGTAAAGCCAGAGTTAAAGAGCTAATTTTAGTCTAAACATGACAACAATGTTCTATATTACAAATTATTTCGGATAAAATTTGCTACACTTCCCGTCACGTACTGTGACGTCATGTATTACATTTTAAGTTTCTAGCCATGTACTGTGACGTTAATGTATTACAATTTAAGTTTCCAGTTACGTATTGTTACGTCCATGTATTAACTTTTAAGTTTCCAGCCATGTACTGTGACATAAATGTATTACATTTTAAGTTTCCAGCCATGTACTGTGACGTACATGTATTAAAACGTTTTAAATTTCCAGCCATGTACTGTAACGTCCATGTATTACATTTTAAGTTTATGGTTACGTACTGTGACGTTCATGTATTACATTTAAAGTTTCCAGCCATGTACTGTGAAGTCCATGTATTACATTTTAAGTTTACAGCCATGTACTGTGAAGTCCATGTATTACATTTTAAGTTTTCAGCCATGTACTTTGACGTCCATGTATTACATTTTAAGTTTTGATTCACATACTGTGACGTAGATGTACTCACATACTGTGACGTAGATGTATCACGTACCGTTATGTAAATGTATGTCTTAATTCCTACCAACAGTATGACTATATTCAGGCCCCTACAGAGGCTGATATAGGCCCGGAAAACTTTGATAGGTTGTGGCCCCTTGGTCCTTGTTTTTATTGAAATTGGGAAATGAATCGAATGCCAAAAACGAGCCCATATAATTTACATATAATTTACTAATTATCCAATTTAAAAGACACATAAATACACAACGAGAGTGTTTATGAGATAAACATATTCCTGGTAAAACTGAGGCCACATAAGGGTATGAAAATAGTCCTTTCTCGATCAACGTAGATAAAATTTCACTACACTTAATTGCAATCGTTGTTTATGGGCTTCCTTTTGACCAGTTAATATCGGTGAACAAAATAAAGAAAATGATTCCTTTCGTATTTTAAATCCATATTTTGGTTTTGGATAATTCTAGTTCTGCATTCAAGAATGCTTAAACATGCACTCCAGTACTCCGTATAAAACTAAAAAATACACTTTATGTAGTTATAAGCATACACACTGTAGTAATCCGACAAAAGAAAACTGTTATGAAGAGCCAATGGCCGTATTCTTAAAGAAATATTAGTGGTGATCTCAGACACTGACTTGTCAAGGTGTTTTTGTAACTTACCTTCACAAGTGCGTTTGGCTGTGAGTCATGCTTCATACACTACAAAAAATGTTTGCTGTTCTGATTATTTTACACAACTAATTTTGCATCTCATTGTACCATGTCATTACGGAATGTCCGTTAAGTAAGATGATTAAGCAACGTAAAGTTCATTGAGTTAAATTATAAATAAGCAGAATCTGAAATTCGTGCGTAACGAACAAAATATTAAAATATTATTGTTGAACAAAATACTATAAAACGGGTTTGCCATTTGCAAAAAAATTGAATAGGTCCAGTCATGGTGTTTAAAAATAAATATCCAGATAAAAGGAAACATTTTCATACACAATAATACGACTGACTCTGTCGCAATAAACCGCGAAAAGTAAACATCATTAAATTCTATTATCATTCAGTAAATATCTTGAGCGATAAAAGGCAGTATCATCTAGTGCGTAGATAAAATCCATATCGCTGTAAAGTATCTATACTTTCTGTACTCGATGAACATGCATGCAATATTTGTGAATTTGCAGTTGCTTGGTCAAAATGGTTCCAATATTGTCTGCCTACTCCATTTCATACAACCGAATTCCTCCTTGCTTTTTGTGCTGTTACGCATACAAAAAGGTCTTATGACTGAACAGCAAGTGAAAGGCATGTAAACTAACTTTATCAACTGGATGTACGGCAAAGTAGAGGGATAGTGTAGCCAGATTTCATGTAAAAGAAAAAGACTAAGGTGTTGTACATATCGGATACAACATATTTAGTTGTAACATATTTTATATGTAGGGACTATTTATGTATCACAATAACATATTCATCTAACAATATGCCTCTTATTATAGTTACGTTTTTATATAATACCTTACTGATCAATCTTGCATTTTTGTTGTTGCCATGTTTAAGCCATTTTTCAGGACATGTTTGTATAGGATGTGGTTTTCTTAACGGAACAAGATGGGACTTATTTTTCTTTGCACAAACACACTTTGATGTGAGATAAACCCCATATATTTTATATATTTTATTTTTGTAATGATTTTTTCATACCGGCCCTAACATGTTAGGCTCGACTCGTATGGGTTCAAAATTCAGTCCGTATCGAAAAGGTTGAGCTATTTCAGGACCATAACCTAATAAGAAATTGAATTTTGTGCAGGAAGTCAATATGTGTTTAAAATTCTCCTCAGTTAAACTGCTTGTGCCTGGACTTGTTCAATTTGTTTTCCACACGATGCAAATGATTTTTTTTTAAGGTTTATGTGGAAAATAGTAGATTACATAAGATATGCTCCACACTTCAGTGACCTCTATAAAACACTGGGCATACGTTATGGTGTCTTTCTCATTGAGGTTACTTTCATGTGACATTGTCTATGGATTCATTATAATGTGTATCTGATCATTATACTAAAGTATGTTGCTGTGACCGGCATTTCATGCATTCACAACTTTGAACTAAACTTACAGGACTAATTCTCATGCAATCTTCCTTTCAGGGTTATATACCTTCATGTGCATACTTTGTGTTATTTATGACATCGTTCCGAAAGTGACCTGCATTTCATGGTTCGTTGACTTATGGGTAGCTTTCTTCGTGTGTGATCAGTGTATTAGACATAGCTGAATGCACTGGCCCATGTATATCACGAATATATGTATGTATGTTGATCATGCTGTGTATTAATCTAATAATATACAGTTTACATGTTTCCGCTCTTTGATGAAATTCCAATATAAAACTGTAGTTTTAATTGTGTCCTAAATACAAGTTATGCTGTCTGCAGGGTTTTATGACGCTATATTATTTAAAAAAGTTAAAAGGCCATAACTTAGCATGTAAGGCGTTTCTTGTAAATTGGAACAATATGGACTTCTGTAATGTTATTGGTCGACATGTTTACATGTTGTCCGTAATGTTCTTAACTCATTTAAGAACATTTGTATGCATTGGGTTACCATGACGGTCTTTGTTGTCGCGTTTCTTTGTCATAGATTTTCATGGTGATATCCACTTAGTTTTTCAAACTTGGGTAAAATGCTAAGTAAGGCATTGCAATCCTAAACGTTTGACTTTAGATGGCTGCGTAATTTTATCCACAACAAGGTCCGTATTATTCTTAGTCCAGCATACTATCACGCAGACGGGAGAGAGAGGTTTTGACAAGCTTTCAAATTCTCCTTAAGGTAGCACTAAACTGTTTCGTATGGTTGGCTATAGGGTAATGCTATGATTTAATCAATATTCATATTTGATATTCATGCTCTTCCCTCGTTATTTAAAGTGATGTCAAAAGTGCATAGCTTCATGTTAAATGCGCCAGAGATTAATTCTAGTACAGAAATACACATGTGCTAGCCGCGTTCGAGATTAAGTTTTCGTTTACAATGAATACGATTGACTTCTCATCTCCTCCAAACTATGCATATGCTCACCAAACATTTTATAGTGAGTGAATTTGTGATTTTCATTGTCTAAATTTTCTCTTTTTTAAAGTAGTGTCTACGCCGCAGCTGTAATTGTCTTCTTAGTGATTTTTTTCAATATAAGTTTGTTTTGGGGCAGAAAATGGCGAGCTTTAGGGATTTTCAAACGTTGCAAGGAAAGTGTTGGTGTGACTCTAAAGGGTGTGCTCAAAGAATGATGAACTTTGTTTTGCCAGTTTGTGGGCGATTTGGTTTCTCTTCTCACTGACGAGTTTGAACATGTTTACATGTTGTCCGTAATGGATCTTTACTTTGATAGCGGGTTGCTTTAGTGGTGAGAGGGTACATCGTCGAACCCGGCAGTGTAGTTCCACCCAAGAACTTGAAAATTACGTAATATAATTATCCATTACTGGGATAGAAACCTCCATCTCACGTGATATATTACGCATCATGTGTTCGAGCCTCAAGAACATGAATCGCTCATCCCTTATTTGTTATTTAAGGAGAGACCATGCGTTCAACCGCTCCAGTGGCTTAGTGGTTAGAGCGTCCGCCCTGGATACAGGAGGTAGTGGGTTCGAACCCCGGCATAGTCATAAGAAAGACTTATAAAAATGGTACTAACAGCTGCCTCGCTAGCGCTCAGCACGAAGAGGTTAGTGTTAAGACTGGTAGGATTGGGGTCAGGATAATCATGCTACATGTCTGCGGCATTATGCCCCGGTGCTAAACATCGCTACAAACTGCCACAGTACATACATTGTAGCGATATGACTGAAAAATCGTTAAAACTACACACACATACACACTCACGCACACACCATGCGTTACTTTCTATTAGTTTTCACTAGATGGCATATGCAAGCTTCGACAAGGGGTCATGGTCATGTAGACAAGGAGTCATGGTCATGTAGGTGTTGCCTTTAATTTGATCACGCGAAATGGAAATTTCAGCTGGTCAAGAGCTTAATTATTAATAGTAATATGTTCTCTAATTAAATTCTACTATAGGAATTCCTCGCTATTCTCAAGCAATGCGATCGGTGTACATTTGTTTACTATGGCCCTCAATGATGGTCATAGACGACTGCTGTTGCACATTCCTCACAAGCTGTAAATAGTTCATTACTAACTATATAAAGCGAACTGCAAGTAACACTGGACTTTGTCCAGACAAGTTAGACCAGGAAGCAAGACGCGTGGTTAAGTTCAACGGGTCAGGTTAACATTCACGAGCTAAAATCAGTCAGCTACCAAAATGAAGGGGAAGAAGTGGACTTTAGCAGAGAAATTTGAAGGGGAACCTTGTATTCGTAATTTCAAATTAGTTGAAGAGGACATTGATGAGAATCTTAAAGACGGAGGTAAGTGAAGTAATGAAAGCATACGTTTTATTTGTACGATTAATCGCTGATTTCCCACACCTGTATTATATATCATATAGGGAAAAATATAATTATAATTAATTAACTAATAAGCAGGCTTTCTGCGGCAATATTACATGCTTTTTGTTATCTCCTATCTTCTTAAGGATAATGAAAAAAAGGGCTGAACGGTATCAGCACCACGATTGTGATTAAAGTTGATTTAGTAGATGCAATTAAGTTCAGCGATCGTGCTGAGTGCTGCACAACAAAGGTCTGAACATGCCGACTGCATGAAGGAAAATGATCACGTTTTCACCTCAACCGAATTGGGGAATACTTTAAAATTCAATGATACATACCTGTGTATACAGTTAGGGACTCGGACTGTCTTTCTGCAGCACAAACACACTTTATCTCTCATTCTCTCGTCACATACAGAAAAATTCACTCGTACACATATATAGATCGTGCTTTCAAGGTGTTTCAAATCTATTTCAGAGGTAATATGCGAGGCCGTTTATCTAAGTGTTGATCCCTACATGAGGTAAATTTATTATAATTTAATACTTAAGTCACAAAGGTGTGTGTGTGTGTGTGTGTGTGTGTGTGCTACATTATCTCAATTTTTACACCACACTTCATATCTCTGTGTAAACACTATAATATCCACTTCGGCTTCAAGTTAACGGATTTACCTTTGTTTAATTCCTTGCCATGAATATGAAACCAATGATGATCTATGTTAAAATAATGTCGCTATGTAAATCGCCTTCGCTATCTGGCAATCCACTTGACTTTTTTTTTATAAAAATTATTCGTTCGTTGACCGGCTCGTCGATCACATACGTGTGTTAAGAGTCCAGCAAAATAATTCTGTGCAGTTGATCTCCTTAATTTGTTCGTTGTAATGACTTACTAAAAATATTACTGAGATAAACGTTGATAGTTATTTGAATAAAGTTCTTCGTCAAGATTTTTTGACATGTATTTTTATAAAATGTAAATTTGTTCATGTTCATTATAATAGTTCCGCTGTCAAACTTTCAATTTTAGAGTTAAATAGCTTTTTCCAAGTAGTTCCCACAAATGCTTAAATGGAAGTGGTAGGTTCAAAGAATTTTGAAGTTTGAAATAGCTGTATCCAAATGCATGTACTATTTTAGAAAGGGTGAACATTGTAGGAACGGTCCCATCTGCTAAATGGTTGCTTAGAAACAAGTCCGAAATTGGAAAAACATTTTCAAACGGCTCACTCCTTCCGACACAAACATATGCATTAGCCCAAAACTAGAAGCGTGTGTGTGTGTGTTCACTTTGAGTTAAACCGAAAAGAATAGTGTTTGTATTGTAGTTCTCGTTCAAAAATTCAGCACATTTGAAAGAATTTAATTCTTTTCGTGCAAAGTTGAGCAATATAGTCATTTTCTTAAGTCAGATGTAGAAAGGGCTAGAAACCGCAAAGTGTCATGGAATAAATTATAGGCGCGCAGGCAAAATTGACTCCTTTTTAACTCATGGGCAAAAATACGGAACTTCCAAGTGACCGCTGACCAGTCATGTCGAGTTAACATAAAACGGTGTATTTACTTTGGAAGGTACTAATTATTATCGGACAAAGTCGGACAGAATAATCACAAACACTTTTGTATATACTCATGAAATTTTATTGGTGACTTCACATTAGAAATCAAAGCAGGAAGAAAATAGCTGTAAGTGTTATGCTTATGCTTTTCATGCTCCATTGATTCTTTGTTTTCACTTACACGTTACACGTGGTACAGTTTTCATTAACTGTTAGATATGTTGCCATGAATGCATATATAGCTAGAATTGGCATGCATATACTTTTCATGCTCGGCTGATTTTATTTTGATTTACGTTTCACGTACCGTATGTACTCCCTTATAAGTCGAGTCAAACTGGTAACTACAAAGATTCGCATCTGCCGTAGGATAATGCACCCGCATATTAGGGTCTATGTTGTTTACTCTACCGATTACTCCTAACAAACTGCACAGACCCAGATCTGCCGGCGCATTATGGGTCTGTGCAGTTTGCAGATGATTTGTCTTTATAAGTAAGTACTTACGGTAGAGCCGTTTTCTATTGCTGTTAGATGTATTGCTATGAACTGTGGTCTGTGCATTCACTCTCGTCACTTAAGGTTAGTATCCATAAAAAGAAAACAGTGACTATAACGACCTACTTTTCTTGCCAAAGTGGATAATTCACTTATTTGACCATGCGAAGTAGAAGAGACAGAGCATTACACAAAATCATATTGGCCGAGTCTTAGCGCAGACTTTTTTTTATTTTTTAATAATGATAAATATTAAAGAAAACAAACTTTAATCTGAATTTATTTTCGGAAGCTAAATACAGTAACAACTATTTCATGCAATTCCATATGTTATGTATTCTTTCTTGATACTTTTCTTTTTAAAATACCAATATCATTCTTTAAAAAATATACCAAATATATACATTTCAGCTCCTGGTGTCCTTAAACGTTTATGGAGCAAATCGATATTTGTAACTTCCAGGTTGATAATAAGGACAGACACGTATACTTCCGCGATGCGTTTTGTTAGAGTTATACAAACATATACATGTGACGCTCAATATACGAATAATGGAACAGAATCAGGAAGTGTAACCTAATTGTGCTCTCATGTTACTACAACTGCAACATCTGCTGCATCTTCAAAACAAAATATTTAAACAATGAATCCTTTTTTTCTTCAGGCTTTTCGTCGATGATGTAGGAGATGTCCTAACGGGAGAGCAATTAGCCAAGTAATCATTGCATTTTTTAAACATTGTTCATATCAGCAGATGTTGTATTTTCGTGTGTTATTGTTTTTACACCTACCTTTACTGGCATGCATTTAATTGAGAGTACACGATGAAATAGGTTCTAAATAAAGTGCTCGTTTGGAAAGAAGTCAAAGCTTATGGGAAAATACTGACAATGTCGGACTTGTCAAATTTTTACTAAGTAATTAATTTTTGAAACCAAAATATAGTTCAGAAAAAATATCAGATTTTTATATATTTTTAAAGTATCAAACGTTCAAAAACAGACCAAAATCCATGATGCAACCAGCCATGCAAATATCTTTATCAGAGAAGAATTTTCATAAAGGTTTCACTAAATTGCCATTCAGTTGTTATTGCATCATATTATAGTCCCTATGAAATCGTTAACATTTTTCTCCGATTTTTCTTGGAGATTTGTTTACCAGTGAAGAATGTTAGTATCATTAAATAGAAAACACCATTATTAAAGTCTAAAAGCAAAATAATACTGAATTGAGCATATGGTCTTTGCATCGGATGACAGAGCAATCAGGTGTGATTTGGCTGCTCCAGGTCAAGAATGGTCACTTCAAAACAAATTTTTCAGCTATTTTATTCAAATGAAAATATTTGATTTTGACAATGCAAGATAACCTATGCTGATTCAAGACAAGCAGCATGGGGCAAATAGTTTTATGTATAATTTGATATTTGCGAAACGTTTGCTGTGTAATTGTCTTGTAGCGTTCTTTCTACAATCGAAGATTTCCGATACATAGGATATCGGCAAAATCGTAAGTTCTTCACCTGCGAAAGCAGTAGTAGTTAACATACAAACAAACGCTAGGCATAAAGAAGCACAAGAGTACGTCACTGTATGGAGTTATCACCCTTTACAGCTTGGATAACGCGACAGTGACAACTAGTTCTGCTAAATAACGGGTGAAATTGAAAACTTTAATGTTTAAGCTAGCAGATCTAGTGGACGTAGTCGGATTAACAATAGCAGTTAAATCATTATATTCTAGTACAATAAAATAAAAGGAAAAGTCCTTACACCATTGTAAAGCAAAAATGTTGAAAGCATCCTGTTTTTAATTACGAAAGGTATTCCTCGCTTATAAGAAGTTTACCCAACGGAAAGTTGTATAAATATATAAAAAATTCTTTAAAAAAGAAACAACATGAAATAATATGGATCATGACCTTTAATGATCTATTTCGTCTGCGAAGATGTGGCATGTATAGTCTAATATTTGCCTAGTTGTCATGATTCACTTATAAAGACTTCATATGATGTCTAGTTGACAGGAAATGGATATGTTGCCAATCGGATATCCGTTATTGTCACCATGGCACCCATCTTGAAAATCTTGTTATAGTTATTCCTCCACAAAGGAAAGTCATATCGACATTGGGTTTTAACCAGAAGACTTATAATGTCTTGCTGGTCCTAAATAAAAGCGGTGCTAATCTATCATCCGATCCACAACAGCTAATTTGAAAATTCTGAATTTTGTTATCGCTGAAAAATATCAAAGATTATTTCAACCACCTGCATGTAAAAGGAAGAAATGGCTTTACCTTGAATTTCTAGAATTTTGTATGAGCCAGTAAAGTGTCTTGTTACGGTCATTGTTCTGTGCGATTTGTTTTACATCATTTCAAAACTATATGCGACAGCACAATCTAATATGAATGAATTGCTGAATACAAAATATGTTTCATCGTATCTACATATCAGTGGTACCTTATACGGTAACATTGTGTGTGTATGCATCTGATTGTGTGAATAAGTGAGTAGGATGAAAGGACGGACAACATTATATATATATATATATATATATATATATATATATATATATATATATATATATATATATATATATATATATATACACGAAATGGAATTCATGAAAGATAAAAAGAAATTATAAATGACTATGTAGCTAAATAGATAAGCACTGTCATAAATACATTTTATATGGAAAAAAATAATGTTCACAGCTCTTTCTCTTTGTAGAATTGTTCGAAGCAACAATCCAGACTTCAAAGCCGGTTCCCTTGTTCTCGGGTTTTTGGGATGGAGAAGTCTCACAAAAGTGTCAGACATCTCGAAGATGAGACCAATGCCAAATTTAGGGGATCTTTCACCGTCCCTGGCCCTTGGAGCACTAGGATTTACAGGGTAGGTGGAAAAAACCGTTTAACCTGTGCTGTATCAAGAGAGATGCTCTGGTTAAAATAAAACATCCATGTGCTCCTGTTTATCGCTTATATCGGTATTTTTTTGTTTTGTTCTTCCTTTAACGGGGGTGGGGGTGGGGGGGGGGTGGCCGAGTGGCCGAGTGGTCTAAAGCGCTCTTCGTTACGGATCACTGCCATCTCACCTCTGTCTGCGGCGGTTCGAGTCTAAGATTCAGCCAATGTGGGCATGTGAGAAAGCTTGCCAGTAGCTTCTCGTGGGTCGGTGGTTCTTCTCGGGGTTTTCCGGGTTCTTCCTCCACCATTAATACTGGCCGCCATGTATAGCCTATCGTGTGCTGAAAAATGGCGTTAAACCCCACAACAACAACAACAAAAAAATCCTTTAACAGGATAGACCTGAATGGATGCTTGGATCAAATGACAACACAACACTATGTGATGAAAGAGGAAGTTTATAATAAGAATATATATACTAATACAGTGATTCTTTCACGCTCTAAACATGCGTCTCATTCAATTACTTTATCCAAACATTAAAAAATAGCAAAACAAACAAAAAATGATTCATATATTCAAATGAATGACGGTAAGATTCGTATAATCTCATGTAATGATTATAAGATTTAAATAATTTTATGCAATCTCATGTAATGAAAGTGAGATTCAAATAATCTCACGGAATGAAAATAGATTCAAATAATCTTATGCAATCAAAATGACCCAATTGTACTCAATTGAAACAACAAATCCACTGAAACAAACACATGATTTGGTCATTTGTACAGCCGTATGATTCATAAATATTTCTAAAAACTTGCAAATGTGTCCACTGACAAACCACACAGTTCTCCCGAATTCTTGGGTTGGCCCACACTTGTTTCGGCCGCACACACCCTTCATGGATCCACCATGCGCACACGTTTACAAATTAGCGGTTTCATCATTGTATGGCCCTGATGGTTACATCATCTTCCATGTGCATATCGACACACAGACGGCCAGACAGACAGCCTGATATACCCGCACATACATACGCACGGACAGCACACAGTTCTCCTGAACTGGGTTGGCCCACTTGTATTGGCCATGCCTATCCTTCATGGATCCACCATGTGCAGACATACGTATAGGCATACTACAGACAGCTACAAAAATGATCAAATCGTTCTAAGGCGAAACAAAGTTATTTCTTGCCTTATTCTGTGACAATGCCTCCCCTCCCCCGGAGAAAAACGTCCACATTTTTTTAGCTATCACAGAATAAAAGAAAATAACTATTGATGCTGCTTTACAATATTTAGACTGGTTATACAGTCATCCGGATTTTCTATTTACATCCTACGCAAATAATCCACACCTACGTTTTCGACCATTCTGATGTGATCTGTCACACTGTAATCTGTAACTTCTTGGAATCTGCACTCGTGTCGTGTCCTTGTGGAAGGCACTTTACTCTACTTGCATGGGCACCATTTGACTTTCAAAGTGTTAATGTGCTGTAAAAACATTAAACCTTCTCAAACCAGTCTGGTTTCATATCCAAAAGACACAGAACATGTTCACAAATAAGTAAGATGCATGTCATTTTGTATGAAAAGTAGATAATTGTTTTTGTTTTTTTCTTTGTACCTGGATATTTCTCTGTTCAACTGATGAAATACTATTTATCCGATGCTTAAGATTTGGAGAATCCCGAGCGAGAATTAAATAACATTAATATTAAAAGGAACTGGTTTGCATGTACACTTTTTGAAACCATTTATTGAGCCGTGGTGACTCAATGCTTAGCACGCCCGACTCACGACCAAAAGAGTGCTGGTTCGAATCCTGCATCTAATCAAACAGAGTCAGCTATGGCGGCAATGGGAATAACCCATTTGTATTGCTATTATTTAAAATAATACGACTCTCGAATGTACAATATTTATACATTGAAAACTCATACATTGAGATATTAGAAAATATAAATTGTACTTAACGTTTGCTGTCACGTGTGCAGATTAAACTGTACTGAAAACCAGATCGTACCGTGTTGCAGTTTTGGTCTTAGGGACGTAGTATGCGATGATTTGAGTTTAACTGTACACATTGAATAAAGATGCAATATTGGTTTTCTCCAGTCCTATGGAATTACATTAATCAAACTTCTAACAAGCAAAATCCCAGAATTTGCGAGGGATTTGTCTTGAGATATTTTCACACAGACTCATGCACAATCCTTCACACACATACACATTCGATCAGCCTTCACGTGTTTAATGAACTGGTAGATAAGAACCAGCATATATATATATATATATATATATATATATATATATATATATATATATATATATATATATATATATTGCAATGACTAGCATATATAACGTACATAGCACTTCAAGTACTGGGCTAGAACAGCTCAATTTAAGCCGGAAATAATATTTTTTGGCCTAACAATTTACATCCTGACAGGACATGAAAAGAATGTTGAAAATACCCAACACGACGGCATTACTTATGCCTTTTTTTTGGGTTTCTTTTTGTTCTTCTAGAAAGCGTTCGTTGTCTCTTATGCACAATCATGTTTGCAGCTGATTGGGATGTGCCGAATGTTTCGATGCACACTATGTCATCAAAAATGACAGTAATCCCCAATATGTACTACGTAGAAGAAATGTCTGACCACCAAGTTGTATTGTCACAACGAGTGTATGTGACTGACAACCGTTCCCACGGCCTACAAATGCAAAATCTGACTGGAATCTACATGCTACAGACTCCTGACCTGTAGAAAGAAACTCGTATTCCTGTAGACTTGGAAAAGGGAAATTGATGTTACCAAACAGAAATTTGTTTCCTTCTTAATGTATTCATTCAACAACCTAAACTAAAATCAGTGCGAGTCCTTTTCAAGACCAGTAATCGGTTTTAGTTATTTCTGGCTCCGATTTCAAGTGGTCTCCCAGCCAAAAATTTGTCGTTTTCTCGGTGTACCTCTCTCTTTTCCACCTCAATGCACCGCCGTATTATTAATTAACATCAGATCATTCGAAAATATGTGCTAAAATTGCTTGAACATACATACATACATACATAAATACACACACATATATATATATATATATATATATATATATATATATATATATATATATATATATATATATATATATATATAGATTAACAGCCTATTTTGGAGTATTGGAAGTGCTGAAAGTCAAACCAGGACAGACGTTTGTCGTCACTGCGGCTGCTGGGGCTACAGGAAGTGTGGCTGGGCAGATTGCGAAATTAAAGGTATGGATTTGTCTTGTAAATGAACTATTGAAGTTATTACATTTTAGCTATGGAAGTTATTGCATTAGCTGTTGAAGTTAGTACATTGGAACAATAAGTTAGTCCTGCTGCTGTGGAGTTTAAAATAACGAAGACGTCGCTTTAGTCTGACCAATAGGAATACTGCGTGTGTTTACATTTTGGCCACAGTCTGATTGTGCATGCCTATTACGACTCAACCAGAGAAAGGTAAATCAATTAGAAAAATGTACCCATCTTTTTTTCAGGGATGCAAAGTTATCGGCTTTGCTGGGAGTAAAGATAAGTGCGACTTGATCAAAGAATATGGCTTTGATCATACCTTTAATTACAAAGAAGTCACTCTACAGGAAACCATGGCAAAAGCTGCACCGGAGGGAGTTGACTGCTATTTTGATAACGTAACTATGCCTCTTCAAGCTTGTATCAAAAATAAAGATATACTTGAAACGGTCATTCCTCTCCCTTCTTTTGTTCTGGATTGGCGACGAGTGAATGTTTTTGATTGGCATGTGTTCGCACTGGTCTGAATGTTTTTTTTTTGTTGGTATGTTCCTGTGTATTTATTATTTACAAACGTTTAAGCTATGCGTATTCGCGCCTTTGGATGGGTGCTTCCACCCTTAAGATGGATATTCTTAATTAATTGCTTCCATTAAGCTAATTTAGGGAACAATAATTCCGGTTAACTTAAGCTTGAGGAACTTTATAATTTATTTTCTTCGACGACGGCTTAAGTGTGTTCATACAGCGAAAGATCTAGAGATAGGAATCGTTCGTTAGAAAGGATGTTTTTCAATGGTCTTTTAGTATTTTGAGATCTTACCTTACAGGTTGGTGGAGAATTCACAAATAACATCTTGTCCTTCATGAAAACAAAAGGAAGAATAGCAATATGTGGTTCAATATCTACCTATGGAATGGATGACAATCAGCCTTCAGGTAGGCACACACACACACACACACACACACACACACACACACATATATATATATATATATATATATATATATATATATATATCCAATCCATTTCACCGTGTCTTAAATGGATCGCAGTGACTTGTTATTCAATCGGATGTTAGTTTTTGGTCTAAATTGTCTATATACATTAGTCGGCTATCTGGACACACCTTAGTTGCCTCAAAAAGGTATATTATTAAAATGTACACTTTCATTGTTATCGTTATTATCACTCACCACATGCGAGTACGGTTAAAATAAACTAAATTTTATGAACAAGTGAGTATATACTGGAAATGCCACAAGTAGGAAGGCAATTTGTCTTTTGTTACAAGTTTTAAACTAACTTTGGAGAATTATTATTAATGAACTATCTTTACAAGAATTCATGGTATGTGCTAGTTCTTCATTATATTGGTAAAGTAGTGCATTAAAAAAATTATCATTGTAATTTTGGAACATTTCCCCCGCATCTATTCCGCCTTTGAGGTCGTTCGGGGATGACGTCACAACACGCATATATGTAGCAAATTTATGATTCACGAGTTATGAACGGTAACGATGAATAACTATAAATAATGACACAAGTGAATCAAGATTTGGATATTAACTATCACAAATCCAATTAAAAAGTCTATGTAGGGCTATATCTCTACATCAAAATGTCGATAATCTTTGGGGAGTTTTGAGACATTTTAGAAAATGCAAAAAAAAACCCCCAGTCCAGTGACTTTCAGATGAAGTACATAAAAACGCGCAATGTAATTAAACATTTAATGCTAAAGCCCCATTCCAGCCAGTGATTCTCAACGTTTCACATTTTACCACAAACATTTAATGCATTAGTTGTATTTTTTAAAGTACTTTCTGTTTATTCTCCCATTACCCAGGCCCCTTGCCCTACCATACAGTTCTGAAGAAGACACTCACACTTCAGGCTTTCCTTGCCTTCCAATACAGTGATGAATTTCCTGCTGCTTTGAATGAGATGATTCAATGGGTGAAAGAGGTGAGGATATTCATCTATAGTCGTTGTCGTCGACATCGTCATCATCATCTATAATTATTACTAGTCCTGGTAGTAATGGTAAACATTTTTGTTGTGGCTGTTGTAATAATGCTTATTGTTGTAGTAGTATAAATTCTTCACCATTGAATGACAAGTATTTGGAGTTCGCCCATGTTTAAAAGCCAATCTCAAGAGGCAATTGCTCGGGAACCCACGTTTATCGTGGGTATAACAACAGAGATTCTCTGGTTACTATGGAAACCATACAATACCTGTTATCTCTAGCGAGGCACAGAAAATCAACAAAAGTCGAAGTAGGTTCAGTATATGCTTCATACAAAATTCATTTTTAAATTTTAATATACAGTGATGTAGTTTCCTGAAAGTTTATTGCCGGTTGTCATTTATGAATATCCTTGAATTTTAGTTCTTCTAAAACTCAGCAAAGGGTCTATTTTAATGCATTTTTTTTAAAAATTCTTTTTTAGGGAAAAATCAAATATCGAGAGACGATAACGAATGGTTTCGACAATATGGTGGACGCCTTCATCGGTCTCTTTAAGGGGACAAATATTGGAAAGGCTATTGTGAAATGTTAGAAAAAGCATGCACAAAATATAATTTTGCTTCTAATAGTCAACAGCTGGAAGTAATACTACGGAAGCAGGCAGACTGAAACATGGTCCTGGCTTCATATGCTAGTTTTTAAGTTCAATATTTTAATTTTTGAAAGAAAGGCACCATTTTGAAAGCTATTTTATTGCACAGTATTTATAGGTTACTGCATTTGTAAGGGAAAATATGAACGAGTTTTCAGATGGAATACTGCACGAACTTGTGAGTGCAGTATATCCTTCCGACAAAACGAGTTCATATTTTCCCATACAAATGCAGTAACCATTTTATTATATGCTCATTTTTTTTTATTCTACCTAACGTTTAATTATATAAACAAAATACACTACAAGAAACAACGTAAATGAATGAATGCCGTATTCCAAACAAAATACACAAGCGCAGATTTGACATTACACAATGACATCATTATTAATGCGCACATAACTCCGCCCAGATAAATTTGAACTTAGTCGCGCGGTCGACATAATTTTCGAAAGAAAATGGCGTGTCTAGTTGAAATTGAAATTTGCAGTCATATTGTGAATGAATGCGCATTGCAACAACTTTTCCATTTGATCTGGAATGAATATATTTTGGTATTTTGTTTTGATTCGACGAAAGTTTGTGATTTTGGACTGGATTGATCTGTGCAAATTATACATGAAATACATCGGATTGAAATGGCGCGGGAGAAGCGTGTTTACGTCTGCAAATGTGTTTCTGTTTCTGTCATTGAATGTTTGAAATCATAACGTGGGAAAAATATGAAGTCTTTCAATTGCAATTATCAAAAAGACGCTATGGAATTTAATGTTTATTTCGTTTTGAGTGCAGTAAGGAGGATGCAATTGCACTTATCATCGAAATTACAGCACAGTTTCAAAATGTATAATCCAGATTGAAAACCTATGACATGGTTCATGTAATTCGGATTTGCAGAATTAAGAAAAAACATTTTGAGGAAATTCATGATGTAAAACTGTAAGTATATTTTATTTTGCCATTCTTATGACCAGATAAAGAAGACAGTATATGCCTTGTCACTTGTATGTTATTTGTAACGACATAATCTTCGGTCTTTTATATAATGCAGCTAGCCTAAATCCGTAACATTGTATCAACGCGGAATGTGCCAAAACAGCTGGGTTTTTTTGCAGTCCACGAAACATGTTTTAGTTCATTCAGAAACAAATTTAAATAACCACAACGTAAAGAGCATATTACGCGAGTCTATATGATTTGTTTACAAATCAATAGTGCTGGTGTCTGCGTCATTGTTTGTTTACAATAGAAAGTAGTTCCTTTATTCACGTGAATGCTATATGTATATTGTCGCGCGTTCAGTATCGGGGAATATTGAATGATTCTGACAATGTAAAGTTAACGGGGAAAAAAATGAGCATATAATAAGTATACATATTCACCGCATGATACCATGCAATAAGTTAGCTCGCCGGACTGTAATATCACACATCAACAACAGTTAAAAAACGCTGTATTAAGTGCTGAAAAGACTGTTGAGTTATGTCACTTATAAACAGATTATAAAACCTGTTTTAAGAAAGATGATTTTTGAAAATGCTATTGTTGAACAAAATACCGTATAAAGATACCTGATATTGTGCAATTTTGATGCCCAACTCCCTTCCGTAATAATCAACACGTAAATTAGTTACATGTATTGTTGTACATTTTATTTGCTGCAAATATTAAAACTATGAAAACATTAAAGCTCTTAACTCGTGCATTTTCTGTAATGAAATAGATCGTTATTCATTCTTGTTATCAAGCGGATTGGTAAAATCTATTTTGTTTTCAGGGAGACTATTAAATGTAATACAGCCATCTGCAACGACTGCGTCGTGTATTTACGTAGCAAGAAAGATTGTTTAAGGACAACGGCACTTCATGTACGTGTCACTTATCCAAACATCTTTATAGGAAACATTAGCTCGGACATAAAAGTTACTTTTGTCTATTTTTCTTTTATAATCATTTTTGTTTCTGCATCCATTTTTGCTCTTCAGATTTCGTTTTTATGTATTTGCATCTCTTGTACTCGTTGATGATCAGAGTAAACTTTCCACGACTGATTTCAATATTTCTTCTCTCTTTGTTTACAATGTGATCGATAATTTTCAACTTAGTGATAGCAGACATTATTATTTCATTATATTTTTAAATCTTTACATGAATTATCTTATGATTCAAAGATTCTGAAACAATTCAAACAACTGCTGTGCTAAATCCGGTAAAGGTTTGTATCCATTCCACATAAGCATAGTCCAGCTGCTAAAACACCGCAATCAGCTGAGGGAGTTTCAATACATGCCTCTAACCTTTTCAAAACTGTGTGTGCTATGTTGTATTTCTTTCTCATACCTTTGTAATGTTCGAACTCATTTATAATATATGTTGCCAGATTTAACTTATTGTAGATTTTGTTGTTTTATTGTTTTCATTAATTTATTTTCTCTAATTCTCGAAAATATGCATCGCTATTAAGCCAACAGAAATTAGCATGGCTTGTGTTTTATAACAGCTTTGTGACCTGGCTAAAAGAAGCCGTAACGATTAGCTTTACAACCTCTTCAATATTCAATGTTCACGTTTGACCAATTATAGGCCTCTGTAGCTTTGTCATAAGTACGATGTAGGCAAAAGTAAGAGCAGACATTAATGTTAGATAGTTAACTGACTCGATACTTTTTCCCGTCTTTCTTTTCTTATTAACCTTGCAAGAAAAAATAGGAACGTATATTTTGATTTTACTTCTGCTTGTACTGTGTTAACACTTTAATCATGCAAAGCGTATGTGCCATCAAGCACTATATTGAGAACTCACTTACCGAAATGGAACGATAAACTTTGCACAGTCTTCAATGCCTTTTGACGATGATGGAGCAATTTTTACATATAGCGTGCTGTATGTAACCATTAGACTTACGCACATTGTCATTGTCCTTATTTTGTAGGGAAAATTTAACAATAACCCAAATATTTCCTTAATTTAAATGAAACATGGAAATTTATTTTAAAGAATCTTTCAAAATTAAAATTAGAGAGAAATTCTTAAATTTAACAAATTATCCGTCCAAAACAACAAACGAGACCGAAATGATCTTGCTGTGGAAAATTCACACATTTAAAACGCACGATAGTTTCATTGTTAACCAATATATAATCATCACAAACATAAAATATGATTATGAGAATTACGTTATTTCTTTCTTGAAAATTAAAAATATGCACGTATTAAGTTACATTATATTCGAAACAAATATTCTTCGGAAAAAGGGCTTTATGTGATTTTATCATAAATGTTTTAAATTATAAGTCACAGCTGTTTTCAACATCTGAAGCGCTCTCCTCCACCCTAACACATACACCACTACCGTGGGTTTTTCAATTTTTGTTGTAAGAAACACCGTACTGTATAATATTCTTCATTGCTATAAACAGGCAGAAAAATACTGAAATTCAGTCATGTTGAAAGTTTGGGCATTTTATTCATTGCTTAATTTTTTTACAAACTAATCTTGTAATATCGCACAAATATTGTGAATATACTAAGAAGTGTAATATGCAAAATAGACTTGATCTGTCGAATCTTCAATTCACAAAAATCCTTTAAGGGCTGTAATGAACAAACTTTTATTTATTGCTCAATTAATAAATTAAAGTATTTGTTTAATTCATTACTTGGTTAACCTAGTAATTTACGGGTTTAAAATTATGTATTCACTTATGTCCCTCGTTACGCGATATTTTCACAAGCTCTTAAAATAATCAGAGAACGAAAGAGAACGTGACGAAAGTGAAAACATGAAAATTGTGACTCAATTTAGCTGAAGTGACTGAGAAGACAAATAATCTTAGTAAAAACTGCTTTTGAAGAAAATTTGATAAAATAATTTAAATGATTCACATTTTAGAGCTATCACATACACAAATGAGGAATGGAAAAATATCCACGAGCTACTTCTGGTTAAAAACGAACTAATTACATGAGACTATACTGGAAAATGCCCGTGGCAACAGCTGAATGTCACGTGATACGAATATGGCCGCACTCCTTAAACAAGTTATGGAAAGATCTATGTAAACCATACTCCTCACGGTAGGCTGTCTCGGTATAGAAAGATAATACCTATGCTACTTCGATATAAACTTAGTGGCAAAATGCCACCTGAAGAAAACCTTAAGCTTTGGCTACTGCATCACGTTCCATTCATACTACAATTTCTGCCAACACATATCGGGGCCCCGAGTGGCCGAGTGGTTTAAAGCGCTCTCCGTTACGTATCACTGCCATCTCACCTCTGTCTGCGTGGGTTCGAGTCTAGGATTCGGCTAACGCGGGTATGTGTGAAAGCTTGCCAGTAGCTTCTCGTGGGTCAGTGGTTCTTCTCGGGGTTTTCCCTGGTTCTTCCTCCACCATTAATACTGGCCGCCATGCATAGCCTATCGTGTGCTGAAATATGGCGTTAAACCAAGCAAACACATATCTACAATGACGTCAGTGCACTGATGTGACGACTCTGCCTAGTATGTAGGAAGCCAATGCCACGAATTCTTTTGTTGGAGAGACGGAATACTGTAATGTCATTGTTTCAATGAGGTCTGAATTTATCCTATAACGCAACAATGTAGTTCATCCGAAGTTCCTTAGATAGTCTTTTAGAACTAGATTTCCATCTCTGATACTGGATTTATGATGGGATCCAGCCAATGGATGCGCATAGACGATGTTCTTAGTTTAGAAGACCCGCGTGTCAAAATGCCCTTAATCAGCGATATATTATAAAGAGTATGAGCTGTGGGGCATGCAGTGTTAACACGTAAACTACTCACAAGACGGCGCTCTCGTTCACTTCAAGTACGCTTGACTTTGTCGCGTTGTTTTTCAAAACACGATAGGATATACATAGCGGCCAGTATTAATGGCGGAGGAAGAACCTGGGAAAACACCGGAAAGAACCACCGACCCACGAGAAGCTACTGGCAAGCTTTCTCACATACCCACATTGGCTGAATCCGAGACTCGAACCCACGCAGACAGAGGACTTTGTCGCGTACAGCAGGGCTGCTTTAGTGCGACTTATCCCGAAAAGCAATGTCTACTTCTTTGCATATATAGACGAGGGAAAGACATATTTATATGTTTTTCTCAGTGGCAGTGAACAGAGACAAAATTGTTGATAATTACAGACTAAAATTCTGCAAATGAGAAACAACACCAGTTTTTCTCGCCCAAAATCTGACAGCAACTAGAATTAGCAGGGAATCCCTCGTGGTTACTAAGTATAGTACAACTAGAATTAGAAAGGAATCCCTCGGAGTTACTAAGTAAAGTACATGGCGGCAGGGAATCCCTTGTAGTTACTAAGTAAAGTACATGGCGGTAGGGAATCCCTCGTAGTTACTAAGTAATGTACATTGTGGCAAGTTGCTGGCCTCTCTTTTCATGAATGAACCGTGGATAATATTATTTTAGTGAACAATAAAATAATGCATAGTATTAAATGCTGGAAATGCGAATATTGATTTCAGAAATTAATAAATCCAACATTCATAATTCGTACCAGCTTGTCGAGTAAGATATAAATACGACTGCAAACTATAGTCTGACTATACATCCCCGTTTGTTTGTATATCCCCTGCCGATTTCAATAATTAAAACGTTTAACGTGGTGAAATGTGCACAGAACTAAGTCAACTGAAACATTGATTTATAATTTCTAACCTGACTGTGACCAGAATGGCACAAATACTGGCATCCCTGCACCTTTCATGCTTAACGGACTTTCCATAATAACACAGCGCCATATTGCGTATACTATTGGCTAGTTTCTTTCCATCAGACAACATATGACGTAGCTCATCCTGTTAGGTAACTGCCGCATAATTCTGTAAATTACATAACGTTAAGAGTTTGGAATTAGTTCCCTTTACACACATGAACATAGAAATTAAACCGCTTGTTAAATCCACGTGAAAGGCAAATTTGTTGTTGTCATTCTTTTCCTTTGCTTGATTCGACATTGTAAATATCGAAAGCAGGCGACTTATGTGTATCCGTCTGTAGTTGTGCATACACCCCTTTGTTTAAAATGGACTTGTCCAGGAACTGGGAATGGATCTCGAGCATGTGCGTCTATTAGATTGAAAACTTCCGTTAAGCATGAAACGCGCAGAATATCACCGTGTGCGGGCCACTCAACTCATAGTCACTTAGAAATTATAAATCAGTGAATGAATTGACTAAGTTCCTTGTAACTTTTATCACATTAAAGGTTTCCATTATTTAAATCGGTAAGGGGTACAAACAAACGGGTTGGTATAATCAAACTACAAACCAGGCACAATTAAATCTGACATTGTTCTTTGTGAAATTTGACTGACATAATGGATAGCTCTGAAAAATCACGACTAATGTCAGAAAGCGAATGACAATATCTCTCAAAACACGAATGATACACAGAAAGATAAATAAATGCGATATGACACACTTCTACGGTTAAAACGTTCACACAGTCGATAAGAAGACAACTCCTAACAAGGCTGTATCCTATATGCCTATACTGGAAACTCCAGTAACTATATGCTTGCACATGAACCGAACCATGGACGAAAATCATGCAGTGAGGTCAGTTCATAATCACCGCTGACAGCTAACCTGTTTCACACAGTGAGTCAATCCGAAAAGCGAGTATAGCAATACACAAAACTTCAGTTTATCACATAGTAGGCTTACTCGACACACAATGCTTGCGGTTTGTTGATATGTCATCACTTTAACCTATCACTTTCTGTGAATCTGATTGGTCTAAAATAAGCCCATGAAATCCAAGTGCAGTATTCACAATATTGATTGGGTGCGAGCTTGGGAATGTTTCTTCTGGAAATATTTTTAAAATATTGCTAACAACAGCATGGGGCCACCTTTCCAATCGGTATCCCGAAGAACAGTGTACGAAAAACGCTTACTTATGTCAGAATGCGATACAAACACTAAAACATGAGTTTATTGATGGTACCGTGTGGTATAGATCTAGCATGAACGCCATGGACAAGCGTGGTTTAAATGTCAAACTATAGGAGTAAATAAACTGTCCTCTCATATGAAGAGAATGTCTACAAATGATGGTCTCTCAACTTAGAGAAAAATATCTTGGCAAAGTATTCTTCCAGATAAAAGAATAAAAATCTCCGGTCACAAAACCATTAAATCTGGAATCGCTATACTCAGCAAAACCACTACTCTAGATTTAACAATCTCTTAATAAGAATACATACCAACTCGAATGCTATTTTTCTCCATGCCGTTTCCGATACTGCATTGTGGTAAACGTCCATAGTACAATCTGGGATAATTTATTCACGCTTAAGAATAGAGAGGTGTAGCGTCTAAGACATATATATATATATATATATATATATATATATATATATATATATATATATATATATATATATATTGAATGATATGATTTTGTTTATCGATAACTATATTGAGTAATGTATATACATTTTATGCATTCACGACGTAGAGCCAAGATATTCGATCAGTTTTTGAAACGGTCTTTCTGATATGGTTATGTACTTTGTATAGATTATCTATAGGATGTATGACATTGTTCCAAAAGTCGGTAAACGCATACTATAGTTCATGTTCGATGACTATACTGGGAATATTTTGCTTGAAGTCTTGTCTTGTGCACCATTTGCTGTAGGGGACAACGTACATGATGGTTTATTTAATCAAGTAGCCTAAATCCACAATGAGAGCGTGTGTTGTTTTTATTATGGCATTTATCTGTTTCTGTTCTTTCCAGATCCTTGGCATCCATCAGTCTACGGAGACGATGGTGTAGCTTCAGAGTAAGTTGTTGTTTCGCCATCTTCCTGGCTCTCTTTTCAGCGTGCTTTATGTTCCTGTCTACCTCGGCTTTTTGAACACCCTGTCTGACAGCTAGGCGACAAGTGGAGCGTCGTTAGCACAGCTCTCCCAGTCGTTGACGTTGATGTTGGCCATCTTCATATCCTTCTTGCAGACATCTTTGTAACACAGCCGTGGCCGTCCAGTTGGTCGTGCGTCTTCTGCTAGCTCGCCGTATAGCAGGTCATTGGGAATGCGGCCTGGGTTCATTCTCTTGACGTAGCCGAAGCAGCGAAGGCGCCTCTCGCTAAGAATGGAGAACATGCTGTTCATGTTGGCGTGTTCTAGAACCTCTGTGTTGGGTACTTTGTCCTGCCACTGGATGTGCAGAATGCGCCGCAGACATCTCAGGTGGAAGCTGTTGAGTTTCCTCTCGTGTCTCGCATAGGTGGTCAATGTCTCGCTGCTGTAGAGAAAGTGTGCTGAGTACGCAGGCCTGGTAGACGAGCAGTTTGGTCTTCTCAGTGAGGTTGGGGTTGTTCCAGACCCTCTGGTTCAGTCTGGCCATCACTGCTGCTGCCTTGGCAATCATGCCGTTCACTTCAGAATCATTGGAGAGCGAACTGGAGATGGTGGACCCGAGGTATGTGAAGTTCTCAACAACTTCCAAGTTGTACCCATCGATGGTGGCGGAGGGAGAGGAGTCTGCGTCTTGCACCATGACGTTCGTTTTCTTCAAACTGATGGTCAGTCCAAACTCCTTACAGGCGTGGGAGAGGCGGCATAACAGCTGCAGCAGTTTACCGGTTCTATGTCAAGGTTATTACCTAGCAGGCATGGTTTCTTACCTATAACGAGGGACAGCCCGCTCTTCATCGAATGTTGCTTGTTTGAACTGGAACTGGTGTACACGCAAATAACTCACCATACCTGGATAAAACAAATGTAGCGAAATACACGTTTTAATTGTGATCATAAGTAATATTCATATCAACAATTTATCACTTAGTATGAAGGAACAATTTTGAAAACATTGCGGCGAATCATCCGTTAAAGAGCATTAAACAGTTTCTTTTTAATTTGCCACTGGGTCAATGTACGTTTGAACATACTACCTCCCCCCCCCTCTCTCTCTCTCTCTCTCTCTCTCTCTCGATATCAAACATTTATGACTTCATGTCGTTTCATAGCAGAACCACATCTGCGTTGGTCGTGTTTGATAATAATTTGTGATTTATAATGTGTTAGCCGCTTCCTATTACCTCACGGTATATTTGCATGCGTTTGCGGATATTTTCAGTGTGATGTCTCAAGAGTAGGTTATAATATGATCAGATTTGTCATGCTAATCTTTGTATTGACTGAATATCACTTCTCTTTTCCCAATTTGAAAATTATACAGGTTGGATCTTTATTTTGATATCGAAAGTCTTTAAGAGTGAGAGGTAGCGTCCTTGACCGTAGCTGAAAACAGTAATTCTTATTAAGATTCTCGGAAGTGAGCAAACGCGTAATTCAACCCTACCCCCATTTCTCGAAATGGAGATGCCTAGTAGGACAAGAGGAATATGTCAACAAAACCTATTGCGGTTTTGAGGTTCAATTGCGCAAATTCTTTAACGGTAGAATGTCCGAGTGCGTGAACGGTTAATGCAGGTAAACAAGATACTGTTGCTTGATCGAAATTATTTCCCGTTCATTATCAAAGTCAAGGCCAAATTGTAACAGAATGATCCTTTCCTTCCCCGACCCCATCAATCTAAGAAAACCCATACACTACCGACTGAGACTTGGACCCTAAATTTCATATGTGCCCTTTGATAAATTTTTTTATCAGATCAGCATCATACTCTTCAAAATAAGCCATCCAAACGCCGCTCTCTCAAACTCCACCTTTGTCAGTGATCTCAACAAGATCTTTTTTACCACAAAGTTGCCTTTCAGTTTGATAATAATATGTTGAATATCTACGTTTGACGTTTTCAGTCTGACATTGTGATCTACTAAAATCGCAGTCGCAAGTTCACCTGGGTTGACACAAACAACAACGCATCTAGTAAGCTCATTCGAATCTGCTTTGGCGGCAAAATAGGCTTAGCTCCACATCAGCACAGTGTCATCGAGCAGAGTAACGACCATAAGTGTGTATAGTTAAAAGACATTATTATATAACACATACTCTGACGTGAAATCAATAAGTGCTTGCTGGTCGGTGAACGCTCCAGTGTACGCAAAGCTTCAAACAAAATGACCGCATATGGGACCATCCAGTTGAGTTTGTACTGGTAAATTTGACGAAAAAGCTTTTCGTCCATCTGGTGCCACGGGATAAATAATTAGTACTTCAACTGGCGGTGCAAGTCCATAAGAGCCAAATACAAACTATGTTGAGGTGTCACCACGTATGTGACCCATTTAGTGCCAGGACCTGTTAATGGGTCCAGATTGACGATGTGAGTTTCACGTGTACGTGGTACCATCGATGCAAATTCATCTCGCATAAAACACCACGAAATTGTCTGATTGATTTTGCCATTGCTAGTAAATCAAGATTGGTAAACAGCGTGATCTTCTGCGACCTGATGATCGAAAACCTCTTTCTGAGGGTATTCGACGACTCATGCCTATTAATCGATGGCCTCTTCATTTTATACGGCCGCGATACGTTATGCGTTCACCACCATTTTTAAAAGAACGCCATTCCTGTTGCAGTTTCGACAACCCCAAACTCTTCAACTTTTGCATCCTCTGGAGCCACTGCTGCCAACAATGTTGGAATGGCGGGAAAGAATATAAATATTTCACTGGTCTTTTCACATTGTGTCACATCTTATTTGAATACGTTTAATATCACAGGTGTTATTGTGTTTGGCCGCATTTAGCTGAGCTAGCTGCGTTTCGGTCAACCACACAGGGATATTTCCAGCTAATTTTGCTGGAGAACGCTTTATTGTGACCCAACAATTGTTTATGATTGAGTGTTTTATTTTCGCAAGTTGATTTTCATTAAGAACGACTTCACTTCGTGAGAGGATATTTATAACAAAATACATAACAGGTTTAATTACGAATTTTACACAGGTGCATCGATTATACTCATTCGACCACCAGCACCGTCCAACAATGTTGTCTTCTTAGAAAGTATCACAGCACAACATATATAATACCACCATCGCTACCTACACGAGCATGAAAATACACGTCAATGACGGACGCCTGAACACATACAAGTGTTGCAGTGTAAAGTAATAAATCAGGTACAACGTACGAAAGTCTTGTTGAGAAATCTTGAGACCAGTGTCAAGGTTTTGATGCCGGTCCATATACGACCACGAGTTATGATATTCACTTGCAATATGAGGGGTGGATTATGCATAGCTAAGCCGAATTTCTTCAGTAGGTTCTTGATGGCTGTTTAACCACCAAGAGACTTGGTTACTTCAGAGTTGTCAAATATCATTTTACTTTGTGCCTGATCATTATCAAGCGCAGCTTGTTGAAACGCTAAAACCACATGTTTTTGTTCAGTAAGGCCATTTTGGATCCATATTTGCCAAGGAAATCGTTTCACAATATCATTTGGTGGTTATGCATCTGTGGTATGTGCGAGAAACAACAACATTGACATGGTTTCCGACTGCATAAACGATAACAAGCGTGATTTTGTATTAAATGAAGGGTATAACACAGGCATTGAAAATGTAAACGTTTCGAATACAACTTTTCCAGCAGCAGCACCAGTATCAGGCCATCTTGCATCGTTGGAGTTGTTCTTACGAAACAAAATGCCTGTGTTTATCTCCAAATATTACCTTGCAAACATCTCTGCGAAACCCAAATATGCGACCGAGGATAATTGGGCACGAAAATCTAAATGAATCACCAATGAGCTGTGATCGACGCTTGGCATATCCAAAATTAACACCAGGATTAGGAAAAGGTAAATTTACTTCAGCTGCATCAGCATTGCTAGCGGAATATGTAGGTCGTCTAATTAAATGAAGTCCATGACCTGCATGATCAGTTACGTCCTGGACAAACAACATTATTAGGCCTGCAGATCTCGTGTAATCAAAGTTCTATCTAGCAAGCCCAGTATTCGTCGCGGCAACATCAACATTGTCCATAATGAATTCAATTTCCTTTCTATCGTTGGAATAATTGTACTGTTAAATGACGCCATGATACCGTTATTAACAAATCAAACTACAGTATTCTCATCGTAATTGGCATTTTTTTCGTGTACCAGTTTCACATCAATTTCCAAGAATGCCTCGCACGGAAGGAAAAAACTATATGTGTACTGCACTTGCAGTTATGTGTTTATTTGATTGGGTCTCTGGCTGGGTATGAGTAATACAGGAAGCCTCTTTTGCTTCATTCCACTAACACAGGCGTTCCCAAGTCAACTGCTGCCTCAAATATCTCTTTGAACCGAGTCATTGCAGAATCCTCTAGTTCCACTTATACATTATTGATTCTCTTTAATACCACAGTGTGATGGCTCAAGTTTAAATCCACTCCCCAATGTCAGATTTGATATCGCTGTATCTGACAATCGCTGCTGAGCGGCCTTGTTAATGACTTTACTAACGGCAGACACCATTGATTCTGTCGATGGTAACTAGAACCGTCTTTGGTAATCGTTTTACTAATCGCTGTATTCGACCTCGAAGCGTATGAGCCGTCCGCGAGCTCATTTATTTCAACTGATCCACTGTGGCACTTTTAATACTATCTACAACTCGCATTGGAACTTCTTTAACGATGGGTGCAGAGCACGATGATAAGGATGTGGAGGATTTTGATTCACTCGTAAATAATCCACGAAAAACATCACCGAACACAGTTGTATAATATGTCATGTATACAAGTTGTCTGCATTAACTTTACAAACGGATTTCTCATGTCCACGCACGACGAATTATTAAATATGAAGTAGATCTATATTGTACAGTTGTATCGTCAATATTTTAACCCCGCAGATCAACCACGTGCACAAGGGAAAAACTAATATTGGTCAGACGATTATTGTGGCACTGAAGATACACATATGCTGCTTTTGTAATCGATATCAAGTCACATAGTTCTACGGTGGTGAAAACTCAAACAATATAATCCTGAACAAATACTCATGTGCTTTTGGACATGCTTATATCATTACCACTGATGGCATCACAAGTTAAATTAACCTGGGTCATTGAAGTAATTCTAACATTGTCAGGTGCGATATGATATCCCATAAGACGAAGTCGTTTATCATCTAGACTGTTAGCAAGCCAACCTAAAACTGATCGTATTGATGGCCGTGCATTGTCAACCGCATACGTGTGAGATTCTTAGGCAATAACAGAACTGAGTGTATGCTGAGTGTTCGTAGGCTTTCATAATATTTGTTAGAGTCTTTGTCGGTGACCACCAAAATTCTTCATCGAATATCTTCATTGATCGATTCTATGTCGTACGTTCCTTAGGAATATTCAATAGTATGCCAGTTTGCGCCAGTGACTTCTGAAAACACAAACGAGTTATTCGTGTGCACATTTCCAAACGGTTGAGATCGGATATTAGGCCAATTGTAATACACACGCAGCGATGCTAGTGCGATCTCAAGTGTGCGTGACTCACTAGCGTTGATAGGTGCACAAAAAGAGTCCCATGGAAGTATGGTTTTATGGATGACATGGTAATCATTAAGGTAACGGTCTGAGCTGTACTTAGAACCACCTGCCGAATTGAAGCATATATTTCAGGCAAGACGCTAAGCATCTCAACAAGCACCGTCTCAATCGTTTCAGAACTCATCATCGATGTTGTATATATCATGAATATCTTAGACAATGTTATGCATCAGCGCTCGATATTTTTCTCAGTCATTAAAATCATTAGTGAGAAATTGCTGACAATCGATGTATCTTTATTAATGACTTCGGGTGCATTATTGCCCACACGAACTGATCTCACAAGTATTTCAAATAGATTTGAGAGGTCGTTCGTGTCATACAATCCACCAAGGCCATCTACTTGTTTCACTTCTTCTTTTTTCCTTTATACATTTTGTCTATCCATTTTACCAATTTATGAGATTCAGTTACAGACTGTTTTTGTTATTGGTGTTTTTACAAGTTTTTTATTCGTGGAGGCACATGTTTTTGTTGAGGTGCGGCCGCTTGATCCGAACATTTTTCTGTCTCAGTTTCGGAGGCTGGTTAAAGTTATTTGTCTTCCCCGTGCAGGAGTTTCATTAAAGGTCCCATCTATTGTATTGCTTCCTGAGTTTTCCCAGCTTTAGCCATTTTAATTTCTGCATTATAATACTCAAACGGTTCACCCAGTAAATTCCTTGAATGCTCACCTGGACGATACCTGTTTAGGTTTTGATATGTCTTTTTGACCACTAAAGTGTGCCAGTTAGGGTTGGTTGGTTGGGTGGAAACGTCCCTGCACGGATGAGGTTTGTAAGGCTCCACTGGCGACCTTTTTAATTACAAGTTTGTTTTGGTGCTTCCATGATTGACTGATACATCGGTGGTGACTCTTAAGGTTTTCCGACGTCTTTTTCTTTGACTTAAGATGCCATAGCTGGCAAGCGTGTAATAACCTCTGCAGTTGCTTTTATGACTATCTATATATCCTTGGTGTGTTTAGCTATCTTACGAACTGGACGAGGTGCTTATTCTGTTCCGCCGTTGCTCATGTAGCCTGTTTAATATCCTCGACACATTCAGCAATTTCCTTTGTGGGTTTAATCAGCCGTGAAAATGTTTGTTCAAAACCAGTTGTGAGATCTGCTCATGCAGCGTGTTATCACTGTAACATGTCTTCCACTTTCTCGAGGCTATGTATCACAATTTGAAGCAATATATGTATCGGTTAGCAGCTTCACGGCGTCACTTTTCAAATTCTTCTGGATATCACTTTTAATATGATTGTGTTTTTGATTGTTAAATTGATGGATCCAATCCAGCACGATATTTACCTTCTCGACTGCAAGTTCCGTTAAAATCAATAGTGAGAAAACTATACGGGTCCGAGGTGATCCGCAAAAACATGTCACGAAATGATCCACAAAAACATGTCACGAAATTCATCCCACGTGAGGTCAGCGGCACACCAAGGCCAATAAATATTTCCAAAACCATGTTCATTAATACCACGAAATTTCATCAACACGTTACAGTTGTCACGGATTACTTTTGATACATGGGCATATCGTTGAGTCAGATAAATCGCGTCAGTGTTTTTGAAGTGTCGGCCTCGTGATAATTTGTTCGGGATTGACTTGATTTTCAAGGATCACATCATCTTACACAGCAAGAATGTTTTTGTTTGCATCAAAAATTGTTCATGGTTGGAGCTTCCTCGATAGTGGAAAAGACATCGATGGAAGCTCCTCTTCCTGTGGACGACAAAGTCGCCATAGTGTTTCTACTACTTCTCAACAATCTTTTGTTACTCAACTCTTTTTGAAACAAAAATATCTTAAAACATCATAGCATGGTTAAGCATTGGCCTATGGTGCAATCACATACAACCGATTCCAGATTAACCATTCTAAAACCATATTCAACAACAGTTGTGTTTTTCCTGATCTAGCAGGGCCAATGATTTAGTACATGAACTGAGTTTGGAAACTCAGTTCGATCACACTGCTTGGACGGTTTAGACGTTGCTTATGCAGAAAAATCAATGACTGAAATCATCTGTATTTTTTGCTTGATGTCATTGAATAATACGGTATTATTAATACGATGATGTTTTCACACTGAATGAGATGTTGAATGCCATGTCACGCAAAAACACGTACCGCAAATGCAACTCTATTTCAAACACGAACTAAACGAGCATAAATTAATGGATTTTGTGTTCGATATGGAGCAAAGAAGTTTATGTTTGTAGGAAAAAGTCGTTGTGTACGGGAACCCGTCTCATGCACATGGCTAAAGCATCTTCCTCGTATAATTACTGAGAGCCTGGTAAGCGCCTGGATACACGACTCGATTCTAACAACCAAACAAAGCCCGGAGAAGCAACTATCAACCCCTGCGCGTTACCGACATGAACGTGCTTATAAAAAATCCATCGATATCCGTGTACGTCAACGCGCCGACGTGGATCTGATTCATGACTTTAAGGCGAGTAATTCAACACTGGGTAGAATGAATCGCATAATGGGTCGTCAAGGGAGGTATGAAAGCCAAGATTGAATTGGGTGGCACTAATTAATCACATAAGTATACCATTATAAACAAACAAACAATGAACACAAAAGGCAGGACATTATCTAAAATATGGAACAATTAGCCAGGGCAGCAAAGTCAATCACAGGATTGCTCGAGCATGGTTGGCCAAACAAGTGCTGTGGTAAATTTATTTACCACTACCAAGAAAGATATCACTGGCTTGGTTTGATGTCTAAACAGCAAATGAAGTTCATCAAGCAGACATATTATTTTTCCACATGGTCGTGTCCGTGGTCGACAAAGACGAATGCGCACCTATACGTTTGCGCTCGCCATTATCAATGTGGCAAACAGACACAAAGAAGCGGAGCTGTTGACATCCAAAGATGCTGACAGTGTAGCAGATGCACTCGAAAGTATTTATGCATGAGGCGAAGAAACGTGACCACGATGGTTACAAGTGGATATTGGCAACGAATTGTTCGGATCTGTGGCTGTGAAACTGGTCAAACATCATGTGCGAATACGTGTTAGGTATGTCAGTGTTAATCGTGACCTAGCTAATGTGGAACGATTGAATCATACTCTTGCAGAACGGTTATTTAGTCATCAGTACGAAAATTAATCGTTGATGAGGCCAAAGCGGTTTCATAATTGGGTAGCGCGACTTTCATTAGACACTTTGAAGAATGAGGTCACACATTCGACCGTTAAAAACAGCCTATGCGTTTAGACAAAAATCAGTCATTACTACTCAGAAAATGATTTCATAGCTATTACCGCTACAACCACTAGGAGACATGCTTAATCAGTATCTGTATGCACCTGGTGAGTTAGAATGTAGGCAACAACGTCGTGCAACTGACCCGGTATGGTCCTTCGAGGTATTCACGATTTCGGAACGGATTGATACTCCAAGACAACCATTGATACTCCAAGACAACCATTTACAGTTTGGGACCGTACCTAGTAAAGCAATATCTCCCAACCGTACATTTGTGCGAGATGCATTGCAAGTTGTTTCAGGAAATACAGAACTACCACTAGGATTTGTGTTGGCACGTCATTAACCACTGTCAATGGCAATTTTGTTCGCAATAGCATGGTTTCCAAACGAATAATTAGTAATTCCATGGGGAAGTATACATTGCTTGGTATCCAGCAGGGACAAACTCACTTTGGTGCATTAGTACCTACCTATGTTGTAGTTCTTAGATCGGATGATATTTGCGTTGTGTGCGAATTCAAGACAGTCTCGAGGACATTCCAAATAGAGTTTGTGTTTGAGATCTTTCTGCAAATCACCTTTGGAACACGTTTGGCTTATTGGTGATGTTTTAGCCATAATTATGTGGTCTGACAACAATCGAGTACATTTTGGGTCGAAGCCAGACAAACTCTTCGATCAGTTTACCCGAGTATTTGTCTTTGAACTTGCCAACCACCGTTTTACTGATGGCACTAAACAACGGATGTTCTTTAGGATAATCACTGGTAATAAAATATGTTGATCAAGCTTGGCTGTTCGATGTCCTCATACACATCATCGTTGTGATATGCATTACAGTGAATCAGTGTGGGTGTACATCTTGACCCGATCCTGATAAAGGGGTTTGATCTCGTCATAGGAAAGCTCATACATGAGCAGCTTCGACAAGTCCAGAAAAGTGGTACCAACATAGATTGGTTTTTTTCAGTTTGAGTTTTGATTTTGGCCGCAAGTTTGCTCCTAAGACTTTGTATCGGTTTGGTGTATATGGTGTATTTACGTCAGGATTCATCAACGATCGAACACTGATACGGGGACAACCATTTACTGAACTCTGACAACGCGTGTGGGGCCAGCGGATAAGCGTTGTATACCTCATGTAAATGCTCAAAATATTCCAGGTCAACATCAAAGACGTATCCGTGGTCACCTGAGATGTTATGATTGTGACCGTCTTTTTGTAGATCAGTGTGGGAAGGATCGATACAATGTACCGGAAGTGGATGCATCATGGCCCACTCACAAAGGTTAATGACGTCTATATACGTGATGTAACTGTTAGGGTCAGCGGAGGCATATCTGTCCACGTTTGAGTTGAAGGCACTGCGACTTGCCAAGGATATTCCACCATGAAGTGATCACTAGATAAACAGATCCTGGTCAATGTCAGTGAGCAAATTAAGCTCGATTTTGGTCTTCGACAACAATGCATCCCAACACATACCCAGTGAGGAAACGTAATGTGCGGAATCGAGCTTGTTCGCACGCATGACAGTTCACGAAATTTCTCAAGCACATCAGCGAGCAATAATACTTCAATGCTTATATACAGGACGTGATAGTCACCGAAATTGTTGCACTCGAATGCATACCAAGCTTTCTTTGCCTGTTTATAGTCGTTGACGGAAATACCTTCAAGTGTCAAGTGACAATGAGGAATGAAACTCTCCTATCAGTGGCAACTGGGTTTCAGCAAATTTGTTCCAGTCGTTCATGTACTCGTATTGATTCACACATATTCTCCTTATCAAATAAGTATTGATTGGACAGTATCAGTGAGTGATTTTGAAATGGTGGTCATTAGATAATTCACTAACACTTGACAAATTCATAAACTATAATAAATCTATGAGCTGTAATTGTCCCAGCCAAAACGTCAAATATTTTTCCATGTTGTTTGGGATCACGCCTATCGGGGAGTCTGTTGCTGGGGCTACTACTTGCATTATTAAGTGACCATCGTATCCACGCAGGTTAGAAAAGACCACAGAGAAGTTGGCTTTGTTGGGGTTAAATTAGCACCTGAAATTACATGCGCTATGTGTGTGCGGCACCTCTGGACGCACCAAAGATGTGACAGTGGTCACGAAGTTTGAATCCAGGACTTTTACTTTCATCGCTAAACTGGCTTTCGCTCTTGGTCAACTTTGCCCTTCAGTGAAAGCTTTTACGCAAACCCAGCATTGAGCGGCTGCAGAAAACTCACGAATGTTATCACCGGTCAAATCATGCGTTCTGGTGAGTAGAGCTGTCGTCGAATCCATTTCGTCGAGACTTCGATCGCTCTGAGAAATACCTCAGCTGTGTTTAGAGAGTTATTATTCTGGGCACGGTAAAGGACTGGTGGCTCTGATTTACAATCACATCGTACCACTATATAATTTAACCCGCATGTGATTTGTCCAGCAATTTGCACTCTTCAACCGATATCAGGTGCATTGGTGTCTTTGTTAGGAGAGAAATCCACTAAAATATCCAGGCATAGAAAATTCGCGTAGATTCTAAACAAGACATTCATTTTTCGTAATATTGCATTAAATTTGACTATGTTTTTTTTTATTACCAGGCTCTGGGATAAGTGTACGCTGTGGCTTATCACTGATGCAACCGCATTATAATTCGTGACTGGTGAACAGTTCTTAAGTGTTAAATATATACATGGAACGTTTGCATGGATATTTCTTTCCCTTGTTCTTTCTGTGTCGTTTAAGCAGCCGACGAAGATTCTTTATCCATACGTAAAATTATATCAATTATAATTCCTTTATTGCACTCGGCAACAACAAATCAATATGAATTCCTTTGTGATAAGCATGGGGAGATGATGCTAGCGGGGGAAAAAAAACCTTTGTCATACGTGAATATATTAACAGCAATGCCTGGGTTAAGTACTTCGAATTTCTTCAGCGTGGGTTTGTTAAGCTGCAAGGGAAATTCAATGTTGCCAAAATTGAGTTTACCCAGGTGACGCCGGTATTTTCGACTCATGTCTTGATGATCACTGACCGGGTATAGATCTGAGAAAATTGCCCATTATAAATACGATTATCAAAGAGTTTTACGTTGATAGCTGACCTTGGTGGTACCCAGTTTGATGTTGCCATGTAACTGAATCCACGAAACAGATGATGCGGCGGTAGATGAACCTCGACTTCGGCACATCCCAATCCTGCATTGCTCAATTTCTTCAGCGTTTCGTGAATCTTTTTCTTGCCTCTGTCAGTTTCATCATTGATGGTGCTGTTGTCTTTGCGGTTCAGGATTACGAGGGAGTCACCGTGAATCCACCGTGTAGTAGTTTTAAATCCATCTTTATCACGACTATGTGGCATAACCTGATGTGGATTAAGAACCACGGATGTCTTAACTCCAGCGTGACAAAAGATCTTTAACACCACTACGATCCCTGAATCATATTTGTCAATAGTAGCCGGGCGTTTTAACCTGGTGTGTATGTGGATAGGACAATGATCACTTTTTTTCCATCTCGCCATTACGTTTCTGAAATTTTAATTCAGGCACTTGTGATTGTTGTATTTTTTTTCTCACTTTCATATTTAGCCACTTGAGTAGCGGTAGAAGATGTAAGACGACGACGATGGTTTTGTTCTTTTCTCTTCTCCTACCTCAAAAATGTTGACTTTTCTTGTACCTATGGGTATTAGGATATGATGCTCACGTGCAAAATGTTTTAATTGCTGTACCATTGTATTGTTTGTAGTCTTTGCTGCTGCTGTTGTTGCTGTTGAAGTGGCAACCGATGTTGGCTATAGTTGTGGATGCAGTTAAAATATATGGATCTCAATAATTCAAGTATGGCAGCCTTTCTCATAAGACTTGGAATGTAAATTTCATGCTTCCGTGCGATATGTTTTAACTTTGACACAGTGGACTAGTTTATACTAAGGGGACAGTGAAGCATCTTTCTAATTGGGAAATTTTGTCAATGGTTTTGTTTTATTTTTGGTATTAAAGCAATATCAGAAACTGCGATCGCTTTAATCCTGGTTATTATTTAAGTTATTTCGGTTTTATTGTTATTTTATTGAATTTTTATTTGGGCAGCCACAGGTTTGATGAGGTTTTGTTGTTTTTTTTTGGTCACGCTTTATAGTATTCACGAACATATCTACAACACTGACGGAGTTGAATACTATATTTGACCCCGAATCGTGCCCTTAGACCATCACGTAATATCTATGTGTGTGTGTGTGTTTTACTGTGTTCATAATGCCATTTTCTATTAAAGAGTTCGTATTTTCCAAGGCATGCAGCTTTGCATTTGTTGGTCCCAATGCCATGCAGCTTCCTATACATACACGCGAGAATTTTATGTAATTGGCGGGGGAAATCTAACCTGTTCCGGTAATGTATCTGAATAGCCCTTATTTATTAATAGGACGACATTCCATTTATCAATCGCAAATGATGGGTGTTCCAAAAAAAGGCAATATTACAAGGCAATTTAATATCTCGCAGGTAAACGCTTTTCCTGTGCAAATAAAGGTTTATTCAATCGAGGATTTTGTGAAATCAAGGCACATTTGCCATTGTAATAATGCACGAATACAACACAAAACTCACCATTCATTGTGCTCTCGCATCCAACAATCTCAAATGTATTATGTTCTCTTTTCACATATGTACGACACCCTATTGTTATCATGCCATGCTTGCGTATTAACTCCATCATTGACTCTGGTTCTGTTTCGCTTGCATCGAAATAACTCTTTACATAAAGGTTACCATTTCCTTAGGTCGTTAAACATCTCCCTGTACTTTTTTCTACTGCAAACAAATTTATTGTTTCTCAACCTTTCTAGTGGTATTGGTGTTTTATATTATAACCCAAAAGCATTTATTTTATTAACCTGCTCTGCAACATCTTCGTCGCTGACCTGAACAAAAACGTGCCTTGCTTCAGACGCAGAGAGCAAGTTATGTTTTTTTTGCGGGTGTACTCTTTTATAAATGATATTCCGAAGATTCGTTTAAGTTTGATTTGCCGCAAAATTCTGCCCAAGTTTATTTTGTTCTATTTCAAAAGTCACTCACATATTTACCAACTTATCAATGTGTGCTGAATTTGTTTCGGAAAATTCGCACAGCTTCTATGCTACTTTACTGAACCTGTTTGATGTATTCAGACAAAACAGCGATCTCA
The DNA here is from genome assembly GCA_028554795.2 of Sinohyriopsis cumingii. NCBI lineage: Eukaryota > Metazoa > Mollusca > Bivalvia > Unionida > Unionidae > Sinohyriopsis > Sinohyriopsis cumingii. Next base: position 139,523,709 of record CM068827.1, on the reverse strand, counting down.
ATTTGTCCGTCACAATTTTGGCATTCCATTCATTTAGCATGTTTACGGTACTATTACAAACTTCTACGAATTCTTTAATTATACTTTGGGAATCAATAGTTTCGCTACTATTCAACGTTTGTATATAAGCAGCAACAGACATTTCTTCAATACGAGAATATTCCCAACTCGACTCAGCTCAACTGTATAATTTTGCGAGTACAAAATTATCAGTGTGCATATACCATGGTATAGGTACTATAGCACACTGTGGAGAAAATCAATACACACCAGAGGCTGATACATTTATTCATTCATTTGCCTGGGTCTGCTAGCAGCGTGTATTGATCGATACCATATGCTTGCCTGAATAAGTACATCCCTCTGCATGATTTTTGTTTCCACAATCACTTCAGACAAGAGTGGGGTCAATGACTGGTGCATTGTCCCCACTGGCCCTCTTTCCGGGCATTTCCATCCGCACGAGACTCTACCCACCATAACTGGATCACTCGCATTGCGTGTATGTGCTGTATGTGCTGGATGCTGACACCCCCACGGACAAGATTAAAGCGAACAACATACATCGCTTAAATAAGGGATACATTGTCACGGTGGGTAGAGACGAAGACGTGTGGAAAGGCCACAAAGAGGGCCAGTGGGGCAAAACCCTCAGTTTCATACAACTACTGATGTTCTAGAATTCAACCTCTGTACTTAATGTTGCCTCTTTCAGTCTACCATAAATATACATTGTACGGTTTGTGTACGGTTAAATTCTAGAGCACTTTAAAAGCAACGTTTTCATTATTATGTTTAGTGTCCTAATTGTAAAATGGAGTCATTTTTTCAGGAGATGTTTCCTTTACAATAAAATAAGCCACTTGTTGGATGGAGATTTGCCGACAAGTTTAGGCTTGAATTGACTTTGCTAGACGTACACTTAGGCTTAACATAGGGAGGGGGTCAAAATTCGACCCTTATAAAACAAACTTAACAAATTCATGACCTTACCTTGAATAAAAAGAACGAATATTTTTTCTATGCAACTGTCTTCAAACCTTTATGTACATACCGCTTTTTATTTTAAAATGACTTAAACAGTTCACTCTGTCAACTCTATATTTCAAAGATCCACACCATAAAACATCCGACATTTCAAAACTGCGTAACCGCTTCGGTGGCCTCGTGGTTAGAGCGTCCATCTCGGATGCAGTCGTTAGTGGGTTCGATCCCTGGCCGAATCATACCAGAGGTTAGTGATAGGTCTAGTCGACCTGGTATCAGGATAATGTGACTGTGTGGGACATCATGATACATGTCTGCGGCATGATGCCCCAGTGCTGGACATCACTATAAACTGCCATACTGCAGACATCGTAGCGATATGACTGAAAAATTGTTAAAGTTACGTTAAAATTCAAAATCACACACACACTCTCAGATATAAAATGCAGAGTGTCACTTAAATCAATTCATTATTTCCTACATTCTGTTGACATTCTGATATACGTCGTTTTCTTTCTGGACTGCTCCAGTGCAAGGTTCCCTCTAAGCTGCGCGCGTGCGCGGCCGCTCAGTTGCTCAGGCATCCCCGCGCAGCTGGTTTGTTCACCGCGCAGCAGCTCAAATTTACCAAATATTCAATCCAAAATTGATACTCAAATCACCGTAATGCTTGCACAATGCAGCGCGCATAGCGCGCACATCTACCATTCGCTTAGAGAGAATGTTACTCCAGTGGCCTAGTGGTTAGAGCGTCCGTCTCAGATGCGGGAGGTCACGGGTTCAAACCCCGGCCGAATCATATTGAAGACTTATAAAGATAGTATTTCCAGCTGCCTCGCTAGACGCTCAGCATTGAGAGGTTAGTGTTAGGACGGGTCGGCCTGGTTTCAGGATAATGTGACTGGGTTAGACATCCTGCTGCGTGTCTACGGCATGATGTCCCAGTGCTAGACATCCCAAGAAACTGTCACACTGCACTGCATACATCGTACCGATATGACTAGAAAATTGTTAAAGCTGCGTTAAAATTCCCTTTCTCGGTCTCTTTCTCTGTCTCTCTCTGTATCTGTCTCTTTTTTCTCTCTCTCGCTCTCTCTCTCTCTCTCATACTCACACACACACACACACACACACAGAGACACACACACACACACACGTTCAGTCATGAGTATGTATATTCCACTCTTAATAATAGTTGGATGACGTCACTGTACTGCATAGCGAGTCCACTTTTGGGTTGGACCGCCATTAACCAACCTCCTAGAATATAATTGTTTTCTAAGATAATGAAAATTTGTCATTAATGATCAATACATGGAGTGTCAGCCCGTGGCACGTTTATCGTGTTTTCAGTGTGATTTAATCACCTTTGATAACTTTTGGGGAAATTTTCACCTGTTCCCTGATTCACGGCATAATTCCCGCTTTCGATTACACTTTCTTTCTTTTACTGTTTTCTTCAGATCTTGAATGGATTGTAGGTTTAGAATTCGTATCCACGTCAGCCTCATCTTTGACTGGTCTTCAGTATTCCTACATGTTCTGAATTTAATGGCATGGTCTCCATTCATTGTGATGGTGACGATGTCATTGTCATGGTTAGCAAAATAGCACGGTTACTAAATATATTGCACGAAAAAAATGTAATCTAAGCCCAAAGGTAAACCCAGAGTTAAAGAGTTAATTTTAGTCTAAACATGACAACAATGTTCTATATTACAAATTATTTCGGATAAAATTTGCTACGCTTCCAGTCACGTTCTGTGACGTCCATGTATTACATTTTAAGTTTCTAGCCATGTACTGTGACGTCAATGTATTTCATTTTAAGTTTCCAGTTACGTACTGTTACGTCCATGTATTAACTTTTAAGTTTCCAGCCATGTAATGTGACATAAATGTATTACATTTTAAGTTTCCAGCCATGTACTGTGACGTACATGTATTAAAACGTTTTAAATTTCCAGCCATGTCCTGTAACGTCCATGTATTACATTTTAAGTTTATAGTTACGTACTGTGACGTTCATGTATTGCATTTAAAGTTTCCAGCCATGTACTGTGAAGTCCATGTATTACATTTTAAGTTTCCAGCCATGTACTGTGAAGTCCATGTATTACATTTTAAGTTTCCAGCCATGTACTGTGAAGTCCATGTATTACATTTTAAGTTTCCAGCCATGTACTGTGAAGTCCATGGATTACATTTTAAGTTTTCAGCCATGTACTTTGACGTCCATGTATTACATTTCAAGTTTTGATTCACATACTGTGACGTAGATGTATTCACATACTGTGACGTAGATGTATCACGTACCGTTATGTAAATGTATGTCTTAATTCCTACCAACAGTATGACTATATTCAGGCCCCTACAGAGGCTGATATAAGCCCGGAAAACTTTGATAGGTTGTGGCCCCTTGGTCCTTGTTTTTATTGAAATTGGGAAATGAATCGAATGCCAAAAACGAGCCCATATAATTTACATATAATTTACTAATTATCCAATTTAAAAGACACATAAGTACACAACGAGAGTGTTTATGAGATAAACATATTCCTGGTAAAACTGAGGCCACATAAGGGTATGAAAATAGTCCTTTCTCGATCAACGTAGATAAAATTTCACTACACTTAATTACAATCGTTGTTTATGGGCTTCCATCTGACCAGTTAATATCGGTGAACAAAATAAAGAAAATGATTCCTTTCGTATTTTAAATCCATATTTTGGTTTGGATAATTCTAGTTCTACATTCAAGAATGCTTAAACATGCACTCCAGTACTCCGTATAAAAGTAAAAAATACACTTTATGTAGTTATAAGGATACACACTGTAGTAATCCGACAAAAGAAAACTGTTATGAAGAGCCCATGGCCGTATTCTTAAAGAAATATTAGTGGAGATCTCAGACACTGACTTGTCAAGGTGTTTTTGTAACTTACCTTCACAGGTGCGACTGGTTGTGAGTCATGCTTCATACACTACAAAAAATGTTTGCTGTTTTGATTATTATACACAACTAATTCTGCGTCTCAGTGTACTCTGTCATTACGGAATGTCCGTCAAGTAAGACGATTAAGCAACGTAAAGTTCATTGAGTTAAATTATAAATAAGCAGAATCTGAAATTCGTGCGTAACGAACAAAATATTAAAATATTATTGTTGAACAAAATACTGTAAAACGGGTTTGCCATTTGCAAAAAAATTGAATAGGTCCAGTCATGGTGTTTAAAAATAAATATCCAGATAAAAGGAAACATTTTCATACACAATAGTACGACTGACTCTGTCGCAATAAATCGTGAAAAGTAAACATCATTAAATTCTATTATCATTCGGTAAAGATTTTGAGCGATAAAAGGAAGTATCATCTAGTGCGTAGATAGCATCCATATCGCTGTAAAGTATCCATACTTTTTGTACTCGATGAACATGCATGCAATATTTGTGAATTTGCAATTGCTTGGTCAAAATGGTTCCAATTTTTTCTGCCTACTCCATTTCATACAACCGAATTCCTCCTTGCTTTTTGTATTGTTACGCATACAAAAAGGTCTTACGACTGAACAGCAAGTGAAAGGCATGTAAACTAACTTTATCAACTGGATGTACGGCAAAGTAGAGGGATAGTGTAGCCAGATTTCATGTAAAAGAAAAAGACTAAGGTGTTGTACATAGTGGATACAACATATTTAGTTGTAACATATTTTATATGTAGGGACTATTTATGTATCACAATAACATATTCATCTAACAATATGCCTCTTATTATAGTTACGTTTTTATATAATACCTTACTGATCAATCTTGCATTTTTGTTGTTGCCATGTTTAAGCCATTTTTCAGGACATGTTTGTATAGGATGTGGTTTTCTTAACGGAACAAGATGGGACTTATTTTTCTTTGCACAAACACACTTTGATGTGAGATAAACCCCATATATCTTATATATTTTATTTTTGTAATGATTTTTTCATACTGGCCCTAACATGTTAGGCTCGACTCGTATGGGTTCAAAATTCAGTCCGTATCGAAAAGGTTGAGCTATTTCAGGACCATAACCTAATAAGAAATTGAATTTTGTGCAGGAAGTCAATATGTGTTTAAAATTCTCCTCAGTTAAACTGCGTATGCCTGGACTTGTTCAATTTGTTTTCCACCCAATGCAAATGATATTGTTTTAGGTTAATGTGGAAAATAGTAGATTACGTAAGATATGCTTCACACTTCAGTGACCTCTATAAAACCCTGGGCATACGTTATGGTGTCTTTCTCATTGAGGTTACTTTCATGTGACATTGTCTATGGATTCATTATAATGTGTACCTGATCATTATACTAAATTATGTTGCTGTGACCGGCATTTCATGCATTCATTATAATGTGTATCTGATCATTATACTAAAGTTGCTGTGACCTGCATTTATTGCATTCTCAACTTTGAACTAAACTTACAGGACTAATTCTCATGCAATCTTCCTTTTAGGGTTATATACCTTCATGTGCATACTTTGTGTTATTTATGACATCGTTCCGAAAGTGACCTGCATTTCATGGTTCGTTGACTTATGGGTAGCTTTCTTCGTGTGTGATCAGTGTATTAGACACAACTGAATGCACTGGTCCATGTATGTCATGTATATGTATATATGTTGATCATGCTGTGTATTAATCTCGTAAATCTACAATCGGAAAATGTTTTTTTCTAATAATATACAGTTTACATGTTTCCGCTCTTTGATGAAATTCCAATATAAAACCAGTTTTAATTGTGTCCTAAATGCAAGTTATGCTGTCTGCAGGGGTTTATGACGCTATATTATTTAAAAAAGTTAAAAGGCCATAACTTAGCATGTAAGGCGTTTCTTGTAAATTGGAACAATATGGACTTCTGTAATGTTATTGGTTGACATCATGAGTTAAGAACATTTGTATGCATTGAGTTACCATGACGGTCTTTGTTGTTTTCATGGTGATATCCACTTAATTTTTCAAACTTGGGTAAAATGCTAAGTAAGGCATTGCAATCCTAAACGATTCCTGAATCATATACTGTCAATAGTTGCCGAGCGTTTTTGCCTGGTGTGTATGTGAATGGGATAATGGTCACTTTATTTTCCATCTCGCCACAACGTTTCTGAAATTTTAATTCAGTCACTTATAATTATTCTATTTTTGCACTTTCATACACAGCCACTTGAGTAGCGATAGAAGATGCAAGACGACAACGACGGTTTTGTTCATTCTCTTCTGCTTCCTCAAAAATGTCGACTTTTCTTGTACCTATGGCTATTAGGATATGATGCTCACATGCAAAATGTTTTCGTTGCTGTACCATTGTATTTGTTTGTAGTTTTTGCTGCTGTTGTTATTGCTACTGCTGTGGCAACCGACGGTGACAATAGTTGTGGATGAAGTTCAAATATGGGTCTCAATAATTCAAGTATGGTAGCTTTTCTCATACGACTTAGTATGTAAATTTCATGCTACCGTGGGAGATGTTTTAGCTTTGACACAGTAGACATGTTTATACTAAGGGTAGGGTGAAGCCTCTTTCTAATTGGGAAATTTTGTCAATGGCTTGTTTTATTTTTAGCATTTGGCTAGATCAGAACCTGCGATCGCTCTATTAGGACAGAATATTTAAGTAAAAGTATTAAGATTGAAATTTATTCTAAATTGTATTAAAAGTAATTTTTCATTAATTTATATAGAAAGTAATTTTCCACTAAAATATATTGAGATAAATTATATATATTTGTGCAATATAACTGTATGCATTTTTTTATAAAGATTGTATGCATTTTTTTTTTATAAAGATCGCACTTTACGAGCAGGTGCAGAAATCCATAAAATACATTTTGCTCGTAACTAAATATCAACACTTTTCAGCACAAAATACATTTCGCTCGTATCTAAATGTCAACAATTGTCAGCATAAAATACATTTCGCTCGTATCTAAATGTCATCAATTTAGATTTGGGGGAAAGCTGCTGAACAGACAAAGTATTATATCAATAATGGATGCGTTACGCAGATGGTTCACACGATCGCCCTGGGAAAAGTTCAAGGGTCATGTTCTCACTGGACTGAGCGAACGCAAAAACTGTATAAAAAACGAAGCAGGCTTACGAAGAGTTAGTTCGTTCCTCGAGTCAGAACAGCTGTCTTTTCCTTACAGCGATTCCGTACCTCATTCCCCAAGATGTAGTCGTATCTCTCATTCCCCAAGATGTAGTCGTATCTCCACGGTTATTGGTGACACCCTTGTTAGAGAGCCTGAATTCTCTCTCTCTCTCTCTCTCTCTCTCTCTCTCTCTCTCTCACCATGGGCAAAGACATTTCTTAACTTATGTGACACAAACCTTATTATAACAGTATATGGAAATTTATAAAGCAACACTTATCATAACAGTTGGAGGAGAAAAAACAATTAGTGGAGAATATCATGAATAAGGGTGTCACTCCGCATAATTATAATCTACGGAACAGACTCGCACTGAAACTCTTGCGACCATCAGACTTCACGCCAACCAGCTGTGCTACATCAACACCAGAACGACTGGACAACTCTTCTGTCATTTTCGTACAATTTGCCCACAAGAAGGGTCTATTCTGAAACATCAGCACTAGGAATATCACAATTACTGAGACGATTTCCAGCATAAAATGTATACATTGCCGGTGAGAATTGTTCTTGCAGTAACACCTGAAATTCCAGACATGTCAGATGCTAGCTACGATGTCGTAGCCTTAACTTGATTTGCTGTGGTTAAGGCTACGAACTGATCCCATATCATGTAATGGAGCAAAAAAAAAATCATCACTAAAGTCAGAAAAACAAACAGTGTAGAAATCTACTACATAAGTATAATCATGTTGTGAAAGAAGTTTGGTTTATTTTTAATTTATTAAGCCCTTACACGATAAAATAAATTGGCATGGTTACACAAACCTCACCATGTCCGCCATGACAGATAACGCGATACTATCGCCATGACCCCTTTTCTACATAAGTCTTGCCAGACCATATTTGGATATTCTACGCTTTGTTATTATCAATCAATTGGCTAATAATGGCTTCTTGGTGGAATTTCGAAGTTGCCGATAAACCGTATTTACTTTGGCATGGTTACACAAACCTCACCATGTCCGCCATGACAGATAACGCGATACTATCGCTATGACCCCTTTTCTATGTAAGTCTTGCCAGACCATATTTGGATATTCTACGCTTTGTTATTATCAATCAATTGGCTAATAATGGCTTCTTGGTGGAATTTCAAAGTTGCGATAAACCGTATTTACTTTTAATGCGCAGAATTTCTGACTCAAACCGCGCCAAATTTTTACTACGATTTGTTTACGTTTTCAAATAAGGCCTTAATGTCCTTTTATGGCACGCAAACAAAACAGGCTGAGAACGGAAGTAATCATTATTTGAACTAATATGGCGGACGATCTAAACGAAAATATCGGATAAAAAAGGTAAACGAGATTTTACAACTATTTCTACAATGATATTCGATATTTCCGGTATTAAATAAGAGGACTACTCAATTTAATGGATTACATGTAAGGAATATGTTTAAATTGTTATTATTAGGCTAAAAGAGCGCCGGGTGTGAATCACACCCAGCTTGCTCCATTGACACGTATATGATCGTGTTAGTACCCTGTCCACGAGGTAGGAGTAAGGTACTAATATTAGTACTAGTCGGATGCATACTATATCTATTCCAGCCCCGAATTTGAGCTACATATACCCTAGGCTGAAATACATCTATCCATGCCATAAATATATTTCCATGGGTCCAACAGCGACATCTCCACCAGGCCCCAAGTCAACGACAGCCGCACTGACAGTTTTCTCTCCAGTGTTAGTGACTTTAACTTTTACAAATTGTACTCATTCTATATTACAGGCAATAGTGTATTGTTTACTATTCATTTAATATATAATTAGTTCTTAGGAAGAATATTTTTGGACTGTGGTAATTCTCACATAGATATGTTTTTTGTATTACCATATTTTGTTACTTGAAAACAAAATTACAGTACCTCAGTAACATTTATCGCGTTTGCTAAGGTTTCTACTACAGAGAATGTGAATTAACCTACTGACTTTAACATGCATTCCATAGACTAAGCTTTGACATCAAACCTGTTCGTACTGAAATTTGAAACCAGTGTATACATGTTTCGATGCCTACACACATAACAAGGTCTTACCATATTTGCCCATCATATGGAGAATTGTAATTTCTGCCTAGCCGTCTCAAACATATTGATGCAGATGTTTATTTTGTCAGTTCAATGGCGTTCGATAATGTTATTGAGGTTTCTCTCTCATGTTTTCATACGAATCGTATGAATGTGTACCTTATGTTATTGTGTCTCGGCGATAACGCCATAGAAACGGATCTAATGCCTTCAAACCAGTCAGAAGAGGTGCTTCCTTCCCTGGTTTGGGAACATCGACTGATGTTGTCGTGTTGTTCATTATATATGTATATATGTATGCTAAAATGCTAAATTAGTCAAAGTGTCGAAGCGATTGCTCGAAACCGAGTTTTCCGCGTTGCATAGCTCTCATAAGACATGAGCAGCTATTGGCCTACTTACGGCCAACTTCTAAGCCAATTTTTTTGAAACGATAACGGCGATACATTCTCTTTCATACGTCAAAGGTAACATCGGTAATACACGCCCATTTCAAAGTTGCACTGGACCTCACCGAACCAGTGTTACGATTTTAAATATATTTTCACTTATTACTCTTCGGTTGGTTTAAATGCGATTTCTATTTCATACAGGCTCGGGTCAAGGTTTGATTGCAAGTGAACAGAGGTCATGTTTATTAGGGTAGAACTAACACAACACTCAAATGTTCACTTTCCTTACTCTTGGTTAATAACAAATTATTACGCCATTCTCTTCCTAAACATTTTTACTTCAATGTCGCTTGTATCTCATTGTTGATAGTATGTATGCAATAGGAAGAGAAACTCAATATCGGCACACTAGCATTATCCAGAAGAATGACAATTAATTTCACCACATTTGGCTGAAGCAATATAAGTACAGTTCTCACTCATAAATATGTTCTGCTGAAGTTACACAAGTAAAAAATGATAATAACAAAAAAGAGCAAACTAACATATAAAGAGAAAAATAAAGAAAACAAGAACTGCATGCTAATATTAATGTTATAATTATTTAAGAAGTCTAGTCGTAAATGTAAATAGCGTAGAATTTTATTGTAATATTTTAAAACTTATTTTTTTGTCATTGTATCATTTCAATTTTTATGTAGTGTCGTGCCATGCTTTTTTCCTTGTAATTTGGAATTTTATTGCATGTCGTGAAGTGTTCATTATATTCTATTTTTATTTGAATTTTACTAAATACTTTGCAATGTACTTTTCAATGCATTTTTTTCTTTCTATTTTTTGCTTGCATTATACTGAGTATTTTGCAGTTTCTCATTGTATTTTTGAACTTCACTAAATGTCTGGCAATGTTTTTTTCATTGTATATTTTGAATTTTACCGACTGTTTTAAATATTATTGTATTTTTGATCTTTCACCTTTTTGAATGTAATTTTGTTCCTCTATCGAGCCTCGAGGACTCGGCTCAAATGACCCGGAGGGTATTATTAGGAGAGAACATTTAAGTAAAAGTATTAAGATTGAAATTTATTCTAAATTGTATTAAAATTAATTTTTCATTAAATTATATTGAAAGTAAATTTCCACTAAAATATATTGAGATAACTTTTATATATCTGTGTAACATAACTGTATGCTTTTTTTTTTATAAAGATCGCGCTTTACGAGCAGGTGCAGAAATCCATATAATACAACTTGCTCGTAACTAAATATGAACACTTTTCAGCACAAAATACATTTCGCTCGTATCTAAATGTCATCAATTTAGATTTGGGGGAAGCTGCTGAACAGACAAATTATTATATTAATAATGGATGCGTTACGCAGATGGTTCACACGATCGCCCTGGGAAAAGTTCAAGGGTCATGTTCTAACTGGACTGAGCGAACGCAAAAACTGTATAAATAACGAAGCAGGCTTACGAAGAGTTAGTTCGTTCCTCGAGTCAGAAAAGCTCTGTCTTTTCCTTACAGCTATTTCGTACCTCATTCCCCAAGATGTAGTCGTATCTCTCATTCCCCAAGATGTAGTCGTATCTCCACGGTTATTGGTGACACCCTTGTTAGAGAGCCTGAATTCCTTCTTCTCTCTCTCCCTCTCTAACCATGGACAAAGACATTTCTTAATTTATGAGTAATCCCTTCTCATAGCAAGAGATGAGAAAAAGGTTATGATACAAACCATATCATAGCACACTGATTATCCTGGTTATTATTTAATTTATTTCTGTTGTATTGTTATTTTGTGGAATCTGTTTGTGATTGGGCAGCCACTGGTCTTTTGAGGTTTTGTTTTTTCTTCACGTAATGTCTATGTGTCTGTGTGTTTTACTGTACTCATAATCACATGTTCTGTTACAGAGTTCGTATTTTCCAAGGCAGGCAGCTTGGCATTTTTTTGGTCCCAATGCCATGGAGCTTCCAATACATACACGCGAGAATTTTATGTAATTGGCGGGGGAAATCTAACCTGTTCCGGTAATGTATCTGATTGGCCTTTATTTGATAATAAGACGACATTCCATTTATCAATCGCAAATGATGGGTTGTCCATAAAAGACAATATTACAAGGCAATTTAGTATCTCGCAGGTAAGATATTTTAGCACGCGGTAGCCTCTGACGTTTCATACTAAAACGCTTTTCCTGTGCAAATAAAGGTTTCCTCAATCGATGATTTTGTGAAATCAAGGCATATTTACCATTGTAATAATGCACGTATACAACAAAAACCTCACCATTCATTGTGCGCTCGCATCCAACAATCTCAAATGTATTATGTTCTCTTTTCACATATATATTAGACCCTACTGTTATCGTGCCATGCTTGCGTATTAACTCCATCGTTGACTCTGGTTCTGTTTCTTTTGCATCAAAATAACTCTTCACAGAAATGCTTCGATTTCCTTAGGTCGTTAAACATTTCCCTGTACTTTTTCTATTGCAAACAAGTTCATTGTTTCTCAAACTTTCTAGAGGCATTGGTGTTTTACCAGATTTACCAACTTGTCAATGTGTGCTGAATTTGTTTTGGAAAATTCGCACATCTTCTGTGCTTCGTTAATGAACCTGCATGATGTATTCAAACAAAACAGCGATCTCAATTTGTCCGTCACATTTTTTGGCGTTCCATTCAGTTGGCATGTTTACGGTACTATTACAAACTTCCACGAATTTTTTAATTATACTTTGGGAATCAATATTTTCGCTACCATTCAACATATGTATATAAGCAGCAACAAACATTTCTTCAGTACGAGAATATTCCCAACTCGACTCAGCTTAGCTGTATATTTTTGCAAGTATAAAATTATCAATGTGCATATACCATGGTATAGATACTATAACACACTGTGGAGAAAATCAGTATACAGCAGAGGCTGATACATTTATTCATTGATTTGCCTGGGTCTCTTAGCAGCGTGTATTGATCGATACCTTTCTCTTGCCTGAATAAGTACATCCCTCTGCATGATTTTTGTTCCCATAATCACTTCAGACAAGAATAAGGTCAATGACTGGTGTTTTGTCCACACTGGCCCTCTTTCCGGGCATTTCCATCCGCACGAGACTCTACCCACCATGACTGCACCACTCGCGTCCCTTGTATATGCTGGATGCTAGCACCTCTACGGACAAAATTAAAGCGAACAACAGATATCGCTTACATAAGGGATACATTGTCACGGTGAGTAGAGACGAAGACGGGTGGAAAGGTCACAAAGAGGACCAGTGGGGCAAAACCCTCAGTTTCATACTACTATTGTTGTTCTAACATTCAGCCACTGTACTTTCTGTTGCCTCTTTCAGTCTACCATTAATATACATTGCACATTTTGTGTAAGGTTAAATCTAACTTTAGAGCACTTTAAATGCAACGTTGTCATTATTAGGGACAGTGTCTTAATTGTAAAATGGAGTCAGTTTTTCAGGATATGTTTTCTTTAAAATAAAATAAGCCACTTTTTGGATGGAGATTTGCCCACAAGCTTTACAGTTTAGGCTTGAATTGACTTTGCTGGACATACACGTTTTGCTTTACATATGGGGGTGGGTGGGTCGAAAATTCGACCCTTATAAAAGAGACTTAACAAATTCATGAGCTTACCTTGTTAAAAAATGAATCTTTTTCCATGCAACTGTTTTCAAACCTTTATGTACATACCGCTTTTTATTTTAAAATGACTGGAAATACTATACAATTTAATCTATCAACTTTATATTTCAAACATGCACACCATCAAACATCTGATTTTTCAAAAATGCGTAACCGCTCCGGTGGTCTAGTGGTTAGAGCGACCGCCTCGGAAGCGAGAGGACGCGGGGTCGATCCCCAACCAAGTCATACCAAAAATTTATAAAACTGGTACTAACAGTTGCCTCGCTTGGCGCTTAGCATAATCAGTTAGTGATAGGACTGCTCGGCCTGGTGTCAGTATAATGTTACTGGGTGGGATATCATGCTACATGTCTGCGGCATTATGCCCCAGTGCTAGACATCACTATAAACTGCCACACTGCAGAAATACTAGCGATATGCCTGCAAAATTGTTAAAGCTACGTTAAAAATGAAAATCACACACACTCACAATGCGTATAAAATGCACAGTGTCACTTAAATCAGTTCATTATTTCCTACATTCTGTTCACATTGTGATCTACGTCATTTTCTTTCTGGACTGCTCCAGTGGTTAGAGCGTCCGTCTCGGATGCGGAAGGTTACGGGTTCGAACCCCGGCCGAATCATACTAAAGACTTCTAAAAATAGTATTTACGGCTGCCTCGCTTGACCCTCAGCATTGAGAGGTTAGTGTTAGGGCTGGTCGGCCTGGTGTCAGCATAATGTGACTGGGTGGGACATGATGCTACAGGACTGCGGCATGATGACCCAGTGCTAGACATCACTACAAACTACCAGCGTAGTGCATTCCATTGGTTTTGTGATGTATGCAGACATCATAGCGATATGACTGAAGTTTTGTTAAAACTACGTTAAAAATCCAAATCACACGCGCACACACACACACGCACACACACATTTATTTTCTTTCTCATGGTATTGTGTCTGATGTTAATATTCCCCAAAACCGATCCACTGTCCAGCCTCTATCTTTCCTGATCGGACAACAATATCCTTTTCAGGTATGTTTGCTTATATGTTTAATCTCGTGGACCTATACGATAGTAATCACTGCATATAACTCTGTTAGGTTTGATGTCGTGTTGTTCCGTTACGCAAGGACGCATTATTACAACAGCAAAGGAAAACGTCTTTATATCTACTTGGTTCTTTTTGTCTCAGCCTAGTTTCATGGGTCCGAATGTAACAGATACCTAAGAAAAACCTTTATATTCTGTCGGACACGACGGTCCCGGCTTGCACTGCATGTACATACTAGATCGCACTAAATGCAGAAATATTCTGAAGAGTTTCCTGTGATAAAGATTCGTTTGCATTGTTTAATCCTATGTATTAGAAATTCTACGTTACTGAGGTGGGGATGAAATAATTCTTTAGATTTTTAAGAAAACCATAAGTTAATTAAATAATTACCTCATTACCCCAAATAAAAGTCGGACGTACAATAAAAGTGATGGCGACAATATGGGCTAAATGCTGCACCAATCAAAATAAGACTTGTCAGTTTGCCTGTACTTGCAATCCCCCGCCGCCGCCAAATCTCTCTCTCTCTCTCTCTCTCTCTCTCGCTCCCTCTCTCTCTCTCTCTCTCTCTCACACACACACACACACTACAAACAATTCACACAATTCACAAAACAAGTCATAAAACTTACACTTAAAAGAATGATTGGTATTTTATTATAAAACCATTTTGGTAGAGTATTGCTAACGAGTTAAAGCAGTGAATTTTCATCACAAAACCAATGGAATCGTGATAAAATCTCAGAAATTATTGACACAATGTAAATTTTCTATCAGATCGTGTATAAGTGCGTTTAATTAAACATACCACACTACATTCGTGCAATTGGGTTTGATGTTACGTAATGGTGTTAGCAAACTTGAAACAGACGTCAAGACAGAATCAAATAAACACTCACCAATGCATTACGGTGGGGGGGGGGGGGCAAGAACATTGAGGTTTTTTTTTAGAGTCTTCACTCAGATAAAACAAATTTGTGATAGACACAGGCAGGAAAGCTGAATATGTTTTATCGATACACCTCAGAATGCAAATTGTTGCGTTTGATCCGTCTGTCGAGATACCTGATTCCTCTGTCTTTATGGTATGTGCATTGTGTAGACAGTGATCTGATGGAACCGTTCAGCTCGTTTTGATTTCGATGCGTTATACACACACACACACACACACACACACATATATATATATATATATATATATATATATATATATATATATATATATATATATATATACATACATACACACACACACACACACAGAGGCTAAACTTTCCTCACTTGTTGGATTTTTTTCAAAACTAAGATGTGTGAAGAACAATTCAAGAATGGATTTAGCTTGATAAGGTTTGGTGTTTTAATATACAGCAACACAAATAGGTTATTTATTGACGAGACGATCCGTAAAGTGCCTTGCCCAAGCACACAACTTGGTAGCGGACTCTGGTTGGTCCGATGGCTGGGTTCAAACCCTCACACTTTCAGTCGACCGCTCCGGTGGCCTAGTGGTTAGAGCGTCCGCCTCGGATGCGGGATGGCGTGGGTTCGATCCCCGGCCGAGTCATACCAAAGACTTATAAAAATGGTACTAACAACTGCCTCGCTTGGCGCTCAGCATTAAGATGTTAGTGTTAGAACTGGTCGGCCTGGTGTCAGGATAATGTGACTGTGTGGAACATCATGCTACATGCCTGCGGCACGATGCCCCAGTGCTAGTCATCACTATAAACTGTCCCACTGCAGGCATCGTAGCGATATAACTGAAAAATTGTTAAAGCCCTTGAAGCCAGAGTTAAAGAGCTAATTCAAGTCTAATCATGACAACAATGTTCTATATTACAAATTATATCGGATAAAACTTCTTACGCTTCCAGTCACGTACTGTGACGTCCATGTATTAAAACTTTTTAGGTTTCCAGCCATGTACTGTGAAATCAATGCATTACATTTTAAGTTTCCAGCCATGTACTGTGACGTCCATGTATTACATTTTAAGTTTCCAGCCATGTACTGTGACGTCCATGTATTACATTTTAAGTTTTCAACCATGTACTTTGACGTCCATGCAGTGCATTTTAAGTTTCAATTCACATACTGTGACGTCATTGTATTACATTTTAAGTTTCAATTCACATACTGTGACGTACATGTATTACAACTTTTTATGTTTCCAGTCACGTACCGTTACGTAAACTTATGTCTTAATTCCTACCAACAGTATGACTATACTCAGGCCCCTCCAGAGGCTGAGATAGGCCCGGATAACTTTGATAGGTTGAGGCCCCTTGGCCCTTGTTTTAATTGAAATTTGGAAATGAATCGAATGCCAAAAACAGGCCCATATAATTTACTGATTATCCAATTTAAAAGACATAATTACATAACGAGAACGTTTAAAGGATACAAATATTACTGGTAAAACCGAGGCCCCATAAGGGTTGAGGCCCGAGTCATATGGCCCCTAGCCGCCGCCCCCGCCCCACCCCCCCATTGGGTATGAAAATAGTCCTTTCCCGATCAACGTAGATAACATATCACTACAGTTAATTAAAATCGTTGTGTATGGGCTTCTTTACGACCAGTTAATATCGGTGAATGTCTTAGAAAATTGTTGAAACAAAATAAAGAAAATGATTCCTTTCGTGATTTAAATCTATATTTTGTTTTTGGATAGTTTTACATTCAAGCATGCTTAAACATGCACTCCATTACTCCGTATAAAACTAAAAAATACACTTTCTGTAGTTACAAGCTTATACACTGTAGTAATCCAGCAAATGAAAACTGTAATGAAGAGCCCATGGCCGTATTCTTAAAGATATAGTAGTGGTGATCTCAGACACTGACTTGTCAAGGTGTTTTTGTAACTTACCTTCACAGGTGCGATTGGCTGTGAGTCATGCTTCATACACTACAAAAAATGTTTGCTGTTCTGATTATTACACACAACTAATTCTGTGTCTCATTGTACTCTGTCATTACGGAATGTCCGTCAAGTAAGACGATTAAGCAACGTAAAGTTCATTGAGTTAAGTTATAGATAAGCAGAATCTGAAATTCGTGAATAACAAACAAAATATTAAAATGTTATTGTTGAACAAAATACCGTATAACGGGTTTACCATTTGCAAACAAAAAATGAATAGGTCCAGTCATAGTGTTTAAAAAGAAATATCCAGATAAAAGGAAATATTTTCATACACTATAGTACGACTGACTCTGTCCCAGTAAACCGTGAAAAGTAAACATCATTAAATGATACTATCACTCGGTAAAGATCTTGAGCGATAAAAGGAAGTATCATCTAGTGCGTAGATAACATCCATATCGCTGTAAAGTATCCATACTTTTTGTACTCGATGAAGATGCATGCAATATTTGTGAATTTGCAATTGCTTGGTCCAAATAGTTCCCATTTTGTCTGCATACTCCATTTCATACACCCGAATTCCTCCTTGCTTTTTGTGCTGTTACGAATACACAAAGGTCTTATGACTGAACAGCAAGTGAGGGCATGTAAACTAACTTTATCAACTGGATTTACAACAAAGCAGAGGAATAGTGTAGTCAGATTTCATGTAAAAGAACGAATAAGGTGTTGTACATGGTGGATACAACATATTTAGTTGTAACATATTTTATATATAGAGACGATTTATGTATCACAATAACATTTTCCTCTGGCAATATGCCTCTTATTATAGTTACGTTTTCATATTGTACCTTACTGATCAATCTTGCTTTTTTTTGTTGCTATGTTTAAGCCATTTTTCAGGACATGTTTGTATAGGATGTGGTTTTCTTAACGGAAAAAGGTGTGACTTATTTTTCTTTGAACAAACACATTTTGATGTGAGATAAAGCCCATATATTTTATATATTTTATTTTTGTAATGATCTTTTCATACTTCATGTCCCTAACGTGTTAGGCTCGACTCGTATGGGTTCAAATTTCAGTCCGTATCGAAAAGGTTGAGCTATTTCAGGACCATAACCTAATAAGAAATTGAATTTTGTGCAGGAAGTCAATATGTGTTTAAAATTCTCCTCAGTTAAACTGCGTGTGTCTGGACTTGTTCAATTCGTTTTCCACCCAATGCCAATGATTTTTTAGGTTTATGTGGGCTTGTTCAATTCGTTTTCCACTTAATGCCAATGATTTTTTAGGTTTATGTGGACTTATTCAATTCATTTTCCACCCAATGCCAATGATTTTTTAGGTTTATGTGGACTTGTTCAATTCATTTTCCACACAATGCAAATGATTTTTTTAGGTTTTTAGGTTTATGTGGACTTGTTCAATTCGTTTTCCACCCAATGCAAATGATTTTTTTTAAGGTTTATGTGGACTTGTTCAATGTGTTTTCCACCCAATGCCAATGATTTTTTAAAGATTTATATGGAAAATAGTAGATTACGTAAGATATGCTCCACACTTCAGTGACCTCTATAAAACCCTGGGCATATGTTATGGTGTCTTTCTCATTGAGGTTACTTTCATGTGACGTTGTCTATGGATTCATTATAATGTGTATCTGATCATTATATTAAAGTATGTTGCTGTGACCGGCATTTCATGCATTCATTATAATGTGTATCTGATCATTATACTAAAGTATGTTGCTGTGACCGGCATTTCATGCATTCACAACTTTGAACTAAACTTACAGGACAAATTCTCATGCAATCTTCCTTTTAGGGTTATATACCTTCATGTGCATACTTTGTGTTATTTATGACATCGTTTCGAAAGTGACCTGCATTTCATGGTTCGTTGTCTTTTGCGTAGCTTTGTTCGTTTGTGATCAGTATATTAGGCACAGCTGAATGCACTGGTCCATGTATATCACGTATATGTATGTATGTTGATCATGCTGTGTATTAATCTCGTAAATCTGCAATCGGAAAAATGTTATTCTAATAATATACAGTTTACATGTTTCTGCTCTTTGATGAAATTCCAATATAAAACTGTAGTTTTAATTGCGTCCTAAAGGCAAGCTATGCTGTATGCAGGGTTTTATGACGCTATATTATTTAAAAAAAGTTAAAAGGTCATAACTTAGCATGTAAGGGGTTTTTGTAAATTGGAACAATCTGGTCTTCTGTAATGTTATTAGTCGACATCATGAGTTAAGAAAATTTGTATGAATTTGGTTACCATGATGGCCTTTGTTGTAGCGCTTCTTTGTCAATGATTTTCATGGTGGATATCACTTACAGTTTTTCAAACTTGGTAAAATGCAAAGTAAGGCATTGCAATCCTAAACGTTTGACTTTAGATGGCTGCGTAATTTTATCCACAACAAGGTCCGTATTATTCTTAGTCCAGCATACTATCATGCAGAAGGGAGAGAGAGGTTTTGACAAGCTTTCAAATTCTCCTTAAGGTAGCACTAAACGGTTTCGTATAGTTGGCCATAGGGTAATGTTATGATTGAATCGATATTCATATTTGATATTCATGCTTTTCCCTCGTTATTTAAAGTGGTGTCAAAAGTACATAACTTCATGCTGAATGCACCAAAGATTAATTCTCGTACAGAAATACACATGTGCTAGCCGGGTTCCAGATTAAGTTTTCGTTTACAATGAATACGATTGACATCCCATCTCCTACAAACTCTGCATATCTTCACCAAACATTTTATAGTGAGCGAATTTGTGATTTTCATCGTCTAAATTTTCTCTTTTTTAAAGTAGTGTCTACGACGCAGCTGTAATCGCCTTATTAGTCATTTTTGTTTTCAATATAAGTTCTTTATGGGGCGGAAAATGGCGAGTTTTAGGGATTTTCATGCGTTTCAAGGAAAAATGTTGGTGTGACTCTAAAGGGTGTGATCAAAGAATGATCAGCTTTCTTTTACCAATTTGTGGGCAATTCGGTTTCTCTGCTCACTGACGAGTTTGAAGATGTTTACATGTTGTCCGTAATGGATCTTTACTTTGATAGCGGCTGGCTTTAGTGGTGAGCGGGTACATCGTCGACCCCGGCAGTAGCCAACAACTGTGTAGTTCCACCCAAGAACTTGAAAATTACGTAATAGAATTGTCCATTACTGGGATCGAAACCTCCATCTCTCGTCATAGATTGCGCATCGTGTATTCGAGCCTCAAGAACATGAATCGCTCGTCCCTTCTTTGTTGTTTAAGGAGAGACCATGCGGTCAACCGCTCCGGTGGCTTAGTGGTTAAAGCGTCCGCCCTGGATACAGGAGGTCGTGGGTTCGAACCCGGCCGAGTCATAACAAAGACTTATAAAAATGGTACTAACAGCTGCCTCGCTAGGTGCTCAGCATGAAGAGGTTAGTGGTAAGACGGGTCGGACTGGTGTCAGGATAATGTGACTGGGTGGGAGATCATGCTACATGTCTGTGGCATGATACCCCAGTGCTACACATTACTACAAACTGCCAGTGCAGACATCGCAGCGATACGACTGAAACACTGTTAACACTACGTTAAAAATGTAAATCACACACACACACACACACACGCACACGCACAGACCATGCGTTCCTTTCTATTGGTTTTCTCTAGATGGTATATGCAAGGCTCGACAAGGGGGTCATGGTCCTGTAGGCGTGGCCTTTAATTTGATTACGCGAAATGGAAATGGAAGTTTTAGCTGTACGTAATTCTACTATAGGAACTCCTCGCTATTCTCAAGCAATGCGAGCGGTGAACATTTGTTTAATATGGCCTTGAAGGATGGCCATAGACGAATGTTGTTGCACATTCCTCACAAGTTGTAAATAGTTCGTTACTATATAAAGCGAACTACATGTAACGCAAGACTTAGTCCTGACAAATTAGAGCAGCAAACAAAACGCGTGGTTAAGTTTACCGGGTCAGGTTAACATTCACGAGCTAAAATCAGTCGGCTACCAAAATGAAGGGGAAGAACTGGATTTTAGCTGAGAAATTTGAAGGGGAACCTTCTATTCGTAATTTTAAATTAGTTGAAGAGGACATTGATGAGAATCTTAAAGATGGAGGTAAGTGGAGTAATGAAAGCATAACAGTTTTATTTGTACGATAAATCGCTGATTCCCACACTAAAATTATTCGCGGCAATATTACACTGCTTTTTGTTATTTTGAATAGGGTTTTAACGGTATCAGCACCACGATTGTGATTAAAGCTGATATTGTATATGCAATTAATTTCAGCGATCGTGCTGAGTGCTGCACAATAAGGGCCTTAACATGCCGACTGCATGAAGGAAAATGACCACGTTTTCACCTCAACCGAACTGGGGAATACTTTAATTAAATGATACATACCTGTGTAGGCAGTTAGGGACTCGGACTGTGTGTATGCAGTTAGGGACTCGGACTGTCTTTCTGCAGCACAGCCATACTTTATCCCTCATTCTCTCGTCACAAAAATGCACTCGTACACATATATAGATCTAGCTACGATGTCGTAGCCTCGACTTAATTTGTTGTGGTTGAGGTACGAGTAAGGGTACTAATATTAGTACTAATATAGATCGTGCTTTCAAGGTGTTTCAAATCTATTTCAGAGGTAATATGCGAGGCCGTTTTTCTAAGCGTTGATCCCTACATGAGGTAAATTTATTATAATTTAATAATTAAGTCACAAAGTTGTATGTATGTATGTATGTGTGTGTGTGTGTGTGTGCGTGCGTGTGTGTGTGCGTGCGTGTACATATGTACTACATTATCTCAAGTTTTACACCACACTTCATTATTTCGGTGCAAACACTATAATTTCCATTTCGGCTTCCAAGTTAACTGATTTACCTTCGTTTAATTCCTTGCCATGAATTTGAAATGAATGATGCTCTTTGCGATCATGACTAGCTTCCACTATGTCAAATAATGTCGCTATGTAAATCGCCATCGCTATATGGCAATCCACTTGACTTTAAAAAAAAATATTATTCGTTCGTTGACCGGCTCGTCGATCACATACGTGTGTTAAAAAGAGTCCAGCAAAATAATTCCGTGCACTTGATCTCCTCCTTAATTTGTTCGTTGTAATGCCTTACTTAACGTAATACTTGAGATAAACCTTGACAATTATTGGAAAAAAAGTAAAGCTCTTCGTATAGATTTGTCAACATGTATTTTTATAACATGTAAATTTCTTCATGCTCATTATAGTATTTCCGCTGTCAAACTTTCAATTTTAGAGTTAAATAGTTTTTTGAAGTAGTTCTCATAAATGATTAAATGGAAGTGATCAGTTCAAAGAATTTTGAAGTTTGAACTAGCTGTATCCAATGCATGTACTATTTTAGAAGGGGTGAACTTATGGGAACAGCCCCATATGCTTAATGGTTTCTTAGAAACAAGTCCGAAATCGGAAGAGCATTTTCAAACGGCCCACTTCTTCCGACACAAACATATGCATTAGTCCAAAACTAGAAGCGTGTGAGTGTGTTCACTGCAATCACCAGGGGTCAATATTGACCTGACTAAGATGTTCTGATTCACATTAGTCTATCCGTTCACTTTGAGTTAAACCGAAACGAATAGTGTTTGTATTGTAGGACTCGTTCAAAAGGTCATTTGAAAAAATTTAATACTTTTCGTGCAAATGTGAGCAATATAGTCCTTTTCTTTAGTCAGATGTAGATAGGGCTAGAAACCGCAAAGTGTCCTGGAAGAAACTAAAGGTGCGCATTACAAAATTTGACTCCATTGTAACGCATGGACGAAATGCGAAAATTCCGAATGACCACTGACCAATCATATCGAGCTAACTTTAGATGGTATATTGACCTTGGAGGATACTGCTAATTATCGGCAAAAGTAGGACAGAATCATCATAAATATTTTTGTATATACTGTCCTGATATTTGATGGATTGCTTCGCATTAGAAATCAAATCAGACCGAATGGGCATACGTGTAGTTTTCATGCTCCATTTATTCTTTGTTTTTAATTTCATGTTATAACTTACGTTAGTATCCATAAAATGAAAATAGTGGTTGTAGTGACCCACTTTTCTTGCTAAAGTGGATAATATTCGTATTCGACCATGAATCGGCGACGCAGGCGAGACAGAGCATTACACAAAACCATAGTGGCTAATTCTTAGCACAGTCTTTCAATTATTTTATCAATTGTAAATATTTTGGAAAAGAAAATGTTTAATATGGATTCATTATAGGATGCTAAATACAGTAATAACTAGTTCATGCAATTTCATTAGTATCCTCTCTTGTTACTCCTCTTTTTAAAATACTAATATTATTCGTATTTAAAAAAAAAAAAACTGTCTAAAAAATTACTTAGCTCCTGATGTCCGTAAACATTTATGAACCAAATCGAAATTCGGGTACTAGGACAAAATGGTAGCGGACAAATTGGTACGGACAAAATGATATGGACAAAATGTTAAGTGGACATAATGGTATTGGACAAATTGGTATGAATAAAATAGTGCGGACAAAATGGTAGGGACAAAATGGTACTAAGATTAAATGGTACAGACAAAATGGTAAGACTACAATTTTATTAATACGAAATGTAAAATAAACTGACAAGTTTTTAATAAATAACATTAATAGGCTGCTATTGTGAACTGACCCTGGATGATTTATAATAATTACCTATACAATTTTTTTTTTAAATTTTAAAATAAAAAAGCAATTCAAGAAAAATAAAGCGCAAACTATAAAGCTACGTGACAAAAGACAAGTACAAAACCTCCGACTATTATACAATATAATTTAGAAATAGAAAAAATTAACTAAAAAATGTCACACATCCAAGACATACTCAAATAAAATTTATCATATGAGGTCAAACTTTTTAACCTAGTCGCAGTCAGATAACATTTATATTGAGCACTCTAGCAATATCTCCCAAATATGTAATCGGATCTCGGTTATTGAAATCGACCACTATGGTGTGAAGTGCTTTGTTGATGCGAACATATGTTTTCTTCTTCTTTCCGGTTGTTGTTCCCAGTTCCAGTTGACGACGATGAAGTTGAGTGCTATGCTATACAAAAATTAAGGCACCCCAGTCGTTAGCGCGCAGTTCACTTTGATACATTTGATCGATAAACTCT
The DNA here is from genome assembly GCA_028554795.2 of Sinohyriopsis cumingii. Classification (NCBI taxonomy): domain Eukaryota; kingdom Metazoa; phylum Mollusca; class Bivalvia; order Unionida; family Unionidae; genus Sinohyriopsis; species Sinohyriopsis cumingii. The sequence continues at coordinate 139,499,332 of CM068827.1, read as the reverse complement.
ATATGCCGTACAGTACTGTTATAACTCGGACCGCAATTTCGTTTATTCTACTCCAAACTGTCAGCGTTGTCCGACTGGATATATTTTAGGTTTAACTCGCGCAGTTCGGAAAATGTCACTCGTACGAGGTGTGAAAATTTTGCACGGCAGACCGTCACTAAATATACGCAATATACACAGGTCTCGTGTCTTACCCGGCTTTCAAGGGTGTCACTTTTCCGCTAATCGCAAATGTCTTAATTGCTGCAATATATTGTCGGCGCGTTTTTTGACATGCGCGCAAACGACGGGACACCAAAAATTAAGTGTAACTAGAAGAACTTAAGATTTTGTAATAAAAAATAACTTTTTGAAAGCCATTTTTAAAGGCAAGGAAGAGCATGAAAGTTACACGAATTTAATAATCATTTGTATTGGTATCTTTTTCATTTAGTTTATGGATGCGTGAATATTTTAATATGTGTATAAAAATTAAATTTTATTATGATTTTAGGTAATTATTAGTTTCATTAGCAAGCGAAATTCTAATATATGCACCATTTTATTCCGTTTTGTCCCATACTAATTTGTCTGCAACTATTTATCCATACCATTTTGTCTATACCATTTAATCCTAGTACCATTTTGTCCCATACCATTTTGTCCGCACCTTTTTATCCATACCAATTCGTTCAATACCATTATGTCCACTTAACATTTTGTCCATACCATTTTGTCCGCTACCATTTTGTCCGGCCACTGAAATTCGTGTATGCTAGAGGCATTCAAAGACATACACGTGATGCTCAATATACGAATCATGTGACAGAATAAGGAAATGCAGTCTAATTCTGCTCTCATATTGCCACAATCTTAATACTCTTGTAAAGGAAATATTTACACATTGACTCTTTTTTTTTTCTTCAGGTTTTTCGCCAATGATGTGGGAGATGTCGTAAAGGGAGAGCAAGTCGCTAAGTAATCATTGCATTTTTTTAAACATTGTTCAGATCAGCAAATGTTGTATTTCCGTTTGTTGTGGATTTTACACCTACAGTAACTGACTGGCATTTAGTTCAGATTACACGATGAAATATGTTATAGATAAAGTACAAGGTTGGAAATAAGGTAAAACACGAAATGAAAAAAAGACAATGTCGACTTAGTGATCACATGTTCCCTAAGTGATCGATTTGTGAAACCAAAATTACGTTTTGTAAAGACAAATATATCAGATATTTTTTATTGTTTAAAGTATCTCCAAATTTTAAAAATAGACTAAAAGTGAGATTGCAGCTCAAATTTGTACGCATAGGAAACATGATGCAACCAGCCATGCAAATAACTTTATCAAGCGCAAATTCTCACGAGGTTTCACTACACTGTCAATCAGTTTGTATGACACGATTATGACGCCCCTATGAAAATCACTGATACCTCTACTCTGATATTCCTGCAGAGAGAGAGTTACATCATTTACTAGAAAGCAGCATTATTAAAGTCTAAAAAGGAAATATGTTTACTGAGATAAGCATCTGGGATTTTGTTTGGACGAAAAACAATTAGTGTGATTCGGTCGGTCCAGAAAAGTCACTTGAACAAAAATTGGTAGTTATTTCATTCAACTGCAAATATCTGTTTTTAAAAATGCAACATAACCGATGTTGATTCATAATATGGCGCGTACTATATAGTGCTGCCCACAATCACAAATCAGTATGGGTACATCTGAACGTATAACGTATTGGATTTCATTGAAAAATATAGGAAATTTAAAGTAATATATACCGAACTTAAAACTGCTGTAATGCTTTAAACCCAGCCTTAGAGGAAGACAAACATCTTGGGGCAAATCGTTTTTATTAGATATAAATATTTTAGAAATTTGATATTTACCAAACATTTTTGTTGTTTAGTTGTCTTGTAACGGACATATTTGAAATTTCTTTTCCACAATCGACGATTTCCCGATACATAGGATATCGGCATAATCGTAATTTCTTCACCTGCGAAAGGAGTAATTGTGCACACGGGGCGAACGCTAGGCAAAACAACGCACGAGAGTGCATCACTGTATAGAATATGAATACATGATGGGATAGATCAAATATTTTTATAAATGACTAGGTAGCTAGAATGATAAACACTATCATAAATACGTTTTATATGGAAAATATAATGTTTACAACTCTTTCTCTTTGCAGAGTTGTTCGAAGCGAAAATCCAGACTTCAAAGTCGGTTCCCTTGTTCTGGGACATTTTGGATGGAGAAGTCTCACAAAAGTGTCAGACCTCTCGAAGATGAGACCAATGCCAAATTTAGGAGATATTTCACCGTCGCTGGCCCTTGGAGCACTAGGAATGCCAGGGTAGGTGTATGAACTCTTTAACGTGTTGTTTTAAGAGAAGTATTCTGAATGTTAAAAAAAACACCTTTGTGCACCTGTTTGCCTCCTTTAGATTTATTTTATCGTTTCTATTTACTTCCTTTACTTTACTTTCTTATACTTCTTTTTGTTCTTTTGTCTCGCTGTAATCTATAACTTATTGGAACCGTTTATTGTAGGGTGTCCATGTGGAGGGCACTTTGCCTGCATAGGCTCGATCTTACCTTCAAAGTGCTGATGTGCTGTAAAGCATTAAACCGCCTCAAACCACTCTGGCTTTATATCTAAAACGCACAGAACATATTCATAAATAAGTACGATGCATGTCGCATGATAATAAAATTTGAGTTACTGAAATAATTGCTTTTAAGTACGGGGATAATTGTCAGTTTAAATAATCAGATACTATTTATCCAGCGCTTAAGACTTGGAGAACTCTGAGCGAGAATTAAATAATATTGATATTGGAAAGAACTCTTTTGCATGTGCACTTTATAAAACCATTATAGAGTCATGGTGTCTCAGTGCTTAGCACGCCAGACTCGTGACCAAAATTCTGCTGGTTCGAATCATGCCATCTGATCAACTAGAGGGGACTATGGCGGCAATGGGAATAACCCACTTGGATTGCTATGCCATAACATAATACGATTCTTGAGTGTACACTGTTTACACATTGAAAACGCAGTGAGATATTATAATCTATAAAATGGAATCAGTTTTGTCACGTGTGCAGTTTAAACTGTTGTACGTAAAACGGGACGGTACCCTTTTGCATTTTCGGTCTTAGGGACGCAATATACGATGATACGAGTTTAACTAAACTCCAAGAATAAAGCTGCATTATTGATTTTCTCCAATCCTTTGAGTTAAATAAAACTGTATTATAAACAGCATTTTGACGTAAAAGCGCCGCATGTAGTAAATGAATGATATTGTTTTCCTTTCTCGTTTCATTTTCGTGTTTTTCTCTTCATTTCTTACTCTAAATTAGTAAGCCTTAAGTAGACTAGTTAATTCATTTTTATTGTCTGACCATTATTATATGAATATGATTGCAAATAATTTTTAGGCCTAATTAATGCGAGAAAATGAACCAGAATTATCCTGACAATATCTAATATGCTACTTGACCAGCTTACTATACAGCTAGTACATATCCGTGCTACATGTCAAGATAGTTCATTTTTGATTTAATTCCATCTCCAATGACTTAATTGTCTTAACATACCACTTAATCATAACATTGCAACTATTGAGATACCCCATCCTTTAACCACACATTGACATAATGGGTACATAAATACGAATTTACATCCGTACCCCAAAGGGATTAACCCGTGACCATAGCGTTGAAACTAGTAAGACATTCGTACTATAACCATTCGCATACTGACTGGGTATGAAAAGACAGATGTACATAACCAGGAAACATTGGTCCCATTGGGAGTCCTCAGACTTAGAGACCTAACCAAGAAGTTTAAACTTAGACTGGAGATCAAAAACATGGAAGCACACTGATAAGTGTTGAAACTACACAAATTCCAGTAGTACGGCATTACTTATGGTTTTTGTTTTGTTTTGGATAGTTTGTTGTCGCTTTGGTACATTCACACTGGCAGCTAGATGCGGATCTTGCGTAATACTTTCAGATGCACTATTTTATAAAAAAAAAATTACACAACTCCGGATATTTGCTTCGAATAAGAAATGTTTGAAGCAGTTATATTGTCAAAACATTTGTATATGACTGACAGTCGTTCCCAAGGCTTACAAGTACAATAATCTGCCTGAAGTCTACAGAAACGTTTAAACTATTCCTGTAGACTTGGAAGAGTGAACTTGATATTACTAAACAGAAAATAGTTGTCTTCATTCATTCATTCAACATCATAAATTAAAATCGGCCCGAGTTCTTTTAAAGACCAGAAATCGGTATTAGATATATTTCACTCCGTTTTCAAGTGGTCGCCTACCCAAAATGTGTTGTTTTTCTCAGGGTTCCTCTTTCACTTCCACCTCATTGCACCCACACCTTATTCACTAACCAAATTAACATCATATATATATATATACATATATATATATATATATATATATATATATATATATATATATATATATATATATATATATATATATATATATATATATATATATATATATATATAATCTTAGATTAACGGCCTACTTTGGAGTATTGGACGTGTTGAAAGTCAAACCAGGACAGACGTTTGTCGTCACTGCGGCTGCTGGGGCTACGGGAAGTTTTGCTGGGCAGATTGCGAAATTAAAGGTATGGATTTGTCTTAAAAATGAACAATGAAAATTATTGGATTTTAAAAACTATGGAAGTTATTAGATTTTACAAATTATTGAAGTTATTACATTTTAGCTCTGGAAGTCATTAAATTAGCTATTGAGGTTAGTACATTGTAACAGTAATTTAGTCCTTCTGCTCTGGAGTTTATAATAACGATGACGTAGCTTCAGTCTGACCAATTGTATTACTCCTTGTGTTTACATTTTGGCAACAGTCTGATTTTGCACACCTATCAAGACTCAATCGGGAAAAAAGATAAAACAGCTGGAAAAGTGTACCCATCTTTCTTTCAGGGATGCAAAGTTATCGGTTTTGCTGGGAGTAAAGAGAAGTGCGACTTGATCAAAGAATATGGCTTTGACTATGCCTTTAATTACAAAACAGTCACTCTTGAACAAGCCTTGTCGGAAGCTGCACCGGAAGGAGTCGATTGCTATTTTGATAACGTAAACATGCCTCATCAAGTTCTTTTTCTCTAAGACAAATATGCTTGAAACGGTCATTCTTCTCTCTTCCTTTCATTTTTTCATGGATTGAGCGACGAGTGAATGATTCATACTTGGATTGGCGCGTGTTCGAACTGGACGGTATGTGTTTTTGTATGAATGTATGCAGGTATATTGCTGCACGTCAATTATTCACAAACAATTAAACTATGTATATTCGCGATTTGGATGGATGAATGAACTGGATGGATGGATGAATGAACTGGATGGATGGATGAATGAATTAGATGGATGGATGAATGAATTAGATGGATGCTTCTGTCCTAAAGTACGATATAAACTCTTTTAGTAATTGCTACAATTCAACAAACTAAGGGAATGACAGGCATATTTCGAGTTACTAAGGGTACGAAGGCTGGAGGAGCTTGCAAATTATTTTCGTCTACGACGTTTTATATGTGTTGGTGCAGAGAGAGAGAGAGAGAGAGAGAGAGAGAGAGAGAGAGAGAGAGAGAGAGAGAGAGAGAATAATTCGTTTGGAAGGATGGCTTTCAACTTTTAAAGCTCTTTTTAATTATTTGACATCTTACCTTACAGGTGGGTGGAGAATTCACAAATAACATCTTGTCCTTCATGAAAACGAAAGGACGAATAGCAGTATGCGGCTCAATGTCTACCTACGGAATGGATGACAATCAGCCTACAGGTAGACACACACACACACACACACACACACACACATTCATATATGCACACAGGCACACTGTCAATCCATTTCACTCACTCTTAAATAAGTTGTTATCATTTATGCAATTAGGTGTGAGTTTTGTTGTCTAAATTGACTGTATACAGAAGATTTCTGTCTGGACGCACTTTAATTGCCCCAAGATAGTATATTTTTTATAATCGAAACTTTCTTTTTTATCATTATCACTCACCGTATGCGAATAAGGTTTTAAAAAAAATTATAAACAAGTGAGTACATACTGGAAATGCCACAAGTAGGAAGGCAATCTGTCTTTTGTTAAAAGTTTTAAACTAACTTTCTTCGTGTAATAAAAGTTTTATACTAACTTGACTTTATGTCTGTGATAATTTGGAAATGGAATTAATAAAAAAAATGAACTATCTTGACATTAAGAAGGGTATGTACTAGGTGTATAGTAAATTAGATATTGTCAGGGTCATTCTGGTTCATTTTCTCGCATCTATTAGACCTTTTATGTCATGACGTCACAGCACGCATTAAATAGATACTTTTAGAGTCACGAAGGGTAGTGATGAATAAATCCAAAAAATGGCATAAAGGTAATAAATCTTTCGATATTATCTATCGCAATGTCAATTAAAATGTCTAGGTAGGACTATTTCGCTACATTAAACTATCAATATTCTTTTGGGATGTTTTGATAAAATTTGGAAAATATATATTTTTTATTTATTCCTGATTTGTCAGTCTGACATCCGGATAAATTGCAAATAACCGGTCCTGTGACCTTCAGGTGAAGTGAAAACGTGCAATATAATTTTAATTTTATTAGGTGAAGCCCATTGTTTCCTGAAAATCTCAACGTTTCATATTTTACGATAAAACTTGAATGCCTAAATTGTTTGTTTACATTACTTTCCTTTTTCCCTTCCATCACCCAGGACCCTTGCCCTACCACACAATGCTAAAGAAAACACTCACAGTTCAGGCTTTCCTGGTCTACCACTACAGTGCTGAATGGCCAGCTGCCTTGAATGAGATGGTACAGTGGGTGAAAGAGGTGAGGATACCCATCTATTATCTATTATCGCCGTCGTTGTTGTCATAATCATCATCACCTATAATTATTATTAGTTGCAGTAGCAATGGTAATAGTAGTTGTTGTTGCTGTTGTAATAATGCTTATTGTTGCAGTGCCATAAATACTTCATCATTGATGGGAAATGAACAGGTACTCGTGTCTGACAAGTATCTGGAGTTCACCAGTTTTTAAAATCCCATCTTGTAAGACAACAGCGCGGGATATCGTAGGTATAGCGTCAGAGATTCTTCTGTTACTGTGGAGATTAAACAATACCTGTTGTCTCGAGGCACATACAATCAACAAAAATTCAAATTAGTTTCAAGATATTTGTTCATACATTTCATTGCTAAATTTCAATATGGAGTCTTAAAATTTCCTGAAAGTGTATTGCCTCTTCTCATTTATGAAGATGACTGATTTTTTTAATTCTTCTAAAACTCACCTAAAGGGCTATTTATTGCATTTTGATCTTCTTTTTATTTTCTTTTAGGGGAAAGTCAAATATCAAGAGACGATAACAAATGGTTTCGACAATATGGTGGACGCTTTCATCGGTCTCTTTAAGGGGACAAATATTGGAAAGGCTATTGTGAAATGTTAAATAAGCATGCACACAATATCACCGCGCTTCTTATAGTCTACAGCTGGGATTATTACTACGGAAGCAGGCAAAATGAGATATTAGTCCTAGTGTCATATGTTCTCAAAGTTCAATTTTAAAAAAATCAAGAACATTTTTGTAAATTATTTGTATCCCATATTGTGTATACTTATCACTGGCATGATACAATGTGATAAATATTGCGCGTTGTTGCGTAATATAATATATATTAACAGTATCTAACAACGTTATTAAGCAGTGTAAAGACTTGAGTTATGTCGCTTATGAATAATATATCAAACCCGTTTTAAGAAAGGCGATTTATGAAAATTTCGTTACTGATCATGATACTGAATAACGGCTGTCTAATATTGTGCAATTATATGATGCATTTCGTTCCGTTAAAATCAACAAGTAAACATTTGCATGTGTTATTGTGCATCTGCAACGACTGCGCCGTTTATTCACGGAGCAATAAACATTACCGAAGGATAATGGCACTTCATGTACGTTCGATTATGCGAAACAGTTATAAAAAATTAACTCAGACGAAAATTAATTTCTTCATACTTTTCTCATACGATCATTTTTATTTTTGCACTCATTTTGTTTCTTCATATTTCGTTTTAACATCTTTGTATCCCGTGTGATGGTGATCGAAATAAACTACTCACGGCTGATTTCGATGTTACTCTAGTTTTGTTAAATAATGCGATCAATAATGTTCAATTTAGTGTTGGCAGATGTTTCTATTTCATCATATTGTAAAACCTTTTACGAACTATCGTGTGATTCAAAGCTTTGGAAAAAATTCAAATACAAGCTAGATGAACACTATAGGAGCCATTCCCTGTAAAGGCAGGCAGTCCAGCTGCGTAAACACCTACATTAGCTGAAGTAATTTTAATACCTGTATTATAGGGCTAAATTTAGTTATTTCAGGTGCTATGGTATTTATATTAGTTTTAGAAGGAAAGATATATTTGTGTATAAATTTTCTAAATTCTCTACATAAATTTAATAACAGTATGTCTATGATAGAGGAGTAACTCTACAGTCACAGTTAGATTTAGAGGCAGAGATTTGGGGTCAATACTAGGTTACCAGCAGCTATTCAAATGCTATGGTGTCAAATTACAGTCCAGAGAAATTGAAACAAAGGAGTCAGTAGAACAGTTGGAAGATGTGTTTGTAAAGCTAATTAAAATCAATTATAGCAAGTTTGCCATAATGCTTAAACATTAAAATTAGTGACCATTTGAAGGGAAATTTGAATCTCTTTTAGTAGGTATAAGGTGCTTAAAATAGAGTTGAGTAGTTTTAGTTTAATTTTGAAGTAATTTGCTCAAAAGGATAAAGTTTACAAGTAATTTCATATTCAAAATAATATTTTTGTAAATTCTAACACACAGCATCAGTGGGAAAAGAGTGTGTATGGAGAGTACATATATGGCTTTATTTTGGATTACAAAATTTAGATTCTGTGCATTGTGATATGTAGATTAGAGTTAGATAAAGGGTCTGCACCTAACACAATCAGACCAGAATATTAGTTTAGAATAGGTCTTCAGGGAATGTTTTCTCTGAAGTCCGCTAGGATTGTTTAAATAACCAGGTCAAACATAGTGCAGGGAGTCAGCATGAAGAACTAGGGGCAACATACCTCATTAAAGGTAGAAAAAGAAGAAACCCTCTTGCTTGTGACTAATTCCCCATAGCGCAGTGACATCAGAAAGGCGCTACTACACCAGCCTCTAACCCTTTTAAAACTTCGCATGCTTTTTGTTTTGCTTTCTCATACCTATGTAGTGTTTGCGCTCCTTTTAAAAATATTTTGCCTGTATTAATTTATTATAATTTCCTATTTTTATGAATTTAGCGCATTTTCTACAAATTAACTGGATGTAAAAGGTCACGTGATACTGATCTAAAATATTTTACACATTGATAAATTATGCGGACTAATTTAGCTTCCCTGTTTCCAGGTCATTTTATGTGAAATTTTATCTATATAGACGCCTTACACCATAATAATAGTAATAAGCCCCCAGCCACCAACCCCTCTGACTTCCGTTCAAAATTTACCAACAATATAATTGCTCAGACCTTCCCGCACTCCAACACTCATCCCTTGTACCGAAGAAGTCGTATGGCGGGCTTTACAAGCCAATCTTCAGAAATTATTGCATTTCGCTTTGACATGTTCAGGCAGCTGTTATTAAAGGTCAGGGTCTTTTGACGAGCAAGGGATCTCACTAAAAATGGACACCAGTTTGCTTTTGAAAGATCGAAATGCGCAGAAAGCAAGGACATCGAACATGTGCCATTCGCAAGCGTAATCTTAAAAACAGGGATAACCTGGTTTTATTAGCATCAACCATTTTCTTTTAATTATAACAATTATCATACCATGCTAATTAGATGAATGACATGACAAGCTCGGACACTCTACCCTATTATTACTACATAAAAATCGACCACTCTTGGCTAATGAAGATGGGTTATGTATTCTATAGCAGTGAAAAGGATAATGAATGAATACCTAAAAATCAACGCTTTGTTAATGAAATCTGCTGAGATGATGACAGAAAGAAAGTAAATTGGAATTTATAAGGACTATATTATCAAGGCTGGGTATTTATCGATGTGTATATTGTTAACTAATCACTCACAAAGTCAAATTTACATTGTGAGTGATCAAGCAAAATTTACACATCGACAAATACCCATTCATGATTATTTAATCCTATAGTAGATTTTATTGCGTTGCAATCTCAGATTAATTTTTCTCTAATGCTCGTGTAGATGTTTCATCACTATTAAGCCAATATAAATTAGCATGGCTTGTGTTTTATAACAGCTTTGTGACCTGGCTAAAAGAAGCTGTAACGATTAGCCTTACAACCTCTTCAATATTCAATGTTCACGTTTGACCAATTATAGGCCTCTGTAGCTTTGTCATAAGTACGATGTAGGCAAAAGTAAGAGCAGACATTAATGTTACACAGTAAATCGTGTCTATAGTGTCTTTTCTTCACTCTTTCTTTTCGAATTAATCTAGCAAGGGAGTTAGCAATATATGGTTTTGATTTATCTTGTCCTTGTACCATGTTAACAGGTTTAGCATGTAAAGTCTATGTTCTATCAAGTTGTGAACTCAATAACCGAAAGAGGATTGATAAATGTTGCAAATTCTTTAATAGCCCTTGATGATGACGGACCAGTTAACATATAAAACAAGCTGTATTTCAACATTAGAACATTTGTAAGTGCTGCATAGTAAACAGAATCAACACTGATGTTTAGTTTGCTTCAAACGTATATAACGTTTGAAGCAAACTAAACATCAGTGTTGATTCTGTCTTACTATGCAGCAACTTACTGCAAAGTTATTTTAACTCGTTGAAATCAGACTTGTTTGGAATATAGTTATCAAACCTGGTCCGTCATCATCAAGGGCTAACTTAAAGATTGTTCATTGCTAAATCTAACAACATTTACAACTTTATGTTGAAGACCCTTTTAAGATGCAACTTTTCATTTTCACAAAGACGCATACAACAGATACACCATCACGAAAAGCGATTTCATCATTGTATGCTGTTCAATGCATGGTCTCTGACATGTTGGATTCTTTTGTTGTTTAGTTGAAACGTTCTGCTTCAACGTTTTGGTACTCCTGTAACGTTTATCAAGTTGTCTGCTTAGTTCCACTGTAAGTGGATCTTTTCGTTTTTGATAAATAACTCTGTTCTTGTCTTGTAAGCAGTCTTCTGTCTTCAATTGTTTTGACAAGACAATTTAGAAAGGTAACTAAAACAATTCCAAGATGCCAGAAATGTTAATTTCAGATGATTTACTATCTTTCTGTAGCAATGAATAATAATTTGATATGCGATTTCGTAGGCATGATGATGGATTCTGTTAGATTTAAAGTATTAACAATACAAAGACAGAATTTGATTAAGGAAAACAAACTAAACATTAACCTTTCCAAAAAGACAGAATTTGATTAAGGAAAACAAACTTAACATAAACCTGTCCAAATAATACAGAAAACAAAGAGAAGCAAACCATCTCAAATAATACAGAAAACAGTGTCAACACTAAACATTCAGATTAATTTAAGCTCCAAAAACGTAGATATTTAGAAGCACTAAGGCCAAACAGTAAATCAGACACGCCATTAAAGACACCCAATGTTCAATCAATCGAGTGTTTTCGAAGGTAGCTAACTACACAAAACCTGAGGAGTCAGTAATATGATTGTCATATTGGTCATTGACTTATCTTATCCTGAATAACAAAGGAAATGTTTCCACAGGTCTAACACATGGCATGTGATATCAAGTGAAATATGTCTAACAATGTGAAAATGCAATCAAGTGAAGAGTTAGAAAATATATGAAGAAAGTGAAATAATTGATTGTTCAAATTTTGAACAGTATTGCCTGCTTTATTGTTCATGTTAGACGCCTCCCAAAATAGAAATAGATTCTTGTAATGACAACTATTGTAGCAAGTTGGTTAAATGTGTAAATGCATCAACAACAAAGCTACCAGAAAATGAGACAACATTTGACGAAACCCATCTTATGGATACAATAACACAAATCACCCATCAGCACATGTGGCTTCATTTGAAACGAACAAGGAAGAAAACAAATCAATTGAATGGATACAGCTACTCAATGATTTTACAACTGATATCATTAGGAATCCTACATTTGAAATTGTTGAAATTAGTCGTTACAATATTAAAAGAATATTTAGAAATAATGGATACTTATTCCAAACTTTAGCAAGGTAACATTCAAAATCAGGCAAGGTATATTTAGTAACTAATTTTTTTTAAGAACTAGAAGTCTTAGGGGAAAGGATACTTGTGGAGTTTTGATTTAGAAAAACACGAGCGACAAACATGACATACCAAATTGAAAAGATTTTGAGGACCAAAAGAATGAATGATTTAAATGGAGACGAGATTGTTTTAGAGTACTTGCATTTCGGGCATGATTCATGAACAATTTATGCGTGTAAAAATTTCCGAATAATAGCTCTGTGCGTGTAAGGGTAAATAATTCAACTATATCCTACTCGCGATGTCCGATAACATCTCCAACACGAATCCGCACCTAAATAATTCAATTATATCCTACTCGTGATGTCCGATAACATCTCCAACACGAACCCGGGCATTATATTTTGTTAACAACGCAGCAACGTCTCCGAGAACTTCTTTGCCGGGATACACTTGAAACAGCCATATTAATGGTGAACGTGTATAAATACATTTAAGCGCGGCATGTGGTGAATCTTTTGACGTCACTTCTCCGCTTCCTTTTATCGACTGACAACATCTACATTGGTTAACGCGTATTTGTATGCATTTCCGCGAACCGGATCATGTGGGATAAGCAAAAGATCAGCCTGATAAACTAAATTAGATGTTATCATATTAAGACCATCAATGGGTTAATCTTCCATGGTGCGGGTAGGCAAATTTGTCATAAAGCTTGTTTGACCAACCATGTTAGAGCAACCATGTTCGAGCAACCCCGTGGCTGACTTTTTCCGCGCCCGCTTCAATAGCAACTTCACCCTTCCAGTAAACAGCACGGACTGTAGAGGATCGCGGCAAGTTTCATTATGTTACCGATTTTCCTATAATGAGAATCTTATCCTTCATATTTCGTTTCATGATCCATCTAACATTCTTTCTCCGATCCCGTTTAAGCCATGGATGAGGTTTATATTGTCACGCTGATGTGCACGGGTATTGTTTGATGCTTTGCATGCGATATCATGTCGGTAAAATGCAGCATAGATTCAATTTATATTTGCTTCTCCAGGCTTTGGCTTGTTGTTAGAATCAAGTCGTATATCTAGTCGTGCTCCAGACCTGTAATATTTGTATCCGGGAACATTTTTTTCACCAGGATATATTTACTTCACGGTGTCCAGGCAGCAGCAATATCACCACCAAATTTGTTTTCGACCCGCCTTTGAGCATAAACTGCAGTGATCGTAGGCCTAGCATTACCTGACTGAACCTGCGTTGGATTTGCAGTGCAAGCTTTATGCGGCATCACATAAAATATCAAGGTATGATTGTATTGTAATACAATTGATATTTAACATGGCACCACGAAAATATAACGTTCACCGTAATTGATTTGTCAACACCAGCTTTGTGGATGCCAGCGCTAATTCCTTTACTCCCCACAGAATTGCGTTTATTGCCGTTTATGCAGACTGGAAAAGTCAACACTGTCGTTTCTCGTACTCACCACAGACTTTAAGTCCTACATTAATACTCTGGGACGGCTTACATTGCAAACAAGTTCCAAACATGGCCATCTGCGGCATTTTAAGATTCAACTGGGGACAATGATCAAACTTGTAGCGTGATGATATTTTACCGGCTAATAATATCTGAAGTTTTTATAAGGTTATACAGTCACCAGGACCCCAAAAAATGTTTTTTGCTTAACCCCACAGACAATCAAGTCACACGTCCATATCACAAGATATGGTCGTACATGCAGCGACATCAAAACATGTACACATGTCTGCATATTTGCCAGCACGATTTTCATACGTTGTTCCTGATTTATTACTTTTAATTGGAACACTTGGAGTTATTAAGGCAGTCCGTGGTAGACGTGTACTTTCAGGTACGTGTTACTCATCTGGCTGGTCACCCGCTATCCCAGTTATAGATAGATTCATGGGGTCCTTTCCAAAAAGTTTATGTTTTTGGAAGACAAAGGAGGCCGAATGAGGATCATAGACGCGCCAGTAGGAAACCCGTAATATAGTAATTGAACCTGTTACGTTTCCAACTATGTCCTATCACGAAGTTAGTGTAGGCCAAAGCAGATTGCGAGAAAAAGAGGGCAATAAAAATTAATGCGGGTGACATTTACGCTTTTACAGACAAAGTTAACAGAATAATCCCCGTGGCTGACCCAAGCGCACCTTAATCAGCTTAATATGGCCAAACAAAAGCACACCTCTGTGACATTAAAGTTATCCAAGTCAGAGTTGCAATAAATGCAAAATATCCAATGGTATATTTCCATTCCTGACTGCCAACCCAGCGTTGTAGCGGTTGCAGCTCTGGGCGTTGCAAAAGAAGCTGCGTTAGGGGTCGCAAGAAATACATCCGGTATGACTCTGAAAAAGGTGGTGGGACGACGCATAAGAACGCAAAAAATCGTCCATTATCCAGGCGTGGAAGCCAAAGACTCCCGAGGGGAAGCTGCCTTCAGAATGTGGCCTCGCTGTTGACCGGTTTTGATTTACTCGCGATAACAAAGTCACTAACATATTTCCGATGTTTCTTTCTGCGGGATGAACTGAGCACAAGGGAAACTGTCATCATCAAGCAGCATTTAACAAACTGGGACTCACTAGGTCGCATACGTTGTAACGTCTTGAGTTTGCAAGCCCGGTTGCTGTTGACATCGACCTGGGCGAGCTTGTGGTTTTTAAAGATAAAACTGGAAAGCTTATTTTTGAAGCTGCGAGATGCCGTTGCAAAGAACCTGAGCGAAATCAACGAAACTGGGGAATCAGAGACGCTGGTTTGTCGGTTGCGTTTATGAAGAATTACACTAATATAACTGAAGCTGTGATTAAACAATACATGGATGCAAAGAGTTGCTATCAACACCATGTGTAGTAATAGCATGGGGACTGATCAACTAAATCTTGGCCACCGTGAGGAATACTATCCAGCCGGGAACAACGAATGGCCGGGTATTTTTGGATAGTTTAGCTGTTTTCATATACCTAAACGTCACATCTTAAATGCGCCCGAGTCTCGATCATATTTATTATATCTTAAGAATAGTTCATAGCCGATTGGGTGTAATTTATTAATATATGGTGTCCAGCTTGATGGTTCATCTGTAACACGTACCGGATGGGACATGTTAAAATATCTTTTACATATAAGACAGCAGTAAAATTAGTCGCCTGAGATGAAATTCAGTTCAAATGACTCCACAATTATCCGGATGGGTATTTGACCGTCTTTGGCGTTTGTGTCTAAGATAAGATTTATCATTAAGTGGTGAATTTGGACCACGGTGATGAGATTGTGGAATTTGCTGACGGGAGTTGGACAGGCTGACTAGTGATGCCAACATCAATTGTGATTTTGTTGTCGCTTGCTGGAGAATATCTCAGTGGCGTTAAACAATAATCTTATACATTGAAATATAATCTTGTTAAGTGTCATAAAGAAACAGACAGTTGGGAACACCCTGATGTACCAGTACCAACTCTAAGCCAGCTTGAATTAATTGCATTAGCACGCAAAAACGCTCATTCACAGAATGCCATGCATAAATCTCTCAGGGATTGTTTCTACGACGATGAGATTGAGTTCACCAACAAATCAACCTAGGTTGCATTCACCGTTGGTTATGTTGCACCAAGATTAACTCATTCAAGAAAAGAAAAATCTCAACTGTTATTTAACATGGACGCAATTGACCGTGTCACAGTTTTTCGACGAAGATGAGACTGGTCGTTTCAGAAACTATTCAGTAATGGAGTCAGTGTTGTTTTATGTGAACGTAATGCTAGTCCCCAGAATGCACTATCGCCAGAAATTTAAATATTATTAGACATTTAATATAGTTTTATGGCAGTGTGTTGCACCTAAAGAAGGCCAGGAAGTCGAGCAATTATACTTCGCGATCACATTATTAATAGAAGAACTATGAGAGACCGTACAACTTTATCGACACGAAACAAATAATCGAAGCAAAACAACAACTACGAGATGAAATCACCAAGAGAACCACGCTACTCGTGAAATACAAACGTGTGTGTGTGGTTGTAGATGCTATTTGCGGAATCACCGCCGCTCCCAATGTTGGCCTCGGTGTTGCTGGAATTCTGACCATATCAACTACCATATGTACTATCGAATTTGTTGTCCAAGCTGTATCAATAGCAACCGGTGTCGCAGGCGGTACTACTAAAATAATCTCACAAATATGTGCCTATTCAGAACATCTCGCGGCGGCACAAAACAGTCTCAATACAATCGGTAAACTATACTCGACGGTCATGGTTGAATTTTACACCGTGCTGGCGGATATGGAAAACCACCTATGATTCAGAGCACAGATAGAAAACTTGGGCAATTACAACCCTGATTTACAGACAGTGAAAATCGATAAATGTTTACATGTTTGCCAGAGTAATGAATCGCCAATAAGAACTTCACTTATGGGGATCATAATCAACACTTGTATATTACTATGATAATAGCGGTGTAATTGGTAACTGATCTAGGCCAAAGTCGTCTTCCCCACATGAGTATTCTCTTGCGGGACGCCTTTTAATAACTTCGTTTTGCGGGTTCGCGCGCAGGTTCGCATGCATTAGCGTGGGATGTGAGGACAAAATCATACAGGTGGGTGGGTGGGTGGGTATAAAAGGATTGACTTAAATCAGTATATAAAAAAACTGTTAGTAACATACTACAACGGTAATTTCATGAAGGATAGAGAAAAAATATAGTATATAAATATGAATGGATGGAGTGATACTTCTGTAGATAACCAAATTATCGGATTCATCTTTTTTGTCAATTTTGACCCGTAGTGTGTGCCATAGATATGTATTACTCAAGAATTCTGCAGAAATAAATAGACCATTGATGCGCTTTAAAAGCAGCGCTGTCATTACTAGGTATAGTGTCCTAAATTTAATATTTGGTCATTTTGTAGTACATGTTTGCATCGCATGTGATTTCTTTAACTGAAAATATGTGTGGTATCTTCCAGCAATCAGCCGTTGGAGATTATCCCCAGAGACCTTACATTTAAGGCTTGTATTGACCGTTTAGGAACCAGCCTAATTCTGCGTTATACTTCTTTCGCTAGGGGTGAATATTTGGACATAAAGCATTGCCATGGCTCGAAATAGAGTTTTTACATCGCAGATGCGCAATGGAGACAATAAATCGGATGATGCGTTTAAATGCATGACCTCTAAATATTTTTTTTTCAATGGAAATATTTATTGACGTCTTCGAGGCCTGAATTCGCGATACTGAAATGAAATTACTGGGAAAATTCGTTCCGAACACATAATCAGTTTGAATGAGCGGTTTGCGAGAGATCGTCTCATTCTTACTGATTCGGTCTCTCGAGATAGCGATTTGGAGCCTCGAGGATATTAATCCACTTGGTTCTAAATAAGAGAGAAAGAGAGAGAGAGAGAGAGCATTGTGATTATGCCTACTTTTTAAAGTTACTCTTGAGGGATCACGTTTTCGACTCTAAAAGTAACAAAACTTGCTGGCAACTCTTCATGACCGCTCCGGTGGCCTAAGTGGTTAAAGTGTCCGCCTATGATGCGGGAGGTGGTGGGTCCAAACCCCCGCCGAGTAATACCAAAGACTTATAAAGTAGTACTAAAAGCTGCCTCGCTAGGCGCTCAGTGTTAAGAGGTTAGTGTTATGACTGGTCGGCCTGGTGTCAGGATATAATGTGACTGGTGGGACATCATGCTAAATGTCTTCGTTATTATGCCCCAGTGCTAGACATCGCTATAAACTGCCTCAGTGCAGACATTGTAGCGATATCTCTAGAAAATTGTTAAAGCTGCGTTGAAAATCAAAATGACACACACACACACACACACACACACACACACTACTGGATGTAGTTAAATTATGTGTGATCTCGAAATTTTGATTATTCGTGATGGAACGGTTGATTTGAGTAAATTACAGAGAGTTACTGAAACGTACTTCCTTATTGTCCGTCTTGAGATCACTTAAATTCCGGTTTCGAGATAGTTAAGCTTTTCGACTCGAATCAAAACTTTTTACGCTATCCTGCACGTCTGTGAAAAACAAAATGAAGGCTAAGAAATGGATCTTAAGAGCTAAATTTAGCGGATGGCCTTGTCCAAGTAATTTCAAATTGCTTGAAGAGGAAGTAGATGAGAATTTAAAAGATGGAGGTATGTATAGTCGTAAAGTATTAATCGAATAATGAATACACGTTTATGCAAAAAAGGACACTTTCTGTTTCACTGTTTGTCTGTAACACGTGCGCGCACATTGACACACACACATACACACACACAACAGCAACAACAACAACCACAACAACAATATCAAAAACAGGGTTGCAGTCAGGAACGGGAACCTAGTGGGTTGGCGATTACTTTAGAGTATTTTGCATACGGATGTTTATTCAGCCTATGGCTCCAACATAGGGACGAAATCATGTACCGAAATACAAGAAAATGCATTCATGCAGATGTACCTACCACAGAATATGTAATATATCGTTATACTAACAGATGTACCTACCACATAATATATAATATATCGTGATACTAACAGATGTACCTACCACATAATATATAATATATCGTTATACTAACAGATGTACCTACCACATAATATATAATATATCGTTATACTACCCAGGGACAGTATATAACACAACATACCCATGTCAAAGCAGACGTGCATGGTCATCTATCTTGCTAAAAAATATTGTATTAGAGTTCGATAGGTTAGATACCAGCTTTGAAGCAACAAACCCAAAATTCCTAATTATGACCGTATTCCTATACTGAGTATGGAAGATAAGTACAAATATGTGTAACAAGAATTTGCTGAGAAAAATAAAATAAAAAGCCCACTGACGTCCTGTACCGCCAGGCTAAGTACATGTATTCAATCGGGTGGTACGTCCTTAGATATCAGTATAAAGGAACCGAACCTTCCAGTAAGGGAGCATGCATAGGCCATGCAGTTATTTGTGCCAGAATTGAAGAAAACATATGCACATGCTAACATAGGCACACTCTGTGTGCTGTCTTGTAAATAACGTTTGAATCAATCAGTAGAGTCTGTAATTTGATCATGAGTCTGAACACAGCCTATTGTAATCAGCGAATCATAAAGTGGCTAACCAGATAGTATGTGGAGAGGAGGACGATTCGGATTAGGAATTTTTATTACTTTACGACATTTTTACTTTTTTCAATTGACATAATGTATATAATAGTGTCTTTTCCCCCCAGTAAATCAGAGCAAGAATGTTTTTGTCCAGCTATTTGTGGGCAGCACATTTATATACCCCCCCCCCGCATATATTACCCCCCCCCCCCCGCAAAATTAAATGTCAGGTGTTTAACTTGTAACCAAACCACGTTGCATTTAGAATCATACTTACAAAAATTAACTTACATGCACACACGCACACGCGCGCTAAACACACATATACAAATTTTAATTGATTGTATGATGTTTCAAATCTATTTTCAGAGGTGATATGCGAGGCCATTTATCTCAGTGTTGATCCCTATATGAGGTATGTATGTATGTATGTGTGTGTGTGTGTGTGTGTGTGTGTGTGTGTATGCATGCATGCATGCATGCATGTATGTATGTATGTATGTATGTATGTATGTATGTATGCATGTATGTATGTATGTATGTATGTATTATTCATGTTTATCAACGTTTTTCGTGAACACTACCTACTTTATAATAAAGCGGATAATCTCTAAAGAAAATATACATGTAATATTAAAAGGAGTTAATCGAAATCTTATGTTATATGTATTAAAGGATGATTTACAATATGTTTTATATAGTAAACAGTGAAAAAATTAATAACATGAGATTCTGATCAAAGTGGGAATAACAGGAAGCACGCCCCGTGTTGATAAAGGGAACCAGAAGTGACAGTAATGCACAGATTTGATTTCAATAAACGATACTATACTACATTTCGCTATTATGCTAGGACATGTTGATTGTAAGTAGGGCATGCATTTTGTTCTAAAATGTAGCTATACAGCTTGCCGTCTATTCCACTCATCATCGTCAATAGACGACAAATAGTCAGCCCTGCTTCCATGAAGTGTCTTTAACAATATATCATGTTCCTGATGGAAATATCGCTCCCATCTCTTACCTTTAAAGTGTCACTCACTCTCTCAAGGAAACATTGCGTTCTGCAAGTAGCATTTCGCAACCTAAAATAAGGTGTTTCGCTCTGTCATCAGGCATTTTCTACAGAGTTTACATATCAAAGGTTTAACAACAGGCATGACATATAGTTTAACTATTTCAGAGAGAGGCCATAGATGTTATGTAATAGAAAATCATGTCCAATAAACCATATGTTACTTGGTTTTAAATCTAAATGAATGTTTTGGAAGTGAATTCAGTCGTCCATTAATTTCATATGTGCTCTCCAGTTAGTTTCTTCATTATATTGTTTTGGTAACACCAGCAATGTGCCCATTCCAAACCCTTTTACTGCGTAGTCTAAAAAAAATGCTTCCCATATCTTATTTCATTGTTATACTATCAATGTATAGTATAGTGAATATCTTTTTCCAGACACAAGACCACTGGCCCACACACTGTCTGTTGACAATGGATAATTTCACCTTGGCTACGTATGCTTCCATTGACCAAAGTCTTAAAGTACTGTACTTTGTCTCTGTAGGCGAGTATTTATCCAAAGCTTGCATACCTCTTAACACAAATCGAGTGTTTCCATCATGACCACAGATTGCATGCGTATAGAACCAAGGGCAGACCAAATTCTTTTTCAGATTTTGAGACTTGTTAAGGGATTCATTCAGCCGTCTCTGATACTAATAAAATAAAAGTTTAACAAATGTTTGCCTTTACGCATGATTCTTCATTTTCGTAGTTTGGTTGTAAGTTGTAAGCTAGAGGCTAGAGGTATGCCGGTATACTAGAGGTATGCCGGTCTATTAGAGGTATGCTGATATATTAAAGGTATGCCGGTATACTTCTTGCTTTGACAAATGGAATTGGACATTTGTCAAACAGAAAAGTAGAGAAACAGTCGTTCTTTTGCTAGTGAACAAAACAGTGCAACTTTTATCTGCGTTATATCTCCACTTTCTCGCGAAGTTGGAAACTGTATCAAGCAAATGTTGCATCCAGTGATGGAAAGCAGTGGAGGGGTGGGGGATGAACAGATCAATTTTAGAAGGGTCCATTCGCGAAAATAAAGCTTCCCACGAAAAATAAAAATACAAGGTCAATAACGCCAAATTGAAGCCTCTAAAAGACCCGAGATTTTATCTAATTGGGTTAACTCATTTTGTTGCTTTATTTTTGTTTTCAAATTGTTGTGTGTGTTCGTTTACCCGTCGGCCACTCAATTTTTGTCGTCACCCACTCCCCTGCTGCTGTCTTTTAACCGAAATGTTTTCAAGAACTACATGATATCGCGATCGAGGATCATGTAAATGTATTGTGATAAATCCGTGTGGGGTAGCTTGCGCTTTTGAAAAGATGTTTTTGAAATTAATCATATCCATATCTCTTGAGCACCAAGCCTGATGAATGTTTCGCAGAGTATGTGTATCGGCTCTATTAAACACAACTAAAATATTGCAGTTATCTCATATTACTTTAGGTATTTGTGTATATCGCTGAGTCACATAAATCACGTCTATGTTTTTGTGCCTGCCTCGAGAAAATATCCGAGCTGGATTTGATTGTTTGTCCATTATCACATCATCATATACTACGAGATTATTAATAAATCCATCGAGGTCATCTACAGATAGGGCTTCATCAATATTAGTAATAAAATCAATAATAGCATTACCATCCTCGTCCAACAATTTTGCATTTTTATTAAAAGATTTAAGAACATCGTAGAATCTCTGATCATTTACAGATGCTGCTACTAAATATAACTTATCCCACTTGAGCAATCTCATTATCAAATTAAGAAAAAATTGCGTCTTACCAGACCCAGATGGACCTATGATAATAAATCATATAATTTATATTGTGTTCGATGCAGAGCACGCACCCCGAATAGTGGATTAACAACAATAATAATAAAAAATAAAATAATGCGCACTTAAAGGCCAGTTTGCAAAATGTGGTACAAAAATAAATATTTATCTCCGGACACAAAGTGTCTGACGGTGATATCGCTGCTTCACTGAGAAAATTACCAGGAGCTCCATGGGCTAAATACCTAGGAGAAAATCATCTTCCTGGATATAATTATTGTGGTCCTGGAATCCGACTTGATATCCGACTTGACGAGAAAGATCAGCCAAGACCTGGAGAGTATCCAATAAACGCGATTGATCAAGCATGCCACTTACTATATGTAGCGTATAAAAATAAGGATTCACAACAACGACATATTGCAGATGTGAAGTTGATTCACTCGTTAAATTCCATAAAAAATAAATCTCTCAGAGAAAAACTTGCTAGCTTCCTAGTAAAATCTGCGATAAAGGGTAGACTAGTGCTAGGGGCTGGTAATTAATCAACCTCTTATTATGATAATAATGGAATCGATTTATAATAGACCACGAGGGTATTGGAGGGGTAATGCAGCGATTAGTAAACTTGCTGATGGAGCAGGAGTCACACGTTAAGTAGCTGCAAATTGGTTTGCACGACAGGCAATATGGCAAATTTACCTACCACTACTTACAAAAATTCAGTACGCACATTTTGATGTCAACACTCCCAATGAAGTTCATCAAGCAGATGTTTTGTTTTTACCACGCGATACCGTTAAAGCACGCACATACAAGTACACGTTGACTGTTGTGGACGTTGCAAGTAGGTATAAAGGAGCAGAACCACTATCAACTAATACAGCAACTGAAGTTGCATCTGCAATTGAACAAATTTATCAACGTGGTGGTCTACGACGGCCACAGTTGCTACAGGTTGATCCTGGCAAGGAATTTCTTGGTGCAGTATCATCTCTGATGAAAAAACATAACGTCAAAAAAAAGACAAGGACATACCGCAATTCATCGTGATCAGGAAATCTTTGAACGATTTAATCGAACACTTTCTGAGCGATTGTTTGGATATCAAAATGCGCAGGAAATAATTCACAAGGACAAGAGATCTCGTGAATGAGTTGCAAGACTACTAAGTGTGATGGCTGCCTTAAATAATGAAATTACTCGCACAATTTATATGAAACCTATGAAAACAATCACAAAAAACATATGCCAAAACAACGACATGACTCCTTCTCAAAACAACCAGTACTAGGTAATGTGACTGTAAGATATTTATATGAACCTGTGGAACTTGAAAGTGGTAGAAAAGAGCAACTGATCCTATTTGGAGTGTGACGACACATAAAATGTCCAGTGTGGTAAGATTCACGGGTAGACTTGCAATCTACAGACCAGATTCAACTGCTCCTCAACGTGGATTTGTGCGTGAGCAATTACAAGTAATAACTGAAGACACATAATTACCACCGCATTCACTTTTGTGAACTGGCTGTCGACGTCGATTACATTCAAGACAGGTCAGCATCACATTTTCGCGTGTGTGACCAAGACTACTATTAATTCTATAAACGGTAAACTGTCTTGGATTATTATTTGGATACTGCCACAACATTACTATGTTACAGCTCGCATGATGATTATTCTGCCGTTGTTTCAATGTCATGATAAATTTAACATCGAGATAAAAGTCGCCCCTATATTTATGTCACATTAAAACAATTATTACGTCATCGCCAACATCTTCAGAGTCGTCAGTTGTTTGATTTTTATTTTCAGAGAAATCTACGATAATCCTCCGCAGCTGAGTCATTCTTCTGACTCGAGAAACATCGAGATAAACTAAATTTGACCATTGAATACGATCATCAAAAATCCAAATATTAGTATCTAAAATAGTTAATCCTTGTGACGAATGAATCGTTATAACATTTCCCGGCGTCCATGGAGGTTTGTCCATCGTTAAGACACTCTCGACAACACTCACATGAACCAAAACAATATCATTTAATACAAGTTTTTGTTTACTACCGTAACCTGGAATTTCAACGTCGATATTTTTTCCGTCGAGTATCTGCTGGGCGATAACACAATGGTACACTAGATTTGAAATTTTTTCTTTCTGTAACATAAATAATTGTTGCTGAAGTGTATCACAAACTATCTTTCTACTTGCAACTATCAAATCAGCAAGACACCACATATTCCAAAAATTATTCACAGGAGGTTCTGCAATTAATCTTACGCATTATTTCACACTGAATTTTATCTTGTTGTAATCTGATTAATGTCTTAAGTTCTCTTAATTCTGGATCAAGCCTTCTATGATCATCATTATCTCATCATAATAATCGACGAACTTTTTCTGCCATTCATATGGGGATGATCCAACAAAAGGTGGTGGTTGACCATGATCGCCACACATGATAACAGCAAATTTTTTGTCAACAACCAATCAATAAATATTTTTAATGTCTCCAGCGACACTGTACATATTTCATCCCAGATAATAATCTTTGGAATATATGTCTCACCCATTCATTTAGGAGTCCATGTATCTCCCTTCTATCGGAAGAAGCTGTGATAAGTATGAGATTTAACTCCTCGTTCGTTCATTTCGCTGGCAAGTCGATGTGTGGGTGTCAAAACAGCCGTTTGTGCAATTCAAAAATTACAACATGACGGTATAAAAATTTCTGATCAACTTAATCCTGAGAAAATTATTTGTGATTTTGAATCATTAAAAAAAACAAATATTCGAAAATAGATACACATTACCAGCTGATTACTGATTCATTAAACTAACTCAGCATTCTATGTTACGATCCCTGGCGACAATCAAAGATGCACAAGTTGGACAACTCGTTTCACTCGCACACGCGATTGAGAAAATTAGATCAGAATTATCTCACGAATACAAAACAAAAAAGATTGTTGATACGCGTGTACGACAGTTGAGAAAGATGATGTGTGATCATGAAATGATCTATTGTAAAAGCGGTGACAACGTCCATAACGAAGTCAAAGGTGAAAGCGGCGACAGAGTCATTGGTGATCGCGAAAATGAAAGTGTTAATACCGAATAATAATGCGTGTAATATTTATTCTGATTCAGATTATAATTTCATTTGCTATTTGGGAAATTATTATTTGTAGTATTTTGAGTACCATTTACCCCAGCAAAAATTATGAAATCTGGATAAGAATCAGTAATAAAAAAAATTGCTTATAATATATTTTTTTTGTTATTTCTAAAATTATTATTATTATGTAATAAATTGTTGTTTTCGATGAGATTTTTTATTATTTTGAATAACAATTACCCATCAATTTGATGAAATAGTTTGACAATCTGAAACATAATGGGTAATATGTATTCATCAATTTGATGAAATTGTTTAATAATCTGAAACATTATGGGCAATATACCTGTCAAATCTGTGAAATTAACCATTTAATATGAAATAATAATAATAACGATAAAATCATTCTAAAATAATTGAATATAAATTTGTTAGTGAATTTGACAAATAATCTGATTCGTTTTGGGTCATATATCCATGATTTTGATGAAATTGTTTGATAATCTGAAACATAATGGGTATAATGCCCATCAATTTGATTAAATTAGAGTTTTACTCTGAATCAGATTCAATGTTTCATCGTCCGTATTCATCAATCATATTAGCACTAAATTTTGCTTTGTGTGGAATTGTCCATTTTGTTCTGACGGCACTTTCACGTATCTCTTTATTGTATACAAAAACTCTCAAGTGCTGATACATTATATAATACCACATAAATAATTGCTTATAGCGTTTGTAAAACACAGACTTTAACTCAGAAACGGATTTACAAAATCTTCTGCTAACGAACATACAGTGTTATATTCAAAACTTCATATCGCAAATCATGCAAGTGTCTGGTCTGGTCAGTAAGCCTGAAATGTATCCGTGACAATAGCAGATTATGACATCGTAGATAAACTGGATTAATGGGTTCTAACACCATAAAAATATCAAGTGGTGCTTGAGGTGTGAGTGCATATAAAATATTCCCTTACACGGTCTGACTGGATTTTTCAAGATCTACTTGATAGCTACCATCAATCGCAATACATGCAAGATTAACCGCGATCGTTGATGTGATGGCGACAACACCTGGTGATATATGAAGACCTCCAACGTATGGATCATGGTTGTGTCTGAGAATACCTGCCGGTGGATTTATTTTTCTCCGTACGACAACGATTTGTGGGAAATATTCGTCGATATCGTTGACTTTGATAAGATTTCCGTAAAATTTGAATTTTGGTAACTCAACTTCAGATACTAACATTACTTTTCAAAAACTCTAGTTTGATTGAATGTTTGATACCGTCATTATACGAATCACTGGTAAATGTATCTGTTGATTTAATGACACTGAACAAATTTGCTGTGTGAAAATTTAAGATCATTTTCGATTTTATTTGTTTGTTTTATCTGTGAAATAATTTCTTCGCGAAGTTTCTCATTGGGATACTCTATTACTTACTTGTCAAATTGTTTGCGTAGCTCATATATGCTCGCATTATAATTGACAACAACGTCATCAAATACACTTTTAATAATACTAAAATTCGATAATACATAACCTAATGATGTTTCAAATCCCCAAAATATATCTACGGTCCTATCTTTATTAAAGTGAGCACACAGTTTAGGCGTCAAACTCCCGCTTATTACATACACCAACATGTCATCATATCTTATAGAGATTACTCGAAAATATTTTTTTTGTCTGAAATATAATCACTGCGTTGTGGTTCTGGTGGTCTTGATAAACAGGTGCTCTCTCTAGCCATCCAAGAACTGTTATGATCGATGATTGATTTATATCGACCGTATAATCTAGCGAGTTTATTTCTATCGCCGCTGATAATGTTGGTTCATGAACATTGCTACCTATTTAGGATTCTTTTCCTGTAACAGATTTGATTCTGCACTGAAATTCATCGTTGATCTGTTTGATTTGATAATTGCAAGTGGGTATGCTCACAACTTGCCAATCGGGGGTTCCATCGGGTTTATTTTTATATGCAAATGCCAGTGAATTATTTGCTTGCAACCCATCGAATGACTTTGGTCTAACATTTGGCCAAATATGATCCACTCGTAGTTGTGCTAGTACTATCTCCTTCGTTGGAATCGCAGTTGGAAAGCTAACACTGAACTCAGGACTGGTTGAGCTTGCTGATATCATCTTGGTTTTTGTATTAACAACGATCTGTTGTAGTAATTTTTGACATTATTATTATTTGTTCAATCCTCATTCTAAATCATTCGTAGATTCTGACACAGTCATTGCCTCATGATAAATCTTAATTATTTATGAGACCTCAGTATCTGATATTATTCCATCGCTGAGACATGATGATGTCAGCGAAGATAATTTGGCGTATGCTAGCGTCGCTGTATGTAATTGTATTGTTTACTCGTGTAATTTATCAACCGCGAACGTGGGTATTTTTTTTGCAATGATATTAAGAGTGCCAAAAATTCCTTTTCCGTACCATAAATGGAGTTCCTGGCAGTCTCCGACCTTTTTTTATTTTGTTTTGGAAGTCTTGATTCCTTGAACTCTTCATTTCTTTAATGCCATCCCAGCAGCAGCTTCAACAGCACCAAGTGCAGTTGCTTTCGCAACAGCTGGGGCTGCAGCGGCTATCAACGCTGGTATAGCTGCGAGAAATGGTAATATAGTACTCGTCTTAGCGATGTCTTTAATTGCGCCCGCAGAAAGATAAGTTGTGTTCCGGTCTTTGATCGTTTGGCTTCATTAAAGTGCCCGAGTTGACGTTCTGATAATGGTAGTTTAGTCGGACCACCTTCGATTTCAATGATATTTTTATTCCACAGTTCCTTTTTTATACTGATTGTAGCTAGTTAATCTGACCAGGAGTCAGAGTAACACTAGCATGATGATATGACATTATAATATCATGCGCTACTTAATTACAGTTACACGTTTTCTACTGGGTCATCAATAACTCTCATTCTTCCACCAACACCTTCAAGTAGTATTGTTTTATCTTAGAGTATAACAGCGATTGCTCTATAACCACCAGCGGGTAGTCGAGCTGTTTAGAAAATGTAACTAGTCTTTTGTACATATTTTTTCTAAGACTTTCTGAAACACTGGAACTGGAGTTATATCACGATAATTATTCATATCTGATTTGTTCTTCCTCCTGCCTTTAAAGATTGGCATTACCAAGCCTTGTTGACAGTGGCGCGGGCACTTCTCGGTCTTTTACACTGGAAAATCCAGAAAAAAGTATATGCTCTGCAAAAATACCGTCGGGACCACTAATCTTATGCTTAGTGAGAGAACTAATTGCGGAGCTGATTTCTTCTCTAATGGGGATTTTATCAACAACTTTATCGAAGTGGGAATGCGTTTCTTTGCTGTGTGTTTTAACCTCTGCTTGAACCATCTAGCAATGATTCTCATCGTACGGATAAGTATTGTTAGATAATGACAAACAAGAAAAATGTTTTGTCATAACTCTCGAATAGAGTCGTGCTCGCGTAGAATTCTTCCGTTTGATTTGATTTCGTATGTGCAATCCTGCTTATATCTTTTCTTCCGTATAACACGTAAATCGTGGAAATATCAAGCTCAGCAGCCTTTCAAAGCTCGCTGAATTGTTCCCTCTGTCGTACATTTCTTATCTTTCAAAAACTCATTTGCAAATAATTTGTTCGCGTTCTTATAAATCTTGTATGATAGACATTTCCAGCCTCTTGGTCTACCATTAGCGATCCATTCTCTACATGTCTGTCGCATTTCCGTGTGAAAAAATTTCTCGTTGTGCAGTTACCAATACGGTTTAGCGCACGGCCAAAACCCTTTTATTTGACAGAAACTTTGCTTTTTTTTGGGGGGGGGGCACCAGACAGATGCCCCCCACCCCATCCTAGCCAAATCTTGTAAATAGTTTATGTGTATTTGTCTTCCACTTAGGTGTGTTGTTTGTTTTATGTTATAGAATTTTGAATCATATAATTAGAAATTTTCAGTAGGGTATTTCTATGTTCCCTAGTGTATCTATAGGGTTGTTCATCCGAGAGTGATTTCTATTAACCTCTCGGAATTCCTTCCCTGTTGTTTTTGTCGACCTTGCTAGGGTCGCCTACGTCCCGTGTTTGCTATGTGCGTATGCTATATGTTGGTGAGTGTTATATCATGTGTTCGTGTAGGGACAGCAGCTGTATCAAATTCATTCTTCCCAGTTGTCTCCTATTTTCGCTTAGTCTATAAGCGTTAGTGGTGAAATATTTTGAATTTTGTCGAGGAGTGTCAGAAACTTTGCAACCTCGCAAAATGGTTATTTTTAACTCTTGGTTTAAGATCTAGCAGAATCAGGTTGTATTATATATGGTAACCAGTAATTCATTTTGGGCTGAAATTTATTTCTTCAAATTATTTAATTCAAGTGATTTATTTTCTACAGAGTGCTCATATTAAAATTATATTCATAGACAGAGACATACACAGGAATTTATAGTTAATTCAAACCTAGATTTATATTACTGTGGTTCAACAAAAGACCGTTTCACATCAACACTTTAGTAGCTACAATAGACACATCAACACCTTCAGAGTTGTGTTTAATTTGTACTTCTAATAAACTCTATGCAGAACTTTAAATTATTATGACTTTTGTCTGTAATTCTAGGATTATGTTTGGGGTTTAATTCGCAAATCGATAAGTTCTTTTTTATTCTCATTTTGTATACTAGGGAAATAAATTATTTGTTGAGTTGTGCAAAGCTTGTTGTTTTCACTCTTTTCTGTTACTTATTTTAAAGAGCATAGACTCGTAACAGAAAAACGTGTGCATGTTGCACCCTGTACATATCCAGCCTGTCGGTCACAAGATTAATAGAAGAACCGTGATGGACCCAAAGTTACAGACGCGAGAAAATAATCGAGGAGGAACAACAGTTGCAACCGCTACAGTGACCTAAGTGGTTAAAGCGTCCGCCTTGGATGCAGGAGGTCGTGGGTTTGAAACCCGGCCTAGTCATACCAAAGACTTATATAAATGGTACTAGTTGCTGCCTCGCTTGGCGCTCAGCATTAATAGAAGTTGTTAGGACTAGTCGGTCTAGTGCCAGGATAATTTGATTGGGTGGGACATGATGCTATATGTCTGTGGCATGATGTCCCAGTACAAGACATCACTATAAACTACATTACTGCAGACTTTGTTCGATATGACTGAAAAATTGTTAAAGCCACATTAAATATTAAAATCTCTCTCAAACACACACACACACACACACACACACACACACAGACACGGCGCTCAGCATTAAGAGGTTAGTGTTAGGGCTGGTCGACCTAGTGTCAGGATAATGTGACTGGGTTGGACATCATGCTACACATGCTACATGTCTGCGGCATGGTGCCTCATTTCAAGACATCACTATAAACTGCCACACTGCAGACGTCGTAGCGCTATGACAGAAAAACTGTTTAAGCTGCGTTAAAAATCCAAATCACACACACACACACACACACATGGACGCGCATACACACGACTGTTGCAAGCTGAAATCGCCAAGAAAACTGTTTGCTCGCAAAGTACACACGGATGGTTGTGGTTTCAAGACGCTATTTGCGAAATCTCTGCCGAGACTACCGTTTGTCTTTGTGTTGTTCAAATTGTTACCACAGCAATTTGTCAAAGGTACACCGGTCGGTTGTGACTCACGGTGCTGGCAACGTAATTTTGCTACGTTTTTATTTGCGAATAACTGTCTATTCTAGCAGCAGGGAGGGTGAACAGACCGAAACTAAAAGTAGAATAAATAGATAAAAACAGTTTCACAAATACAGGAGGGCCAAACACACAAAAACAGGTTTCCTGGCGATGCTAGCATCGCTCGCGGGGTCCGTCATTGAAAAATCCATGATGGGCCCCCCCCACCGCTGTGAGAAATCTTCGAGTTTCCAAGGAAACATTTTTATGTTAACGGAATTAAATCATTGATAAATAAATAATGGCAAATATCGGAGAAGCACTTACAACTAGATTGGCACGACAACGACTAGCCGCGATTAAAAAATTTCTTCCGGTTCGTGATTCCGTCAAAGAAAAATTAAAAGCAAGACAAGAAGCGCGAGTTGAGTTTGCAACATCTGCGGAGGAATTATTTAAGCCTATTACAGCAGCTACTGGTGAAGTTAAAACTGCAATTGTAGGAAAACCTGATCCTGCTGACCCTACCAAATCAAAACGAGGGCTACTTCAAGCAATAGAAGAACTTAAACAGCAACAGGCAGATGCAGGTGCCGCAGCTGATCCAGGTGCCGCCGGAGTAGTGACAGTTGCTAAGGAAACATTTATTAATAAATTTACCGAAGATGGTATTACTGAAATAAAAAATATTCCGCTTACTAACATAGATGAGCTTAGGGAGTTTTCTGCTTGGATTGTCTTAAATTATCCTAACCGGCAAGAATTTCTAAAACCAGGAGCTGGCTCGGGTATGACTCAGGGTGAGTGGCGGGATTATGTTTATAAAGTAAACCGAGGCATTTCTCGGATATCTAGCATTGATGATACCTATAATTTTATAAAAACTGGCGTAATTGGGGTTAATAAGGAACTAAGAGACCAACGAATGAAGGCAAAGGAAAGTGAAAGGCAGGCAAAAATACAGGAAAGGGAAATGAAAAAGCAGGCAAAAATACCGGCGAAGAAAACACAAGCTCTAGAACAGCAAATGACACTGTCCGATCCAGTGCCTGAATTTTTATCGCGTGAACCCGTGGGTGCTAGTGCTCCCGATGACGATGATGATTATACTCCTCCTGTTTTGTCGTCCATTCCGTTGCCCACTCCGCTGCCCGAACAAATAGGAAAATTACTCGTAAAAAAATATAAACTATCGGCGGAGCTATCCGATCTTTACAAAAATGTAGAAGAAAAATGGAAACTTGACCAAAGAAGTAAGAAAAATAAGGATGCATACCAAGCCGCAGTTAATCAATACGACAAAAAGAAAGAAGAAGTTGACGTAATAGACAAAAAAATTGCTAAATTAAAACAACAAGAAAAAGAGAAAACAGGCAGCGGATACGACCACATCTGTCCTGATAGCGTCGTCAACGATGTGTCCAGACTAGAAGTTCTCATCGGAGGAAGACGTGCCGGAAACAACTCTCCGGAAATTATAAATGAAGCCGCAGATATCTGTCAGCGACTATTTCAGCGTGGTCTTATGGATATAAGTACATACCGGGGGCTCATTGATGAACTCGCGGATGGTTACTACAGCGACTAGCAAATTTAGTTAGAGAAATAATAATTAAATAAATGATCGTGCACAATTCTCAACCTAGACACGCTAGCGTGTTACCAGTCCGCGTAGTGAACTCGCGATTACCAGTCTACAGAGCAACCTACGGAGATGGTCTCGGCGATACAGTTACTGGTTTGTTTTCAAGAATAGCCCCTAAGGTGTTACCGATTGCAAAACAATTGTCGATGAAAGCTATTGATGTTGTCAAGGATAAAGCCCTTGGATCTGTTGGTGATCTCGCCGGGAAGGCATTCGCGTCAATCAAGGATAGACTGTTACGGTTAACTCGTAGATTAAAAAAACCACCACCGGTGAAACTGGCCAGTACTGAACTTATGCCAGCGGATGTCGGTAAAATAATAAATCAGGCTGCCAATCAAAAACTTGCAGAGCTTGTAACCCAAACACCCGAACAAATAAATACGAGCCTGATATCAGGAAGCGGATTTCGTTTTAGAAGACAATAATTTTATATAAAATGTTTAAACTTATATCTGATCCAGCGTTTGACAT
Source organism: Sinohyriopsis cumingii (assembly GCA_028554795.2). Lineage (NCBI taxonomy): Eukaryota > Metazoa > Mollusca > Bivalvia > Unionida > Unionidae > Sinohyriopsis > Sinohyriopsis cumingii. The sequence continues at coordinate 139,466,103 of CM068827.1, read as the reverse complement.
GGATGCACCAACACTAAAAGATGAGTCCGTGCGCGATTATCAGTATTATTCTTATGAGGCAACAGTACCTAATCAACGCGGACGAATTGAATTACGAGTCCAGGATACAAGTAGATATTTCCTGCCCGCTGAAGCATTTCTTGAAGTCACGGGTGAACTTGTAACAGATGTTGCCGCTAATACAGCATACGGAGCTAATGTTCGAGTTGGTTTTGTTAACAACGGTATCATGGCGCTGTTCAAAAGTGCTTCATACAGCATTGACGGAAGAGAAATTGAAATAATTCAGGATAATGTTGACGTTGCTACAACAATCCTGGGATTAGCGAGATACTCAGATGATTACACTAGATCAGCTGGTCCGACTATGATGTTCGCTAAGGATAATTCTGATCATCCTGAACACAGATCTGCTATTCAAGTGCAAACAGCACAAGGCACTGCTGTAGACCCGCAACCGGCTGGATTTGCGGCCAGACCAGGTGCTGCATTTTCAATATTAAGGCCTAGTCCAGAGTACAATTTAGGTTTTGCTACGCGTAAATTAATGTTATCAGGTGACCGTAGGAGATTTTCATGCGCAATTCCACTGTCTCACATCTTTGGATTTTGCAGACATGTCAGAAGGGTTATTTTTGGAGCCAATCATACAGTTGTACTTAACCGAAAAAGTGATGACGTTGACGCCATCTGGCGAGAAGACGGTGTTGCTGGCGGTAAAGTAATATTATTCAAGCTTGCTTTGTGGATGCCAGTGATGTCTCCATCACTCGTTGAAGAGCAACGGTTACTCTCTTTTATGGACACAGGTGGTAAATCACTGATATCGTGGTTAACAACATCAACAGATTCCATTCAAGGTGCCGGTCTCGGGCAGTTTACGTGGCATATATCATCACAACAGGGAATATCAGCGCCGCGACATATTTTTGTTGCACTCCAGCAAAATGCGAGGTTGACTTCCCAACTACAGAGTCATATGATATTTGACAAACTTGCTGTCTCTGAAGTTTCGCTGCGAATAAACGGACATCAAGAACCATCCGAAGATATAGTGATAGATTTTGAAAATAATCAAGTTGCGCGTGCGTATCATCGTTTGATGACATTTATGGGACGTGATCAAAATATTGATACCGGCTTGCAGATATCACAGTTGGATTTCACAACGTTGTATCCGATTTATTACTTTTCGCTGGAACATTTGGATCTAACCAAACAATCTGTCGTTGATATACACTTCAAAGCTCATGTAGGTGAGTTTCCCGCCGGCCCGCCTGCTGGTTTTAGAGCTGTCGCGGTTATACTCTCCGATAAAGCAATGCTGCTTGAAGGTGTTGGCGGACGAATGAGAGTTATTGACGCTCCCGTAGAAAACATGTGATGTTTTCCAAAAACATGTAACAATTAGATTAGTTTCTGAAATATAATGTCATACAGTCATGTTAATGTCACCTTGACTTCCGGTCAAACGAAGAAATTGCAATCAAAGAACGCAAGCACGTGCGGGACATCAATAACACTAAAACGAGATCAACTTGTTGGTGGTCCAGACAAGCTGCCGTTGACTAATACTCAGATTAAACATTTTAATAAGGCACTAACAGCAAAAACCGGTGTCCGACTTAATTTCTCTGCTGCAGCTATCAAGGACATGACTAAAACCGGTGGAATATTTCCTCTTCTCGCAGCAATACCGGCGTTGATTGCCGCGGCAGCACCAGCCGTAGCAAAGGCAGCAGCACTTGGTGCAGTTGGAACCGCAGCTGGAATGGCACTAAAGAAAGCAACCGGACACGGGTATAAGAAAAAAAAGGGACGCGGTCTAAGACTACCAGGAACTCCACCATCATGGTATCCAAAAAAATTCTAACGCCGAAACATAAAATGTTTCCAATGAGCAATTTTGATTTACTCGATGCTGTTAAAAAATTGCGTATAAAACATTTCAGAGGAGTATTTATGCGAGATCAATTACCGCAACAACCGAATAATCCAGAAACTGGCATTATCAATCTCGACAACAAAGACGGTCCTGGAACTCACTGGGTTGCTTACGCGATCGATCCACGCGGAATTATTTATTTCGATTCGTACGGGCTAGCACCGCCAACTGAGTTTCTCAGGTATGTCCGCGGAGTGCCTCGCACTCTCAACAGCAGATTTTTTAATGTTCCAGTGTGGCAGTCGACGTTACCAACACAAACATTAGTTGATCCGCCCATTTGCGGAAACGAGGTTTTAAATGTTCTTGATGCAATCTCAAGAAATCCAGCAACTCCTCCTCATAAAGTAGTGTATGAATATACCGCATCGAGAAATGCTAGCATTTGAAAAACAGCAATAACAAATAATGGTAGATATTTACGGAAGACCTTTCACACGAAGAGGTAAACCAAGCACAGATGCTGATCTCTCAAAATATGCGACCCGAGATGAAGTCGAAAATCTTTTGAATCTAGCCGGAGTTGACCCAGATGAAGTTGCTATTTTCCAAGACAAGCAAGGAAAACTAAGAACGAGCAACATTAAGTGGAATGATATAATTCGCAGAGTTCTTGGAGCTACCAAGGATAACTTCGTTGCATTTAGTGACCACGGCCGGATCAAGGACTCGAATATATCAATCGCAAGCATCAAAGACAGTATTGATAAAGGTGTTGATAAATGTGTGAAAAAAACCGGCGACGTAATGACCGGCGAACTCAGCATGAACGGCAACAAAATAACCGTTCTAAAAAATCCGGAAGGTCTCGAAGATGCCGCAAACAAACAATACGTCGACGCGCAGTACCAACACGTTGCTAGCCTAGTCAGCGATAAAGTAACAAAAGCCGGCGACGTAATGACCGGCGAACTCAGCATGAGCGGCAACAAAATAACCGCGTTAGCGAATCCCGAATCCGACCAGGATGCGTCAAACAAACAATATGTGGACATCGTCAACGGTAAACTAAATACGCTGCGGTCAGAGTATGATGTTCACGTGAACGGGTTTAAAAGACTCCAAAGAAACTTCGCAAAAACTGATGAGTCCGTGGATAAGTTCTTTGGGACTCCTCCAGTCGTCGGTGTAAACCTCGCTGATATCAAGACCAACATTAACACGATCAAACAAACACAGCAGGATATCGTATCGGGTATTCCTGATATCGTTAACAAAACCAGTTTGATTAAAGTTCCCACTGGAGTTACTCCCGGGCATATCACCAACATCGTATTCACGGTATCATCGGGATTCGCAACATGGTCACAACAAAATAACACTATCAAATATACAGCAACAGCCACCGGTGTTTACAGGTTGTCTGTGTTTTCAGCCGCTAAATTTGAAATCTTCACAACATATCCTTGGAGACATTCCACCGATAGGTATTCGGGGGTTGTAACTATAATACTAAACAGCGGAACCGAGGAAACATTTATGCTTGAAGCCGACGACAAGGAATTAACATCAACATCTTACTGGTGGTGTTTGGAATTCGTCGCTGCAACGCCTCAATTGGTTATGTAATTGAAAATTACTAGTAATTGAAATCGCCAGCGATTTTAAATAATATGTCAACGTTGAAATCCGAAGGATTTCCAGATGCTCAACAATATCGATACAATCAAGTTCGTGAGTGGCAATCTGAGTTAAAAACTGTCATCGAAGTAACCAGTCAAAAAGTAAAAAAATACCGCAGACGCATAACAGTGTTAGACGTTATGGTTTATTCAGTATCCGCCGTTGTTGCATCCGCGGGAGTAATACTATCAGCGGTCACTCCGGTAACAGCAGTAGTCGCTGCCACGATCTCTGTTTGTGCGGCCACAACAACAGCTGGAGTTTTCGGCATCATAGCAAAAAAAATATCCTCGTGTGCTAACACAAAATTACACGATTACACGACAAAATTAAATACAGCCACGACCGCATATCAGAAATTATCATCGCTGATATCATCATCGTTAGACGCGCAATCCAGCGATGCTGCGTTGATATCAGATTCTGAATTCAAACTAATGTCAGATGCGTACAATGACTATTTGAAAACTAAACAAATAAATAATGTCACAAGAACTGCTTCAACAAATAGTCACAAACACAACACCGGTAAGGACCACAATGATCTCAGTGTCCTCGACGACACCACAATTCGGTATTAATTTTCGAACTCCAATTCCAGTGAACGAAATCGCGTTGGCAAAGCTCAGCGTGTATCACAGCTGGCCCAATATCAGGTCGGCATCATTTGGTGATCTGCAGCCGAATAATTCGTTCGTGTTCGGGAAACCCAGCGCGGACCCACAACGTGAACTTGAATGGGATACAATTACGCTACCCACTGGGAGTTATCAGATCGAAGAAATCAACAATGAGATACAACGCCAAATAAAACGAATCACCGGCAAGGAAGCCAAAATATCTGTGACCGCGCACGAACCAACGCTGTCTGCGGTCATTGAAATCTCAACACCGGGATACGCCGTGGATATTTATAGCAGCTCTCTTCGAACAGTATTAGGATGGCCACAAAAACGACCCGAACCTGAACCGGGCCCACCACCACCCCAAAAATCAGATTTCGAGACCGTTAAGCAAGACCCACACGACCTCGTCGGGGATTATTTATTATTTGCAGATAAATTAATATCCGGAGAAGCCTGGTTTTCAACATCACCTAGAATTCCCGTAGATATAATAGAGGCAGCTTTCACGGGCGGGGAATACCGTCAATACCAGCCAGAAGATATAGAAGCTCATTTTTTTAATCCGATCAAACAAGCACATAAACAACAGCTAGAACTGTTGCGAGTATATTTTCAAGATTATATTTCTGATTTAACAAGTCCTGGAACTGCAAGCAGTTCTCGCGATAAAATTATCACAGCCATAGAAAAACTAAACAAACTCGCATCCGCGATGGAAATTATAAATCAAAAAATAATTCAACATCTACTGAATCTCAAGGGCGATTACGGAAACGAAAAAAGATCGAATTTTGCATCCCAATTTGGTATTCCCGTGGAGAAGATTTCAGAATTTACACTTCCTGGATATAACGCGCACACGCTGAGAAAATCGGTCTCTGATCTTGTCGCGAAATCTTTCGAAGATATTCTTGCCGCGTACACGCGAACAAAACCACAACCTGTTATTCTCAAGCACGACAACAGTACATCCGCCGATGGCAGACACATCTCACCCGGGATCGTTTCGATCACAGATGTTATCGCGGTCAATCTTGTATGTGACGTCATCGACGGTAGCTACAGCGCATCAGATAATACTACGGCCCAACAGGGGTTTATCCTGTATACGTTCACACCAAAAGACCCCCCTGGTTTTCTGATTGTGCAAGAACCAATCAATCCCGTCTATCTACGGTGTAATAATCCGTGGTTGTCAACGATAAATTTCAAACTCACCGACCAACGGGGGAATTTGTTGGACCTGCGTGGCGAGACTGTCTCCGTGAACTTACTGGTGAAATCCTGAAACTCTTCGAGTTTCCAAATTGGAAATGCAAAGCATTTCTGGAAGAGTTTTTGGCGATGCTAGCATCGCTCACGCATTTAAAAAAAAACGGTTGTATATAATGTATCAATGTGAATACATTCACGCACGAGTTCATATTCATGATAAGCAAATTCTTTACGAGGCAATAAAAACCGCATTTGGAAACTCAAAGAGTTTCTCGGAACAGTATTTCCCCGTTAAAATAATCGTTGACGTGTATGGCAACGAAGACTTCTTGTTAACTCCGTCACAATTGACGCAGTTACAGCAAAATCATATGATCACAGTTTGGTGTCAACGAGAACAGATTATGAACTATTCTCATTGTTGTATTGATGCGCCCGCGCTCGAGTTAATCCTGAAAATGTAAAACATTTCCAAAATCTGAAATTGGAAATGCAAAGCATTTCTCTGGCGATGCTAGCATCCCTGAAACTCAAAGAGTTTCCAAGGGCAAAAAAAAAATGTATTATTTTTTTTACCGTGAAAATGTACAAAGCGTGAGACACTTTCAGTGTGTGAAACTCAAAGAGTTTTTGGCGATGCTAGCATCGCTCACGCATAGCGTTTCCACGCACTTATACTTCGTCGACGGAGTCACAAACACTAGTACCCGTAGGCGCTTCCGTGTCAGAACTCGAAGAGTTTTCGGAAGTGTTAGCGTTTCCAAGATTCTTTATGTGACCTTGTAGCCGTCGTACCCTGGTGTTGATTAATTTTCGAGTCTCATATTGTTGTGACAATCCAAGCCTGATCTTCTAAACTGCGCCGCACAGTGGAACGAATTCAGATACCTGATCGTCAGTTATCGACGCAAGTGACCCGTAAACGTAATTCTGTATATTTTTAATGAACCTATAACACGCGGCGAGATTGTTCTTGCCGGCGCGCTCATTCAACGATTCAAAATCTAACATAATTGTTTCAGCGTTTAGTAAAATATTAAAACCACGCTGTTGCAATTTTTCGAGTTCAACAATTATGACATTTATGTTTTCGTGATTCATATTATTATATTTTTTATATTTTTAAATTGCATGAGAGTGTTTACGAGTTATCGTCGAGGATAAGCTGTATGTAGGAAAATGAAATATATTGTTTGAGCTTTTTTGAAAATGCTGTTTTGTAGATCCCATTTGCGACTCGTTGTACCGAAGGTTGACAAATACCGAAATATTTGCCAGCTGCGGCCATTGATTGAAATATCATTTCTTGGCCCGTCTCTGTATTTCGAGACTTAACAGCCCGTTTTCCAACTGTTTTACAATGACCTGTGTTACCCAGTAAGCAGTTCTTGCGTTGCGTGACCATCCGAAGATTGTTTATGGCATTATTGGTCGGATTCCCGTCAACGTGGTCAACGACAAGACCCTTAGGGATCAATCCATGGAAACATTCATAGACGAAACGATGACAGAGATAATCTTTTCCTCCAGCATGGAATTTTAGATAACCGGTATTGGATACCATACCGATTGGTTTCCGTCGCCGGCAGTGTCTGACTGTACCATCGTGTGACGCTTCATAATTTGGAATAGTTGGATGTGGAACAAATTCTTGTTCGGGGACGAATTCTTGATTCATTATACTATAAGCAAATCATTTGTCTAATTCATAATTTGTCTGAAAACTTATTTATGTAATCACGCTCCGAGAGAGTGTTCGAGGCTGGATATTTTTTATCATAATACCGTTTTAGTTCTCGATAGCGTTTTCCACCACACGCTGAACATAATTGCGTTTTTCCTCGTACTCCAATGCCGCATCTGATACACGGTATCGGTCCTAGACTCCCGCCGCGGACCTGTTGAGCATGTTGTCCACAGTATTCGCCTCTGCAACGTCTGTTACACGGCGCTGATGAATTTAGTTTGATCCACTTGCATGAGAAACTCTTTGAGTTTCCGTTCATTATATATAATATTTTTGTCTATTTAAATACTTGTCTTAATTATAATATGGAGGAATTTGAAAGACTATCCAGAATAAAACCCGCAGGTTCTCGATTCGATCTTGACCGGTTAACCGCTGATCCACGACGAAGAGAGTTAGCAACGGTAATTGGTGTTATCAAGAACGCCAAAGAAGAGTTTCGTCGTGATGGTGCCGCACACACGTGGTCTTCGTATAAAATTATCCCCGACGCGAGCGTTATCATTGATGCTACCATGAACGATACAATCGCGCGTAACATAATTGGGTATCTCGACGATAGAAGATATTTCATACAGATAAAATTTATTGTTGGAGTCGACGACGGAAAGTGGATTATCAGAGACAAACTAGACCCTGTTCTTGATGCCAGAGGCGTTCGTGGAAAAACCGTTCTGTTAAGTAAAGACTCAAAACCGGGAGTACTTGGGATTGATATACCATATTATGCCAGAGCGTATCCTGTGACCGCAGTCATTTATGGAATTTATCCGATGAAGAAACCAAGCGTTGATAAACTCAAACCGATGAAGGTGTCGCCGTTGACAGAGTCAAAGATGAATTGTGTAGCTGAGCGAGTAATGGAACATTTTAAAAATGCAATGCGAGGAAACGGCCTAACACCGCTAAGACAAACTAAAATAACAGCGTGGGCGACACGAGTAGCGGATAAAGGAGCGTCAATAAATGATGTTGCTGAGCTAGAGCGATTACTAAAATTTCCTATAACGGTTTCATCGTTAACCGGTGAGGTATTGTATAAGTCAAAATACAATTCCCGTGGAACATCAATAACTATTATCGATCATAACAGTCACGCCTGGACTGACTCGGTTAGGATATTCCCGCGAGACCGTGTTGTGAAGTATTATCCGGAATTGCCGAGCAAGGGAAATGCAAGCATGGGAACCGCTAACGGGGAGAGTGCGAGGCACTCCATGTTTGATTTTATTTATCAGATAAGTAAAACCGATCCAGTGTCTGTGTGGTTATTCAGAAGTACCGAAGATGGAGAATATGATCAGTTTGTGAGACCCGACGGGGAAATATATAGAACAACGGCGTTACAGCAGGAAATGAAAAAACTCGCAGAAAAATATCATGCGGGCAACACTGATACATTACTGACACACTGTTTTACTGTCCCGGGTGTTGCCGCACATGTAGCCCGGGAACGAAATTCATGGAGACCAACTCCGAAAAGTTTTCTTGCGGATATCCAACAGAGCTGTGTTGAATACGGACACGGCGGTTTGTGGAATACTCGATATGATCACCGCGGTATGATATCCGTGGACATGACGGCGTGTTATCCAGGAAGTTTCCTTGGGCGTGGAGAATGCAGCGAATATTTTAAACGGTTTGGCCACGTTACAAACTCGATGACAAGAGTTGCTGTAAACGGACCATTGCCTGATTTTGACCTGACAGGATTTGCTTGTGTGTCGTCGTTTAAATTCGCTAAGGATTTACATCCTGTGTGTTATGTTTGGTTTGGCAGACATTTCGTTGAGAAGCGATGGGCACCGATAGTGTTATTGCGATACATGCTTGACAGTCGAATACTGTTGTCGCTGACGGTCAGCGAAGCGATTATATGTTATTGTCGTCAAACCGAAGTTTGGTTGCCAACTCCAACGCGGGTTACGTTAGAAGAAGTCATCGAAGATTGGTCACGAGAACATCCAGAAACTTCTATCGACGCTATCATCAAGAAAGCTCCTGAAGTACTTAAAAGCAAACTTGGAAATGATGAAAGCACAGCAAAAGATCTAGGACGAAGAATAATAGGGAAATTCACTCAAGGTGGAGCGTATGATCATAAACAACATCACAGTCGATTAATCATGGACAAGACTGAATTGGATCTTGTTGTCGCTGATGCAGCCACGAACAACATGTTCTGTAACCGCGAAGATGTGTTTCTGTCAAACGGGGAAAAACTAGGGACTGTTTTTAGTTATATCGACGGAGAATCATCTCAGTACACACATTTGAGATCTTCGATGCTAGCTTATGTATCCATAAATTTGTTGTCGATGATTAATAGATTCCCTGTTATCGCAGTGAGAGTTGCAACGGATTCATTTTATATCGATAAAAAACACTCAGCGCTGTTGGATAATGTTATATCGGATGATCCATCGTGGGGCTCGTGGAGAATAAAGAATGAAATGTTACAAGGATATTGTGAATCAGCTGACGTTGAAATCAAGGATGAGTATCGCAGCGCAGAAATGTCTTCGTCGGGGACAACTTCGTTGTTGCCGCCGGTGCACGATCCTGTTACAAGACACAAAACAGTTTATCTGAACGGGCCTGGTGGTTCTGGTAAGACAACTCGGGCGATTGAATTATTTCGCGGTTCTGACTTAGTCGTGCTGACTCCCACACACAGACTTGCCAGGGAGATGAGGCAACGGGATGTTAACGCGTGCACGTATCACAGTTTTTTCAAATACAGCGGCGGCACGTGGACACCTGAACGAATGGGTACGAAATATATTCCCGAGAAAATAATCTGGGATGAGATAGACACTGTGCCGTTAGATATATTAAAACAGTTTCTGGATTGGTTGCTAAAGAAAAATACCGCAGTGGTGATGTGCGGCGATCATGGTCAACCACCCCCGTTTACAGGTGAATCTCCACACGAGTGGCTGAAAACTTTTGTAGATTATTATGAGGAAATAACTAACGATGTTAGAGCACTCGATGAAACGCTGAAAGAGTTTAAGGCGTTGATCAGGCTACAAACCAATAAAGTCCAGTGTGAGATAATGCGTAAAATAATTCCAGAGACTTCGCTGAGCGACTTTTGGGAAACGTGGAAACCAGGTGATTTAATTGTGGCAAGTAGAAAGATAGTCAGGGACACACTTCAGCAGCGGTTATTTCAGTTACATCAGAAGAAATTTCCCATGCTGGCAGTGCCGTTGTGTTATAGACCAGCTGATACGCGATTGCAGAATATTGACGTTGATATTCCAGGGCGCCTGACTGCGTCGGGGGTGGAGAAACAGAATTTAGTATTGAATGATATTGTCACAGTTGATGTTGATGCTGTCGAACAGGCACTGAAAATGAGCAAATCCCCGTGGACGCTAGGATACGCTATGACCATCCACAGTTCGCAGGGACTAACTATTTCAGATACAACAGTTTGGATTGTTGATGATCGCATCGAGTGGTCAAATTTAGTTTATTTAGCCGTGTCAAGAGTAAGAAGGATAGCTCAGTTACAAAGAATTGTATTAGATGATGTTGTCAACGACAGCATCAACAGATCAATCGTTGATGATACAATAAGAAAGAAATTAGCCGGTTACAAACAGAGCGACAAAAAAAATGGTAGAGAGTTTGATCTCGACGAAACACTCATTATACAATTACAACAACAGCAGAATAATCACTGTGCGAGTTGTAATTGTTTATTGCTGTGGCAGTATTCGAAAAACGACCCAAGACAATTTACCGTAGATAGAATAGATAGCAGTCGTGGTCATACACGTGAAAATGTGATGTTGACCTGTCTTGAGTGTAACCGACGCAGAGGTGTTGCTGCAGTTATTTAAAATGATTGAATCACTTTAGTGCGGATCACTTTAGTGCGAATCACTTCAGTGATCGGGGTGGTAATTGTGTATCCGTGGGAATCACCTGAAGTTGCTCGCGTGTGAATCCACGCTGAGGAGCAGTCGAATCTAATCTGTAGATTGCGTTTCTCCCAGTTGATCTTGTTATGCTGGATATCTTATGTGTAGTAACACTCCATGTGGGATCGGTTGCTCTTTTTTTTCCTCCTTCTAGTTCGCCTGGTTCGTATAAATACCTAACGGTGACATTACCCAGCAGTGGGGACGCTAGCGCCCCTGGCTGCGTTGAAATATGTCCACGTTTGACGCCGGGTATATATTTTTTTGTGATTGCATTTACAGGTCTCATGTTTGTTGTTCTGGTAATTTCATTATTCAGCGCGGCTATCACGTTTGGCGGTCTTGCAACCCATTCACGAGATCTCGTATCGTAAATGAATTCCCTCGCGTACTGGTATCCGAATAATCTCTCAGCGAGTGTTCTATTAAATCGCTCAACAATTGCCTGATCCCGATGAATTTCAGTATGTCCTCGTCGTATGGTAACGTTATGCTGCTTTGTCAGTGATGACACCGCGCCCTGAAATTCCTTGCCAGGATCAACTTGTAATAATCGTGGCCAGTTTAGAGGTCCTCGTTGATAAATTCGTTTAAACGCAGAGGCGACTTCGGACGCTGTTTTAGTCGCTAACGGTTCTGCTTCTTTGTATCTACTAGCAACATCAACTACTGTTAGCGCGTATTTGTATGTTTTTCTACGGACAGTATCATGAGGCAGAAATAGTATGTCAGCCTGATGAACTTCATTGGGCACACTAACATCAAAATGTGCAAAATTGATTTGTCGAGGTGGTGGTAGGTAGATTTGCCATATTGCTTGTTTTGATAGCCAATTTTTGGCAACCTTGCGTGTTACTTTTGCTGCGCTGGCGAGTTTATTAATTGCTGAGTTACCTCTCCAGTATCCGGCCGGGGAATAATAAATCGCTTGCATTTGCATTTTTATTAATTATCCAGCACCTAATGCTAATTTAGATTTCATCGCTGATCTTATTAACCAATTAGCGAGTGACTCCTTAAATGATTTATTTTTTATGGCGCTTAGTGCATGAATTAATTTCACATCCGCGATATGCCTGTCTTGTAGATCTTTACTTCGATAAGCAACATCATGTATGTGACACGCTGCGTCGATAGCGTTTATCGGATACTCTCCCGGTTTTGGTTTAGACTGTTCATCAAGTCTGATATCTAGTCGGGTCCCTGGACCGCAGTAATTGTATCCCGGAAGATGTTTTTCTCCTGGATATTTTGCCCAGGGAGTTCCGGGGAGCTTTCCAAGTTTGGCTGCAATGTCACCTCCTCGCTTTTTTTTTGAAATCTAAATTTTTTTGTGCCACATCGCGCACACTTACCAGAGAGTGCTTGTCTGTTATTTTTTGTTGTAATGGTTGTTATGTCGTTTGTAGGGGTTCGTGCCTTACACTTCACACAATATAGATCCATAATTATTATTTCTTATATACAAATGGAAATTACAGATTTTTCTGCGACGCGAAGAAAGGAGCCAATCAAGCATAATTCAGTGCTACCAAACTCTATCAGAATGATCATCATAGGACCGTCAGGATCGGGTAAAACGCAACTGCTGTTGAACATGATAATGAAGTGGATGAAGTGGGATAAGCTGTATTTGGTAGCACCATCTGTAGATGATCAGCGATGCTATAATGTTATAAAAGATTTTAATGAGAGTGCAAAAGCGCTGAGTGAAGACGGCGACGAGGATGTTGTTGAATTTATAACTGATATTGAAGAAGCTCCGTCCGTGGAAGACCTTAACGGGGAAATAAATAACCTAGTAGTGTATGATGATGTGATGCTGGACAAGCAAAAAAATCCTGCAAGAATATTTTCCCGGGGTCGTCATAAAAACACTGATGTGATTTATGTTACTCAACGTTACACACAAATACCAAAAGTAATCAGGGATAACTGTAATCTTCTTGCGATATTCAATGGAGTTGATGTTCATACGCTGAGAAATATTCATCAAACCTGGTGTAGCGGCGATATGGACATAAATAAATTCAAAAATTTCTTTAGTCGCGCTCAAAGAACCCCGCACGGATTTGTAACAATAAATTTACACGACCCGCGGACACGATACCGTATCGGACTTGATACATTATATGGTTAACATAAAAATGTTTCCTTGGAAACTCGAAGATTTCTCACAGCGGGGGGGGGGGGGGGCCGATCATGGATTTTTCAATGACGGACCCCGCGAGCGATGCTAGCATCGCCAGGAAACCTGTTTTTGTGTGTTTGGCCCTCCTGTATTTGTGAAACTGTTTTTATCTATTTATTCTACTTTTAGTTTCGGTCTGTTCACCCTCCCTGCTGCTATTCTGTACTCCTTGGCTATTGAAGATTAAACGGATAGTATGACTTAATTTGAGACTGTATTGGCGGAAATGGAAAACCACCGGTGACTTCGCGCACAGATAAGGAACCGGGGAGCAAGCGACACAGAGCAGGTAGCTGATTTATACTCAGTAAATATCGAGTAAATCGATCTGCATGCGAGCTCATAACAGTGAGTTGATTTGACTGTGGCACTTCATGGAAACTTTATTTGGAGGTCACGAGGATTACACTCGTGTGCATAAATCCTGAGTGAATAAATCAATGCGGTAATTGGGATTTAGACCCTTAATATGGCCGCCAATCTCAAATCGTTATTATGACTCTACTCTCTTACTCAACTTCACCCCACCTCTCCCCACAAAAAACCCCAAAACAACTAGTGATTCTGAGAATATGATGCGAAAAATTCATCACACTTATGTAGCAACCCTCACCTCTAGGCGGTGACTCGAGGATCATAATGCAACATTTTTCACACTCCCGTACTCATCATCACCCCCAGACGATAACTTGTAGGCCACAATGAGAAACGTCCGTCGCACTCCTGGAGCAACTCATACCCCTTAGTGACTCGGGGATCATCATGCATTATTTGTCACACTCCCGTACTCATCTTCACCCTCGGCGACTCAGAGGCTACAGTTAAACATCTTTCCCACTCCTGTAGAAACCTTCACACATTAGACTGCGACTGGGATCTTACTGCAACATTTTGTTACACTCCAGTACCCATCTGCATCCCCAAGCAGTGACTCAGATTCCACAATAAACCATCGGTCACGCTCTTGTACTCATCCTCAACGCTAGATAGTGACCAAGGGTCATGATAAAAAATTTCCTCTGCACCGTCGCTGCAAGGTGCTTGGCTCTACTATCTGGAGATTTACTATTGAGATATTATCCCTATACTGACCAACTTGGAAGTCACGTTTGTATCCGAAGATTAACGAATTAGTTCCAAACATTTTTTGGCCCCATTCCTGCATTCTTTAATGACTTGCTAAGGTGATTCTTATATATCTTTTGATTGCTATTTAAATAAAGTTCAATTCTTCGTAAACAAAATGTGCTAATATGTGTTTTTGCATAAGGTAAAATTGACAATGGTTATTGGAGTACACACAGTACTAATGGTATGGAAAAATGAGAACCTGTCTGGAGATGGGTGAGATGAACATAAAATAGAGTATATATGGATTTGGCTGTCCAGGATTTGTTGAGAATGAAAGTTAAAGTTGTGTAAAAGAAAATGCATTTTAGGGCTTATCCTAGTTGTAACTGAAAAAAATAGAGACATACTTTATTTTTGGAATTTCAGTCCTTTAACAGTCTTAAGTTTGGAACACTCATTACGGAAATTAGCACCTGTTTCAAACACATGTAGGTCCAGAAAATGATGTGACTCATATCCTTTCCTCTACAAAGAAGCTGACATCCAGGTTTCATCTATACTGATGTATATAGGTTTGATCATGAGCACTCAGAAGTTTAAAGTCATTGAAGTTTTAATATCATGGTGTCTGCAAAGGTTTACTAAGGGAACTTAATTAATACCGTGAGTCCTCGAGCCCTTCCGTTGTCAATTTCGGAGGTTGGTGGTTTTGCATATTGTTAAGCTCTTCCGTTTCGAAGTTGGGTCAATCTTACCTTTAGACCTCAATCTCATAATGCCTACGTTTGAATGTGAGATCCTCACATTCTCGTAATCACCTTCACGCCTTCACACACAAAGACAAAGGATCATGACGGAAAATTCGTCACACATCTGCAATCACTCTCACACCCAGAAATCCTCCTCTTGTGACTTGTATATTCTGTATGACTTTTGTTCAGCAAATATTCTTGAAAATATTAATGTAACTGACTTTTTTGTGTTTTTACCTTTAATCCCTTCCCAGAGACCCAAAGGGTGAAATGACAATAATGAAATCAAGATGCAAAAGGTTAACACAGATGTAACACAGCCTCAAAGTTTCGTGAAATTTGAACCAGTAGTTTAGGAAGAGATGTAGTAATGAACAGATGGAGTGTATTACAATGTCCCCGATATTTTATTTCTTAAGAGAGCAGAGGTATAAATAAAAAAATATTTCAACGTATTGCTTATGTTTAGTAACAATAGCAGGTACATGAAAAACTAATCATACGATTATCGTAAGAATCCCACATCTGAGGGAAGGCAAAAAGCAAATATAAAGTATATCAGCATCATCTAACAACCGCGTGCAAAATAAATAATAATACTGATACAGCTTTGTACTTGTATATTTTTATTCACACGTCCGAGAAGACACCGTTTGTGTTAAATGACTACACGTATGCTTTCGTGTATATTTTACATATCCACTGATGTAAACAGCGTTATTGCTCCCCGATTTGTTTAGATTTTACCTGGAAATGTTATAATTTACGTACACGTTAAAAATCAGAACAATTAAAATATCAAACATTACATTATTTTATTTGTCATACTTCAAAAAGCGAACTTTGTCAAAGATCGTTGTAAAAGTAATAATTAATTTTTTTTAAATATGTACTTTTTTACTCACAAGTCAGAGAAGAACAACATGTGTGTTAAATGATTTTCTCATGGTCTTTTTCCCCTACAATATCAATAACTGTCGCAACATTTGGTCTGTTGAGAGCTCCCCGAAACTGTAGGCTAATACACGAATGACAGCGTTGCACAAGAACTTTGTCTTAACTGACCTCGACGTAGCCCAGTTGGTGAGGTTCGATAAGTATGTTTTTTTAGAATGAAGGTAAAGTACTGAAGCATAATTAATGACAAATATTTAATAATGATGACATGGAGCATGCAATTTTTCGGAAAATGTTCTTCAGATTATTACAGTGATTGGGTTCGCAGATGTGTAAGTTAGGTCCCCACCGTCAGCATCAAGGTTCAAGTTAAACAACCAAGCACTTGCTTCGAGCGCCTTAACAGCGAACAACTTGCTCGTGCTCTTGTGTGCCTCAGTCACAGGCAATAACTTTTACATGTTTGTCACTGTTTAGTGAGCGAAAATTCCTGATGTTTAGATGGATATTTACGGACAAGTATCCTCTCTCATAAAACACGACAGGGGGTCAAAGCATTACACCTGACCTTTATTATTTTTATCGGAAAGAGAAATGCCTACATGTTTTTTTTTCTTCAGGTTTTTCGACAAAGAGGTGGGAAATGTCCTTTATGGAGAGCAACTTGCTAAGTAATTATAACTTTTCTAATTTTTTTCTTGCAGATGTTTTAGTTTAATTCTTGTTTCTGTCGGGTTTATACATATCGTGAATTTATATACATGTATATAACTAAGAGTACAGGATGAAGTTAACAACATACAGAATCTAAAATTGGAAATAGAAATAAGATATGCGAGTTCACATTCTGAAATTACTAATCATCAACTGGCAAAAAAAATCAAAGCGCCAAAATACTGCTTTTAGCTATTTGTATTGTTTGTTAAACTTTTTATTTGTACAATCTGTTTGCTTGTGAAAAATATCCTAGTTAAACTGCATCTTTTGTTCCCTAGAAAACGAAAAGCATATATGCACTGTGATTTTTCTTAAAAACTATTTAAATAAATGTATATATTTAAACAAATATTAACATATGTGTATAGTTTAGTTATTAGATAATCAGTTGGTTACACGATGAGTGCGCAAGTGAATGTGTGAATAAGCGAATTATTACAGAATGATTTACTTTATTGGTTGTAACGGCACATTTAACACTATATCATACCATATGAATGAGAGCTGAGTGCCCTTTCCAAGGACACACAGCCGATGCAGGCTGGCTTGGGTAGGATTAGATTACATGTCCGACTCTCTTCTGAGTTGAAGTAGACTATGGATAAAAGTCTGGTGATATAACAAGGTATGCAAAGGGCATGCGGAAATATACGAACAGTAATGTGGGATACTTTAGCCTCAGCGGAATTCCCGGTCAAAAAGGTCGCAGGAACGTTTAGCCTCGAAGGAGAATTTAACATGGGGAATATTGGGACAGTATAGCCTCAAAATATAATGGGTTTGTTTAGCTACAATAGGAATGGAACAGGTGGAATGACGTCACGTTACTGGACATTGGCAACAATGTTGCAAGGGGCTGACCTTAATCGGGTCAAACAGCGGGGAGGGGGGAGGAAGAAAAAATGCCTGGCGTGGCGGGACATATAGAACTTGATAGAACGTTTGGCGGGGCGGGATATAGTAAATACAAATAATCACAAACACAAAACAAAGACACATACACATATATACACATATACAAAAAATTGGCAAAAAAAAAGAGCTATCATTTCAAGGCAATGGATTGGCCCTGAAAAAGGCCTTTAGGTTTCTTCTTCTTTTGTCTAACTTCTTCTTTTCCTCCACCAACTTCGTTTTTGTCCTACATTCTTTTTTCTTTCTTCTCATCTTTTTTCTCCTCTTTCTTCTTTTCCTTTTTCTCCTCTTGCTTCCAGTTTTCGGTCTCCTCTTCCTTTTCTATTTTTGCGTTCCATTTTCTCATTCTCATTCTTATTCAATCCTCTTCCTTCTCCTCCTTTTCCTGTTTTAATAACTCTCTTTCTTTCGTCTTCTTTACGTTGTTGATTTCCTTCTTAAGCCTGTGAAGACTATAAGCACCACACTCCAACCTCAATAAAGATTCATCCACCATCCCCATGTCATCTATTGCCTCTTTCTACGTCTTCACTACGTCCCAATGGTTTGTTGCCATCTTCTTTTGTTATCAAATCTTGAATGGCGCAAATCAATCAATCAATTAAAGGATTTAAGTCGTTACGCAACTAGTGCCTTCGTGACTGGTTAAGTCTCGAAGGTCGAGATTTTCAATTGACCGGGACTATAAGAAATGAGCCACTACAGTCCTGCTTTTATGTGCGAATGTCGCACTTTTTAATTCATGAACATGTCCGGCCGAGAAAAGGAGGCAAAGGGCCCGCGGGACGCCAAACGCCACAGGAAAACTGTACGCCCAGAAACATCAAAGCGCGTAAGATCAAAATCAAGTCCAGTTGTACTAGTAGAAAGAAATCTATTCCAATGGTATGAAAGCCACTCGTGTAATTTTCCTAATCCTTTGAGTTGTGTAATTTCATTACTATTTTTAATTAAAGTTGGAATTTGGTGTATATGGTGTACTTTTGGTTTTCCGAAATGCTGTCAATCAGCTGGATGTCAGGCACCCTATACATGTTTGGGTCACGATGTGTTTACCTTCGGTTTTCGCTTTTGATGGTGGTATACAAAGGATCGAGTTATGGTTGTGGGGATATAGCTTTAATGGAAAGAGGTCTTCAATAGCCAAAGGAAGAACCTCATATAAATTGGCAATTTGAAAGTCGATGTCCGTTTTCTTCTTTACTCCTCCTTCATTATGTGTTACCCTCTTTCTTTCTTCTTTGTGCTTTTGTAGTGTTTGGTTATTTTGCTAGAGTTTCCTGTTCTGCTTCGACTCGACTTCCATTGCTTAGATCTTGATGTTTGCGACTGGTCTTTTATCGCTATGAATCATTGTTTAATAGCTATACTGAATTTGGAAGGTATATTGTGCCCCTTTTTTTCTTGAAGCACGCACGTGAAGGAAGCATACCTTACTATAGCTTCGCATATTATTTACTATCACACGGAAGAAAAAAAACATTATCTACTCTCAACACAGACGGAATAAAATAACCCATTATCTACTATCAACACAAAAGGGAAGAAAAAAACTTTGTATACTATCCACATAGATTAGGACAAGGATGTTTTTGGATATAAAACAAAACACACAAACGTACGCGTACACACATACACACAAACACACAAACCAAACGTACGCGTTTATACATACACACAAACACACATATACACAAACGTACGTGCGCACACACACATATAATTACATACCAAACGTACACATGCACACAAACACACAGACACATATCAGTAAAGGAGTTAGTGTTTATAATCACACCACTCCACACTCACACATATTGGCAACTTGAATAGTCTCTTTCCTACAGATTTGGTTAGCCTTGAAAAGGGCTGTTTTTGGAACGTCAGATGCGCCAGCTTTATGCTTGCACCCCCAGGCTGGGCATCACAGATACATCTTCTACTCCAGTCCTGCTCCCAATTTACATTTGGTCTTGGGAGCGCAAAAAGGGGCTGAGTGGCCTCATCATCCCAGTCTTCACTTTGTGGGATAGGGAAGACTTCCCTTTGTCTTCTATTTTGCAGTCGGTGATGATGAGGTCTCCTTATCTCTGGTACTGATACTGGTAGTGGTGGTTGTGGTTATTGTTGACATTGCTGTGGTGGTGCTGGTAATGGCTGTGGTACTGGTTGTGGTACTGGTACTGGCAATGGAGATGTCCTCACCTCAGGCTTGACTTTACATAGAGGTCTCAGTATGAGGTGAGGCAGGATCGATCTTTTGTTTTCCTCCTCTTCTTTCTTGTAACTGTCCTCCTCATCTTCTTCAAGCCTAACTGCTTTTACTATGGCCTCCATAGCCAACTCATCTAGTATGCGTCTGGCATACACCAGGTGCATCTGAAGCTCCAACAATTTAACAATTCTCCTTATCTTCTTCGCATGGGTAGAGATACTGACGAACGCTCCGCATTATATTTATGAAGCACGGACGTGAAGGAAAACACCCACCGATACCAAAACTAATAAGACCCATATCATCATCAAAACATAAGGAACGCGCGGTCCTAAAAGAAACATTCACGTTCACTTTTTGCACTTACAAACACTAACTACAAACACAAACACAGCATTTGACAAGACAGTGAAACGAAGTGCTTTATAGGTACACTTTTATTTTTTATAGATAAAACAAGGAAGCGAAGTGCTTATAGACACACTTCTATTTTTTAACCTACACACAAAAAATACACAAATGTGTGACAATTTGACTAGTATCTTTTTTCTAGAGTATTGGGGTAGCCCTGAAAAGGGCTGCTTTGTGATCGGGGATTAAGGCAATCTTGTATCGTCTAAGATTGCGTCTCCATCTGGCGGAAGGCTTTCCCACAGGATAAGGTCTGCTACTGCGGAATGAAAAGATGAGCTGTTTGGTGTCCAGAGGGCAGTCTACAAGACAGAGGGTCTGGTTCCTGCTGTTGCTGCTGATGCTCTCTCTGCTTATGAAGTCCGTAGTTCTCCGTCCATTCTTCTTGCTCCTTCTTGATTTTCTCTTTGAAAACCTCTTCTATCAGGCCTTGGTTTCGGGATTCAGGTGGTGAAAAAATGAATGTCTCGTTTCTTCAATTTTGTTCGGAAAGCTTGGTTCAGAAATTCGGTGCTTTTGTCGGTTTGCCAGTCTGATGGCACGCATTAACTCAGTGCTCGAATTGGAAGTCAATGGCACGACCCAGGCAAATTTGGAAAAGAAGTCTATGACACAAAACAAATATAGGTAGCCACGATTGTAGGTGGTCAAATGAGAGACATCGGCTAAATCGGCTTGCCATTTATAATCGATGCCCTCCATTCAGCTGCGACTTCTGGAAAATTTTCGTCGAATGGGTTTGTATAAAGTGTAAGTGGCCTGTTCTTGTAACCATCGTAGCACTTGAGGTAAATGGAGACTTTTCAGTCGAGTTTTATCAGCACGATACAGTTCTTCCTCAGGCATCCGTGGGGATGCATCTGTTTTGACCGCTGGGGTGGTGATGGGGGTGTTGGTGTTGGACTTTTCATCAGGGTCTTAAAATCTTTCAGAGTTGGCTGAGCTGTTTCGTCTACAGCTTCTGGTGAAAGAGTTTCAGTCGCTGTAGCACATGGCCGTACCGTTGCGGTTTTTACGTTTCTGACAAATCGCTGAGATCCATCAACGATTGCATTTGTTTGTCGTAACTGGGACATCCCGGTCAAATTAGGATTGGGAGGTAAATGTAGGGTCCGTTGTTCTTGCCAACGATGAAATTCCATTTGTAAGGCATTAAAGTCAGTTTTCGTCTTCCATCAGATTCCAAAGGTCACGTCTGAGATCTTTTGATTCCAGAGACCCCCTTTTATCTTTTGTATCCTTTTTATCTTTGACCAATCCTTTGTGCATCAGCAGCTCCCACCAGTCCTGTAATCATAGGTAACAATGTGGCTTTGAGTATGGGTGTTAACAACAGGTGCACAAATCCTCCGCGTTGTACCTAGATCTTTTTCTTTTTCTTTTGACGGATGGGTATTTTCTCTTTCGGACCGTTTGCCGAAGAATTGGTCGATGCTTGGCTAAGCAAACTTTCTGATGTGGAGACAAAGGTATCATGCCTTTCAAGCCATTCAGGCAAAATTCACACACGGTATCTACGGCGTTTTTGGAGGCAGTTTAAATTAGTTGTTTTCGCATGGGTGTAGGGGCTTTGGACAGGACGGACAACACGTCTCAATGTTTGTCTAAACGAGGAGGAAGTCCTTTGCTTCTCTTTCCTTTGGGGTAGCAGACGGATAGTTTCTGTTGGGCAACATATTTGTTTGTTTGTTCCGGGGCACATACAAAAATACACTAACGTCGATGACTTGGCACACGCCCATTTATCTTATTTTTGAAGAAGTATTTTTGGAATAGTTGCATGGGTGTGTAACCAGTCTCTTTGACGAAGTCTCTGGTTTATGTGTTCTCACCAAACATTTCCTCCCTTTTGGTTGCTTCTCTTTTTCTTTAGACGATGGAGCCTTTTCTGGGGTAGACGTTGAGGCTTGGCGATGGTGTGCACTTTTGTTGAGTGTCATCTTTGGGTGTTCAGGAGCACAAAAGCACTGATACCCATCCTTTGCCACAGGTCTTTTTTTATACTGGAACGAGTCGCCACTGATTGTCTTTACGTCTATGAGACTGAAGGGACATCATGTTGACGATGTGTGAGACAGACCCAGATTCATAAGTCGACGACGGGGAAGTGTACGCGACAGGCCCTCTGCCTTGGCACCAGTGGTGAAACAGATTGGTGCGAAATCGCAAATAATCGGGGTGGGTGGGTTTTAAATCCACGAGTAAATAGGCGTGTGGGGTTTGACTGGCATCCTCGTACGCATGAGTCAGCCAAGAGCGTTCTTAACCGTGTGGCTAACACTTGCACTTGCGATTTATCTCTATGGCTTTTAAACAAGACCACGTAATGAGCATTGAAACTGATGGTGTGATGGGCTTTACTTTGTTGAAACACATTTTGAGTAATGTAAATGACACTGGTATTACAATGATGCCTTTTGTGCGTAAACCAGTTTAATTTATTCTTTGTCTTCTCCTAACATGTCATCGAAAGTGACCAGATGGGTTTGACTGGGGTCAGACACGATCTCGTTGTCTTCGCCAGGAATTCATTCCACAAACACGATGGAATCGCCATGACTTTCTCGCAGGAGACTGTGGTCTGATTGCCACTCTTTGTAACACCTCACGATCCGTTGAGGTTGACGATCGATCAAATGATGTTTATGCTCGATTGAACGTTTGACAAATTCGGTTTGCTTGAACCGCTGGGTTCAGCAATTGACATGTTAAAGGGATGGCGAAGATACAAGGCCTCCCAACTGGCACGATCAAGTTTTCGTCGGTGACTTTGAAAGTGGAGGAAGAGGGAGCAGAGACAGTAGAGGTAGTTATAGTGCCGGGAATGTCACTTTTGACACGAACAACAGACAAGACAAGAGTTTTTATACTTTTTTCATGATACGTTTATTTTAAAATTATATTTTAAAAAATAGATAACGAAAATGCGTAAAATTAATTACAGCCATGAAATACACATCACAACGATCAAAGTGGGATATAAACAAGTCACTGTACCACAAGTTTTTGGTAGCAAAGTTGTCCTAGGGACAGTGTGTAACGTTCTTAGAGTCACTACACTGGGCACAATCACACAAGGGTCCTCTCAGAATGTTTTTTCAGGGATGTCTTCTTCTGGTACTGTGAGTAAAACAGGTTCAAAAGTTACTTTTTCCCTGAACGTTGAACTTCAGGATTACAAATCTTGGGCATAGTTGGCCACTTCTCTGGTCCAAGCCTCGAAACCCAAACGTTTCCTGTCACAAGCTACACACACATCGTCGTAATCATCTTCAGTGCCTAAAAGTCGACGAGTCTTTTTTCCAGTACAGGTCGAGAAGTATCCAGATGAAAGCATAAGTCTTTTAACAGAATGAATCTCTCGTGTACATTTATAGGTACCTTTCTCATGGTTTTAGTGGTGATTGGTATTGTTCGTGAAGAGTCCATAAGGAATCGGCTGGTAAACGAAATCCCAGAAAGGAAGTCACCAAGACACACATCACACGACAACCCCAATTCAATGGACACAGTTCTCGTAATAAGTGTTGGTAATCCTCCGCCGTCTGAATAGTGTCACTGATTTCCTTCCATGGTATTTGTTGTGTCACAACTGATAAAGGTCGTGGCATGGTAGCCAGTTTTTATGCCCTCTTTTTTGAGGTAATAAATGTACTTTTTGAACAGAAGTGGTTTTATTTCAGTACCAAAAAAATTTTCTTTAGTTACTAGTTCACACACCACATTCTGCACAGAATTTTCCTTTACAGACAAAATTTGATTGCGTAAAAGATGTTGGTAATCCTGTAACTCCTCCTTTGGAATTTGTTGTAGTATGGCTGCTTTGTAACAAGTAGGATGAGTAGCGGGCAAAGTCGTCTGGTCCTCGTCCATTTGAACAATGTCTGACCATTGGAACGCTTTCAAATGAATCAGTTATCTGATAGCATTCAGGTACCAGTGGTTCCAACATTGGTGACGTAATGGATGCATTTGTTCTTTGCGTTGAACTTGTATTCTGACCCATTCTTGGTAAATGCGTTCTCTCAACTCCAGAGGTAGATTGTGAATGTACTCTTCTAAACTAGACATTCATAGCAATGTCTTTCTTTTGTCGGATGCAGTAAGTGTACTTTCTGCACAGAGATGATTGTACTGCAGTGGCGAATCTAAATTGTTTAGTCACTAGCGTGAACATCACACACCGTTCAGTAGTTTCCTATTGAACTAAGTTTACATTGTGTAAAATATTCTGGAAACCCTCTAACACTTCCTCTGGAATTCGTTGCAGTAAGTCTACCTTGTAGTAAATAGGATCAGTAACGAACCAATCATTCTCGCCAATGGGTAGTTGATCAATGTCTGACCACTGGAACACTTTCATCTAAATCAGTCCACTTATTGCATTCAGTTACCAGTGGTTTAAACTTTGGTGACGTAATGGATTCAATTGTCCTTTGCGTTTGACTTGTATTTTGACACATTATCGGTAAATTCGTTCTCTCAACTCCACAGACAAACCACGAATGTTCTCTTTTAAAGTATCCATCCAGAGATTACTGAGGTCGTCCTACTAAAGGTAGGTAGTGACAGTCCGGAGACCATCGAGCATGTTCCAGGTAAGCAGAATCTTTCTGCATCCACTGGTAAAGTGACACACCGCAACTGCAACACTTGAGTTTATCCCCTTCTCCCAGGTAGATAAATCGTCCTCTTGCTGATTCTTCAGGGGTAGGTCGGCCCAGATATTTAGGCCACTTTCCTTGGAAGGTTTGGAAACGACTTTCAAAGTCACAGTATTCAGACAAACACACATGGAATGAATATTGTTTTTTCAGAGGCTCATTTAGATGAGGGTACGGTGAAATCCTCAATAGTTTGCTCAGGGTTGGATGACATCCGTAGGGTGCTAGCCGCGTGGTTTCACGTGGAGGATGACATAGACCATGAAAACCCGCAAAGTGATAAGGTGTTATGTAACGATGGCATCGCTTTCATATCAATCAGGTTTGACACTCACATCATCACTTTCCATAGTACGTATGGTAGTTGTGGTCCTGGAAAAGATGCCATGATGTTTTACTGCATTGCTGAGGTCACAGCGTACGGCATCCCTGTAATCTCAAGATACGGCATCGCACTCCACTTGAGAATCACCAAACTTGAATGGTGTTATCTGTTGGCTAGGATTTATTTTTCTGGCTTGGCAATGATAATTACAATGAACAATTGGTCCTGGACGTTGTCCCTTTTTATATGCTGGTCAATATCGGCGTGTCCATACGGTAAAGTGAAGTGATTGGGAAGCCGCATTCGCTCTTGGTATACGATTTGATACACTTTTTCCAAAGGTTGACTGACGATTTGGTGTGTGGCTAAACGTACAATCTTGTGATGTTGGTAGGTGGTCACTTTAAAATCCCGATCCTTTCCAGTCTAAAAGGTTTCTTTCAAGAACCCAAAGTTCACCACTTGACTGGTGCGATAATGGAGAGTCAGTCGTTTCACTTTACACACGGTGTGCACTTCACCTAATGGGTTCAGGAATTCGTAGTCGTAATTTTAGGAACCGTCACATACAAAACATAGAATCTTGTCATTTTGGTGCTCATCCATCCAGGCTCATAAACAGTCTCCTTCGATGTCAAGGTGACGATGACCCAGGTGATCGATGTACATGCAACTGTTTGTGTCAAAATACAGCACACTATCTTTTAATTGGTTTTAACACTTCGTACAATTTTAAGCAAACATGGGCTGTCACGTAAGCCGCAATGATGACATTTCCAAATTCGTCGGCTTCTACAAAGTCCAGTTCTTCTTCGTAATTCACCAGGATCGAGTCCTCACGAAGGACGTCCACGTGTTTCATGAATTTGGTTTAGTTTTGAATCATCTGAAAGCAGCGGAAAGGTTCTGTCAAATATTCCGTCTTGGGTAAACACGGACCTTGTGCCATTTCGCCCAACAAGCAATTTTACATCACGTTGGAAAACGATCGCCTTCCTTCGTTTTTCTCATGTGGTCTAAAGTGATACCTTCCTACTCCCAGTATTTCTCTTTGAATTTCTTGTGGTATTCGCGACTGTGGCTCCAGGAAGGATAGCCATTGGATTTTTGTTTCAGTTTCAAAAAGGCATCCACGTAGTCTGCGAAAATACCTTTCTGAGTCTCGTCCCCTTTGTGGTATTGTTCTGCCTTGGGAAGGTGGTAAATTTCGTACACTTCTAACAATTGGTATCCCCCGTCCAGAGCTTTAAATAATTTCACGCTGACCCATGTTCCTGCCAAGGCGCGTTCTCCCTGGGTGTTCTGACAAGGCCGGTCTTGTTTGCACGTTTCGGCACAAGTACTTCACAAGGGAAACATCAGTTTTCATTGGCAATGGTGAGGTAAAACGGAATGGTACAAGTCCGTGGGAGGCAAGACTTTGCATTTAATCGGTCCTTCGTATTGTCGAATGTTTTCCACGTCCATGTGTTCCGTCAGCATTTGCGGGTGCACTGCGGAAAAGTGACAATATTTGCACACGTAAGGATACAGCGAACACACGTCCAAGTATTTGATTTCTTCTTCTTTCTCCTCATCCACTTGGTACCGCAAACAGATAGCATTCGTCCGTCCTCCGTGCAAACTATCCAGCGGCTTTAGATGGTCCACCAACTTGTAACTTTCTACGATGTGTTTAAATTCGGGATCGGTTTTCAAACGATGATCGTTTTCCTGTTCCCACATTTCCACCACTTGGTATCCTTACTGTCCTAACTTCAAGCGTCGCTGACAAGTGTCCTCGTACAAGTCTTCCATGGCACGTTATAAAACTGATTTTTAGTGTCATATTGAGGGTAGCAGAAGGGACATCCGTGAAAGAAGCACCCGTTAAACTCATACATGATCTGATGGTTTGTTACAGTTCCAGCCATCCACTGAATACGTTCCGATGGTCTTTTCGCCTCCTCAGTTGCAGGCGTGTTCGATCCATTTGTCAACCTTGTCGCACAAGTAATGCACCCAGCTTAAAGCTTTGACCGAGTATTGACGTGTGACAAAATTGGTGGTTTAAGGGCTTATGACAGCAAGGGTGTTGTCGGGCATGAATCGTTGGCAGTACACTAAGGAACACTCTTTGTCAATGGTACAGGCTTCTTTCAAAGGATTGATACCTCCGTGATCTATGAAGAGTTCTCGAAATTTTCCATAGCACCGTCGTAAAATGTCGACGTCGGAACGACAATACTTTAACATTTTTTGCTGAAAGTCGAAGGGGTCCGAGGGGTGAGTGTGATACCAAGCGTAGAAAGCTTCTCGTTGTTCGATGTGCATGTTGTCGGGTCGTAGTAGTGAGAAACAGGAAAAGAGGTTAGAACGGCATGCTGATTAGCTTCGGTATTTAAAAAGATCGGAAAATAGATTTTGGCCGTTTCTGTCATTCCAAAACGTTTTAGGCATTCGGCTCAATGGCATGGCCAAGTAACTCATGGAATCTTGAAACTGCACTTGTCCCACTTGCATGTAAATGATTTTGGCTCCGTTCAAAGTCACTTTAGGACGTTCGGTACTTTGCTTCGTACGGTATCTCAGAAAAAAACTGTCCATCGTAACCTGAAAAATGGTGAGCTATCACCGTGGCATAGCGATGACAATCTCCGTAACGTTCGATGTCCTTGGCTTCATGTCTCGTCGAACCTAAGATCCATTGGGCGAAATCGGCTAGCTTGTTCGGTCCCCGAAAGATTTTTTCACGTCCTCCATGAATCTTGCTGCATTTAGGGCAATGACTAAGGATAGGCTCTTGGATACACTTCTCGCACGCTCGAAGAGCCACGTAGAAATTAGGAATGTGAATACCGGTCTCTTGCATGCATTCGAAATCGAAAACGATGAAATGTTCTTTCTTCTAGTCATCTTCCTTTTGTTTGGAATGGTATTTTTGAATGTATCATTCGTATTTCAAATCCACGATTTAGTGACAAATGTGAAATCGTTTCTTTCCTGAACTTACGTGAGCCTTGGCACTATTGGTACGTATGCCTTGTTCACAAGTAGGGCACAATTCAGCAGTTGACAAGCACTTTTCCGCTGTTAACCTTCCGTTTTCAGATGTTGGCTACCAGAAGTGCGCTGACAAGCAGGGCAATACACAAGTTCTTGTCCTTTGTCAAGACAGGGTTTGGAGGCCAAACATCCTCACATTTCCATCTACAATGCTTGTGTTGCTCTCGATTGTTATAGCCATAGTCACATTTCTCCCAGTAATAACTGTTTCCCAGGAATGCGGTGACACTGGAAATGGCATCAAAATGTTCATCGTTTTGATAGACGTGAATGTATTTTACATCTTTGAAATTTTTGCCTCGAAACACCAGAGGTCCAGTCACTTCCATGTTGTAGCGTGGAGCTAAGACGCCAATGCGTCTTGCAATTTTTGCATTGCAGGAATGCCACTGAGTGTGTCTTTGGACAGGTTCACTTGCTGTATCAGGCGTTCTGCTTCTCTTAGTTGTTTTACTCGGTCCGATTGTTGAATAGTTTTCCAGTATTTTTTTCCATTCTGCCTTGTCGTTCTTGTTGGCATACATTTGTACCACCACGATGGCCCTGGCTAAACAACTCTGGTCCTGAGGGTTGTTAATTAGGATGAGGTTCTTTTTGGTCCTGCGAAAGTAGTCCACCAAGTACACCTTTTTGCCTCAGGTGTCTTGGGGAAGAGACACCTGGGCCATGTGCAGTGTCGCTGTTCTATCGGTGATGTGAAACTTGTCGTTGGACTCCTGCATGTGTTGAATCTTGTTGATGACTTTGGAAGGTGTCAGTTTTGATGGTCTGCTAACGCGATCCAAACTTCAGACTGTCGTGATCAGTGGAAAGGGTCAAGTGATCGTCTTCTTTGGCTTGACATTGTCATTTCAGTGCTGTTAACAAATAATCCCACATCTCAGTGATGAACTCGTCTGCTTTCTCCAATGGTATATCGGACTTTAAATCTTTAAACTTCACCGTGTACGTGTAGGCTGTAGTTCTAAATTGTCTAGAGGAGCGTTTATCGGTCTCTCGAATGTAGTAGTACTTTTCAGGGTTTACTGGTGGTGGTGGTGGTGGACTTTGGTTTGGTGTAGACTCTCTGGGTCTGGATTCTGGTTCACTCATGTCATCTTCAAAATTGCTGGCATGAATTTGAGCCAAGACGTCAGCTACTGTTGGAGGCGATAAGTCACGTTTCTGTTTCTTACTTTCTTCTCCTTTCTCCACGATATGATGCTATCGTTTCATCTCAAGCGCAAAAGGTCAAATGACTTCATTTGAAATGCCATGGTCTCCTATATATTCATGTCAAACCATTGTATTGCCTATTTAAAGGGTCGGTGTCTTCCCTTCAAATACTGATTTCATTCTCAATCCAACCAGAAAGATGGAAGAGCCAACACAGATCGAACTTCTGATCCGAACTTTACGAGGTGTTATACGAAGGTTTTCTTCAGAGAAGCCAACGGATTACTCCCCCTCCTTTCGAGATCAAAGTCAAGATACTTGCTATCTCTGTCAGAAGAAAGGATATTGGTCTTCAGACTGTCCACAACGTCATAAAAGCAAAACAAATAAAAAAGAGACAAAAATCAAGATACCTGCTATCAATGGTCTCCAGACTGTCCTAAGAAACAACAGAAGCAGGTGGAAAAGAGGGATTCTGAACAGGAAGAAGAGGTACCCCCCCCAAAAAAAAGGAAGAACCCAGGTACGTCAATAAAGAAAAGAAAAGAAGATAAGAAGAAAGTGATGACGAAGAGGAGAAGGAAAAAACCATGACAGTAAAGAAATTTAAAAAAACAAACAGAAAGAGTGAAAAGACACTTCAGAAGCTAATGAAACTTTTTAAACGTTATGTTGTGACATTGGATGTAACATTTGTACCAAAAAAGACCAGAAAGAAAAACGTGTCTCTTAGTTTTTATTTTTATAATGATAAGGACCTACACTCACACACACGCACACACATACATACGTACACCATGGGCAAAAAAGGTATTTTCAGATTGAATTGAATTTGGCAAAATAAAAACTATCTCTTTTCGAGATAGATGGGTGGCCCTGAAAAGGACCGTTGGGTGTTTGTCTTTTTTTTTTTTAAACTCAGGAACGGGAAGTAATCAGCTTGAACTGTCTTATCCCTTTCCCACGACGAAGACCTACTTCTGCACCGGCTCCTGTCAATGATTTAAAAGAAATCACTCGTTTTGGTATTTCAGACGTAGTATGTGTGTGAACGGGATTGGGCTGTTTGGCATGGGAAGGTTTTTTTCTCTTTGGTCGTATTAAAGAAGTCTGATACATTTGTTTTAGACTCCTTAACTCTGCTAAAATGTCTAAGAGCACTGTCACCGTTTAACTTTCACTGTCCTTGTTTTTTACCTGCTTCTTCTTTATTCTGTCGTTTCCTTCTTGCCTCTTCTTCTTCTCGCTGTTGTTGTTGAAGGAGAAAAGCTTGTTCTGTTTCTTTCTGCTGTTGCAAAAATTTCTCCAATTCTTCTTTTTGTCTCTGTTTAAAATCCTCGACGTGAGGTAAAGCAGAAGGCGGCGAAGGTGCTTGTACCGGAACAAATTCTTGTGAAAAAGAGCGAAAATCCACTAAATCCCAATTAAAATCGGTCTCTGGAAGTCGGACCGTGTTGACTTTGCTAGCCGCTGCTATGCCATCACTTCTCCTCTCCAAGGCCAGTGCACCCCAATTCATAGTCTTCTTAATTTCCGTCATGTTCTAACAATGTCGCATTGATTCACTGCACACAGACGCTATATCATCTATATAGGGAATGTGACGTCACAGGTAGCTGTCTTCAGATTGGAAGACAGCTTCCACCCTGTGACTGAATTTTTTTAACGTGTGCCTTGATTGGTGAAAAAACTCAATCTGTTTCGATTCGCTCTTCCACTATAAATAATCGCGGTTCACTTCTTTCCCTTCCTCTGTTCTCGTCACGAGCTGTGGACTAACGTAGAATCGTCTACCCTTGTATCGGCGATGCTGTTCAACCCGGACTATCCTATGTATGTCAAATCATCATGGGCTATCACCCCGATGACTGATACATCCCTTTGGAAACGAAGGATCTATGTGGAGAGATAAGGCTGTCTAAAGAGTGTTTTAATCTACGGACCAGAGGTCACACGAAGTTTGAGGAAGATAAGAAGATATGTGAGATGCCCTCTGTATTAACGGAATGGTGTTAACAGAAAAAGACCCTTTTCAGGGCCACTCCATTGCCTCAAAAAGAAAGCAACATTGTTGCCAATGACCTGTACCGTAACATCACCCCACCTGTTATATTCCTATTGTCGCTAAACAAACCCATTATTTTTTGAGGCTATACAGTCCCAATATTTTTTGAGGCTATACAGTCCCAATATTCCCAATATTAAATTCCCCTTTGAGGCTAGTCCGTTTCCATGACCATTTTGACTGGGATTTCCATTGAGGCTAAATTATCTCACATTACTACTTATACGAAACATGCAATTGAAAATATAATTAAAATCAATTCACCCAAATACAACTACCAAAAGGTTTAATTTTATTTTCATTGTGCCATTTGTGTATGTGTTCAAATATGCCCTTTTATCACAAAGATCTCTTTATTAATGGATAGATGTATAGCCAAACAGACAGATAGATAAGTCACATGGACAAACATGTATATGAGCAAAATGGAATAAATGACAGAGAGACGAACCATAATGAATGTCATATGTTTACAACTTTTCTTTACTTTAGAGTCATTCTCAGCAAAAACCCAGACTTCAAAGTTGGATGCCTAGTTCAGGCACGCTTAGGATGGAGAAGTGTCACAAAGGTCACTGACCCCTCGAAGATCACGCTGATACCACAGTTAGGGGATCTTTCACCCTCACTGGTGCTTGGAACACTGGGAATGCCTGGGTAGGCACTTCCTCATGGTTTGAGTCTCTCAGCAACATATTCAGATATTCATGATTTGAATGTTTTTGGAAAACTCTTGTACATTTACAAAAGAAACGAACTGATTGATGCATGCCATAAACCAAAACATTTTGCAAAGATACAATATGTAGTGGAAAAAAACAATGTAAATGCAAGTCCTCAATTGTATGTGTATAGGAAAATCAAGATACAATATGTAGTGGAAAAAACAATGTAAATATAAGTCCTGAATTGTCTGTCTATAGGAAAATCAACATACAATGTGTAGTGGAAAAACAATGTGAATATACAAGTCCTCAATTGTCTGTCTATTAGAAAGTCAAGAACAGTTTTGAATTTGAGAGCTACCTACCATTATGATGGAAACGAAGCAGTTTCAAACACTTACCCAGTTTAGAATCATTGCATATCTCTGAAAACTGCAACTGGCCAATACCATAAACCTGTTATTCCAAGGAACGCTAGATACTGTCCATTCTTTGCAAACAAATTAAAGGAGGAAAAACATTTTTCTGTCATTTGTATACGTGTAGAGACAAAAAAGCTAAATCTTATTTCATAGTCTGGAGCAAGATGGATATGACATTTACATGGACATATGCATTATTTTGCCTTTTTAGTACGCATGTTGACATTTGATATGACACCTTTAATTATTAATTATATATTTGAAATATCTCAGACTAAGGCACTATTTTGCAGGAGTAAGTAAGAATGTGTGGACAATTCAAAAGTAAACTTGATAGTAACACTAAAGGAGACTTTATTCTATTGTAATAAATTAGT
Organism: Sinohyriopsis cumingii; assembly: GCA_028554795.2. NCBI lineage: Eukaryota > Metazoa > Mollusca > Bivalvia > Unionida > Unionidae > Sinohyriopsis > Sinohyriopsis cumingii. The sequence continues at coordinate 139,433,125 of CM068827.1, read as the reverse complement.
TAAGCTATGTTTAAAATGTTTTAATAGTCGAAGCTCAGTTAAGTATTTACATGTGTGAATGGTAAAGGATGGGTAAATGGCTTATGGACATTCTGTACCCAAGTCGTTTCGTATCCATTAGAAATTGATCGTTTCGTACCCACTATTGTACAAGGTCAAATATACCGTATTTTTACAATAACCGCTCCCTCTCTAATTACTAACCAATCTTTTGTCTAGTAAACTGTTCCTACAATAAAAACTGTACCAGTAAAGCATATTCAGCCAAAAATTGTCCAAACACTGATAATCAGTTGTATTGTTTTCACTGAATAATCGCATCTTTGTTTACAAAAGTAAAAAAAAATTCACATTGCCAGTAAAATGAAAAAGTAAACGTTCGCCAGGTTTCAATAACTGAATAAGTCCTTTTCTGTTTGCAGTAGTTTAAATCAGCAAACATTGCGATTTTTCTTGGGTTTGTTTCAGTAATAACTAACATGGCTGAAACAATTACAAATGTTTATCTAATCAAAGCTATTATATATTCGGCGATCTTTTGACAATGGGCTCAAAGCAGATAATAGTGTTGCTTGAGAAGTTTGTTGTTTCCAGTGATCAATACTAGTGATAATTTCAACTTATGTCGGCTGCTTTGAAAGGTGTAGACCCCTGATATTTAAACAGTAGACCTCGGTATGCTATCCAGATCGCCAAGCCATTTGTATGTAGGCTGCTTTGAAAGGTGTAGACCCCCTGATACTCAAACAGTAGACCGCGGTGCTATCCAGATCGCCAAGCCATTTTTATGTAGGCTGCCTGCCGTATTAGCACACTTGTGCAAACAATTTGGAGAATTTCACCGATCACAAGAAGCTAACAAGTTAGTGACATAATTGAAATTCTCTGCATTTTTAACTAAGTTTAGGACTTTAAGTATTTCTATATTTTCATGCCGAGTGAAAATATATTTTCATTGTTTTACATGTTTTTTTTTTTAATCTTCCTAAATATAATGCAAATATATACTCGCACAGAGAGAAAGAGAATTTAATTTGGCACTATATTTTACATATATTTATTGTATAGTTTAGTTTAAAGCTAAATATTTAATGTTTTAAATAACTGAACAAAGTTATGCATGCTTGAATAAAATAGTAAAATTACAATCCATTGAGTGCTTGAAGCAGACAGTAAGATTAAAGACAAGCACAGAAATGGTTTCTTGATGAAAAAGACTAACAACACTATTCCAAATGATACATGTTAAAGTTTTATTACATACAAGAAGAAAACATAATGGCGTAGCAATAGATGTGACGTTATTCAGAAAATGAATAATCAGACTTACTATATGCATATTTGTTTTCGGATTTAAAGAATATAAAGCCAGTAATCATTATAGTGTTACCAAACTATTGATGGCATAATGTATGAGATTAATTTGCCTTGTCAATCAGTTGTTGGGTCGTATTATACTGCTGCAACGTTTCAGTAATTTCGAGGAGATTACCCTTTCTGGTATTCTTCCCACACCGAGGATATTCTCGCCTGCTTTTTTTATATGCTCATCACTGGTATCTTCTAGTTTTTTTGGGGGGGATACCAGTTGAATTTGTGTAGCAATTGCAGTGGTTTCTTCATATAAGAGACCAACTGGTACATATAAAGGAAGATTGGCTTTGCGAGCTTTAGATTTAATTCTACAATTCCAACCCTATACAGTCCATAATTCAGCTGGGAATGTTGTGTTCGTAATCCAGATTGATTCCACATACTCAACCCAACTGTATAACAGGGGAATCCTCGTGGACTGTTCCTTAAGACGGGTGAAGGCGGGGGCTATATGTTCTTGAGGAAAAAATGTTAGTGCCATCACCTATAAAAAGACACATCATGAAAACAGCTTTTAATAAGATATAACACACGTTAAGTTTTGTAAAAGTGAGGTAGCTTAAAAAATATAGGAGATCATACAGTGAAAAGTTACTAAATCTATAACATACACATAATTCAATAACAAAATAACAAATTCATTAGACTATCGGCATTAATTAGTAAAACCATGCAAAACTGATGATCACACGTTTATACTTGAGGCCTATCATATTTACAAGGCCATATATATTTAATACAGCATTTTATCCCTTAATAATGTTCTCATTATTATTATAATCTTATTTCACATTTATATATAGCCTTTACGTCACTAAAATATAGATTCCATATGACATTCATCGTTCGTATTATCATCTTCGTATTTCTGTACGCCTGAACCTGTTTATGTATCCATCCATCTATGTAACTAGACACAAATACAAATACTTCTTTGCATTCCATGTCTTGTTTGATTATAAAGTGCGATTTCTTGGCATTTTGTAAACATTTTTCTTTCTATTATGCCGTGAGATGCCATGCATGGACTTTTGCCACATTTGGTGTAGTTTGCAGTTTTGCACCGTACTTGTATCTGGACTGATTTTGTCTTCAACTTTTCATGTTCATGATATCACTGAGGCAAAACGTGTACAGAATCAGACAAAGAACAAAGAAACACACATAGAAACAAATTAATCAACAACGGCAAAGCTTAAATTTTGGTATTTATTATCCTGATGAAATGAAAACTGCACATTTTATTACATTACAATGATTCATCTTTTAATTACTGTAATATTTCGTCTCCGTACAAAAAATGCTTTCCTGTCAAACGCCATATCTTTTCAGGTAAATGCAAGTGTGTCTACTATTACACTCCAGCATGTGTTTCTCAACAAATTATTCAAAGATAATCACTCTCACGAAGGCAGTACCTGAACTGAATATGAAATAGATTGAAATATATAACATATCAGAATTATGACTCACATGTCACATAGTTGTAAGGAATTAGAACCAAGACTCACATGTCACATAGTTGTAAGGAATTAGAACCAAGATTCACATGTCACATAGTTGTAGGGAATTAGAACCATGACTCACATGTCACATAGTTGTAAGGAATTAGAACCAAGACTTACATGTCACATAGTTGTAAGGAATTAGAACCAAGACTCACATGTCACATAGTTGTAGGGAATTAGAACCATGACTCACGTGGCACATAGTTGTAGTGAATCAGAATTATGACTCAAATATCACTTTGTGGTAGGGAACAAGAATTATGACTCACATTGCATCATAGCTTGAAGGAATTAGAATCGTGATTCACATGGTACTTAAGTTGTATGGAATTAGGACTATGACTCACATGGTAAATTAGAATCATGATTCACATGGCACTAAGTTGTATTGAATTAGCATTATGAATCAAATAGCACGAAGTTGGAGGGAATTAGGAGAAATTGTGAGGAGAAAACTCTTACTACCAGGTATCACCCTCAGCAGACAGACATGGGGTTGGCAATTCATATAACATCTTTGGGGCGAGAGCATGATGAGGAGGTCCTGTCGGTCTTGGTCTACTCTAGTGAATAGGCTGAGGTTGTTATCCACTCCCATCTATCACCTCAGGCTGCTGAGGTAGAAGAGATCTGGTATTTTATGTTGTGTCAAATGGTAAATGAAGCTTATCACCTTTCAACACCTCAAGTCTTCAGTCTCAAAGGATATGAACTTTTCTCCAACTTAGAGAGACTCATGGGGGAGTATCTTGTCCAGATCTCCATCCATTTCCTCAGTTGGCTGTGGTTAGACAGCTTGTTCAATGTTTCTTAGTAGCCAGGAGTTCACTAGGGAACCGAAAGGGTGGCCTGTTCCCTCATCTACACCAAGACTGCTGGTCTCAGCAGCCAGCTACGGTGCTTATTGCAGGCAGTTGCTAAAATGTTGTGGCATGCATTGTCCATAGTCACGGCGCTATTGGCAGAGACGCTACGCCTCCACAGGGACGTGCTCTTGATACGTCAAAGGTCTTACCAGATCACAGTAACAGCCTTCTTAGGGCTGCTGCTTAGGCATCAGAGACACTCTTCGGAGGTTTCCTTCCTTCTGCAGCCTCTCGGGACCCGAGAGATCAATAACACCAGTTCCTTGAATCAAATGTATACAGAAATAATTCAAGGGATAACTTAAATAATTATGCAGTTTCCTTGCAACTGCACCGATATTTGAAAAAGAAAACATTTAAAGAAATGAAAATTGGAGGGTGAGGGAGAGGGTCAGGAACCATGCAAATAGAATGTATCTGTGAAGAAAATAGGTAAAGAATCTAAATGTGTGAATACCATTACTAAACCACCAAAGCGTGTTAACATTCTGTTTGCTTCATAGTGTACGTATATTAGCTGCAGTTACTAAACCATCACAGGGTTATTTTAATTAAAATGAAAAGGAACAGTACAAAGACCATTTCTACTGTAGGAGATGATGCAAAGTTCAGTGAAGCTTGGTTATGATAGCTACCGTAGTTTTAGGAATAGACTGGTATCTGTTATATGTAAATGAAATGTTGCAGCAGTAGCACTGTAGATGCACAGTGGAGACAAACACTCCACCCATTGAGAAAGGTGGAAGTCATGAACGATTCGCAGATGTGTTTGCATTAACATTTTGAGAATGTCTTTCTTTCAAGTTCATTACTGCTTTGGACATATGGTTGCTTTGCACATCAGCACTCCATTGCTTGACACCTAATTCTAACATGTACAAGAACAATTGTCATCCACTGAAGATCAATTGTTTTCATCAGGATTCTTTGGTCTCCTGCGTCAAAGACTACCCACTGTTAATACTACATTGAATCAGATTACATGCTAAGTAATCTTGTGACATGTACATTCAGTGTAATAAATAAATAAATAAATAAATAAATAAATAAATAAATAAATAAATAAAATTTATTATTACAGAATGACAGCATATTTTGGTGTATTGAACGTGTTGAAAGTCAAAGCAGAAGAAACATTTGTTGTCACATCAGCAGGTGGTGCCGTTGGTAGTGTTGCAGGGCAGATTGCAAAACTGAAGGTAACTTAGTTGTAATTGTCTTAAGTTCAATGTGTTGCAATTGTTGCTGTTTTTACTGCAATGTCTGCATTTTGCTATACTTATTAATGACTGTACTACTTCACTTGTTTAAATATGGTGACGGTCAGATTTTCCATGCCATATGAGTGATTAGCTCTACTGGTCTTTCACCAGAAGACATTATGGGATGGTCTTGTGTCCTTCATCTGTGAACTCACACATTCATCCCATGGTCTACTTGATGTGAAATGAGGATGGTGTTAATTGAACATCCATTATGGCCACCACAGTGAACATCTTGAACATCTTGTCATCACTACTCCTCCGAAAAGGATGGTCATATCAATATGGGGTTTTCACTGAAAGACCTCTTATGATATCTAGTTGGTCCTAAATGTAAATGGTGCTGACCTGTCCTCCAATATTATCACCATGGCAACCATCATGAAACTATTGTTACCACTGCTCCTCTTGAATGGATGGTCATACCAGCATGGAGTTTCCTAAAAAAGACTTCTTCCAATGTCCAGTTGATCTTAAATGAAAATGGTGCTGATCTGATTTCTAGTATGACTACCACACAGTGGCCGTCTTGACCAGCATTGTTTCACTGATCCCCTTCAGTGGATGGTCCTATCAATATAAAGTGTTTACATAAAGTGTTTGCTAAAAGACTTCATATGATGTCTTGTTGGTCTTAAATGAAAATGGTGCAGACCTGATGTCAATATATTTGTTACAGCAGCCATCTTGAAAATGTTGTTGCTACTAATCCCTAATGAAAAGTCATATTGACATGGGTTATTCACCAAAAGACTCATTAATGATGCCCAGTTAATCCTAAATGATAATGGTGCTATGTGAGGTTTAATATGGCTTTCGCAGTGGAAAGCTTGAAAATCTTATTATCACCACATCCACTAAATTAATGATCACATTAGCATGGATTTTCACTTAAAGACTTTAGTTTAGTTTTGTTGATCCTAAATTAAAATGGTGCTGATCTTATGATCAATATGTGACCATTTTGAAAATCTTTCTCACTACCACTCTTAAATGGAAAGACATTTTGACACGAGGTTTTCATCACAAAAGCTCCTCTGGTGTCTAATTGGTCTTAAATGAACCCTCCATATGGCCACAGCCTCATATTATTGTTACTTCTACTCCTTCCACATGAGTGGTTACATGAATATGGGTATTTGATCAATAGACATCTTTATGAAACCTAGTTGGTTTAAAAGAATCTGGTAGCAGTTGTACATCCAAATAGGCTGCCATGATGACTGTCCTTCAATAACTTGTTGTGACAACAATCCCGGGGCTAAATAGATAATCATTATGACATTGGGTATCCACCAAAATATTTCTAATGATGTCTGCTTTGTCTTGAATAAAAATGGTGGCAATCTGATATCCAACATGTCGACCACATTGGCTAATTTGAAAATCTAGTTATCGCTAAAGAATATTTGAGATGGTTTCAGTACTCAGCAGTAAAAGGAAGAAATGACCTTATCTTGAATTCCTGGAATTCTTGTTACACAGCAGAGAGTCAGTCCCTTCATGCGATTTTTGTTTTATGTATTGAAGAATCCATTATTTCTACATAATACATTGTAGTTCAGTGCAGTACAGGAAATGTTAGTTTCAACCAGTGTATGAATTACTTTATGTATAGTAACATTTCCAAGATGTTAAGAAAAACTTAAGGAATATGTTCAAATGTTTAATGTCTATACATAATCCTTAATGCCCCAGTGGGCATTACATTTTCCACATGGGGAGGGGGTTAAGGTTTAATACAATATCTGCATGCAGTAATCATTCCTTCACATACATATCAAACAACTGTAATTCTACTTTTTTCTGCATTCATAATAGTGGATAAGACCACTTTAGGTAGAAACAATGTAACCATACTCATTGAAATTGATGTATAAAGCACATCTCACCTATGCCAAGTGATGTGTCTGTATGTGACATCACACAGGATTTCCATCCGAGATCCAGTACTGAAAAATGATGTTTTATATTGATTTAGAAGGACAAAATTGTTTAAATGTTACTTGTTGTATATCTCTGCATAATTCAACTAGCATCTGGGAATATTTTTTGTACATGATACAATAGAAAGGTGTAGCATCTGAGCAAGAAAAAGAAAGTATTTCTTCTTTTTCTCTAACCTATTTCCGTTAAAATAAAAATGATGAGATAAACGATAAATGATTTAATATTAAATTTATGAAACTCATTGAATAAATTCCGGCTTTTGTTCACCAAGGCTTGCAAAACCTGGAAATTCAACTCATATCATAAATTCAGTATTCAATCATTATATCCACACCCACAAAGAGTCTTCATTAGATGATTGTAAGTGTAAACAACTGGGTAGTGACATCACATATACAATGATACAAGCTTAAGACTTCTTGAAACTAGTGTAGATGTCATTGTAACATTTTTTCAGTAAACATATTTGTCATTTTTATTTATATGTGCTTTAGGGGTGCAAAGTTATCGGTTTTGCTGGGAGTAAAGAGAAGTGCGACTTGATCAAAGAATATGGCTTTGACTATGCCTTTAATTACAAAGAAGACAATCTACAGGAAGCCATGGCAAAAGCTGCACCGGAAGGAGTCGATTGCTATTTTGATAACGTAATTACCACTCTTTGAGCTATTCTCTCTCAAAGAAAAACATGATTGTCTTGAGCTGTCCTTTCATTTGTTCACTTTGGATGTATGTATGTACATATGATGAAGATGTTGCAAGACTATCTATACAGAAGAGAATCTGCATTTATAAACATTAATAGGGATATTGGTAGTAATAACCAAAACATAAGGATAATTTTTGCAATTATCACATAGTTGGTGCACATTTACATAGTGTTTACAGCTTAATATTTTTTATATGTCAGCACGTTAAGATATCACTTTTTGTGAATCTAATTGCTCCAATAAGCCAATGAAATTCTTGCACAGTATTCTCATCACTGAATAGGTCCAATAAGCCAATGAAATTCATGCACAGTATTCTCATTTCTGATTGGTCCAATAAGCCAATGAAATTCTTGCACAGTATTGTCATTACTGATTGATCCAATAAGCCAATGAATTTCTTGCACAATTTTCTCATTGCTGATTGGTTAAAATAAGCCGACGAAATTCATGCAAAGTATTCTCATTACTGATTGGTCCAATAAGCTGATGAAATTCATGCACAGTATTTTCATTATTGATTGGTCCAATAAGCTGATGAAATTCTTGCACAGTATTGTCATTACTGATTGGTCCAACAAGCTGATGAAATTCTTGCACAGTATTCTCATGATGGATTGCTGTGACCATGGAAAATTTTCTTGCCCAACCTCTTCAGACACCTTTTTTCTACTATTGCTATCAACAATATGGCAGCTGCCATTATAATCAAGTGCCCAATGGACACTGGGAAAAAACAGACGACTATGACATTAACATACAGTAGTTGTTATGTATGCCAGAATGTGGATAATTTACACTAAATGGAATTCTCTGAATGTAAAAAACTAGAACATAAGTGTATTGTACCCAACCCCCAGGACAAGCATGGTTAAAATGTTAATCAAGATTGCAGTAAATGAACTCGCCTCTCATCAAAAGAATATCATCAAATGCTAGTCTCCCACTGACAGAAACTTATCCAATTACAGCATTCTTTGAAACCAAATAAATGCAAATATCTGGTCACAAAAACAGTCAATTAAATTGTGAAACACTTTAATGCACAGAAACCTCTGGATGATCAAGATTTAGTAAAATCTGCATACAGTAATCATCCCTTATCACAAATACCCATGCACATGGTGCAACTACTCAAAGCAAGTGAACTAGGTGACATCATACAGAAATTTCCACTGGAGATCCAGTGTTGAAAAATGATGAATCTGTCAAATGCTCTATTTGGAATGACAGGACCTCTTTGCAATAAAATTTGTGAAAGCAAATAAATTACTTTTAAATGTTACTGGTTATTAAATTGTGCATTATTGATTCAATTCATGTCAGGGACTATACTTTATGCACAAAAATTAAAAGGTCCATCATCGGATCCAGAATTTAACGAATGCTGAAAATCATTTGTTCTTCTTTCCATCCAAACCCGTTGCACTAAAATAAAATCTGATTAACAGAATCTCCAATGGGTAATTATTTAATGTAAAACTTATGAAAATTGTTGAATAATTTGCAGCTCACAAAAGCTGGAAATTATTCAACATATATATACATATAAAATATCCTTGCCCTGTCTTCTGTAACCTTTTTATTTTGTACTATTATAACTAATAATGTGGTGACCAAAAGCAGGAAAGTATTCATCTTATTTCATGAAGTCAATATTAAATCATTTTCCGTTTGAGACCTTCTATTTGCCAGTGATATTTTGATGGGAAAGATTTAAATTCATGATTTTGTAATAAATTGTAAATTTAAATTTGTAATTTCGATCAGAGAATTATAGGCTGGTAACTGCATTTATATTACATATATGGATGAATGCAATGTTAATACATCCTCTTTTGGCAATAGTATAGGGGTGAGTGTTAGCTAGTACAGAGGTGTGCATGTCTGTTTGATTAATCTTGGAAGATACTATGAGAAATTCTATAATGGCCAATAGCTACCGTTCGTTGACATTTTACCTACAGGTGGGTGGAGAATTCACAAATAAAATCGTGTCCTTCATGAACACGAATGGCCGAATTGCATTATGTGGTTCAATGTCTACCTACACATTGGATGGGAATCAACCTACAGGTAGGTACATAGACACAAACATGGAAACACTCACTCACACACATTGTCAATCCATCACACTTGTATGGGTTGTGATGATCTGCTTACTGATAATGACCAAGTGGTATCAATATTTCTCCACGGGACACACATGCACATTCTAAATGATACTTCAGAACTTGTGCAGGTAAGTAATTTGCATATTTGATTAACATAACTGAAATGTTTGAATAAGTGGGTATATAAATACTTGAATTACTATGGTCAGTAAGCTAATTTATCTCTTGTGACATTTTAGATTTGTATTATTTCACTTAATTGAATGGTAATAATCTGGAGAACAATTATCAGATTTCATGGAACCATGGTACCAGGAATTGTATGTGCCAAGTGTTCAATCAATGAGGCAGATAGTGTTTTTAGCAACAGCAACAACTGTCAAGATGATTAAAGAAAAAGGTGTAACATTTTAATTAGCACCTATATGGCCTTGTGTATGATTATTCTTGCTACCATGATCAAGCATTAATGCTTATAATCCAAAATGGAAATTTTCTTTGAGCTATTGGGACTGTCCAATATGAGAGCCACTACCCTCCCCTCTCTCTGCATTCACCTCTCATACTTTGGCTGTGTTAGATGACCCTAGTCAGCCTTAAATATTTCTGGACTGGGGTTTTGTGTCATAAAGGTTTGCAAATGAGTGAAAGTTCAAAAACAGGAAATCAGTTGACAGACACAATAAACACATGCCATCTACGAAACTATTGTGTAACTGAACTCTGTTAACATGTGCATAGGTTACAATAAATGATTGTGAAGTTAAAGTTAACAGATACATTTACATTGCTGTAGCCTATTTTAAAGGTTACCAAAAAAATATGTTGATTGAATTTCAGTTGCTCATTATTAAGTTCTAAGAGCGAGAAAATGTGATCATGCAAAATATTAATATTGGAGTTTCACATGATGTAATTTTATTGAAGCCAATCAGTGAAATAATTTTCAGAGTTTAGGATAAGTCTCATATGTCAAAGTAAAATATTGTTAAACCACTTTTTATTTTTTATTTTCAATACTCAGGCCCCTTGCCTTACCATACCATATTGAAGAAAGCTCTCACGGTACATGGTTTTCGTGTCTACAGCTTCAGTGCTGAGTGGCCAGCTGGTCTCAACGAGATGATTCAGTGGGTAAAAGAGGTAATAGCGTGTGTGTGTGTGTGTGTGTGTGTGTGTGTGTGTTATAAATGTACTAATCAGTCACCATTAGGATCACTAGGCTGCTCTACAATGCTAATTAAATGATCTGGTTGCTTGCCAAATTTAGGGTCACTATTAATGAAGCACTGCTTTGTACCAAATGCATTACTAAAACCTATCTGGATTCTTCTGACAGATGGTTTTGGACAATTTTGAATGATTTACAATCCTACTATCCAAGAGATATTTTATTTTTACAAAGAAACAGAAAGTCATTACTTCTAGCTACCAATTTTATTCATAATCATGATGGAGACAGCAGCCCTATTCCAGTATGGCAAATAAAATTTATAAAAATATTGGGTAATATATGAAGTTACCTCAGATAGATATAGATAAACCTAGTTTATCTAGCACATATCCATATATTACCTTGACCTAATTACCACTATCTCTGTATAATTGTAACGTGCGTGTAATGTGAATTTATCAGTTTTTTTTAGAATTTGCTTTATTGGTTCAAATGTTCACCCGTACAGAAATTTCTCATGGATTCTGTATGGAATACTTATGAAATCCGTATGGAAGAGATATGGACTGAAAAACTTATGGAATCAGACAATTTATTCCATATCAATTCCATAAGTACTTCACAGCAAGTGAAAATTCCATATGGAATAAAGTTGCAACTTTAATCCATAAGCACTTTTTTCCATGTGGAAAGCAGGCTCATGTATTATAGCATCATGGAAAATACTCTCTGAAGAATTAATGACCTAAACTATCTGATTAAAATAGAAATAAAAGTGGGAGTTTGAGTACATGTATATGTCAGTGTAGCTGATGTGGAAGGATGAATATATACTCATATAAATTTGAAGAAACACATGTATGTCAGTATTCTTTAATTTATTTCCACAGATGTTTAAAAACAAAGACATGACCAAAAAAGTAGAGAAAATGTAAACATGATCAGAAAATTAATATCTGGTAGTACAAGCATAGCTGAAACTTTGGACTTAGAAAATTTGGTGCAAGGTGGATTTTGGGCTTGATCTTATGTTTATTCTGAAAAGTAATTTTGTTGGCTTCCTATTAAAATATGCTCTACCAAAATCATACCCTAGTGAAAATGTGACTTAAATTTCAGCAAAATCAATGAACATTTCTTGACATTCACTCAAATGTCCTTTTTCACAAAAATTACACTGGTCAACAGTGAAATCATTACTGACTTGAAAAGGCCCTAATCTGTAGTATTTTGGTGTGCCGAACACGAATATAACCGTGAAAAATTTGTATTGGCTCTCGTTTTGAAGATATTCATATACCTCATTTTCTATGTTTCACTGTGTAAATTTCTCCAGTAGGACTGCAGCAACATCCGGAATAATGATGTAACATTGCATAATACCATCATGCTCACATCATCCACAGTTGATTGCATCATTTTCTGATGCAATGCAATACTAATGCCATGTGGCTGCTGAAGTAAGTTGACGTCAGCAGTGTACTATACATGTGTAGGCCTATTATACTAATGCCAGGCGGCTGCTGAAGCTGACGTAAGCAGTGTACTATATAAAGCCCAATCAGATAGGTTCAGCATTTAAAATATTTTAGACGTTGTGCGAGACAGTTCAAGCTACTGTTACATAAAACTTATTATTTTATCCATTTACGTACAATAAAGAACAGTAATGCCTCGAAAGTGTGTTAATACCGCGGACAATTTTTGCTATATTTGTGGGGAAGTGACATTTGCCAACCAGAAGAAAAGTATCAATTCTCAAGTGAAGAAGGCATATCATCTTTACTTCGGATGCAAGGTTGGTGACCAAGACAAGCCTTGGGCTCCGCATATATGCTGTGCTACATGTACAACACAGCTTTCACAGTGGTTGAATTGCAAAAGGTCATCAATGCCGTTTGCAGTCCCAATGGTGTGGAGAGAGCCAAGCAACCACCTAAATGACTGTTACTTCTGCTTGGTTCCTCCTCTTTCCGGCGGAATAACGAAGCGAAAGAAGTCGAGAATAGTCTACCCAAACATTCCGTCTGCATTGAGACCAGTTCCACATGGTGAGGGACTTCCTATTCCAGAACCTCCAGCAGAATATTCTCTTGATTCATCTGACGAAGACAAAGGTGAGTCGACCTGTTCTTCTCCTGGTCCATCAGCATGCAGTGATCCAGATTTTCACTGTGGTGCATCATCAACCCCACACAGAATAACACAGGAAGAACTAAATGACCTGATTCGTGATTTGGACTTATCAAAGAACAAGGCAGAATTGCTAGGATCAAGACTCCAACAATGGAATCTTCTAGAAGAAGATGTCACAATTACTGCATATCGAAAGCGCCACCAGCAATTGGAGCCTTTCTTCAGAAAGGAAAGTAATCTGATATTCTGTTCCGATATTGAGGGCCTCATGAATGCTTTAAAAATCACTCATGACCCACAAGAATGGAGACTATTTGTGGACTCTTCGAAACTGAGTCTCAAGGCTGTGCTTTTGCACAATGGAAACATTCTTCCATCTATTCCAGTAGCGTATGCTGTCCACATGAAAGAGACATACGATAACTTAAGGCAGCTACTGAATTCTATTGAGTATAACAAGTACAGCTGGCACCTCTGTGGTGATTTGAAGGTAGTTGCCCTTTTAATGGGACTGCAGCAAGGATATACAAAATACATGTGTTTCTTATGCGAGTGGGATAGCCGAGCAAGGGAAATGCACTACATGAGGAAGGAATGGACTCACAGGCAGAATGTAGCCATTGGAGAGAAGAATATCCAACACCCAGCTCTGGTTGAGGCTCAGAAAATCTTGCTACCACCCCTTCACATCAAACTAGGTTTGATGAAGAACTTCGTGAAAGCCATTGACCGGACTTTGCCAGCATTCCGATACCTGCATGAAAAATTCCCTCGACTCAGCGAAGCAAAGATTAAAGAGGGAGTTTTTGTGGGTCCTCAGATTCGAGAGCTTTTCAAAGATGACCGGTTCAACAACTTGCTGGAAGGTGACGCGAAACAAGCATGGAATGCTTTTCGCCTAGTTTCTACAAACTTCCTCGGAAATGTTAGGGCAGAAAACTATAAGGAACTAGTAGAAGACATGTTGATGAAGTATAAGAAACTTGGCTGCAATATGTCTCTAAAGATTCACTTCCTTCATTCCCATTTGGATTTCTTTCCTAGCAACTGTGGTATTGTTAGTGATGAACACGGCGAACGTTTTCATCAAGATATCGCAACAATGGAACAAAGATACCAGGGAAAATGGTCCACTACAATGCTGGCTGACTACTGCTGGACACTCCTCAGAGATGCTCCCGAACAGCTGTACAAGAGACAGGCGAAGAAATCTAAGATGTAGTCAATGACTTGATTTTTTATAGGTAGGCTATTACAGTTGACCTTTTACTATTGGAATGCATTTCGTTATGTAAACATTAATTTCTTGCAGATTACAAAAAAACTAGAGCCAATTTTGCAATTTGACTGTCATATTCGTGTTCAGCACATAAAAATTGATAAGAATTGACTAATTTTATTTCAGTAACATGACTTTTGTAAAAATTTGTTGTCCAGTGTTATGGTATTCTAGGAGATTTTACCAAAATTTCTGAAAATATCAGTGAAATTTTGTCATTGAAATTTCACTGACTCTGCCAACATTTCTGAAAATATCAGTAGGAATTTGTGATTGAAAGTTCACTGAGAGTTTGTCAAAAATTCAAAAAATATAGTGGTATTTTGTGATTGTAATATCACGAACACGAACATTTTAGTAAAAAAAATCTTAATAAGATATAATAAAATTTATTTTTGTTTCTTGTATAATTTGATTGATTTTCAGCAGCATTCATATTCCCTGTTTCTGATAGCTGTAATTGTATTGATTTTTTTGGGAACAATAGCTTCTTTCCACATCTTTCTGTATATTATATTTCTTTATCAAATTTTATTATTGTTGTTGTTGTGTTTTTTTAAACTTAAACTGGATTTAACTGCCCTCAAACAAGTTTTCCTGTTTTCTGTTTTGAATTAGAATTTCGCTTTTCTCCTGACCTGAATCTGATTTTCCTCGATACGGACCCTTTTTTAATATCGTCTCCGAAACTTTTTTTAAATAATGCTCTATCCGGTCCCATTCCGCAACGGGCTTTCTAATAAGTATTTGTTCCGTTTATTATTTAACGGATGATCGTTGTAACGAGCTTTCTGATTGGTCAAACTTTTGTACTTGCCCAATGAATCGTTGCGTAACCGAAACTGACGGGAATGCTAAACATGGCGATTCGAGCGGGATACGAGTTTGAATAACCCTTTGAAAAATGTACGGCAAAGAGAATAGCTTGAATGCAAAGGACAAACAGAAAACCTGTGCTATTGGTCGTTTTGTGACCACTCTGGACAGATAATCCACGTGGACGACGGAAACTGGAAGACAACAGTAAAAACAACGTCATTTCACTTTCAAACGACAACAGGGAGCTGTTTTTACAAAGGCCATTTGTATGAGCCCGGAGAGGTAATCAGTAGTGGACAGATGGAAAACTTTTGCTACGTTATATATTGCGACAACTCCGGAGGGATAATCATCGCGGACGACTTCAGCTGCAACACAAACCCACCAATAGCACAACCATCACCATCAAAATCATCACCATCACCATCAAAATCATCACGATCACCATCAAAATCATCACGATCATCATCATCATCATTAGGTTGTTTTCGTAACGGTCATTGGTACGGACTCGGAGAGGAAATAAGCCGTGGACAGATCGAAAACTTGCTACCGGACGCTTTGTGGCCACTCCGGACAGATAATCCAAGCGGACGACTGGAACTACAAAACAACGATGGCACTAGCATCAACACCAGCATCTACACCCGACTAGACATTGGCGATAAGACTCGGAATGTCTTTAATTTTAATGCTTAATAGCATCATCAAAAGGATTTTGATTAAGATATTTGGTAGCCTCAGACCACGATCGTTGGAAACTTGTATAAAACAAATTATAAAACATGATGTTGTATAGGGACATTTTATCCTATTTGCTTGCAGTGTACAGGTTCTTAATCAGACTGTAATCAACCATTGCATTACCTGTCTCTACGAAGTTTGCTGTTATCTCAAGCAGCTATTGTGAAATAAGATGCAGAAAATGAATTCAGGCTATAAATAAATCCCGACAAAGAGATATTGGTCTCTTGCAAACTACAAAAAAAAAAAAAATAAATAAATAAATAAAAATATTGCAAAGTCGATGTGAGCGTAATTAGTCAGTCTGTATGAAAACTGAACGCCAGGACTAGAATGTTGCTTTTTGTGCCATAAACAGCTCTACAGTAGCGGCTAACGTGCTAAATAGGACAAGGAATTGAACCAGGATGATTTCGTACGGGTAAACATGGCTTATAAAATTCTGAAAATTCAGGTAAAATAGAGTTATCAAAAATAAACTTTCTTTACCTTGGTTATATAATGCCAGGTTTTTATATATTTCCTGAATTACCTTAGATACTGTATATTTCAGTTTGTGTAATGCCATATATCTATTTAAGAAATATGGAGTCATAACAAACTCAGCCACCCGTACGAAATTTTCCACATGGAATGGATATGGAATCCATACGTACTTTTACAGAAATATCCATATGGACATTTCTATTCTATAGTTGAAGCACTCTTATGGATTTCAGTGTATCCATATGGAAATGTTATGGATTCCGTATGGAAAATCTCATGGAATATTCTAATTAGTCCATGAGATCTGTAGGTTGCCCATATGGAATAAAATTAAAATTCCATATGGAATTTGTGAATAATCCATATGGAATTTGTGAATAATCCATATGGAATTTGGCAATACTCCATATGGAATTTGTGAATAGCTCATATGGAATTTGTAAATAGTCCATATGGAATTTGTAAATAGTTCATATGGAATTTGGTAATAGTTCATCCCGTATGAAATTTTCCAGGCATACTTAAGGCGGATTCAGACGGGTTTTTAAGCGCTTTCTGTCTAAACCATAAAAAATCTGCTTCAGATTTTTATTAAACTGCCTAATGATTCTTAGACATTATTGGGAATCAATGATAAATATTCATCATAAATTTTAAAATGGATCATACATTTTATTTTGACAGACATTATCAAAAAAAAATTTAGGTTTTTCTTGTCCTCATTTTCTTTCTCGCATACAAAGCCTAATACATGATGGCATCACTTAAGTATTTTTCATTTCACTGAAAAGTCTGGTGAGATTTCACAAATATTTGACTAAAACTTTTGTGAGATTTCAGTACAATTTTGATCATTATATAGTATTTTACTGAAGTTTCAGAAGTTTTTCATACATTTCAGAAGGTTTCAAATTAATAATGAATATGAATTAAACAGGACTTTATTAACCAAGGTGATATTAAGTTTGCATGATATTTGTTTACAGATGTTGTAATTATATGACATCCAAGGCAAGAGATATGGGAGTTAATAATAATAATAATATTAATAAAAATAATAATAATAATGACTTGATTTAGAGAAGGTAACTTAATTACAGAACTAATCTACCTTGAGGCCTTCTATCTGTTATGTACAATATATACTGTATATACAACATGATGTGAAGAATCTGGCGTGACACTAAAATAATTAAGTGATTTTAAAAATCAAAGTATCAAGCCTGGAATATATACACAGGCATCTGTGAATACATAATAAACATATATAAAATATTAATCTGATTGAAAAATTCAACTGTGAAAATAATGCAAAATTACAGAAAAGCATCCATTTGAGACATGAAAAGAAGCAATGCTAGAAGCCTGCCATGTCACTTGTACTGCAACTTGATTTTTTATTAATGTACAAACTATGATGCTGTTGTGGTCTCTTGAATTAGTCCTTGTTCCATAACCAGCCGTGACAAACGTTTATCATGCTATAAGTACTCTTATTTTACACTGAATTCTAACACATCTAGAATATTTTGATAATATACACAATAATGCCTCACAATGATTCTACGTGTGGGCCAAGAAAATTCCGCAAAGATATGACGATCTTTGATAGACATGGGTATTTCGCAAGAATTCCCACCAGTGATCTATACGTTGTCCTCCTTAAATTTATCCTGGAAGTTAATCGGTTTTGAGTTATCGAAATCATCCTGAATACCAGTTAGTGTATTTTTATGAATACCAGTCAGTGTATTATCATGAATATCAGTCAGTGTATTATCCATTAAATGGAACAGGAAGAGTTGTGTATGTCATAACTTTGCCAATTCATTGGAAAGATTTTTTTAAACAAATCCACAGGTATTTTTCATTTCTTTCACAAGACACTGACTGATGAACACTAATGACACTCTTTGTGATTATTAAGCTTCACACTTAGCTGGCTGTCAATAGCTTCACACTTAGCTGGCTGTCAATAGCTTCACACTTAGCTGGCTGTCAATAGCTTTCTAATCATGATTTCTCTTGAATCAGTTTTTATTTTGCAATGAACGAAGAATGTACTCTCTGTACCAGCATTAAAAGTGGCAAAGACAAAATAACTGAGATCAGCCTGCAGAGAAGTTTAAACTTCTCTTTTTCCTGTGGCTTGGTTTTTTCAAGGCTGCTGACTACCTATGAAGCTACATCCATCCCAAGGAGGACATTCCCAAGTTTGACTTTAGATGTATTCCTGAGTCTCATATTTCATAGCTGGTGGTTTTAAAGCATGGAGAGAAAGCACATTTTTCAGCATTATGACATTAAAAAAGGTATATGAGATTCCCTTAAATATTCCTCTGAATGTATCTTGAATAAAGCAATAACAATTAAACAATACAAACACTCAAGATAGTAACTCAAATGTTTCTGCCAAAATCAATTTTTTTCGTCGGCCTTCCATTTTATCTCACCACTGCCAAAGGTGAATGTCTGCCGATTCGTATTCAAAGACTTTCAAGCTGTCATGTACCAACTTGGGTCCCTTTAATACTTCTGACATCTCATAAAACACTCCACATTTGGTGTTAAACTCTTCAAATTACAACAGTGAGGTAACCAATTAACAGCTTGTTGTGTACACATGTTAGCCTTCTAGGCGGATTACTCGGCCATACTTCACTGCATACAACATTTCCAATCCCCAGCAGACTAGTTCCCACTTTTTCTGTAATGTGTGGGTGGAATTCATTAAAATTCAAGTTTTTTGTCATACTTTATTTTTTCAAAAGCGGTAGATTTCAACTATGAAATGTTATGCGAGACATAACCTATAAAACAATTATATGTATGTAAATCTGTACCTTTAACATGAATATAAGTTTATTATTTGCCAATTCTAGCTATTTGAGAACATTCTTATTAGGCTCAGGTAATATAGGTATAGCTGCCTGATACATTCAGCTTATCTGAGGCATATATATATATATATATATATATATATATATATATATATATATATATATATATATATATATATTACCAAACTTCACGTGAATTTTGCTGAAACCATCAAGTTTATTAAATCAACAAATAAATGTATTTCTCTAAGTTATAAAGTAAACATTTAAGAGGAACTTACAGTATTGTGAATTAAATCCCAAACAATCCTAAAAGTCCTATCACAAATCCAAAAGTATAGCTTGTTCTTAATGAATTCCAATACTGAACGCGCTGACTTTGAATGCATTTACAATAATCTCAAAATAGTGATTTTGTCCATAATATCAGTGGGCACTTTGTAATTCCAATGAATAATTTTTAAATAAACAGTTATTCTCAAATTATATCTAATCAAAACAGCAAATAAATTCAGAAACTGAACTCAATGGAGGAATGAATAATTTTCTTTATTAAAACCTTTATATAAAAACCTAAAACAATAAAATGACCACAATGTGATTCAAAATTTTGCTTCCAGAACATTGTAATTTTTGTAACCAGACTTAAACTTATCAGTTAACAAAATGATAAAAATCAGGTAGGCCACAACTATTCAACCCTCAATCACAGACACAGGTCAAGCACACAGAATAAATATACACAACAAATTACTGACCCAAAAGCCTATTTATCTGATGTAATTCATAGTTACCTGCGACAAATATCACAGGATAATGCTAATTAGGTTTAGTTAATATATGGATACCTGCTTGATAAACATGGTTAGTTAATAAAGGGATACCTGCCAGATAAATAGGTTATTTAATATATGGATACCTGACAGATAAATTAGGTTAGTTAATATAGGTATACCTGCCAAATAATGAAGTTATTTAGTATATGGATACCTGACAGATAAACTAGGTTAGTTAATATAGGGATACCTGACAGATAAACTAGGTTAGTTAATATACGGATACCTGCCAGATAAACTAGGTTCGCCCAGTTTAGCAAGATATTACATGAATCTTTTATATTTTTAAAAATTCGCTTGCCAGGCTGCAGTACTCCTTTGATTTGTGGCGAGAGAGGTCATTGTGTTTTCAGAAGCATCAACCTGCTTACCGATAAATGCTTCTAATGTGTTAACACTTTTTAATGTTTGTGCTTTATGTACGTTTTGCATAGTCTTCCTCCCTGTGTATTTAAAATCGTATATGAGTGCTTTCTGTGCGTTTTAAATAGTCGTGTACTTGTATGCAGTATTTAAAATCATATACTTTACATAGTCTTGTACTTGTATACAGTATTTAAAATCATATATGTGTGTTCTCTGTATGGTTTGCACTGTCTTGTCCTTGTATATTTAAAGTTATTATGCATGTGAAATGGTATCTTAAGGATTTATTGGCCACCCTTTATTTTAACCAGTATATTTTAACACTGCATGTAACTGAAGAGTATACTCTCTTCATGTAAATTGCATTTTCTCCTTTGAATTTGTACACAGAAATAATACATTCAAGGTGAATGATATATCTAAAGTGTGTATTGTCCAGCCATTTTGCATGTGTATTTTAAGATCTCACATAATTGCAGAGATTACACTCTATTCATGTAAAATTATTTTCCTTCATTGATTATTAAAATATAAATTTACAGAAGGGGAGGGTTATACAGTTTTAGCATGACAACATAATTTTATAAGTAGAAGGAAACAAATGCATGATTGCATGTATGTCTGATTTGCCAAGTAAATTGTTATATTGTTTACTGTCAGTAAAATAGCTTCAAGAGCCTAATGTGTCTTATTATGTAATGCAGTTGCAATTCTAAATAAACTTTGTCAATTTCTATGAATGTGTCGAATATATTTGGTAATTCCAAAGTATAAATAAACAGGAAAATACACCAGAAGTTGACTAAGACCCATGATCTTAAAGGTCAGTGTAATGTATATAGATATATTTAATATGGGGGATAGTGATTTTGATTCATGGAAAACTTTATTGACAATGGACCAAATAATATTATCCAGTTTTTCTGTTGAAACAAATTATATCTTACTGAATAATTTTCTTTAGCATCCTGTTTGTGTTTGTCTTGTAAAACATTTTGATTGGTCACAGGAAATGACTGTGAAAATGAGGTGTGTGAGTAACCAATCAGTTTTGGTGGCAATTTGGAAAATTCTGTGGTGTTCAATAATAATCATCATCATCATCTACAACTGTTGCCACTGCTACTGCTTGTTATCTATTATTATTATTATTATTATTATCATTATTATTATTATTATTATTATTATTATTATTATTATTAACAGACATTTTCCTGCATTGATATATAGGAAATTAACATATATAACTGTCTGAACTGTATATTCAAATTTATCAGCTTGATAATCCGCATTAAGAAACAATGACTTGTACATATATTATAGAATGTAAAACATTATAATCCATTACAAATCAGTTTATGTTAGTTTAGTTAATATATTTGCAACTAAAAAAATAACAAAGGAGTGATAATATTATTTTACATGGACTTTTCATAACCACGTTTCCTGTAATTTAAAAGAAATATTAACAGGGAACAGAAAACACCATTTTTATTTCTCATACAACTCATAGCTAAATTTTCAGTATGCAATATAGATTCTTCAAAGCACAAACTAGATCTAATTTATGGCCATTTCTGATCCCCAGGTCATAAAATATATTGTTTTATATTTCATTTTATTTATTTCAGGGGAAGATAAAATATCAGGAAACGATAACAGATGGTTTCGAGAATATGGTGGATGCCTTCATCGGGCTGTTTAAGGGAACAAACATTGGAAAAGCTATTGTGAAATGTTAAAACAATATAATGTGCACAAAATTTGCAAAGGGTGGACTTGTAATGTACTTTTACGCCAGAAACTTTATTATGAAGCATGCAGAATGAAATATAAGATTTTGGCGTTATATATTTGTTCTCAAAATCAGATACATGTTTTTATTTTAATTTTAATAATATACTTTATTTTTCCTATCATTCGTACAACTTTTTGCTTTATATGTAATGACATGGCATACATTTTACAGGCCTAACTATAATAAAAGAACTATCACTGGCATCTTAACAACCAAATTAATAAGTACAGAGCATACTGAGTCATGTCAAGGAGTTTGATAATTGAAGAAGATATTTGCTAATATGCAAGCAGTTCTTTGCATTGAAAATAAGTTATAATTTTCATATATCTAATAAATATTCATTCAAAATGTTTCAATTTGCAAGTGCTTGGATGAAAATGTGATGGTACTGAGTTAGATAAAACTGTTTTCACAGAGGCAACATCTTTGCCTCTTAGTGCAACAGTCAACATAATCTTAGCATTATGAAAAATATAATCAACTGGATTGATACCATTGTTGATGAATAATTCAGCCACCATGTCAGAATACACTTAGGTAATACATTTGGTGGGTTTAAAAGAATGTACTTCTTATGTATTTTGCTGACTGAGGGAATAAATGAATTAATTGAAGTATTATTAAAATCTTTTGCTGAATGAGACAATAAACACATTAATTACAGTATTATTTCAATCTTTATATGTTAACTCTTTTAATAATCAACTTATCATATTAGACAGTTTTATCAATCTTGTATGTGTCATCCTTGTTTCTGAATTCACTCCTGTCTCTTTACCATTATGTTATTAATTTCACAAGGAAACCTTCTGGTTCGTGTACTTTTAGTTAGATATTAGTTAGTTCCATATATTTGTACATACATTATTTATTTATATATGCAGTGTGTGCTGATAAGAAAAATGTCAAAAGTAAAACTTATCAAAATGTATTGTATTTTAGTCTTAAGAAAGTGGAAACATATTGCATTTCAATTGCAAAATTTCTTCCACCAGTAATGAACCATTCTCAGTCTATCGTATCTTGAATTAATTGATGTGTTTTATCTGATAATAAAACTTAAATGCAACTACATACAATTGTTTTGTAACTTTAATGCTAGGATTATAACAATTATTTACATCCATCAAGGTTAAGATACAAATGATTTTATTTAATACAGCTCGATAAAGAAAAAGTTGTGAACTCTGGTAATGGAGAATGTTACTTTCAATGCCAGGAAAGTAACCAAACATGTAAAGTACCATTGTTTTATGCCATTAAAGGAAGAATTTATTCAATCTGCACACATTTCTTGTGTGGTCTTTAAAAAAATTTTCAACACCTTTCAACAAAATCTACCACATTTAATTTCTTCCAGTAATATAATAGTTATGGAACTGTACTAAACTGTGCCACATTTGTTGACACTGTGACCAGAGCTGATTAAATAACTGGTTATTTTGGTCAATAAAAGATAATCTACTGATTGATTTGCTTCTCCAAATATGCTTTATCGCTGTTGTAATTGCTGTTATTATTATCATTACTATCATTATTGCTATTGTTGTTGTCATTGAAAATTTTCATGGAAATATGAAGAACCATGGAAGCCTTCTGATTATATTCATGTGATCATATTGTAGTGGAAACTAAATTGCACATGATATGGCTGATTGAGAGAAGTTTGGGGCGAGGAATGTTCTCTACTAGACTGTTATGTTAATGTTTATATTGTGACTCACCAGGGATATAAAATCATCTAGGATAAACTCACATGATAATAATAATAATAATAATGAGGACTTTGTATAGCGCCTAATCTTTAGAAGCTCTAAGCGCTTTACAACATTAGACAATACCTTTAAGATAAAAAGCATATATAATGATCTGATTACAAAAACAAACACCAAGAAATTAGAAAACATGAAAAACATGCTGAGAATATTTAAGGTAGGAAACATTATTAGGTCTTTAAGTTTGTTCTTGCAGTCGAATTAAGTGAGTTTTGAGAGCACTCTTGAATGGGATCACTGTGTCTTTGTGTCTAAGTTCAGAGGGCAATTCATTCCACGTTGCTGAGCCCTGGTATGCAAAAGAACGCTGTCCATATGACATAATGACAGAGCAGTCAAAAGCAGGAAAGAACACTGCTTGAATTTGGCTTGTGGTCTTTATTTCACTTATTTCCATAGATGTCAACAAGCAGACATCATTTGAAGGGTTCTTACATGTTCTAATACCAAAATATCTTTTTAAATCAAACTAATTTCATACCATGTTCTGCAAAACACAACTCATACACATATTACACAGTTTTATTAAGATCCTAAATTACTAAAAACAACTATGAGTGAGAATATCCCAAGAATTCCTTGTATTAAGAAATTGGACATGGGCCATTTTATGAAACTAATCCATGCTATCATAGAGTTTCAGGAATACGGTCCAGTATGAACGATTCATGTACCTATGAATTTGCTAATTACTCAGTTTGAGAAATATTTGAAAACATTATTGAGACAAAAAAAAATTATAAATTTAAGTTGCTATTGGAGATATTATTTAAGTACTCTTCTAGCTATTTAATTGTTTTCTAAAAATTTAAAAAAAGTTATCCTCTTAAATTCATACGTTATGGAGTATGGTATTTATGTTTTGCTAAGAAGACTTTGATTAAAAATGTAAAAGAATATTATGTTGTGATGGAAGACGCAACCAAGAGCAAGGATGATAGTTATGTGTTCATTTTGAAAGTTAAATAGTTCTAATGGAAATTATAAAGATTTGTCAACAACAATTTTGATTATTCTCAGTTGCTTAGGGTTTTACTTGCATCATGAGTTTCATACTGATATACCACAGTAAAATTTAGACAATCATAATCTCTGTAAACTTATATATTTCCATCTGTTTTGATGTTTAAGAACTTTAATAGGCACTGTTTTGTTGGACTATGCATTTACAACACAAAAACTATTACATACAAAACCTATGACAGTTTTTGACTAAATTGACTAGCAAATAATGAATATAAAACTCTCTCTCTCTCTCTCACACACACACACACACACACACACACACACACACACATCTGTTCAATTAACATACCTAGTTATCTACCCGCCCGTTTATCAAATTTATATTGTAGTACAAGTATAACTAATAGTTAACTTGTAAGCAACGGTACAAGCCCCTGTACCACAAACATATTTTAACGAGTAGTGAAATCACGAGTTAAAATATACACTTTTTGGTACAACAAGATGAAATACATCCGTATTAATGTAGGAGAAAAAACGTTTCTTTTTATTATGTACTTAACTTGCTCCAGAATCGAAGTTTAGACGATGAAACTCACTCTTCGATATAACACGCACCCCAACCCCCATTTCGTAAATTCACCTCACATTCACAGGTGCTAGACGCGAGCTTAACATCGACAACAAAAAATCAATAACCTTAAGGAAGAAAAAATCATGCAGAGTTACATAATTACCTCAGATGACCCTCATGACCCGTTCTGGAATAGGACCCCGTCTCTCCTCACAGTATGTAGCCAGTGAAATACCAATAGTCGGCTAGGAAGCAGAGCTAGCTACTTATAGTAGTAGACACTTTGGTTCAAGGGAAGTAGAATATCTCAAAAACTGATTGGATGACAACTGTTGTGAATAGCATTACAGTATGTATTAAGTACATAATGTATTTTGAAATTGTCACCCAGAGAAAGGGTTTTTGTTTGCATATATAAATTTGGGGGAAGGGGTGCATCAACTTTCTATTGTATGAATTACCACTGGTAATTGTCAGATCAAGTGAACGATATGCTTGTGTGTTGCTTTATTATACCTATCGAAAAATATGGACCTTTATGGCCTCACTCATGTGTTCTATTTTTTTTATGAATTTTTACATTAGACAGGTGTATGTAACATTAAATTTGTGCATAAAAACTGCCCCTTGCACCCTTACAGTGTGTTAATAACTGTATGCGCTTGGTGTAGGAGGGAGCAAATCGCAGAAAATCAAATTAATTGGTCTGTAGTTGGAATCTCTGCAGAGGTGAAATGAATGATTCGCTTAAAATAGCAATTCAGTGGATGTAGATTCAAGATATATTCAGCTAACCTCCCGATGATAGAATTGCTTGACCACACACACACACACACACCAATCTAACATGGTGGTGGAAAAATCAATCTTTAGATTAGCTGTGGTACTCCAAGACGGGTTAAAGCTCTGAATATTCATTAGTACACTGGTAAAAAATTATCTTCATAATGGCATACTATGTTTGGTATATGTTAGGATGTAAGCCTGAAAAGTTGCAATGAGATTCCAAAATTAATAATGTATGAGCCAAGTATTGTTTAATGTTGATAATAATGAAAAGAACATTCACCACCAACCCACCCCACTTGTTCAACAAATATTAAGCAGTGTGTGTGAGTGTGATTTGGATTTTTAACGTAGCTTTAACAATTTTCCAGTCATATTGCTAAGATGTCTGCTGTGTGGCAGTTTATAGTGATGCCTAGCAATGGGGCATCATGTAGCATGATTTCCCACCCAATCAAATTATCCTGACACCAGGCCGACCAGTCATAACACTAACACTAACCTCTTAATGCTGAACGCCTAGTTAGGCGGCTGTTAGTACCATGTTTGTAATGAGAAATCTGCTGATAATTTTTATCCACATATAATGTTTTTATGTAACAACAGATTAATTGTTCAATCGCCACAACATTTAGCTAATGATGAAATTCTTACGGGAAAAGGATTGTTTGTATCACTTAGTGAGGAAACATTTATACCACCAGGAAACAGCTCAGAATTTTGTTTTTCAATCTTATTTATTTGTTTAATCGGTGTTGGGAATTGTATCCATTCCAGATTTAATTGATCTTGATAAGGTTTGTATTAACTAGCACGACATCATTAGCATCTGCTGGAAATAATGCTGACAAAAAACTCCATACAACACGTTTATTATCATCGTTTTTTATACTGATACACGATTTAGTCTATTTTACCGGTGCTGGTAAATCAACGAATGTTCCACCGGTTAATGGTGTGTAAGTATGTGTATGAACCATGATGGTATTAATTCGATCTAAAACCCAACCAGATACGTATGAAGTCTGTTGGTCAATTTTTCATATAGATCTGCTGGTAAATTTCATTAGAAATCTCATCAATATCAATGCCGAGATCGACACTGGATAGAAATTCTCTTTCATCTGATACTGTTGGATCACTTGCTTTATAACGAGTAACAGCATAATGAATCGTTATTTTGAGAGCTGGTGAATTATCTCGTTCGGTTTCAACAACCATCCTGATAAGTTCACGCAGATCAGTGAAATTAAATCCGATCCATTTTATGTTCTCGAACAAATACACTTTATTAAAACCCTCAATTGATGATGATGTCATTTGCAACTCATAATTATTTGTTCGGTTTATCATTTCATCAATTACATGTTTGAAAGGTTTATATGTTCTTCAACATCTACAACTGTTTCTGCTAGTTTTCTCAGATTAACATTAGATCTTGGCCATCCTGGTTTAACGTCGGTTAATTTAACAATACGATTCAATATTTCTCTAGCAACAATATGACGACGAGTATGATGTTTTATAATAAGTTTTGCAAACTCGATCAAGTTTTCTCTACTAATATCACCAGAAGATCTCTCAACTCGTTTTTAAAAGTTTCTTAATCAATCTGTTGTTATCATATTGTCTATCTGCGGGATTTCCACATATTTTTAAATAAAGATTTCTGGCGCGTTCGAGCATATCCCAATTGAGTAGCTCGTACACTTTCGTTTTGAGACATTTAGTATACTATATATATATATATATATATATATATATATATATATATATATATATATATTCAATTCATGATAAAATATAATTAAAACAAAATTTGATTTTAATAAAATATATACCCATATATTATATAATGCCATTTCAGATTGGAATGAAGAAATGCAAGTGGCTTACGCAAGGGTCCACTGAGATGTGTATTAAGAGCTGCTACAGAGAATACTGCGGCCTTCATATTTTTCTTTTAGAAAAGAAGAAAACAACAGGACTAAAACCATGTCTGAACTATGGAAAAGGTGTGCGAGGTCAATATCAGATTTATACAAGTTGTGGTGGAGATCAACATCTTTTATTAATGATTTATTACAGAAAAGGTCTCCAAAGCAAGGAGTAAAAAAAGATAACTCCGCCAACAATTGAAGAGATTTTAAAAGAGAAATCACAAATTCTTTTGACTGTCAATGGAACAATCATGGTGAAATAAATTAAAAATAAATATAAACAGATGATGAATTCATTATTAACAGATAAAATTCATATGAACGATGAAACTACTCCAGGTGGTAAAATTATTATCAAGATGAAAATATAATTACGGCAAAGGTGGTTACTAAACTTTACAAAGAATATTTATATAGATCAAATACAGTAAGATTTTTATCACGAAATGAACTAGCAGGAAGACAATTAAAGAAAAATTCGCCTTTTCCTTAGAAAAGAGAAAACAATTAACAAAATGGTTAAAAAATATATTTAATTATATAATTCGTTAATTCCAAATGTCATTGTGATTCAATCATTTTCATTTTGTTCCATTTTTATGTGATCTGAATTAAGAATAAATATAGAATAGTGTGTTCAGTATACGTTTTTAACGCATTAAATATGCTAGACCTCTTTATCGCATTAAATATACTGGACCTCTTTATCGCATTAAATATACTAGACCTCTTTATCGCATTAAATAAACATGACCTCTTTATCGCATTAAATATACTAGACCTCTTTATCGCATTAAATAAACATGACCTCTTTATCGCATTAAATATACTGGACCTCTTTATCGCATTAAATATACTAGACCTCTTTATCGCATTAAATAAACATGACCTCTTTATCGCATTAAATATACTGGACCTCTTTATCGCATTAAATATACTAGACCTCTTTATCGCATTAAATATACTAGACCTCTTTATCGCATTAAATATACTAAACCTCTTTATCGCATTAAATAAACATGACCTCTTTATCGCATTAAATATACATGACCTCTTTATCGCATTAAATATACATGACCTCTATCGCATTAAATATACATGACCTCTTTATCGCATTAAATGTACTAAACCTCTTTATCGCATTAAATAAACATGACCTCTTTATCGCATTAAATATGCTAGACCTCTTAAGCAGGGCAAAAGAATACAAAAAAAAACGATAATTATTTATATAACAAGCTGGTTCATGGATCAAATGGTGGCAAATATTTCAAGCCACCGAGAGATTTACAAATCATTTTCAAAATCATTGATAATGAAATTATACCTATCATTGGTAAAACAAATGACTTAACGATGTTTTCACTAATCAAGATCAATGAAGAGTTAGTACAAGAGTGTAATCATCGATTCAACATATTATCTCTTCCCACAGACGGTTTCGTGAAAGGAAAATGGCCTAATGCGAAATTAATGTTTACAGACACAGACTCGTTAGTCTATGAGATTGATGGCAATGATTGTGTTAATTGTGATGTTTTCCAGGATATTTATAACAACAGAGAATTATTTGATCTTTCCGATGCTCCTCGCCAAAATTCTTTTCATGATTCTGCCAACAAAAAGGTGATTGGAAAGTTCAAGGATGAGTTTAGCTTGGGAATTGTTTCTGAATTTGTTGGACTGCGCAGTAAAATGTGTGTAATATTCACTGATGATGGAAATGATAAAACAAAGAAAGCAAAAGGATTAAATAACGATTATGTCAAAAACAAAATAGGATTTGCACACTGTAAACAAGCGCTATATAGGAAATTGGGAGAAAACGTTTTGATTCTAGAACCAAAAGAGGGTTTACATCTTATAAACATGTTAATGTAATAAATCAAATTACCAAAAGCGGCTTAAATAATTATGATGATAAACGTTATTGTGTTGATGGTATAAACACATGTGCGCTGGGTCATTATTTAATTAGATAAAATATTTATTTATTTCCAGTCCTGATTTTTCCTGATTTTATTTTCTTAGTAGTAGGTGTTATCTGGTGATTAAAAATAAAGTTTCTAGACCCGGGTGAGCCAGAATTCTCATTTTACTATACTATTTGAAGGATTGAGAAAGAATACATGATATGAATATAGATGGATGGAGTGATAGTTCTATACAGGCACTGTTCTAGATTTCATCTGTTGTACTTAATTTTGACCCATCTTGTGAGCCATAGATATGTATTACACAAGTGCTCTGCAGAAATAAAACGAGTCTTGACGCGCGTTAAAACAGCATTGTCATTACTAGGCATAGTGTCCTAATTATAAAATGGGGTCATATTTCAGGACATGGTTTCATAACACGTTGTTTATTTAACTAAACACGTGTGTGGTGTCTTCCAACAATCAACCTTTGGAGGTTATTTTACATATTTTACATTGATCGTTTTGGACGTTCGGGTTCTCTCGTGTTTTGCTTCATTTGATAAGGGTGAATGTTCAGGCCGTATCGTAGAGGCATATCAAATCAAGGTATTTCCCTTGGTAACACAGTGAATGTTCTTCCATAAATATTCTTTTCACACCATTACGCTAGCATCACTTTAAACGTTGCAGTGTTTCTTTAGTACTGTAAGACCATACAATTACAAGGTTCAGCCTTTTGATTCAATGACGTAGAAAATGAATATGATTGTCGCCATTTGAAAGGGAAGGAGTGGGGCGCCGGAGGGTACGATACAAAATAATCATTAATCTTTAAACTGTAACATATAATGTTCCATTTTCTTTTTTATTTTAAGAATACTCTTTTAAAAATCTATTTAAAAAAATCTAATTCAATTTCATGCGAAAATATGCACTGAACTTACAGAGTAGTTGTCAAGCATCATTAGTTCGTATTTCTCAAAAATGCTAATAAAATGCAGACCTCGTTTGGTAAAATCTATTCTTTTTAAAATCTCTTGTGCCACTCGTCATACACGTCATTTTCATCCGCTTTCTGAATAAATATCTGCAATACTCCCCTGCCCTCGACCCCTCCCCTCCCCTCCCCCCCCACCCCCCACCCCCAATAATCAACGAAGTGCTGTGCTGTCCTGATCTGGTTGAACTCAAGGATGAATATGGCAACACCTTTGTACCAAAATATGAGAATATTGCACGATCTTAAGACTCGAGTTCGCAATCGGGATATTGCCAGTCAGATGATGCTTTTCAATCACATGACCTCTATGATACACATATTCTAACTCCAATTCTCGTTTATGAGACCTCCATTTTGCGCAATCGAATCAACTACAGTATGTCGTGTTGTGTATACACGAGAACTGGTGTATGTCTCTTTGCCTGTCATTCTATTCAAACTTCCCACCACACAATTCTCAATCGATTCCTGAATTGGAAGCAAACTTGTATGTAGGATCGAAAGATGCAGGTGGGTGGATGTCATTTATAGTCACAAGAGCAAAGTTCCAAGCTAAGTCACAAATAAGTATTTCTTCTTTTAATTTCTTCTTTTTCCACATTGTAACTTCTTGTAGCTTTATTTGATGAACATCTGATTTAGTCTAGTCTGCCGACCTGTTAATGCGTTTGCTTTGTTGGATTCGCCGGTTCGAAATTCAAGGACAATATCACACGATGATTTTTTTTTTAAATTATGCTTTCTGAAACATTACGTACAGTGGAAGAGTAGGCACTAAATATGTTTTATTCACCTGACTGAAACAAAGGTTTTTCTTCTGCTTCATCTTATCTTGTTAACGTCATCGTTAGATTCCTTGGGGCTTTCCCGTTTCATGGGGGTGTGTGAGTTAGCTGCAAGGGATAATAAAACTGGTTATTGTTATACTACTCAACATCTTCATTGTCAAGTTTAATGCAATAAATAACTCGTAATGCAACAATTGTAACATTAAAGGCTGAAATAACACCTAATGAAATAATTATATTATAAGGGAATATTAAAAGTAAATTGTATTATTAGGGGTTGCTACAGTATGAAGGGGTTACAAAGTAGCAGCCCAACCTTAAACTATAAAGACGCCCGATCAAGTGATCTTAAGCGATCGCAAGAGAAACAATCGGAAGTCATATGATCTCTGTAATTCACTCAAATCGATCTTTCCATCATCAGTAATCAAACCTAATAGATTAAGCGTAATTGAACTACATGCAAATCCATCAAGAATATGACGCACATGTATTAAGTTTGTTATTTTTAAACGCAGATCCACCATATCCTACCCGGCCTGAGGATGTGCGGGGCCCAAGGCAGCATGGGGGACCCCAAGGCAGCAAGCGATGAGCGGGGCACCAAGCAAAAAAAAAAAAAAAATGCATTGCGAAGTTGATTTCCTGAAAGCGCGGGACCCAAGGCGGTTGCCTCGTTCGCCTTGCCCCAGGGCCGGGCTTGGCAATATTTAGATAATAAATCAGATAAGGCGTTTATGCATGACCTCTAAATATTGCTGTTATTGTTGCGGGGTTGGGGGTTGGGGGGGTGTTTTTTTTTGCTTACGTCGAAATACCGATTTACGTTTTCATGGCCTGAATATGCTATACAGAAAAGAAATTATTAGGAAAATTCGTTTCGATCACATAATGGTTTGGAATGAGCGGTCGGCGAGAGATCGTCTTGTAATATTTACTGATTCGGTCTCACGAGAGAGCGTTTGGAGTCATGAGAATACTGATCCGCTTGGTCCTAGGTGTGTGTGTGAGAGAGAGAGAGAGAGAGAGAGAGCAATGTGATTACATTTAAGTGATTCTGTGGAGATCTCGTTTCCGACTGTAAAAGTTAGAACTTTGCAGGCTTTCTAGTAGTTCGGTTACGCAACGTCTAGGCCAACATAAAGCTTTTACAAAGATCGATTACATAGTTGGAATTCTGCATTAAAAACAAATATTCTGATCTTTCGTGTAACTGAGATCGCGCAACATTCTACATTATGACTTCAATGGCTTCTCGTAGATGCCTGCCGGTGCACATATTAAAACCGGACTAGGCTATTTATAGTGAATATTCAGGTCCAAAAATCTATCGTGTAGTATACTGTGTCGCTGTCATTGACGCCTGTGAGAAAATGAAGGGGAAGAAATGGATTTTAGATGCAAATTTTACCGGCGAGCCTTCACCAATCAATTTCAAATTACTTGAAGAGGATGTAGATGAGAATTTAGAAGATGGAGGTGTGTATAGTATGAATGCACGTATGCAATGAATGACACTTTCTATTTCTCTGCACATTGACAAGCACTCACACACGCTCACACAACAAGAACAAAAAAAAAAAAAAAAGAAACCCAAGGTTAAAGTCGGGAACAGGAATCCTAGTGGGTGGGGGATTACTCCATAGACTTTTAGATAAGGGCTGTGCAGCTTATGGGCCCCAAAACGGAAGAAATCATGCACCATAATACATTAAAATTAATACATGCAGATATACCTACCATAGATGCATACTAGACCTAGGGACAATATCTAACACAACATATCCTTGTAAAAGCAGATGTGCATGGTCTCTCATTTTGCTCCAAAATTGTATTAGAGTTCAGTAGGTTAGATACCAACTTTGAAGCAATAAACCCTAAATACCTAATTAAAGGCTTTTTCATATAATGAGAATAGGATAAATGTCTCCCAGGAATTTACTGAGAAAAAAAATATGAAAAAAGCCTGTTGATGTCGGGTACCGTTAGGCTAAGGGCATGTATTGAATCAGGTGGCATACGTCCCTAGATGCAAGTTCAAAGGAACTAAACGTTCCAGTACTCTAGTACTAGGCAGCATGCAATGGCCATGCAGTTACTTGTTCCAGAATTTACCAAAAACATAAGCACACAAAACTCTGTGTGTGTGTGTGTGTGTGTGTGTGTGTGCGTGTGTGAACTTTTGTAACTAATGTTTGAATCAATCAGTAGAATCTGTAATTTGATCATGAGTCTGAACACAGCCTATTATAAACCACAGGGGATCGTATAGTTACTTACAATTGACCTGTCATACATGTACTATATAATAACTAGTAGTCAATCGTAAGCAACAATACGAGTCCCTCTGCTATAACAGCGGATCATATATGACCAACCAGGTATGATGCGGAGGGGAGGAGGACTCGGATTTTCGAGCCAGGACATTTTGTTTCTTTTGCATGAATATTTTTTTTTTCAGTAATTAGGGCTGGATATTTTCATAATCCCCATGCTAAAGTACTATGTCTAAAATGTAATAAAACCACGTTACATTTAGTGTCATGCTTTCAAAACTTCACTTACATTCACATGCAACATACACATGCAAACACACACACACACACACTTAATCAAGTGACGCGCTAACACATTCATACACATATACAGATCGTAATTGATTTTATTTTTCAAATTTCTTGCAGAGGTGATATGCGAGGCCATTTATCTCAGTGTTGATCCCTACATGAGGTAAATTTATTCCAGTTTGGAAAATATTGCTGACTGATTGAATGACTCTGAATATCTGTATGTGTGCATGCGTACGTGCGAGTATGCATGCATGTATGTGTAAACTCATACCCACCCTCACGAGCACTACTCCAAACACAAAAGGGGGGGGGGGGTACTTTTATGGAACTTTGAGTTGTTAGGTTCGACACAATTTGTTTTAAACGCCTTTTATTTTTATTTTTTATGGGTTTTAACGGCACTTTGAACAGATGTTTCGCTAGATGCCATCGTGGGAAACTGCTAGA
The DNA here is from genome assembly GCA_028554795.2 of Sinohyriopsis cumingii. Classification (NCBI taxonomy): domain Eukaryota; kingdom Metazoa; phylum Mollusca; class Bivalvia; order Unionida; family Unionidae; genus Sinohyriopsis; species Sinohyriopsis cumingii. Next base: position 139,398,095 of record CM068827.1, on the reverse strand, counting down.
ATGCAAGGGGTCCGAAGATCCATCAATCAATCAGTCAAGTCGCGGTGCGGACTTTGATCTGGTGAGAATAAAGAGGATATCAGTCAGATATCGCACCATACGCATCAAATTTGTACCAAGCAAGTGCAGCGGGAAGAGCCGAGGAAAGGTAGACACAGGACAGACTTGTCAGAACAGAAGAGATACTACTGAACTCTTTGCAACCACCCGAGGAAAGAGCACCTTAAGCTTTGTGTACCCTGAGCTACAACACCTTGATATTGAAGGCAAAGATCAACAATATGAAACGCTTAGTCGAGCTGATATTGGAAAAAGGAAGAAAGATGGTCAAAGATGAATGATTAGAATGTCTGGGAAGAGTTTGACGATGATTTAGAGAACATCCTAAATGCTGCTCTGCTGGGCAATGTCTACAGGAGGATCCAGTCCCTTTCAACAGTCGTTTATACCACAGGAAAGGAGAGGTTTGGTGTCCATGAGGAGACAGTTCAGGGAACAACAGTGGGACTGCAGTAGTTAAGAGAGGTTCTTAGCGAAAGGCTTCTTAAATTCAGAAGAAAAGAACAACTACGAGGGATGAAAAGAATGAATTCACGCCAGAGGGCGACTTTTATAGCGAATCCCTACAAATTTGCTTCATCGTTCATTACAGCAGAGCGGTCTGGCATCTAGAGTGTAGCAGAGCGTTAGCAGAAGAGTTCTTGAAACACACTTATTCTGACCCTACAGAGGAGATGATCTGGGAGAGTGTTGTTTGATCCTACCCTTAGAACCACCATCTTGTGTCATGCAGACGGTGGAGCCTACTTTGGAAAAAGTGCGTGAAGTCGGAAGGAACGCTAGATCTAGCTCAGCCCCAGGACCTGGTGGTATCCTCTACAACGTGTTAATGTACAAGATGTGCCTAAAGCTACTTAGACCTCTGTGGGGACTGATGCAGTTATATGGAGGAAAAGAAGGATCTTTGATTGGATGCAGGAAGCCGAGGGCTACGTGTACTAATGAAGAAGGATTCCAAAGATACCAGCCAGTTTCGAACGCTATCGCTGCTAAGCGTCGAAGGAAAGATGTTCTCATCGGCCTCCGCAGAGAGCATAACCAAGAACATGGTAAGCAACAAGTATATCGATATATCAGCACAGGAAGGATGAGTCCCAAAATTGTCTAGATGTATTGAACACACAAGTGCCAAAGTCAACTCATCAGAGGAGCTACGATTCAAGATGGGAATTTGACAACTGTGTGGCTGAATCTTGCCAATGTTTATGGTTCAATACCCTACAAATTCATTGAATTAGTTCTTGACCATTATGATATACCAGAGAGTGTATAGCAATTGATATCGATGTATTACGGCAAGCATGCAGCAATCCTACGATTTATGGCAGAGAAGTTCACCACTTTATGGATTGTGTTTGAATGAGTGCTCATCACAGGCTTACCATCTCTGTTATAATATTTGTCATGGACAAGAACCGCGTAATCAAAGCAGCAGAACAGGAGACAGGAGGGCCAAAACAACTTAAGGGATACGCATACCAATCAGCATGGGATTCATTGAGTCCTAGCATTATTCACAGGAGTTGGAATCATCACCAGGGCTGGAACGCTCCAGTTAACATGGACATCAGTGGTGGAAGAATACCAAGTGGCCTAAACAAGGGTACTAGAGGCATCACAAGGTCCACTGAGAGCTAGGAGACATCTTGGAGAGGAAGAGAAATAAGAAAAGACCAGCACCAATCGCCAGGCCCAGAATTTTCAAAGAGTGAGAAACCAATAACACCTCACTAGAGAGGATGGAAACCCTCATTGAAGCAGAGAGTTGTGGCGGTATTCTTGTGGATTTTGGGAAGAAACTGGTTTTCGCGGAAATTTTCCAGACGTATCTATGTCCAAATGTAGTGATTTTATCAAAGTCCCGGAAGAAGCCTGTGTCCATTGAATCGGCTGTACATTAGGATAGTTGTGATGAGTCTCATGAAAGAAAGTTGACCAAGTATGCAGAGCGGATGGAGACAAGTAAGAACAGGGGATGGAGTACTTGTTGTTACCATTAGAGCTGTGAATTAGAAGGTTTCGTGCTCAATCAATCTGGAAGATGCTTATTGCTGTAAGGTTAACAGCGGAAAACCGTAAAGAGGCGGTTCAGGGAAGTGTATAACGGTTGAAAGAGTGTCCATCTGGCCATGGATGAAGCATGATTACAAGATCTGGCTGCCTACCTCTAACAGGTAGTGACTGATCAACACTTCTGCCTGGCGTTCCGGGATAAGGGGCGAAACATCAAGTGATCGATGGTCCCGGCTGATGATGTTGTTTGTGATGCAGTGAATACACTGTCATACAATATTGATAGTACTTAAATTAAAATACCAGATATTGTTTCATTTGAACAGATGTTAATAAGCAATGGAAAGAAACAATATCGTTACCACTCGCATCAATATAATATGTATTCATTAGAAAAATACACTACTTCCATACCCGATAGTTTGATATGGTTGGAAATGTGATTATATAAACAGCGTATCTCCCGACGTTTGGATGAACAAGGTCATACTATTTGTCAAATTCTTTATAAAAAAAATACAAACAAGTAAGCAAACAAATGGTTAGATCGGGTATTGCGTTATCTGAGGGAAAATATATTTTTTTAAAAATGTATTGATCCATTAACTTGTAAATAAATGCAATAAAATGTACCAATTTCCATGTTCAACAAATTCGATTAAACTCTTGTCTTCTACTTTTTATTCAGTGCTCTAAATAAGAAATCGATTTGTTTCAGGCCGTTTTTTTTTTCATGACGAGAAGGTTCACCTATAAATAACTTTCTCTATAAAGGAGTTGAAACATACGATAAAACACCCTTATTCATTTCCTTGCACTATTTTCGAACTTTTTTTTATCATTATATATAGTTTGTACGTGTGCGTCGGAGGTTTTGACTACTACAAAGACAGATGAAATCTATTCAGACACGTCCAAATCTGGACACTTTACATTTAAACTAGACGAGATCAGATGACACAAATGCCATCAGCAGTTGCTCTCATTGACAACACGTTGGTTCAGGATATAATGTCAAAGGTTTTAGTCAAACAGGGGACTTAAGAAGAATGAAAGTTTAATTAGAATTGTATATGAGTACCATTATTGACTTCGTAGTCAATCTACTTTGTTATTCATGATTTAGGAAACGGAAAGAATAATTCGTGATGCAAAGATAATGTTATAATTCAATCAGAGCGGTATAACTCAGTAAAACTTTGATAAGAAGAAGCGAAAATCAAACTTGACTTGTTTCATTACAAAATCTGGCGATGTGCGGTTGAAGTCAGTTTTGATTATGAGGCACATTTAATTCTTTGAGACGTAATCTGGTCTGAAACAACTTTGGAGCCTTCTGTGATGTCGTTTGGCACTCTAGGAGTGAATCTGCTCACAGCCCAAACATGTCTGCTGACTGTAGAAAGTGTGCAACGGCTTAAGACGAGCAATGTGCCTTTAATAGCAAAGAGATCATGTTTTCTTGTTTGTGAGAATATTAAAACTCTGGGAGAGAACATGCCATTTTTAATATTGTAAATCACATTTGCTTGCTTTAGGCATTGGCCTTGGTGCTTGACCATGTTTAAAATGTTGTAACAGAATAATGCCGCACAATCAGCATTGCTGACCATGTGAATCTGTTCATGAGTATTATCAAGGGCTACGGGAAAGACATGCTGACACAAATATGGGACATATCATCATGGAAAAACCTGACAAAGTCAATGATGTTCAGAAAGATAGTGAAGTCAATGAACTAATAGCCTGTTAAAGCAATTGGGTTTCTGATTCTGGTAAAGTAAAAATATTGCAAAAATTACTAATGGAATTAGCAATTAGACATTGAATTTCCCTTATAGTAAGGTGTGCCAACTGTGAATCAACTTAAACAATCCATGCAAGAATATGCATGAGTAAGGATACCAAGTGGTATGAGAAAGGCAGATATACTTACCTTATCAGGACTCGTAGAAGCAGCACCAACAACTGTGAATCAGCTCAAACAATCCACACGGGAACAGGGAATACAGACTACAAGAGACACAAAAAGGCTGATATACTCGAGTTGTTAGGACTCAAGGTTGAGCCATGTCATAGTGTGAGACAGCTTGGTACAATGGCAGCAGAGTTACATATGATTCTTCCACAAGCCAAGCAGGCTGATATTGCATGTATGGTTGCAGATGAACAAGGCCATCGTCGTATCACACATGCTATAGTTGAATAGGCTGTTGTGTATGGTCCTCAAATAATCAGAGCTCCAGAATTCAAACTACACAAGGGCTGTAATGATCTTCAAAATCACATTATGTTGTATGGCTTTGACAATTGTGACAAAATGATGTTTACACTTCATTTGTAAATTATTTCAGTATATTTACTAAAAATATTCAAGTATCTTCTATATACTGTACTTGTACAACTATTATTCAGCCATAGAGAATATATGCTGGGAATTATTTAAATATCCAGTGATTGTGCATTTTGGTGGCCTAGCGTTACTGTCACATTTTACTGAATATTATCTCCGGCAACTTGTGATCTTGAGATGTAGATGAGAAAACTTATATACAAAAACCATTGCATCATATGATATATATGTAGATGTGAAAACTTGTATAAAAAACCAATGCGTCATACATCATATATGTCGATGTGAAAACTTGTATACAAAAACCAATGCTGTATTGATACATCATATATGTAGCATCAAACCCTGATGCCACTGATCATTTATCAACATCGTTGTTTTACCCAACCAACCTTTATGTCCAGTTATAATTGACAAGTATGATCCAGACTCATGCACATTTAACATGTGAAGTTTATGTCTATTAATGTTATTAAGAGACTGGAAAATAAGTTGACCAATTGCAAAAGGTTAACTATATTGGATTTTTCCTATGCTTCTTTGCTTAATATTCTTAGAATTGCACTCCATGAAGTTACTATGCATGGTGGTGAGGTTGTGATCTTTGCATCCACATAGTAGGTTTCATCTATGTATTTGCCAGTATCAGCATGGTGTTTGATCGTGGCAGCTGACACACCAGAGTCTCTGATACCCTCAAGCTCAATGATTTCAGCTAGATTTTTCGCAATGATGCCTCTCAGTTTCAAAACAATGTCATTGTTGTACAAGTTGGATGTTTTAAATTTTCCAATATGAAACTCAGGAGCTAAGTTTAAACCCAGGTCGATGTCAACCACTACCCGGCTGGTAAACTTGGTAAAATCCACTTTGATGGCAAACCTGGTGTGATCTAGATTAGCACTCTGTCTGGTTGCTACAAGTCCATACATGTCAAGAAATCCAGATTAGCACTCTGTCTGGTTGCTACAAGTCCATACATGTCAAGAAATCCAGATTAGCACTCTGTCTGGTTGCTACAAGTCCATACATGTCAAGAAGCTATATATTATTAAGCATAGTTTCTCAGGGATAAATCAACAAGTGCTTGTAGTGTTGATGAACACCCTCCACCCCATAGACGTGTGTGTCAACCTCCACCCTACAGACATGTGTGTGTCAACCTCCACCCCATAGACGTGTGTGTCAACCTCCACCATAGACGTGTGTGTCAACCTTCACCCCATAGACATTGACTCGCAAATCATTAATGCAACATTTGTTACACTTCCATACTCCTCAGCCTCAGACATTGACAGTGAAACATCCTTCACACTGCTGTAGCAACCCTCATCCCTTAGACATTGACTTAGGGATCATAATGCTACATTTGTTAAACTCTTATACTCATCGTAACAATCTGACAGAGACTTAGATGTCACAATGAAACATACTCATATTCCCTAGAAAGTGTCCTGAGGGTTGTAATGCAAGTTCTGTCACACTTTCATAATCACCCTCACATCTACACAAAGAGTATTGATCATGATGCAAAATCTGTCATACCCTTGCTAATCACCATCACACCCAGACAGTGGCCACAAGGCCACAATGGAAAATCCATCACATATATGATACATCATACATCTGCCTGTGTATATATGATGGCTAGTCATCAAATATTTTTTAAAATATTAATGTATATTTACTTCTTGTGAACATGTCACTTTTGCCCCCTTCCAGAAACCCAAAGGGTGGGATGACAATAACGAAATCCTACATGCAAATGGTTACCACAGGGGTAACACAACTTCAGAGTTCATGAAGTTTGACACAGCAGTTGGAAGAAATATGATAATGAATGGAAGGAATGTACCAATATGTCCCCAACACTTTTTTCCAAAACAAATGGGGATTTATTAAAAAAAAATTCAACGTATTGCGTATGTCTACTATCTATATGTCGGTACATGCAAAACTAATCATGTGATTTTCATAAGAATCCCACATTTGAGGGAAGGTAAAAAGTATACAGAAATCACATTAGCATAATCTAAACATAGCATGCAAGGTGAATAACAATACTGATAATAATACACTTTTATGTTTTTTACTCACAAGTTAGAGAAAGCAACAACATTTGCATTTAATGATAATTTTTATGTTTTCATGTATATTTTACAAATTGCCCGATATAAACAGTTCATTGCTTCCAGATTTGTTTTGATTTGACTTTGGAAATGATAAAATCTACATGCAAGTTAAAATCAGAATAATTCAGATATAAAATATTATATTATTTTTTTTATTATACTTGAAAAGAGAACTTTTTCATGGATAATCGTAAAAAACATTTTAATTTTTTTTTAAAACGTACTTTTTTCCTCACAAGTCAGAGGAGACAGTATAAGTGTTAAATGATTTACTCGTGATCGTATTCCACACCATGGCAACAACTGCCACAACATTTGGTCTGTCGAGTAGCTGCATGCCTGAAATCATAGACAAATATATGGATGACAGCATTGCACAAGCCTTTAAAACTGACCTTGACTTTCCCCAACTGGCGACGCTGCAACAGCTAAGCAGTACGTACTTTTTGCATCTTTATCACTCACGCAGACGGAGCATATAACTTGTATGTGCTGTATGTGCACTCGTGTTCATGCAGCTTTAGCACCTCAGTCTCAAGCAGTACATATCTGTCATGCAGTCTCAGGTGGTAACCTTTACACGTCTGTCAATGTTTGTCAGAGGAAATGAAATTCCTGATATTCAGATTAATATTTATGGACGACTATCCTCCCTCCATAAAACATGTCAGGGTCATAAAGCGTTACGCATGACCTTTAATAATTGAATTCAGTGAAAATAAGAATTTGTTGTCAAATAGTGTTTTAACTTGACTACAAACTAATTAACGTTAGTATCTTGAACCAAAAAAGAAGCAACTGCATATTTTTTTTTTTCAGGCTTTACAACGTAATGATGGGAAATGTCGTTAATGGAGAACAAGTCGCCAAGTAATTATCACATTGTTCAAATTTTTTTGTGTGTCTTATTTTATATAAATGCATTTGTATACATGTATATAACTAAGAGTTCTGGATGAAGTTAACCACATATAGAAACTAAAATTTGAAATAGAAATGCATGCTTAAGAAACAAAACATGAACTGGTACAAAAAATCTCTATGCCAAAATACTAGTATTAGCTAATTTTGTTTTACCTTTTTATTTTGTAAAATATGTTTGCTTGTGAAAAATGTGGTCATTTAATTGCATCTTTTATTGCTAAGAAAAGGACAAGTATATATGAACTGTTGATTTTATTTTTAAAAAAGCATCTTAATATCTGTATATAGTTTTAAAAAATGTTAACATATGTGTACAGTTCAGTGATCAAATAATCAGTTGGTTACATGGTGTCTGTGTGAGTGTGTGAATGGGTGAGTTAGTAAAGAAGGATTTACTTTTGTTGGTTTTAATGATGCCTTTAACACATTATTGGATGCATCTTGGTTGGAAACAGGAGCTAAGTACCTTTCCCAAGGACACTGAGACAGCCGACACAGGCTGGACTTGGTGGATATCAAACCCATGACTATTAGATTACACTCTTCTTAATAAATTTCATGTTATGTTTACAAATTTTCTTTTCTGTAGAGTCATTCTCAGCAAAAATTCAGACTTTAAAGTTGGATGCCTTGTTCAGGCACACTTTGGATGGAGAAGTGTAACAAAGGTCACTGACCTGTCGAAGATCAAGCTGATACCACAGTTAGGGGATCTTTCACCCTCACTGGCGCTTGGAACACTGGGAATGCCTGGGTACGTGTACAAAACCTTGGAACATACATGTTTTTTGTTTGAAGCTCACCTTTAGGAAGTGAAGGAAAGTTATTGTATTAGCCCTGCCATCGGTGTCCGTACTTGTAAAAGCATATACATGTGTACATTCGCTTTGCATCTCAACCATTCCTTCATCATTTGTCCCACACACCTATTTCAAGTGGGGTTTATTTTGATCAATCCATGGGCAGTGGAGCAAGGGGGATAACTTTGTACATACACAGACCTTATTTATATATTCTTGGTAAAGTTCTTACGTTCAGTTCATGACAATATATTTTGGCACATTGTATACATATTGTTGTACCAGAAATCACAAAACATTAGTGAGGGTATCCATGGTGAGGAATATATATATATATATATATATATATATATATATATATATATATATATATATATATATATATATATATATATATATATATATACTTTATTATTACAGAATGACAGCATATTTTGGTGTATTGAATGTGTTGAAAGTCAAAGCAGGAGAAACATTTGTTGTCACTTCAGCTGGTGGTGCCGTAGGTAGTGTTGCGGGGCAGATTGCAAAACTGAAGGTTGGTTGTAATTGTCTTAAATTGAATGTTTTGCAATTGTTGCAGCTTTTACTGTAATATATGCCTTTTGCTCAGCTTATTAAATGAGTGTAGTTCTTCATTTTTTTAAATATGGTGACAGCAAAATTTTCCATGCAATATGAATAATTAGCTCTACTGGTCATATACCGGAAGAGATTATGGGATGGTCTTGTGTCTGTCATCTGTCTGTCATTTAGTTGACATTTCTTATTGACACTCTTCCTAAGCTGCTTGGAAGAATGGCATTCATCTTTACACACACTTTCATCCAATGGTTTAGTTGGTCTGAAATGAAAATGGTTTTGATTAGATGTTCATTATGGCCACCACAGTGGACATCTTGAAAATCTTAATATCGCTACTCCACCCAAATGAATAATCATATCAATAGGGGGTTTTCACTAAAAGACCTTTTATGAAATCTAGTTGGTTCTAAATAAAAAGGGTGCAAATCTGAAGTGCGATAAGGCCACCACAGCAGCCATCTTGAAAATCTTGTTACTGCAACTGCTCCTGAACAGAGCATCATATTTACATGGAGTTCTCACAGAAAGACTTCTTAGGATGCCCCATTTGTCTGGAAAGCAAATGGTGCTTAGATGTAATTTACAACATGAATGTCTCACTGTGGCCATCTTAACCATCTTGTTTTCACTACACTCCTCTTCATTGGATGGTCATATAAAAAAATGTTTTGACTAAATTGTCTTTGTATGATGTTGATTTGGTCCTAAATGAAAAGGTGCAGACATGATGTTAATATTGTCACTAGAACAGCCAGATTGAAAATATTGTTATTGGTACTATTCCTGAATGGAAAGTCATATCAACATGTGTTATTCACCAAAAGACTTCTTATGATGTCTAGTGGTGCCGATCGGAAATCTAATATGGCTGCCACAGTGGCTGGCTTGAAAATCTTATCACTTGACTTCCCTTGAATTAATGGTCATATTAGCATGGGATTTCACTAAAAGCCATTTTTTAATATTTTAATAATCAGTGCTGATCAGATGACCAATATATGACCATCTTGAAAATCTTATTTTCACCACCACTCTTAAATGGAAAGTCACTATGCCATGGAGTTTTCATCAGAAGAGTTCTTATGGTGTCTAATTGGTCTTAGTTGAAAGTGAATAATCCTCAATATGGCCACATCTTGAAAATATCATTTCTATTCCTCCCAAATCGATGGCTATATCAGCATGGGGTTTTCATCAGTAGAATTCTTATGATACCTACTTGGTCTAAAAGAAAGTGGTTCCAGTTGTACAACATGTCCACTAAAGTGGTTCTATTTGTATAACATGTCCACTAAAGTGGTTCTATTTGTATAACATGTCTACCAAAGTGGTTCTGTTTGTATAACATGTCCACCAAAGTGGTTCTATTTGTACAACATGTCCACCAAAGTGGTTCTATTTTTATAACATGTCCACCAAAGTGGTTCTGTTTGTATAACATGTCTACCAAAGTGGTTCTATTTGTACAACATGTCCACCAAAGTGGTTCTATTTGTACAACATGTCCACCAAAGTGGTTCTATTTGTACAACATGTCCACCAAAGTGGTTCTGTTTGTACAACATGTCCACCAAAGCACCTAATTTGAAAGTCTTTTTATCACTAATATTAGAAATGGTTTTAACTTGAATTCCTGGAGAGAGAAAAAATGCACTGTAGTGAGGCAGTCCCTTCATGGAACTTCACTTTTATGTAATGTAAAGTCCATTATTTCTACATAATATATGTGTAGTTCACTGCTGAATAGGAAATGTTAGTTTCAACTAGTTTATGAATTAATTTACATATGATAACATTTACAAGATGTTAGGAAAAAAGTTAAGAAGTGTTTATGGTCTCTCTCCTGCCCCCCCCCCCCCCCCGCCGTGATATATACTGTAAAATATTTACCTTTAGGAGTTAATAACCTCACCTCTGTTTCAAAAAGAATGTCAACAAATGCTGACCTCCCACCTGCCAAAGATAGTTGTCTAACCACAGCATTTTTCAAAATCGAATATCTGGTCACAATTACATTAAATCTGGAATTACTATTCTCAGAAGCATTTAAGTCAAGGTTTAGTACAATATCTGCATCCAGTAATCATCCCTTCACACGAATATCAAACAACTGGAATGCTACTGTTTCTACAGTATCCATTATTACATCCATAGTAGTGGATTAGAACACTTAACATAGAAACATTGTAAACAGTCTCATTGAAATTGATGTATACGGTACGTCTTACCTAACCTGAGTGATTTCTCTGTATGTGACATCACACAGGATTTCCATCAGAGATCCAGTGCTGAAAAATGATGTCTGTATCAAATTTTCTATTGATTTACAAGGACAGTAGCTCTTTGAATTATTATTTGTAAACAAATGTCTACTTTGAAATGTTACAGGTTATAGAACCATGCATTATTAATTCAGCTAGCATTAGGAGTATTTTTTTTGTACATGCAGCAATGGAAAGGCATATCATTTGAGCCAAAAGAATGAAATTGTTTCTTCTTTTTTTATAAACTATTTCCATTGAAATTATGTGATAAATGGAATCTCAAATGGGTAATTATTCAATATTATATTTATGAAACCTGTTGAAGGCTTGCAAAAGGTGGAAATTATTTAGCATTTCAGAAATTCAATATTAAATCTATACCTGGTTGAAATCATATATATATATACAACCTTGACCCATTTGAAGAAAAAAAAAATATATATATATATAATATATATATATACACACACACACACAGAGTCTCAGGATTGGGTTATAAATGAAAAGTTTCCAGATGATTTGGCTAACCTGTCATCATCATGTGATTAAGAGACTTTACAACAAAATATGCAATGTAAAAATGGAAACTTGTATACATGTCATTGTAACATTTTTGTTCTGTAAAAATATGAGTCATTTTTATTTATCTTTCTTTCAGGGATGCAAAGTTATCGGTTTTGCTGGGAGTAAAGAGAAGTGTGACTTGATCAAAGAATATGGCTTTGACTATGCCTTTAATTACAAAGAAGTCACTCTACAGGAAGCCATGGCAAAAGCTGCACCGGAAGGAGTTGATTGCTATTTTGATAACGTAATTACCGCTCTTTGAACTATTCTCTCTCAAAGAAAAAATGATGGACTTGAAATTTCCTTTCATTAGTTCCCTGTGGAGGAGAATCTGCATCTATAAATATTAATAGGGATATTGGTAGTAATAACCAAAACATAAGGATACATTTTTCATTTATCGCATAGTTGGTACACTTTACATAGTGTTTACAGCTTAATATTTTTTATATGTCACCGCGTTAAGATATCACTTCTTGTGAATCTGATTGGTCCAAAAAGCCAATGAAATTCTTTCACAGTATTTTCATCACTGATTGGTCCAATAAGCCAATAAAATTCAAGCACAGTATTCTTATTTCTGATTGGTCCATGAAGCCGATGAAATTCTTGCACAGTGTTCTCATGTTGGATTGGTTGTGACCTTGGGAAATTTCCTTACCTCCCGCCCCGAACCTTTTTGTTTACTATTACTATCAACAATATAGCAGCTATCTAATAAAATGCCTAATGGACATTGTTAAAAAAAATGGTCAACTGTGACAAAAACACAAAGCAGTGGTTATGTATATCAGTAAATATGTCCCTATGTGGAATTGTTAAAATGTAAAACCAGAAAATGAGTAAAGTGCACCTGGCCCCTTGCAGCTAGTCTGAAGATATCCAATCACAACACTCTTCAAAATCAAAATCAAATAATGCAGATATCTGGTTGTTGTTGTTGTTGTAGTGTTTAACACCGTTTTTCAGCAAATATAGGCTATACATGGCACCCAGTATAAATGGTGGAGGAAGAACCTTGGAAAACCCTGGAAAGAATCGCCAACCTATGAGAAGCTACTAGTAAGCTTTCCCACATAATCACATTGGCCGAATTCGAGACTTGAACCCACGCAGATGGGTAAGATGGCAGTGATCCGTAACAGTGAGTGCTTTAGACCACTCGGCCACTCGGGGCCTTGCAGATATCTGGTCCAAAATTATTATTCCTTGAATCACTATGATGCACTGCAACACTTTTATGGTCTTTATTTAGTAACATTTCTGTATCCAGTAATCATCCCTGCACATAAAATATCTGACAGTTGGGATGCTACTTTTTTGCTATATCCAGTACTATTACACTGATTGTCCATAGTGGAACTGACACACTTTTGGTTGTAAATGCTTTTATTAAAATCCATGTACATGGCCCATCAATCACTCAAAGCAAGCGAACTGAGTGAAATAATTTCACACATAGAATTTCCACTGGAGATCTAGTGTTGACAAATTATGTCAAATTATAACAAATCTACTTTTAAATGTCACTGGTTATTAAAGTGTGCATTATTGATTGAACTCATGCCTGTGGCTACTTTTTTATGCAGAAGAATTGATCGGTACAGCATCTGAGCCAGAATTTGATAAATGCTGAAAATCATTTGTTCTTCTTTCTATCCAAACTCATTCAACTAAAATAAAAACTTTGATAACAGAATCTCAAATGGGTAATGATTTAATATAAAATTTATGAAACTCTTGAATAATGTATCACTCACAAATGCTGTAAATGATTCTGCTCATATACATATAGCATATCCAAGTTGCCCTGCCTTCTGAAACCTTTTTTGTACTAGTATTATCAATAGTGTGGTGACCAAGGCTAGAGAGTATTTTGAAACAATGTGTAAATTTAATATTGTAATTTAAATTACAGAATTATAGGTGGGTAACTCACAGTGCTTATGTTCACATGTATGGATGGATACATGATGCAGTTTCTGTTGGCAGAAGCATTTGGGGGTGTTAGATAGTAGAGGTGTGTGCGTGTCTTTGTGATTCATCTTGGATGATACATCGAAAATTTTCATAATAGCCAATAGCTGCTTTTCTTTGACATTTTACCTACAGGTGGGTGGAGAATTCACAAATAATATATTATCCTTCATGAACATGAATGGCCGAATTGCAGTGTGTGGTTCAATGTCTACCTACACAATGGATGAGAATCAACTACAGGTAGGTACATAGGCACAAACATGCAAACACTCACTCACATACACTGTCCATCCACCTGACTTGTATAGGTCACAGTGACCTGCTTGCTAATCATGAGTTTGTGATATAAATTTTTCTCCATTGAACACATATTTGGATTCTAAACAAACTTCAAAACTTGTGCAGGTAAGTAATTTGCATATTTGATTAACATAACTGAAATGTTTGAATAAGTGGGTATATATATATATATATACTTGAAATACTATGGTCAGTAAGCTAATTTATCTCTTGTGACAATTTAGATTGGTATTATTTCACTTAATTGAATGGTAATAATCTGGAGAACAATTATCAGATTTCATGGAACCATGGTACCAGGAATTTTATATGCCAAGTGTTCAATCAATGAAGCAGATGGTGTTTTTAACAACAGCAACAACTGTCAAGATGATTAAAGAAAAAGGTGTAACATTTTAATTAGCACCTATATGGCCCTGTGTATGATTGTTGTTGTCAAGATGATTAAAGAAAAAGGTGCAACATTTTAATTAGCACCTATATGGCCCTTTGTATGATTGTTCTTGTCAAGATGATTAAAGAAAAAGGTGTAACATTTTAATTAGTACCTATATGACCCAGTGTATGATTGTTCTTGTCAAGATGATTAAAGAAAAAGGTGTAATATTTTAATTGGCACATTTATGGCCCTGTGTATGATTGTTCTATCTACCATGATCAAGTATTAATGCCTGTAATCCAAAATAGAAATTTTAGGACTGTCCACTACGAGAGCCACTACCCTCCCCTCTCTCTGTATTCACCTATCACACATTATCTGGTGTTAGATGACCCTAGTCTGCCCATAACATTTCTGGACTAGGGGTTTGTGTCATAAAGGTTTGCAAATGAGTCAAAGTTCAAAAACAGGAAATCAGTTGACAAACACAATAAACACATGCCATCTACGCAACTATTGTGTAAGTGAACTCTGTTAACATGTGCATGGGTTACATTTTTGTGTTGTAAAGGTTTCAAGTGAGCGAAAGTTCAAAACGACAAAATCACTTGACAGACACAGTGAACACACGCCATCTACACAACTGGGATGAAAGTGAGCTCCGATTAAAATGTGCATAGGTTAAAGTAAATGACTGTGCAGTTAAAGTTGAAAGAGATATTTACATGTTTGTAAGTTATTTTATAAGTATTGAAATCTGATTATTGAATTTCAGTTGCTCATTAATAAATTCTATGAAATAGAAAATGTGATTGTATGAAATATTACTAATGGAGTTTCACTTGGTGTAATTTTACTGAAGCCAATGACTAAGAGGTTTGGATAAGTCTCATACGTTAAAGTAAAATATTGTTAAACTACTTTTGATTTTTCTTTTCTTTATTCAGGCCCCTTGGCTTACCATACCATATTGAAGAAAGCTCTCATGGTACAAGGTTTTCATGTAGACAGTTTCAGTGCTGAGTGGCCAGCTGGTCTGAATGAGATGATTCAGTGGGTGAAAGAAGTAATAGCATGTGTGTGTGTGTGTGTGTGTGTGTATGTTTTATAAGTCACCATTAGGATCACTAGGTTGCTCTACAATGCTAATTAAATGATCTGATTGCCTGCCAAATTTAGGGTCACTATTAATGAAGCACTTCTTTGTATGAAAGACATTCAGACAGTGCAGTTACAAAGAAGAACACTTGTGAAAGAGAAATTTTAAGTTTAAATAAGATTTTCAAATTTACATTATTTAAAATCATCTGAGTATGAATTGTAACAAGAGACCCAGTTTGACCTGATATTGTTCACTTTGCTTGCATAACTTAAAAGTTGACTATTTTACTGAACAGCTTATGTAATATTTTATAAACAAATCCCTGTGCAAAGCTATATCATGTTGATTTTACCTATTCTGTATCATTCTGATTTAAAACTCTTGCCAGTGATATAGGTATATTCAATATCTTATTCATAATTAGGAGATCTTGATTTAAGCCTGATTACCAATACTATTTTGAAGTCAGACAAGAAGTAAAGTCTGTAAAGCGGTAACAAGATATGCCAATCTAATACGATTCACATTGATAATATGCACAGACATCACATTATGCAGAACCTTTCTTAGGCAATCATGATACAAGTTTATTTGCAAAGACAGAACAAAATCTGATTGAAATTCATTCTCCAGTCAGAAATAAGATTACTTCATATTTGCATGTATCATATATACGAGCATTTCCAAATTTAATGAAAATCCTATATAGAAAAGTCTTTTAAAACAGTCAGATGCAATGAATTCCTCATTACTATATATAGGTCATCATAAGTAATAATAATATACTATGCATACGATGGGCCAGTTGGACGCACTAAAGTTAATCCTCCCCGTAGAGAAATTTCTCATGGATTTCGTATGGAATACTTCAGGAATCCATATGGAAGAGATATGAACTGAAAAACGTATGGAATCAGACAATTTATTCCATGTCAGTTCCATCAGTACTTCACAATAAGTGGAAATTCCATATGGAATAAAGTTGCAACTTTAATATTATAGCATCATGGAGAATACCCTCTGAAGAATTAATAACCTGAACTATCTGATTCAAATAGAAATATTGGTGGGAGTTAGAGTACATGTATATGTCACTGTAGCCGATGTGGAAGGATGAATATATTCATATAAATTTGAAGAAACACATGTATGTCAGTTTTCTTTAATTTATTTCCACAGATGTTTAAAAACAGACAAAGACATGACCAAAAATGTAGAGAAATGTAAACATGATCAGAAAATTAATATCTGGTAGTACAAGCATAGATGAATCTTTGGATGGTGGATTTTGGGCTTGATCTGATGTTTATTCTGAAAAGTAATTTTTTTGGCTTCCTATTAAAATATAATCTTCAAAAATCATACCCTAGTGAAAATGTGACAGAAATTTCAGCAAAATCACTGAACATTTCTTGACATTCACTCAAATGTCCTTTTTCACTAAAATTATGGTATTTTAGGAGATTTTGCCAAAATTTCTGAAAATATCAGTGAAATTTTCTGATTGAAATTTCACTGACTCTGCCAACATTTCTGAAAATATCAGTGGGAATTTGTGATTGAAATTTCACTGAGAGTTTGTCAAAAATTCTAAAAGAAATATAATGGTATTTTGTGATTTTAATATCACTGACATTTCAGTAAAAATATCAATAATAGATAATAAAAAAATTTTCTTGGACAATTTGAATGATTTTCAGCAGCATTTATATTTCCTCTTTCTGATAGCTGTAATTGTATTGTTTATTTTGGGCACAATAACTTCTTTCTACATCATTCCTTGTTATATTTCTTTATCAAATTTTGTTGTTGTTGTATTTTTGTTTAACTTAAACCAGATTTAACTGCCCTCAAACAAGTTTTCTTGTTTTCTGTTTTAAATCAGAATTTCACTTTTCTCCTGACCCGAATCTGATTTTCCTCGATACGGACCCTTTTTTCAATATCGTCTCCGAAACTTTTTTCGATAATGCTCTATCCAGTCCATTCCGCAATGAGCTTTCTAATAAGTATGTGTTCTGTTTATTATTTAAAGGATGATCGCTGTAAAGAGCTTTCTGATTGGTCAGCATTTCTTACTTGCCCAATGAATGAATTTTCGAGCGGGATATGAGTTTGAATAACCATTTGAAAAATGTGCGGCAATGAGAATAGCTTGAATGCAAAACCAATGGGAACGTAATTGGTCAGTCTGTATGAAAAATGAACGCCAGGACTAGCATTTTGCTTTTTGTGCCATAAAGAGCTTCACAGTAGTGGCTAACGTGCTAAATATGACAAGGAATTGAACCAGGATTATTTCGAAGTCATATAACTCAAAACTGCTTAACTTCCAGAATGAATTTAAGGAGGACAACGTATAGATCACTGGTGGGAATTGTTGCAAAATATCTATGTCTATCAAGATCGTCATATCTTTGCGGAATTTTCTTGGCCCTCATGTAGAATCATCTTTCAATATCGTGAGGCATTATTGTGTATGTTATCAAAATATTCTAGGTGTGTTGGAATTCAGTGTAAAATAAGAGTAATTACATCATGATAAACGTTTGTCACGGCTAATAATAAATAATGCATCAATAATTTGCTTGATTAACCATTACAGGTGACTCCTCAAAGAAAAAGCATGCATCATGAAGTCTACACTTAATTCCTACATTCATTTACATGTACAATAAACAGTTAATCTACCAAGGGTAGATGATAAACATAGATGAATCAATGCTATCATACCCATATTTGTATGGAAAAATTCATTTTATTGTAGGTTATGGTAGGTTATGGTGAGCTTTGGTCAGAAGGATGTAATAATAACTGAGATAGATTCATTTATCAAGTTTAATGACAGGAAAATAAACAGCACCCCAAAAATGAATTTTAACCCAAAATCTGATGTCTCTGATCATCAAATTTGGGTCAAAGAGACCTCTTTTTGGCAAAAAATGTAGAAATTACTAAGATGCAACCAGTCTCAAGATTTCATTATTCTAGGTAGCACAGTATCATGCTACACATGATATCATGAGGTCAGAACTAAATGCAATCTTAACAAAAGCCAGTAAATGAGGATACTGGCTAGATAAACTAGGCTGGTTAATATCGGGATATCTGCCAGATAAACTAGGTTAGTTAATATAGGGATACCTGCTAGATAAACTAGGCTGGATAATAATGGGATAAGTACCTGCCAGATAAACTAGGCTGGTTAATATTAGGATACCTGCCAGATAAACTAGGTTAGTTAATATAGGGATATCTGTGCCAGAGAAACTCGGTTGGTTCAAGTTAGCCAGATATTACAAAACTTTTCTATATGTTTTTACAACTTCGCTTGCTGTATTTCACCACTCACCTTTGATTTGTTGTGAGAGAGATCATTGTGTTTTCAGAAGCATGAACATTGTTTGCTTCTTATGCATTAACACTTATCGTATATGTGTGGTGTTTGTATGTTTAGTATTGTCTTGTATATTTAAATCATGTATGTGTGCTGTCTGTATGTTTAGCATTCTCTTGTATATTTAAATCATGTATGTGTGCTGTCTATATGTTTAGCATTGCCTTGTATATTTAAATCATGTATGTGTGCTGTCTGTATATTTAGCATTGTCTTGTATATTTAAATCATATGTGTGCTATCTGTATGTTTAGCATTGTTTTGTTTATTTAAATCGCATATGTGTGCTATCTGTATATTTAGCATTGTCTTGTACATTTAAATCATATAAGTGTGCTATCTGTATGTTTAGCATTGTCTTGTATATTTAAATCATATATGTGTGCTATCTGTATGTTTAGCATTGTTCTGTATATTTAAATCATATATGTGTGCTATCTGTATGTTTAGCTTGTATATTTAAATCATATATGTGTGCTGTCTGTATGTTTAGTATTGTTTTGTATATTTAAATCATATGTGTGTGCTGTCTGTATGTTTAGCATTGTCTTGTATATTTAAATCATATTTGTGTGCTGTCTGTATGTTTAGCATTGTCTTGTATATTTAAATCATATTTGTGTGCTGTGTGTATGTTTAGCATTCTCTTGTATATTTAAATCATATATGTGTGCTGTCTGTATGTTTAGCATTGTCTTGTATATTTAAATTGTATATGTGTGCTGTTTGTATGTTTAACATTGTTTTGTATATTTAAATTGTATATGTGTGCTGTCTATATGTTTAGGATTGTCTTGTATATTTAAATCATATATGTGTGCTGTCTGTATGTTTATCATTGTCTTGTATATTTAAATCATATATGTGTGCTGTCTGTATGTTTAGTATTGTCTTGTTTATTTAAATCATGTATGTGTGATATCTGTATGTTTAACATTGTCTTGTTTATTTAAATCATGTATGTGTGCTATCTATGCTCAGCATTGTCTTGTTTATTTAAATCATATATGTGTGCTGTCTGTATGTTTAGCATTGTCTTGTTTATTTAAATCATATATGTGTGCTGTCTGTATGTTTAGTATTGTTTTGTATATTTAAATCATATATGTGTGCTGTCTGTATGTTTAGCATTGTCTTGTATATTTAAATCATATTTGTGTGCTGTCTATATGTTTAGCATTGTCTTGTATATTTGAATCATATATGTGTGCTGTCTGTATATTTATCATTGTCTTGTATATTTTAATCATATATGTTTTCTGTCTGTATGTTTAGTATTGTCTTGTTTATTTAAATCATGTATGTGTGCTGTCTGTATGTTTAGTATTGTCTTGCATATTTAAATCATGTATGTGTGATATCTGTATGTTTAACATTGTCTTGTTTATTTAAATCATATATGTGTGCTATTTGTATGTTTAGCATTGTTTTGTATATTTCAATCGTATATGTGTGCTGTCTGTATGTTTAGCATTGTCTTGTATATTTAAATCATATATGTGTGCTGTCTGTATGTTTAGTATTGTCTTGTTTATTTAAATCATATATATGTGCTGTCTGTATATTTAGCATTGTAATGTATATTTAAATCATATGTGTGCTGTCTGTATGTTTAGCATTGTCTTGTATATTTAAATCATATTTGTGTGCCGTCTGTATGTTTAGCATTGTCTTGTATATTTAAATCATATTTGTGTGCTGTCTGTATGTTTAGCATTGTCTTGTATATTTAAATCATATATGTGTGCTGTCTGTATATTTAGCATTGTCTTGTATATTTAAATTGTATATATGTGCTGTTTGTATGTTTAGCATTGTTTTGTATATTTAAATCGTGTATGTGTGCTGTCTATATGTTTAGCATTGTCTTGTATATTTAAATCATATATGTGTGCTGTCGGTATGTTTATCATTGTCTTGTATATTTAAATCATATATGTTTGCTGTCTGTATGTTTAGTATTGTCTTGTTTATTTAAATCATGTATGTGTGCTGTCTGTATGTTTAGTATTGTCTTGTATATTTAAATCATGTAGGTGTGATATCTGGATGTTTAACATTGTCTTGTTTATTTAAGTCATGTATGTGTGCTATCTGTACGTTTAGCATTGTCTTGTTTATTTAAATCATATATGTGTGCTGTCTGTATGTTTAGCATTGTCTTGTTTGTTTAAATCATGTATGTTTGCTGTCTGTATGTTTAGCATTGTCTTGTATATTTAAATCATATATGTGTGCTGTCTGTATGTTTAGCATTGTCTTGTATATTTAAATCGTATATGTGTGCTATCAGTATGTTTAGCATTGTCTTGTTTATTTAAATGATATATGTGTGCTGTCTGTATGTTTAGCATTGTTTTGTATATTTAAATCATGTATGTGTGCTGTCTGTATGTTTAGCATTGTCTTGTATATTTAAATCATGTATGTGTGCTCTCTGTATGTTTATCATTGTCTTGTTCATTTAAATCATGTATGTTTGCTGTCTATATGTTTAGCATTGTCTTGTTCATTTAAATCATGTATGTTTGCTGTCTGTATGTTTAGCATTGTCTTGTTCAATTAAATCATGTATGTTTGCTGTCTGTATGTTTAGCATTGCTTGTATATTTAAATCATGTATGTGTGCTGTCTGTATGTTTAGCATTGTCTTCTATATTTAAATCATGTATGTGTGCTGTCTGTATATTTAGCATTGTCTTGTATATTTAAATCATATATGTGTGCTGTCTGTATGTTTAGCATTGTCTTGTATATTTAAATCATGTATGTTTGCTTTCTATATGTTTAGCATTGTCTTGTTCATTTAAATCATGTATGTGTGCTGTCTGTATGTTTAGCATTGTCTTGTTTATTTAAATCATGTATGTGTGCTGTCTGTATATTTAGCATTGTCTTGTATATTTAAATCATATATGTGTGCTGTCTGTATGTTTAGCATTGTCTTGTATATTTAAATCATGTATGTGTGCTGTCTGTATATTTAGCATTGTCTTTTATATTTAAATCATATATGTGTGCTGTCTGTATGTTTAGCATTGTCTTGTATATTTAAATCATATATGTGTGCTATCTGTATGTTTAGCATTGTTCTGTATATTTAAATCATATATGTGTGCTATCTGTATGTTTAGCTTGTATATTTAAATCATATATGTGTGCTGTCTGTATGTTTAGTATTGTTTTGTATATTTAAATCATATGTGTGTGCTGTCTGTATGTTTAGCATTGTCTTGTATATTTAAATCATATTTGTGTGCTGTCTGTATGTTTAGCATTGTCTTGTATATTTAAATCATATTTGTGTGCTGTGTGTATGTTTAGCATTCTCTTGTATATTTAAATCATATATGTGTGCTGTCTGTATGTTTAGCATTGTCTTGTATATTTAAATTGTATATGTGTGCTGTTTGTATGTTTAACATTGTTTTGTATATTTAAATTGCATATGTGTGCTGTCTATATGTTTAGGATTGTCTTGTATATTTAAATCATATATGTGTGCTGTCTGTATGTTTATCATTGTCTTGTATATTTAAATCATATATGTGTGCTGTCTGTATGTTTAGTATTGTCTTGTTTATTTAAATCATGTATGTGTGATATCTGTATGTTTAACATTGTCTTGTTTATTTAAATCATGTATGTGTGCTATCTATGCTCAGCATTGTCTTGTTTATTTAAATCATATATGTGTGCTGTCTGTATGTTTAGCATTGTCTTGTTTATTTAAATCATATATGTGTGCTGTCTGTATGTTTAGTATTGTTTTGTATATTTAAATCATATATGTGTGCTGTCTGTATGTTTAGCATTGTCTTGTATATTTAAATCATATTTGTGTGCTGTCTATATGTTTAGCATTGTCTTGTATATTTGAATCATATATGTGTGCTGTCTGTATATTTATCATTGTCTTGTATATTTTAATCATATATGTTTTCTGTCTGTATGTTTAGTATTGTCTTGTTTATTTAAATCATGTATGTGTGCTGTCTGTATGTTTAGTATTGTCTTGCATATTTAAATCATGTATGTGTGATATCTGTATGTTTAACACTGTCTTGTTTATTTAAATCATATATGTGTGCTATTTGTATGTTTAGCATTGTTTTGTATATTTCAATCGTATATGTGTGCTGTCTGTATGTTTAGCATTGTCTTGTATATTTAAATCATATATGTGTGCTGTCTGTATGTTTAGTATTGTCTTGTTTATTTAAATCATATATATGTGCTGTCTGTATGTTTAGCATTGTAATGTATATTTAAATCATATGTGTGCTGTCTGTATGTTTAGCATTGTCTTGTATATTTAAATCATATTTGTGTGCCGTCTGTATGTTTAGCATTGTCTTGTATATTTAAATCATATTTGTGTGCTGTCTGTATGTTTAGCATTGTCTTGTATATTTAAATCATATATGTGTGCTGTCTGTATATTTAGCATTGTCTTGTATATTTAAATTGTATATATGTGCTGTTTGTATGTTTAGCATTGTTTTGTATATTTAAATCGTGTATGTGTGCTGTCTATATGTTTAGCATTGTCTTGTATATTTAAATCATATATGTGTGCTGTCGGTATGTTTATCATTGTCTTGTATATTTAAATCATATATGTTTGCTGTCTGTATGTTTAGTATTGTCTTGTGTATTTAAATCATGTATGTGTGCTGTCTGTATGTTTAGTATTGTCTTGTATATTTAAATCATGTAGGTGTGATATCTGGATGTTTAACATTGTCTTGTTTATTTAAGTCATGTATGTGTGCTATCTGTACGTTTAGCATTGTCTTGTTTATTTAAATCATATATGTGTGCTGTCTGTATGTTTAGCATTGTCTTGTTTGTTTAAATCATGTATGTTTGCTGTCTGTATGTTTAGCATTGTCTTGTATATTTAAATCATATATGTGTGCTGTCTGTATGTTTAGCATTGTCTTGTATATTTAAATCGTATATGTGTGCTATCAGTATGTTTAGCATTGTCTTGTTTATTTAAATGATATATGTGTGCTGTCTGTATGTTTAGCATTGTTTTGTATATTTAAATCATGTATGTGTGCTGTCTGTATGTTTAGCATTGTCTTGTATATTTAAATCATGTATGTGTGCTCTCTGTATGTTTATCATTGTCTTGTTCATTTAAATCATGTATGTTTGCTGTCTGTATGTTTAGCATTGTCTTGTTCATTTAAATCATGTATGTTTGCTGTCTGTATGTTTAGCATTGTCTTGTTCAATTAAATCATGTATGTTTGCTGTCTGTATGTTTAGCATTGCCTTGTATATTTAAATCATGTATGTGTGCTGTCTGTATGTTTAGCATTGTCTTGTATATTTAAATCATGTATGTGTGCTGTCTGTATATTTAGCATTGTCTTGTATATTTAAATCATATATGTGTGCTGTCTGTATGTTTAGCATTGTCTTGTATATTTAAATCATGTATGTTTGCTTTCTATATGTTTAGCATTGTCTTGTTCATTTAAATCATGTATGTGTGCTGTCTGTATGTTTAGCATTGTCTTGTTTATTTAAATCATGTATGTGTGCTGTCTGTATATTTAGCATTGTCTTGTATATTTAAATCATATATGTGTGCTGTCTGTATGTTTAGCATTGTCTTGTATATTTAAATCATGTATGTGTGCTGTCTGTATATTTAGCATTGTCTTGTATATTTAAATCATATATGTGTGCTGTCTGTATGTTTAGCATTGTCTTGTATATTTAAATCATGTATGTGTGCTGTCTGTATATTTAGCATTGTCTTGTATATTTAAATGATGTATGTGTGCTGTCTGTATATTTAGCATTGCCTTGTATATTTAAATCATGTATGTGTGCTATTCTTGTATAAGTAGCATAGTCATGTCCTTGTATTTGTATACAGTATTTAAAATCATGTATGTGTGATATCTGTATTTTTAGCATTGTCTTGTATATTTAAATCATGTATTTGTGCTTTCTGTGTGTTTAGCATATTCTTGTACATGTACTTGTATACAGTATTTAAAATCGTGTAAGTGTGCTTTCTGTATGTTTTGCATTGTCCTGACCTTGTATATTTAAAATTGGTATGCACTTGTAATGGCACCTTAAGTATGTATTGGGCAGCCATTATTTTAACCAGTATATTTTAACACTGAATGCAAGAGAAGAGTTTATTCTATTCATGTAAAATGTTTTCTTTGCATTGAATATTTAAGCAGAAATTACAAATGGGGTTGGGGTATCTTGAGTGTGTATTGGCCAGCCATTATGCATGTATATTTTAACAATGCATGCAAATAGTAGAGAGTAGTGTCTGTTCATGTAAAATGATTATTAAATTATAAATTATAAATGGGGATAGGGGTGGGGGTGGTTTTAGCACAGAAACATAATTTCATAACTAGAAGGAAAAATGTTAAAATGTATGTATATCTGATTTTTCAAGTAAATTGTTATATTATAGTTTACAGTCAGTAAAACAGCTCCAATGACCTAATGTTTTTTATTATGTAATGCAGTTCTGACTCTAAATAAAATTTGTCTGTATCTGTGTCGAAGACATTGGGCATTCCGCATCTCTTATTCCAAAATAGAAATAAGAAAATATACCAGAAGTCGACTAAGACCTATGAACTTAAAGGTCAGTGTAATGTATATAGATATATTTAATATGGGGGATAGTGATTTTGATTCATGGAAAACTTTATTGACAATGGACCAAAATGATTTTATAAAGTTTTTTTCCATTGGAGCAAAGTATATCTTGCTGAGTAATTTTCTTTAACATCTGGTTTATGTTTGTTTCATAAAACATTCTGATTGGTCACTGGAAATGACTGTGAAAATGAGGTGTGTGTGCAAGCAGTAAGTTTTCTTTAGTGGCTATTTGGTAAACTCTATGGTATTTCATCATCATCATCATTATTGCTATCCTTATTATCTCCTTTTTCTTCTACAGATGTTACTGCTGCTACTAATTGTTCTTTATTATTTGTGTTAATAATAATAAAAATGTAATTATTATCAACAAACATTTTCCAGCATTGATATATAGGAAATTAACATATATAATTGTTTGAATATTGTTTATTAGCTTGATAATCCACATTAAGAAACAATGACTTGTACATATATTTTAATATGTAAAACATGGAAATCTGTTACAGATCACTTAGATCTAATTTATAGCTATTTGTGATACAGATAATTATAATCAGATATTAAGCTTTCAGTTTTATTTTATTTTCTAATATTGATTTTTATTTATTTCAGGGGAAGATAAAATATCAGGAAACGATAACAGATGGTTTTGAGAATATGGTGGATGCCTTCATCGGGCTGTTTAAGGGAACAAACATTGGAAAAGCTATTGTGAAATGTTAACAAAATATAATGTGCAGAAAATTTGCAGGGGTAGACTTATAATGCACTTGTTTGCCAAGAGTTTATTATGGAATTATGCAGAATGAAATATTGGTGTTTGGTTTAATATATTTGTTCTCAAGGTCAAATACAATTTTTATATTTGTTTTAATAATGTTTTATTATTTTATTATTTTACCATAACATTCATATAATAATTGCTATACACATAATAGCATGTCAAGCATTTTGTAGGCAAAACTATAAATGCTATCTTTGGCATCTTAAAGTAATTAAGAAGTGTAGTTGCCTGTTTAATGAGGTAATACGTGCATTAATTACAGTATTATTTCAATCTTTTGCTGACTGAGGCAATAAATACATTAATTACAGTATTATTTCAATCTTTTGCTGACTGAGGCAATACATGTAGTAATTACAGCATTATTTCAATCTTTTGCTGAATGAGGCAATAAATACATTAATTACAGTATTATTTCAATCTTTTGCTGACTGAGGCAATACATACATTAATTACAGCATTATTTCAATCTTTTGCTGAATGAGGCAATAAATACATTAATTACAGTATTATTTCAATCTTTTGCTGACTGAGGCAATAAATACATTAATTACAGCATTATTTCAATCTTTTGCTGAATGAGGCAATAAATACATTAATTACAGTATTATTTCAATCTTTTGCTGACTGAGGCAATAAATACATTAATTACAGTATTATTTCAATCTTTTGCTGACTGAGGCAATACATGTAGTAATTACAGCATTATTTCAATCTTTTGCTGACTGAGGCAATAAATACATTAATTACAGTATTATTTCAATCTTTTGCTGACTGAGGCAATAAATACATTAATTACAGTATTATTTCAATCTTTTGCTAACTGAGGCAATAAATACATTAATTACAGTATTATTTCAGTCTTTTGCTGACTGAGGCAATACATGTAGTAATTATAGCATTATTTCAATCTTTAAATGTAACTTTTAATAATGAACTTTTCATATTAGACAATTTTTATCAATCTTGCATTTTTGTCATCCTTATTTCTGAAATTCTTTCCCATCTCTTTACCATTTTGCTATTAATTTCACCAGGAAACCTGGTTCAGTTGCTCATAGTTGGATATTAGTTGGTTCCATATATTTGTTCACAAATTATGTGTTAATACATGTACTGTGTGTTGATGAGAAAAATATGAAAAATAAAATTTATCGGTAAGTATTGTACTTTAGTCTCAAGAAAGTGAATTACATATAGTATTTTCAGCTGCAAAATTTCTTCATATGAACCATTTTCAGTCTGTTGTACTTCAAGTTAATTGATGTGTTTTACCTGGTAACAAAAGTTAACAGCAACTACATACATTTGTTTTGTAAATTTATGCTAGGATGGTAGCAATTGTTTTACATCAAAAAAGATAGGGTAACAGATTTTGATTTACTTAATAAAGCTAGATAAAGAAAGAGTTGTTAACTTTATTACTAAAGATTATAACAAACAAGGAAAGGGTTGCCAGTAAAGTAGCCGAACATGTAGAGTACCAACAATTTATGCCAATAGAGGAAGAATTATCAGATCTGCCCACTTTCCTTATGTGGACTTTAAACTAGCTATAATGCAACAATTGATCCACCCTGTACAGCAAAGATCAACCACATTTCATTTAATTTCTTCCGGTAATTTAGTAGTTATGGAACTGCAATAAACTGTGCCACATTTTTTAACACTGTGGCCATAGCTGATTAAAATACTGTTTCTAATTTTATTATAGAAATGAAAGACAATCTTCTGATTACCTTCTATTCATAAGCTTCATCATTATTATTATTATTATTATTGTTATTATTGTTGTTGTTGTCATTGATGATGTCATCAAAATATGAAGCAACCATGGAAACCTGCTCATTTTATCCATGTGGTCATGTTGTAGTGAAAGCTTTATAGAAAATACAATTGCGTTTTAGAGTTTTTGTTTGGGTTTTTTTTGTTCTCTTACTCAGAGGTCTCGCTTGGGTTTTAAAACTAGGAGTCCAGGACTCCCATTTTGGTAAAAATAGGAGTCCCACCATCAAAAGTTGCAGTCCCTTCTTTCCTACAGAATCAACACAAACATGAGTGCATCTATTTTTAGATGGAGAGGTTTTCGTAATGTAATCACTCACTATAATATAGCTTCATTACAACAGTTTATTGACAGGCTCGCAAATTTATGGTTTATTTATTTGTATACATACTTGTAGTAATTTTAGGCAAATAAATAGTATCTGATTTGCTGTTTTTTGTTGTGTCAAGTCAGAAAACAGCTTAGACCCTAAAGCGCATCTCGCGAATACCACAACATAGCAGTGTCCCATACGTTTCTGACCTACATAATTCTTTTGCATTTTAAAGTTAAATATTTGATAAAATAATACCTTGGCTTTGGTTTCAATGATTTGTATATTTTTGCTGAATATATTTGCCCGATGATTTAAGAAAACAGACAATCTAATAAACCGGTACTTCCCAGACTTAACGAAGTCCGCCATTATTTCCTATTAGGCCTACTGGTTCACTTACAGTTTCAAACTAATTTTATGATGAAATAGTGTATAAGAGGCAGTTAATATATATCCAGATCACCGATTCTGATCTTAAAACACAATTTTGAATGTTTTATCATCAAAGGATATCATGCAGGAAATTGATAGTTGCTACCTTACTCAGAAAAGGGTTAATGGCCAATCAGCTATCAAACATAATGCTTGTGAATGGGCAAGAGTTTGTCAACTTAACTGATATAAAAACTACTCCTTGCTACTGATGCCATGATGAATACATTTCACTACAACACTAGAACTAACTGGGCTAAGGCGAGGGGCATTTTAAAAAAATATGGTAGGGTCAGTCAATGTACCTCTTAAACAATCACAGGGCGAAGTCATTTTTGCTTTCTTAACAGAAGAAGGCGAATTTTACATTTTTTGACAACTTGTCACCCACTTACGTATGGTATTTTGTCTAAGTCTCAACATGTCTTGATTCTGAGGTCACATGCACTGCTTATTTCGCTACATTCGGAAATGAACACAATAACGAAAGCTAAAGTTGTTTATTTGATGTACTTTTATAAATGACCACATGTACATCTCTGGGTCTTTCTGCTTCTGAATTCAATCACCTTTAAATATCTACATTTTTCCACCTGGCCGCCAGTCAAAGCCTTTGAACTTGCCGCCCAGCTAATGTATCATGTTCTTTTTTATGTACTCTTATATCAATGGGTCTTTGAGTCACTGAATTCTGTCATTGTAAATGTCAGCACAGCTAATTGATCAACATATTTTCCCACAAAGCAAGTGTCTGAAACAGGACTGGCAAGTCTTTGAATTTTGCCGCACACCTATTACATGCGTATGGAGGACTCCCGCCTCAGTGACTGTCTGCATCCCAGATCAAAAATTGGCATCCAAATACGCATAATTAAGCGTTTCCGAGATCTCGGTTACTGGCAATCATAATGCTTATATTGTTACATGCCAGGGGTCTAAAATTAGCTAGCATAGATGTGTCTGAAGACAAAGCAAATATAAACAATGTCAAGCAAAAGTGCTTGCGTCTGGCTCATGGTCTTTAATTCTCATATTTCCAGAGGTCATTTGAAGGGTTCTTAAATGTGCTGATACCAAAATTTCTTTTTATATAATCAGACTAATCACAACCCATTAATGAGAGTCCATTTCACATGTGTATGTTTGTTTTTCTTCTTCTCTTGTTTCACATCAGTATGGTTTATCAGTACACAGTTCTAAGATGTATGTAGATATTTCATGCCATGTGCTGTGAAACACAGCTCACACACCCATAACATAGATTTATTCAGATCCTAAATTACTAAATACTTGTGCATGCGAATATCAAAAGAATTAAGAAATATGACATGGGCCATTTATGAAAACAATCCATGCTACAATAAAGTTTCATGACTACAGTTC
Source organism: Sinohyriopsis cumingii (assembly GCA_028554795.2). Classification (NCBI taxonomy): domain Eukaryota; kingdom Metazoa; phylum Mollusca; class Bivalvia; order Unionida; family Unionidae; genus Sinohyriopsis; species Sinohyriopsis cumingii. The sequence goes on along the minus strand of CM068827.1, from coordinate 139,367,878 downwards.
AATACAAATGATGCATGTACCCAAGAATTTGCTTATCACAAAGTTTTGTGTGAGAAAGTGATACTTGTTTTATTGAGAAAAAAGTAAGTTATATATTAAATGATATATTAAATGACTATAACATTATTAAAATTCTATCTATTCAGGTGTTTATAGAAACAGTAACATAAGGTAACCTCTTTGTAATTTATATAATTTGGTATTTATGTTTTGCTAAGAAGACTGTTTTCAAAATGTGAAAGAATTATATGGCGAGATGGCAAATGCAACAAAAAGGAAATATGAAGATAGCGCTGTTTTATGTGTTCATTTTGACAGTTAAACATTTCTAACAGAAACTAAAAGGATTTTAATCATCAGAGAAAAAAAACTGATTACTGTTAGTTTCTTAGGGTTTGTTGTTGTTGTTGTTGTGGGGTTTAACGCCATTTTTCAGCACGATAGGCTATACATGGCGGCCAGTATTAATGGTGGAGGAAGAACCCGGAAAACCCCGGAAAGAACCACCGACCCACGAGAAGCTACTGGCAAGCTTTCTCACATGCCCACATTGGCTGAATCTTAGACTCGAACCGCCGCAGACAGAGGTGAGATGGCAGTGATCCGTAACGAAGAGCGCTTTAGACCACTCGGCCAATCGGGGCCCCGCTTAGGGTTTAATTGGTCATGAATTTCATATTGATATACCTACCACAGTAAAATTTAGACAATTAGAATTTCTGTAAACTTATAGATTCCCATCTGTTTTGAGGTTTAAGAACTTTAATAGGCACTGTTTTGTTGGACTATGCATATGCAACACAGGAACTATTACAGACAAAACCTACAAGAGTTTTTCAGTAAAGTCATTAGCAGAAGACTTTTTGTAGTAATTTGTACCATACATTTGGCAAGGTCGACATGCTGAGAGAATAGTAAGGTAGTTGTGCAGATATAAACTAGTGCAGGTGCTTATGGTCTTTGAAAGTCTTTGACAGTTTGGTAAAAATGAGGTAGCATTTTCAAGGTCTTGAAAGTTTAGGAAAATCAAGCAGATTACCCTGAGGTCATTAAAAGTCTTTTGAAAATTGAAATAAGCCCAAACATTTTAATTTCTTTCGATAATTACAAATAAAATTGTCCAAGGTTGTTAGATTCAGATATAGTCGAGTTTTCCTGGTTTCTTTCTTTGAAATTAGGAAATAAATTATAGGTGGAAGTTCATTATTAAACAATATTGTAGTATTTTGCATTCATTGTTTTCTTATATAACATAACTTGTATACAAAACTTTAGTGAAAATAGGTCTTCGGAAAATTTGGGAGAAGTCTTTAAATTTATCATTCAGAATTTTGTATCAACCCTGTAGTGGCATCAAACAACTGCAAAATTGCTGTGTCTCTGTGCGTGTGTGTGTGTATAATGGTTAAGAAACTGGATGCCTCACTTAAAATAGCAATCCTATGGCTGTAGCCATGAAGTCAAGATACATTCAATAAACTTCCAGCTGATAGAACTGGACATTGCTTGGACACCCCCCACACATAACTGTCTAATAATATGTTGGAAAAATACATTATTCTTTAGACTAGCTTTATTACTACAAGGTGGGTTAAAGCTCTGAATATTCACAGTGGTAAAAAATTGTCCTCACTTTCAGCTTGTTATTGGTATATTTTAGGAGGGGATCCTAAAAAGTTGCAATGACAAACCAATATTAATAATGCATGAACCTAGTGTTCAAAGGATCTGACAAGAACATCTTTTCACCCACTTCTACAAATATTAAGCAGTGAAAAAACAGAGACAGGGTCCATATTAATATTAAAATAGTATCATCTCTATGATGTGAGCTTTTATCTTGGCAAAATTTCCAGAAATTCAAAATCCAGCTCTCAATTTCATCACATCGCAAGTGTCACCTCTAATATTGTGGTAAATAAATATTAATACTTAAGTAAAGATGACAAAATACTAAAATTTTGGTCTGAAAAATCACCGAACAATATGGAATGAAAGAATACCAGAAAACAAATGTGTACAGATTCCTCAATTAGGTAGCAGTTTTATTTAGGAAGACTTTAAGTGTATTTCTATGAATGGTGGAAAATATGATGATTACACATTTGTAAAGGTGTTAATGTTGCAGAGTCATTTTATATGGACATTCCAAGAACATATCAAAACACAAAATACTAACTGGAAAATGCAGGATACATTCAAAACAAGATAGAACAAATGATACCACAAAACTAAAAGGAATGTTCTGCCAGTATTAACCAACCAAAACCAAACAAAACTCCAGATACAGAGAGCAAATGTGTCATAGTTCCAGTTAATTGAATTGAAAGACAGGATTTGAATTTTGTGTATTACAATGTCATTTTCGGATACAACAACATGTCTGAACCATTCATATATTTGAAATCCAAACTCTACTATAGAATCCCTTGACCAGTCATTATGAAACAAACCAAACATTGTTTCTTTATTTTTTATACTAATCTCTTTGAATTGGCAGTGAGTTGAAAGGAAACAAAGATATGTGACAAGCAGAGTCAATATTAAAATCAATAATAAAAAACAGCTGTGTGGCCATCTTAGCTATCCATTTCAATATGTTGTAGATAGGTTTATCAGAACCATGGCTAGTTAGATGCTGTGTCACCAGCATATTAACTGTTTACTGCATCATACATTTGCTTCCAAAAATTTGTACCATATTCATTTTTCTATTTACAAGCATTCATAATTCATTTACTGTTACAAGTTAGAAAGGTATTTAACAGACATATCCATGTGAGAAGTATTGCATTTGTTTTTCAAACAATGTAAATGTATAAACAGAATACATTTTATCCTTGATGAACAAAAAGAAACACTTTTATTTTATGCTATGCTTTAAATTTCTGGATTTTCCAAGATAAATAATTTTGATAATTCACTGGAGTGGAATGCCAGAAATAATTTATCACTGACCAATCAATATATGTCAATAACATTATGTCTAAGAAATCCGAGTTTGGTCTAGTGCTAATTGCTGCCTCGCATGCAGACGATCTATGTTCAGATCCCACAATGTGCAAATTCTTTTCTTTCTGTTTTTCTTTTCTTCAGGTGCTCTTCATATTCAGTTAGGAAGGAATATTACATTTTTACTGATATTTTCTTTGCATATATACAAGACAGCATTTATGACATTGTAGTGCAGGATACCATAGAAATCTGCTACAGAACTTTAGTATTCTATTCATATTGCTAGCCAATCTGTTTGAGCATAAAAAATAAAAAGAAAATTTGTTTGCTCCAAGTGAATAACAGACATATTTCATCTCATGAGCAAAATTCTCAACATGTATTTTCCCTTTTGGCTTTGTCACGCATGAAAATACTGAGTATTTCACCCACTCTGAGACATGTATATGTATGTTATTCACTCATTTTGAGCAAATGTTATCTACTTACTCCCTGACAAAAAAATATATCATGTTTAATCAATTAGGAATATAATTTGTGACATGATGGTTTTGAAGAGTTTTTATATATAATATGTGACATGATAGTTTTGAAGAGTTTTCATATATAATATGTGACATGATAGTTTTGAAGAGTTTTCATATATAAATATGTGACATGATAGTTTTGAAGAGTTTTCATACATAATATGTGACATGATAATTGTGAAGAGATTTCATATTAATTACAAGGAGGAACCACCAAATATTTCCTTAAAGGCTTTCAATTGTGAAGAATGTGCATCAAGAAAATTAGGGTGATAAAGACATTCCTGAAGCATTAGAATCAGGAGCAGTAGATCCGTGTTGTGGTTTTGAATAATAAAAAAGTACAAGCTTGTGGATTACATGTACAACTGTTCTGTCTCAAGCATGATGACAACGACGATGATGAGGATGATGATAATGTGGTTTTAATGTACATTGGCATTAAGAGAAGCAACAAGTGTAAAAAATATTTTAAACATCCATCTGATAGATAGCTTGACCACAACAATACTCCATGTATCCAAGCAAGTTCGGAGAATGAATGTCTCAAGCTTAACGTGTTTATTTAGGACACAAAAGATATCAGTGTCCAAAAGTGAAGGTTTTCAAAGTAGGATCCCATCAGTGGAAGACAACAAATGTTACAGTGGTGATGCAAAGGTGTGCCATATTTAATCACTGAATTTCATTTGGCTTTAAAATTAAACTGAGATGGGAACCTTAAACTCCAATGCTGTGACTTTGTCTTAAAGATAGGACCCCATGTTTGGCATGCAACACACTCCCAAGTGATGATGAACAAGTACACTAAGCTTCATATATAAGCATGTGTAATTTTGAAATGTTAGAAGAGAAAGTGTGACAGAAACCTTAAAACTTGGAGCTGTTACCTTAATCTTGAAGACAAGGCCCCGAATATAGTATGCTAATCACACTCAAGGAATGATGAACTGTACCAAGCTTTATCCGTAATTGAATGTACAGACACTTATCAAATTGAAAGATTTGATATTAATAACATACTTTTATTTGAAATTGGGTCCTTCTGTACCAAAGGATACACGAATTTAAAAATACTGATCGCTGAAAGTGAATCTGGCGATACATATTTAATAAGATATTTTTATTTGAAATTGGGTCCTTCTATACCTAAGGATACATGAATTAAAAAATGCCGATGGTTCAAGGTGAATCTGGCGTTACATAATTAATAAACATTGGGAAGTTTTTTTATGTTTTTATAAGCACTATAAGATGTGCCCAGCTGCAAAAAATACACCTGTATCATCACTGCTTGACAGACTTGAATCTTCACTTTTTGGTTTTCCTTATAATTTCTTAATGTTAACTCTTACATTTAAAATATGAATTAATGTGTGAAGGATATAATTATATTTGCACCTATGGCATCCAAACAGTTCTCATAAATTAAGCAAACATTATTCCATTTCTGTCCAAATCATCTTTAAGATTATTTCCATTACTTAAAGACTCAATTCACTCACCTCTTTATCTAAACAAAAAATAACCTAAATTATAATATTATGAATATCCTACTATTTATGTCATTAAAAAAATTTGCCTAATTGGATCATAAGTCCCCATGGATAGAAATAGTAATCTATCTTGCAATTATGGAAGATTTACATTTAAATAAATTTTTATGTCCATTTATAGTTTTATGTTGTATCATCTTGATAGCAATACAAAGTCACTGTTGATCTAAAAGTGGTATCGTTAGCTGCATCACGTGGTCATCTAAATTTCCAAAAATTGGCGGTTCAAAATGATTTTAAACTGACGTTATCCATGGAAGAAATGTATGTACTATATGTAATGTATCATCAATTTAATTCTTCAATGTATATATATTTAGTTGCTCCTGACATTTTGATATAATGAAATAATTGTCCATTACTATTTTCCAGAAATGGTTTTCTATTGCAAACGTGCTATATTAGTGCCAACCCTTCTCAATACACCCCAGCCATGCCCTGGAAAGTAATGTAAACAATGAGAAATACTTGTGATTCTTGAATAAACACCTTTACAAAATGATGAATGATTTTGATTGTTGCACTTCAAACTTACTTTGAAACACACTAAAGGCTAAGGAAATTTAGAATTGATTTAAATTTCAAAATAGATACTTTTTGAGATATATAATGAGAACTGACTGCTGAGAAAACTGGTAAGATACCAATATGATTATACATTTGAAGTGTGTACACTGTGTAGGGATGAAGGAAATACAAATAATTAAATCAAAACCATATACTAATATCTTGACAATACTATTATAACCGAATGGAGTAGATCAATTACATACAACTAATTTAAAAGTGATTTCTATCTTGGACAGAAATTCAGTTAACTATTGCAATATTAGTATTAAAACTAACAGGCATGAAACCAGTATTACAAGGTTTTTGCAAGAGTTTTAAATTTTCCTTACAATGGAGTGTCGTGCATGCAACAAAATCTGATGCATGTGTATGCAACATATGAAACGCTAATGCTTTTAGGTTATTGATACGCATATGTATGCAATGAATAAAAGGCTAATGCCCCTAGATTTACTGACATATGTATACATGCAGCTTATGGTTAATGCAATGCAGCTTATGGTTAATGCACTTAAGATTATTGACATGCATATGTATACTGCATATGAAAGGCTAATGCCCTTAGATTATTGAAATGTATATGTATGCAGCATATGAAAGGCTAATGTCATTAGATTATTGACATGTATATGTACACCGCATATGAAAGGTTAATGCCCTTAGATTATTGACATGCATGTGTACACAGCGTATGAAAGGCTAATGCCCTTAGATTATTGACATGCATATGTATGCAGCGTATGAAAGGTTAATGCCCTTAGATTATTGACATGCATGTGTACACAGCATATGAAAGGCTAATGCCCTTAGATTATTGACATGTCTATGTATGCAGCATATGAAAGGTTAATGCCCTTAGATTATTAACATGTATATGTACACAGCATATGAAAGGTTAATGCCCTTAGATTATTGACATGCATGTGTACACAGCGTATGAAAGGCTAATGCCCTTAGATTATTGACATGCATATGTAAGCAGCGTATGAAAGGATAATGCCCTTAGATTATTGACATGCATGTGTACACAGCATATGAAAGGCTAATGCCCTTAGATTATTGACATGCATATGTATGCAGCGTATGAAAGACTAATGTCCTTAGATTATTGACATGCATATGTATGCAGCGTATGAAAGGATAATGCCCTTAGATTATTGACATGCATATGTATGCAGCATATGAAAGACTAATGTCCTTAGATTACTGACATGCGTATGTATGCAGCATATGAAAGGCTCATGCCCTTAGATTACAGAATAGCAAGAAATTAAATCATTCCATTAGAAAAGGAGAGGAAATTAGATGGCAATTATATGAGGTTTGTTTTCTATTTGCTTTGGATGCAATACATACTTTATTAAGAATGAGGCTAGAAAACTGATATTGTTTAAATCTGCTTATATCTGATGTGTCACATTATATACATTTTACCGGAGTTTTTGAAGATATTTTTTTTCTTCTGTAAAGGCAGTGATCCAAGTAGTACAACACATACTGCATTGCTTATTTTTTAAAATGATGATCTCTGGGGTTTCCTAGATATATGCTTTAAATATAACCTTGTTGTCTTTGTTTTATTCTTCATTAGTTTTATGAAATGCAGATTGGAAGAATATGGCCTGGAAATCAAAAGTTCCCAAGTAAAAAACGGGACTTTTACTTGAAATCCAGTTTTACAAATTATAAGTCAGCTCTGATAGAAAGCTGTAAAAATGTTAATGAATACTTTCTGGAACAAATTAGTCAAATTAAAATATTCATGCAATGAGCATTTACAACTCTGAAGTGTTACAGCTCGATGGTCTTCAACAAAGTAACAGAGAAAGCAAATCCAGCAAGTTTCGTAAATTCAACAAATAATTTATTTCCTAAGAATAGAAAGTGAAAATTTAAAATGAACTTATGACTACTTTGTTGTATATTTTTGTTATTTTAAACAAACATTTTTGCAAAATGGAGATACTTGTACATGCAAGATGTGCATGGAAAGAAATGTTTTATGACCTACCGTTTAGTAACTGAGAAAACTAAAACTGTATTCCAATTTGCTATGTGATCTGAAGCAGCCCATGTGGCAACAAACAAATGCCAGTTACATAAGCTTCTCGTCCACTTAAACATTTTGTCCTAAAAAATCCCAACTAGCTAGCAAAGTTCCAATACAGCTATGGTGCAAGTTACCAAACAGAAGATCATCAGCACCATTTTTCTGTACTCATTTGCATAATGTACCCGAGAAATAAAGCACACCAGTCCTTTGGTCTCTGACAAGAATTTTACATGCTAACATCTAGCTACATGTGACAGGAATAGCAAAGGTTGTAAGCTTGTCAAGTCTGCCATGATGCTATTAATACCATCTACAAACACTATACTTAATAAAATACCAATGATTCCACTGTAAAAAAAACCTGCAGATAATATTGCCTTTGATCAGAATCTCTGTGATATAAAGGTAGCTTTGAACAAATGGAATTTGATATGTGATATGAAGGCATCCATGAATGAATGGCATTTTCCCGTGATATGAAGGTAGCTCTGAAGGAATGGAATTTTCCACTGTGACATGAAGGTAGCTCTGAATGAATGGAATTTTCCACTGTGATATGAAAGTAGCTCTGAAATAATGGAATTTTCCACTGTGATATGAAGGTAGCTCTTAAGGAATGGAATTTTCCACTGTGACATGAAGGTAGCTCTGAATTAATGGAATTTTCCACTGAGGAAATAAGGAAGTAACATCCAGATTTAGTGAAAAGCAAATGTAATTTTTCCTTCTGTTCTCCATTAAGCAACAGTTTCATAGCAAAAAAATGTAAAAAGATCTGTTTTATGAGCAAATGTTGATTGAAAAATGCTTCCACTTAAGTAAGAACTAGGTCATTACTGATCATCAAATGGGATTTTTGAAAAAGCATAGTGCACAGTTTGGAACGATTATCTTATCATGTGTATCTAACAACACAAGGTATGTGTGGATTGAAGAAGAACACATTGCTTCAATCTATTTTTTATTTCTCATCCATATAATTATTTACAAATTCAGTGCAAATTTACCAAGAAATGGCCAATTTATAAATGCTGTTCTTGTGCTATTCATGGGTGTTCTTTTTAAATCACTTCTCTCCTCCATGTCCCTTCACACAAACAAGAACACACTTCATTGACTTATTGACTGTTTGCATTTCCTGACTGCTTGGTAATGTGGTTGTCAGTGATGGACCCTAAATACCATGTCATAATGAGGGAGGGCTGAACATGGAACATTTTTTCCACAGCAATGTGAACCAATAAAACAACTTTGATGATTTTAAAATAACCTATTGTTAAATGTTTATGTGATACATGAAGAAAATGATAATAATTGTTGCTCATTAAACACAATATAAAATGTCTAGCTGACAAAGTACATGGTTCAAGATGGCAACAGTATGTGTATTAAAAAATGTGCTTATTGACAATGAACACCTCTTTTCATGATGCAGTAATATTTAATGATTCTCTTTTAAGATAAAGATTACCTATGGTAAAACATAAGTACTAATTTATACAAAGCAGATGTCTTTTTATCAAGTACATCCTGATAAAAAATTTAAAATTGTTTTTCTGATAGGATAGGAAAATCAGTTTGTGTTCTGTCAGAAATAAAATTTGTATTGTACTCCAGACTCCATTGTCCTTTGAGATGGAAATACATCATCCATTTTTTTCTTTTAAGTCAATACACGATGCAAAAAAAGAAACGATATTGTATTTAAATCATCCTTGCATGATATAAATATGAAAAAGAACTAATGAAAAAGATGAATGCATAGAAATGAATTATTGTACATGTGGGTTTTCAGTGAGTAACTGGATTAAGTGTCTCTGCTTTGATGGTGTTGAAATCCAATGAAGAATCTGTGTCCTCGTCCACTTCTCCTATCACAGCACTGTAGGAACAAATAGAGAGCACAGTAAGCATAAAATTAAACTAACGATACACAGCAAAGCAAGGAAATACATAATTATCAAATATGTTAATATTAAATATTACTCTTCATGTGATTGTAAAAACAAAAGGCATAGTGGAGACATGAGTAAAGTGTTGTACATGGTCTTTAAAGAAGAAGCAACTAGACTTCCCACCACCTCTCAGGATACTTTCATTTGTGCAATCTTTATCTTCACATTTTTACAAAATCATCTGACAGATGTCAGAAATGTTGCTTGGGATGATTTACAGCTCCATCATTCACCCAACCATCTGAAAAAATTAAACTGTATGAAGACAGCAAAGTTTGCCTGTACATATTGATTCAGACAAAAGAGTTTTGTATTTGTCAATATTGACAGTGATGATAATAATAAACCAAGCTGTTGATGCAGGTCGCAGTTTCCTTTATTTGTGTGCTTCTCAAGATGTATAATCATATCCAGTTTGATGGGTTTACAAGCAACATGGCCAAAGAAACCGTATCACCATTAAAGATGTAAAGAGTAGTTACTTAAGTGTCAAGAGTAGGCTATGGTGACCTACTTTTGGTTTCACCATGTAGCACTTTTCATGATGCTTGCACATATCAGGAATCATGACTGTATTAGAAACAATGCAGAAAAACCGACCTAAACATGAAAAATATACATGATCACATAAGCATAAGCAATAGTCTACACTGACTTACTTTTAGCACAGTGGTCTATTACTTTTCAGGACTGATGCACAGATCTGTTTTCAGCACTGTACAATCAATAGTATTAGAAAAACTAACCTGAACATAAGAAGTGTACATAATCATTGCAGTGTGAAAAGTACATCACAGTGGCCTATCTTCGCATGGTGATAAAGCAATTCTCAGGATGCATGCACCTACATACTGTAATGACTATATAAGCAACAGTGTCCCGAAAAGCCTAAATGTACAATGTGCACATGATCAGACAGTTCAGTGGCCTACAATTCACATGGTGGTGTAGCACTAGGTGTAATTAACATATTTTCTGATGTATATCTTGTTACATTTTGACCTGGAAGTCTGGGCTTCATCTTATGCTTTGAATCAACCTATATATAGATTATGTCATTGACATTGCTTTAAGTAGCAGTAATACCAAGATTCTGAGATGTAATCAGTAAAACTGAAAACTAGAACCAATTCTTGTTGAATTATCCTGTCAATAAATTGTTATAAACTAATATGGCTGGTTTTATAATTATTATTCTGTATGCATTGGTATGTGCTTGTATTTTCCTTATTTCTCCTACTGAGTATTTATAAAACACCATAGACTAAGTACACAAATATCATATATTCACAATACTGTCATATACTCGCATAAGAATGCCCATAATATAGTATAGTATTAATATGTAACTTGTCTCGATTTTTCTGTGTCTGTTGCTAATTTTCTATAAATTGCTCATTTCCCTATGGTTTGTCTCATTTTCCTATTATTAGCCTCACTAATTTGATCTCATCTGTGAACTCTTGCTATCAAAAAGGTGTCAACTGGAATAACCTGGCCAAATCTCAAGGCATGTTCAATTAGCTTGTAAATAACACTGCACAGCCATGTGGTTCCTGTGACAATGGGCATCATACGTAAAAAAATGAATTCAGAGGTGTCAGTTGATAATGGAAATAGAAGTGCTCTTGTAAATGAGGAAGATCACAACTGTCATGTAAGTGAACAATACTGATTACAATTGCCCTGAAACCTCCACACCTCTCTACAAACAAAAAAAAAAAAAAAAAAAAAAACGGTTACTGTCATTTTTACAATTAAAAATGCATATTATACAGTGATATGACTAATATTCATGAAACCAGAAGTTGCTAGCAAAGAAGATGAATCCAAGGTGTTGATCTGGCTATGTTTTACACTCCACATTGATTTGTCTATGGATGAAAGATGGAAAATTAAAAAAATTAGCAAACGCAACTTCAGCTTATAGGCTGAAAAATATATTACATATTATGTTTTGTAGCTGTACATGCAACAGTGTCCGAGAAACCGACCTTCACAGTGTATATATGTTTAATGGCATGTCAGCACAATAATGACTAAAGAATGCTGATTTAAAGTAAAGTTCTAAAACTTTAAATATAAAGAACTGCACACAACAACTTTAGAAAGATAAAACCATTCCAAATGTAAACATGAAGTTCAGGAAAATCAAAGACGGGTAAACTGTTACAATTCTGTAAAATGTATATAAAGTAAAAGATAAAGGTTAAGAGTATACAATCCTTCAAAAAAAAAGGTTGTAAATACTGCATTCTCTAGTCTTAAGGTCTCTTTGGGTGGACATGAAATTTTCCTAATGAATATGTAAAAAATAAATTGTGTCTCACTGATCGAAAGTGAGACCCTTTGATAAAATCAAGGATTTCATTTTATCAAGGTGATTTCATCAAGGATACTTATAAAATGAAGTCAAGTACGTGGAAATGAAATCGAAAGTAAAAAAGAATCTGATGAGTTAGATAATATTTTTTTTACTTGTATCAATCTGACCTGCATCAATCTGATGAGTTAGATAATATTTCCCTTAGTCGATCAGATTTAATGCAAGAGTGCGCGTAATTTAGAATCTGATCTTTATCACACGTGACCATAGAAATACGTTCTCGTTGTAGTTTATCCAGCTGCGACTGTGTCAATAAAAATCCTCGTTACCGTATACATCAATAACCAGATCAACTAGGCCGACTAGAAAGTGTGTAAAAGAATTATGTAGTTTTCAAGTACTTACGTTTCGTGTATGAAAACCGTCACATGTTGGTACATTATATAATACAAGCTTGATTAATTAGAAATCAAGGTCTCTCAGTAAAAAATAAATATTTTTGTGCACTTGCAGATTTATTTTTTTATTTTGTGCATGATTTTGACTAGTAATTACTTTCCGAATCGTGCAAAATGTAACATCCGCCTGAGAAAATCTAAGATGATATCTTTACGATAGAAAATCCTTAGGATGAGATCTTTACGATAGAAATCCTTAGGATTTCACAAGTAAATTAATATGTAATGTTACATTCCTCAAATCTAGAAGGTGGCCTGATTGGTCTGTCAGTTTGAAATTTATTCTTGATAACAGTGGATTATAACACCGCAGATAAACTGGATAGATCGGCTCTTGCACAATCAGATATATAGGTGGTATAGCTTTCGGGGTGAATGAATAAAGAACAAATCCTTGCTGGGCTTGATTTGATACTGTCGTGTCTTTGCTGTAGCTGCCATCAATGACATCACACACAAGACTGACCGCGACCAAAGAAGTTATATTTACGATTTCCGGGGATACATGTCGCCCTGTCCCTTCTGGGTCATTGTTGTGTCGGAGAATAGTTGCCGGTGGTAGTGTTTGTTTTTGTACTGTGCGAGTATATCAGGGAAGAACTCGTCAATGAGGTCATCGACTGATTTTCTTAGCTCGGTTCCGTTGAACCTGGGAAATTTAAAATTCGCCGGTGTAGCTTCTGTTATTTTATATTCCTTTAAGAAAAGTTGTTTATGGTGACTGTCAGCAATTATTACCTGAATTACTTGCTGGGAATAAACTCCATGTCGGATACGAGCTGATTTAATATTTCGATTCGTGAAAAGATTTCGCTGCGTGAACCATTTATATCAAAAAGATGTTCTTGGATACTTTGCCGTAGTTTTTCTTGTTGTTGTTTATGTTCTTGATTACTAATTTTAAAGTCTTCAATAATTTCATCTAGGGTAATAAAAATATATGAGAATATTTCTACTCCTCCAGGAATTTGTTCAGAAGCAACAAGCCTAAAAAAAACACTGACCACTGTCCTTCTTACCTTAGAAATTAAAATTACCACTATCCGTTGCACTTTTTAGTTTATCCAAACGATATTTGTATTTTGGTTTAATTTCGTGATATGACTGCGCTTCTGTGACATAATCAGACTTTTTCGGTTCTGGTGGTATCGGTGGTGCTTCAGGTGGGATTTTAGGCCATCGTAACACTGTTCTGATCGAACTCTGATATATATCCACAGCGTAGTCGGGGGTGCTTATCTCATGTGCAGAAGACAGCGTTGGTTCATGAACGGTTATTGCTATCTTGGATTCTTTTCCAGTGATGTTTTTTATTCGACGTTGTAATTCCTCATTGATTTCTTCGATTTGATAAGACCCGGTAGGTATCCCAATGACGTTCCAGTCGGGTGTACCATCTGGTCGGTTTTTATTTGCAAACACAAACGAATTATTCGCTGGTAATCCGCCAAATGATTTTGATCTGATATTGGGAGAGCTGTAATATACTCGTAATTGTGTTAGTGAGATTTCTTTCACAGGAATCGCAGTTGGAAAATTAATACTGAATTCAGGTTTAGTCGAGCTTACTGTTATCATTGAAGTTCTCTTGGGTCTTGTATTTTCGGCTATCTGTTGACGTAATTCTGTCATTATTTATCTTTGTTGTTTTTAAATGGCCGGTGCAGTCTTCGTATATCTTAACCATTAGCGCGAATTCGGAATCTGATATTGTTTCGTTGTTGAGGCTTGATGATATCAACGACGACAATTTTGAATATGCTGCTGTTGCTGTGTTTAGCCGCGTAACATAATCGTGCAATTTTGTGCTCGTGCACGTTGATATTTTTTTCGCGATTATATTAAAAACACCTGCAATTGCCGCTCATGAAGGGACGCATATTGTTACTGCGATTGCAGTTATTACTGGCGTTAGCGCTGATAATACTACTCCAGTGGATGCAACTAACGCGGATACCGAGTATACTGCAACGTCTACAATGACTGCTCGTCGCTTATATTTTTCTACTTTTGTTGTGTATTTGTCGATGAGGGTTTTTAACTCTGATTGCCATTCGCGTACTTGATCGTATCTATATTGTTGCGCATCTAATGTTGTTGTTGATGCTGTCAGGGTCATTTATTATTTTACGCAGTAACCAATTGAGGTGTTTCAGCTACGAATTCCAAACACCACCAGCAAGATGTTGCGGTTAATGTCTTATCGGCTGCTTCCAGTATAAACTCCTCTTCGGTTCTCTTGTTTAATATGATATTAACAACCCCGGAAAACTTGTCGGTGGAATGCCTCCAAAGATATGTTGAAAATATCTCAAATTTTGCAGCACTGAACACAGACAGCCTGTACGCTCCAGTGACTGTTGCGGTATATTTGATAGTATTATTTTGTTTAGACCATGTTCCAAATCCTGATAATACTGTGTATACAATGTTGGTGATATGCCCGGGAGTAACTCCAGGTGAGATTTTAATCAAACTGGTTTTATTAACGATCTCAGGAATCCCACTTACAATATCTTTCTGTGTTTGTTTGATTGTGTCGATGTTCGTCTTGATATCAGAAAGTTTTATGTCAACGGTGAGCGGAGTGCCGAAGAATTTATCTATGACCTCATCGGTTTTTTGATAATTTCTGCGAAATCTTCCAAAAACGCCCACGTGAACGTCATACTCGGCCCGCAGCGTGGATAATTTACTGTCTACGTTGTCGACGTATAGTTTGTTTGCGGCGTCGTTGTCGAATTTTGGAGTTGTTTCAGCTACTATCTTGTTCCCGTTCATGTTGAGTTCACCTGTCATTGTGTCACCGCTATTTTTTAAGCGGTTAGCAACTCTCTGTATGATTTCATCTCTGATGGTTGTCAACGATATACTTGAGTCTCTGATTTTTCCGCTGTCAGTAAACACAGGGATGTTATCTTGGGTAGCTCCAAGAACCCTGCGAATTATGTCATTCCATTTGATATTGCTGGTTTTTAGCTTACCATGTCGGTCCTGAAAAATAACAACCTCATCTGGGTCTATCCCGGATAACGTTAAGAGATTGTCGATTTCATCTTTGGTCGCATATTTTGATAAATCTACGTCGTCGCGTTTTTTTATCTTTGCTTCGATGAGAGATCTTCCGTAAATATCAACCATTATTCTTTAGGGATTGTTTAAAATGTTAAATCGGCCCGCGGTATACTCGTGCACGACTTTGTGAGGCGGTTTGGTTGATTTTGATAACGCGTCAAACACATTTATTACCTCACGGCCACATATTGGTGGATCGGTTAATGTTCATGTTGGTAGCGTTGAATACCAAACTGGAATGGGAGTGCTTTGCACGTATTTTAGAAATTCAACTGGCGGTGCTAACCCATACGAATCGAAATAGATAATTCCTCGTGGATCGATTGCGTAAGCAACCCAGTGAGTTCCTGGACCATTGCTGTTATCGAGATTAATAATTCCAGTTTCTGGATTATTCGGTTGTCTCGGCAACTGATCTCGCATAAAAAACACCTCTGAAATTTTTTATTTTAAGTTGTTTAGCAGCATCGAGTAAATCAAAATTTGACATCGGTGTCAACGGCGTTTGGGGTACCATGAGGGCGGAGTTCCTGGAAGTCTTAGACCCTTTCTGTACCATAAGGGCGGAGTTCCTGGAAGTCTTAAACCCGCTCCTTTTTTTGTATCCCTTCCCAGCTGCTTTCTTTAATGCCATTCCAGCAGCTTTCCAACAGCTCCTAACGCGGCTGCGAGAAGTGGAAATATACCACCGGTTTTAACCATATCCTTGATGGCTTTGGAGCGAAATCAAGCTGAATTTCGGTTTTTGCTTGCTTTGCTTTATTCAAATGTTTTAGTTGGGTTTTAGTCAGCGATAACTTGTTTGGGCCACCATTAGCAATTTGATCTTGTTTTAGTGTTATCGTCGTCCCACATGCGCTCGCGGTTTTTGATTGTAATTTTTTCGCCTGACCAGGAGTCAGAGTGACATTAACATGACTGTATGACATTGTTATAATTAACGCGATTGATCTAATTGTCTACATATTCTCGAAAACAATTACATGTTTTCTACTGGTGCATCAACAACTCTCATTCGACCACTAATACCTTCAAGTAACATTGCCTTGTCACTGAGCATGACCGTGATTGCTCTGTAACCAGGGTCGGGACCACCAGCTGACGGGTCATTAATATGAGCTCGGAAGTGTATATCAACGACAGTTTGTTTAGATAAATCAAGATGCTCCAGTGGAAAGTAATAAATCGTGTACAGATTTGTAAAATCATACTGTGATATTAACATCCCAGTATCTATATTTATGTTACGCGCCAGAAACGTCAACCAACGATTATATGCGCGCGCCACATGATTATGTGTAAAATTTAATGATATATCTTCGGATGGTTCTTGTTGTCCGTTTATTCTCAACGAAACATCGGTAACGCCAAATTTGTCAAATATCATATGAGATTGTTCCTGGTTATTCAATCGGGGCAGCGCAATAAAAATATGTCGTGGCGCAGAAACACCCTGCAGTGATGCTATATGCCAAGTAAATAAACCTCTGACGGAACTTTGGATGGCGTCTGTGGTTACTGTTAACCATGATAGCAATGATTTGCCACCTTGATTCATAAAAGAGAGTAATCGCGGCTCTTCCGTGACCGACGGAGTTAATACCGGCATCCGCAGTGAGAGTTTTGTTATATTTACTTTGCCAGCATGGCCAGCTTTTCGCCAAATCGCATCATTATCATCACTTTTTCTAAACAGCACAATTGTGTGTCTGGCTCCGAAGATGACCTTTCTAACATCCCTGCAAAATCCAAAGATATGAGTTAGTGGAATCGCGCAAGAAAAATTTTATTCTCGTCTGGCTTTAACATTCCTCGGCGTGTTGCAAATCCTAAGTTGTTAGTCGCACTAATGCTTTTTATAATATCAAAAGCAGCAGCTGATCTATCTTCATGTTCAAAATCAGCTGGTTGTGGATTGTCTGCAGTATCTCGTGGTGTTCGCAACTTAATATATTGAATATGATCGGCGTTGTCGGAAGCATCTTTAGCAAACATCATCGATGGCCCGGATGATCTTGTAAAGTCGTCAGAATATCTTGCTAGACCAATTATTGTTGTAGCAGCATCAACATCATTCTGGATGGATTCGATATTTTTTCCGTCAATCATATATGTGGCGCTACTAAACAGTGCCATAATTCCATTATTGACAAAACCAACCCGGTCATTGACGCCGTAGTTATTACCATCCGCCCTTACAAGTTCGCCTTCTACTTCAATAAACGCCTCACAGGGTAGGAAATATCTACTTGTATCATGAACTTGAAGTTCGATACGCCCCCGTTGATCTGGTTTAACTGCATCATAGGAATAAAACTGAATTATCTCGCTCGACAGGCGCATCTATGTCAAATGCTGTGTCGGACATGCGTTTGAACATTTTATACAATTGCCTATTTTTCAAATGGTGATTATCGTCGTCGCACTCGAAGTCCACTTCCTGCTATCAAATTCGCTGTTATATTTCTTTGTACTTGTTCAGATTCTTGATCTATCAACGCTGCTAGTTTCTTATTTGCAGCTTGATTTATCACCTTACTGACATCCACGGGGATAATTTCAGTGCTCGCCAGTTTTACTGGTGGTGGTGATTTTCGTCTTATTAACCGTGCTAGTATTTCTTTGATTGCCGAGAGTGCCTTACCAGCAATGTTGGCAATTGCACC
Organism: Sinohyriopsis cumingii; assembly: GCA_028554795.2. Lineage (NCBI taxonomy): Eukaryota > Metazoa > Mollusca > Bivalvia > Unionida > Unionidae > Sinohyriopsis > Sinohyriopsis cumingii. The sequence goes on along the minus strand of CM068827.1, from coordinate 139,349,737 downwards.
AGGAGCTTTTTCACCAACAACATTAATGGCTTTCATTGATAAATGTTTTTGCAAGAGGGCCAACTTTTGGCGCTAACCCCGCAAATAACCCCTGAACCACGTCGTCGAGTCCGTCTTCGTAGGTTGCTCTATAAACTGGTAATCGTTAGTTTACTACTCTGACCTGCATGGGCGTATAGTGTCTGTTTTATATGACCATGTTATGCTATTTGTTACTGTTTAATCACTGTAATCATCAACGAGTTCATCAATGAGCTCTCGGTATACACTAGTATCCATGACACCGCCTTGAAATAATCGCCGACAAATATCAGCTGCTTCATTGATTATTTCTGGTGAGGACAAATATCAGCTGCTTCATTGATTATTTCTGGTGAGTTATTTCCAGCTCGCTTTCCTCCTATGAGAACTTCTAACCGCGAAACGTCATTGAAAATATTATCAGGACAAACAAAATTATCTCCCAAACCACTTCCGGCTGCTCCTTCTTCTGTTGTCTCCGTGCTTTTCGTAAACAGTCTTAAGGGTGATCTTTCTTCTTTAGCTTTTTTAAGTAGCTCCTCAGACCTTTTAAGTTCCGACATCAACCTTTGCTGCGGTGAAGAAGACTGTTGTTGTTCTATCTGTTGCAGAGGTGGAGGAAGTTGATATGAAGGTTCCTGCTGGGAGAGTTGTTGTTGTTCTAGTTGTTTCACACGCTTTCTATAAAGTCTCTTTACTTCTTCATCAAGACCTCTGTATTATAAATCATCATCTCTGGTTTGTTTTTTGTTTTTATATATACGATATATCCATTTAATAAGATTATCATCAGTTACGTTTTCAGAACCGGGGTTTAAGACACTAGATTTACTAAATATACCAAGTAATATTTTTTCGGGTAATTTTTCTCTTTTAATATTTCTAATATCTTCGACAAAACCCCCCCTAAATTTTGCAATCAGTCCAATATTTTCCTTTATTGCTTTAGACGCAAGTTCTTTTTTCACGTCGGCAAATTCAGTACGAATTTTACCAATACCTTCAAGTATTTCTTCGCCAACGGGTGGAGGTTGAGCTGCAGCTATACCAGTTGGAAGATCTCGTAAAATCTTTTGTTTTTTTTAGTTCTCCTCGCAATTTTTTCAGTTTGCTCAGCGGTCTGTTTTAATATTGGAAGAATACCTTTTTTTCTTTCCTCGTCCTCAATATCTCCCAATAAAGCTCTTTCAGTGACCGTCGCAGCTTTTTCAGTAGCTGTTGTAACGGGTTTAAATAAGTGTTCTGTGCCAGCCGCGAATTCAACTTGTGCTTGTTGTAGCGACTGCACGTTTTTTTTAACTCATCTTTTACGGGGATATATTTTTTAAGTGCCCCTTCTCGTTCTCTGGCAAGTCTAGCTGTGTAAGATTCCGAATGCACCATATTATTATACAACAATTTTTAATTCATAGCAGCAGGGAGGGCGACGACAACGAATTGGTTCATTTTTTGTAAAATCGTATTCGCACACTTGGTCGTTTTCCAAAGAAAAACAGCACAGCTAACTCGGAGAGGGCTCTCAGAGATACTCTTTTCAGGCCCTAAAAACGTTAGCTGTTTGTTTTCGTGTTGTTAATCCTTTTTTGTGGAGATCTTATTTCGACATTTGGAACCTTCTAAAATTTGTAGGGTTCGCCCCCCTGCCCCCCGCTGCTCAAGTATAACTAATAGTTAACTTGTAAGCAACGATATAAACCCCTGTGCCAAAAAACATGATATTTTAACGACTAGCGAAATAACGAGTTAAAATACTTTTTGGTACCACAATAAGAAATACATCCGGTATTAACGTAGGAGAAAAAACGTTTCTTTTTATTATGTACTTAACTTGATCCAGAATCGAAGTTTAGACGATTGTTTAATCGTCACTCTTCGGCATAACACGCACCAAAACCCACATTTCGTAAATTCGACCTCACATTCACATTTGCTTGATGCGAACTTAACGTCAACAAAAAAATCAATAACCTAAAGGAAGAAAAAATCATACAGAGTGACAAAATTACCTCAGATTACCCTCATAACCCATTATGGCATCGGACCCTGTCTCTCATACTATAAAATTATATATGTTGACATATTAGCACAATGTAATTGTTCAAACACCAACCCACTCTAGGAAGGAGATGAAAACACAAAGATAGAGGTTTTTTAAATCATACTCACTGGGGTATACCTACTATATAATTCAAATCTTACTAAAATAAATGCAGATGATAATATGCTCCAGTTGTGGCACTTAACCAAGCCAGATAGATTTAAGCGAATAATTGTATCTTTGTCATTATCTCCAAATGAGAAGTCTCCAGATGGGAGATTGGTACACACGGTCTGGATGATCGTGCTCTGAGTAGCTGGGCACTCTGTGTGGAATGTATATTTTTTGGTATATCGCTATTACAGTTGCTTTACATAATTTGTGTTTACGGTGGCAGGGAACGGTTTTGTAAATTGGCCCCTGGCAGTTTCTTAACTTAAGGGTATGTTGTGACTTTTTGAGCTATTATTGTGTAATAATTAAAGATATGGATATATTTGTGAATCTGGTCTTTCTGGCTTGTCTTTTTTCTTGAAATTGATGTGAGGAATTTACACATCATATAGTCACTGCATAGTATGTAGCCAGTGAAATACCAATAGTCGGCTGGGAAGCAGAGCTAGTTCCTTATAGCAGTAGACACGTTGGTTCAAGGCAAGCAGAATAACTCAAAAACTGATTGGATGACAACTTTTTTGAATAGCATTACATTATGTATTAAGTACATAATGTATTTCGAAATTATCACCCAGAGAAAGGGCTTGTTGTTGTTGTTATAGGGTTTAACGCCATTTTTCAGCACACGATAGGCTATACATGGCGGCCAGTATTAATGGTGGAGGAAGAACACAGGCACTTGATTCTGGGGTAAACTAATGTGTACACTCACTATATAACATGTTATATAGTGAGTGTACACATTAGTTTACCCCAGAATCAAGTGCCTGTGCCACCGACCCACGAGAAGCTACCGGCAAGCTTTCTCACATATCCACATTAGCCGTGCCCGAGACTCGAACCCACGCAGTCAAAGGTGAGATGCCAGTGATCCGTGACGCAGAATGCTTTAGACCACTCGGCCACTCGGGGCCCCACAAAGGGCTTGTGTTTGCATATATAAATTTGGGGGTGGGGTGCATCAACTTTTTATTCTATCAATTACCACTTGTAATTGTCAAATCGGGTGAATGATATGCTTGTGTGTTGCTGTGTTATACCTATCCAAAAGTATGGACCTTTTTGACTTCACTCATGTGTTCTATTTTTTATGAATATTTACATTAGGCAGGTGTATGTAACATTAAATTTGTGCATAAAAACTGCCCCTTGCACCCTTACAGTGTGTTAGTAACTGTATGCGCTTGGTGTAGGAGGGTGCAAATCGCAGAAAATCAAATTAATTGGTCTGTAGTTGGAATCTCTGCAGAGGTGATACGAATGATTCGCTTAAAATAGCAATTCAATGGATGTAGATTCAAGATATATTCAGTTAACCCCCAGATGATAGAATTGCTTGACCACACACACACACACACACACACACACACACACACACACCAGTCTAATATTATGGTGGAAAAATCAATCTTTAGATTAGCTATGGTACTCCAAGACGGGTTAAAGCTCTGAATACACTGGTCAACAGTGAAATCATTACTGACTTGAAAAGGCCCTAATCTGTAGTATTTTGGTGTGCCGAACACGAATATAACCGTGAAAAATTTGTATTGGCTCTCGTTTTGAAGATATTCATATACCTCATTTTCTATGTTTCACTGTGTAAATTTCTCCAGTAGGACTGCAGCAACATCCGGAATAATGATGTAACATTGCATAATACCATCATGCTCACATCATCCACAGTTGATTGCATCATTTTCTGATGCAATGCAATACTAATGCCATGCGGCTGCTGAAGTAAGTTGACGTCAGCAGTGTACTATACATGTGTAGGCCTATTATACTAATGCCAGGCGGCTGCTGAAGCTGACGTAAGCAGTGTACTATATAAAGCCCAATCAGATAGGTTCAGCATTTAAAATATTTTAGACGTTGTGCGAGACAGTTCAAGCTACTGTTACATAAAACTTATTATTTTATCCATTTACGTACAATAAAGAACAGTAATGCCTCGAAAGTGTGTTAATACCGCGGACAATTTTTGCTATATTTGTGGGGAAGTGACATTTGCCAACCAGAAGAAAAGTATCAATTCTCAAGTGAAGAAGGCATATCATCTTTACTTCGGATGCAAGGTTGGTGACCAAGACAAGCCTTGGGCTCCGCATATATGCTGTGCTACATGTACAACACAGCTTTCACAGTGGTTGAATTGCAAAAGGTCATCAATGCCGTTTGCAGTCCCAATGGTGTGGAGAGAGCCAAGCAACCACCTAAATGACTGTTACTTCTGCTTGGTTCCTCCTCTTTCCGGCGGAATAACGAAGCGAAAGAAGTCGAGAATAGTCTACCCAAACATTCCGTCTGCATTGAGACCAGTTCCACATGGTGAGGGACTTCCTATTCCAGAACCTCCAGCAGAATATTCTCTTGATTCATCTGACGAAGACAAAGGTGAGTCGACCTGTTCTTCTCCTGGTCCATCAGCATGCAGTGATCCAGATTTTCACTGTGGTGCATCATCAACCCCACACAGAATAACACAGGAAGAACTAAATGACCTGATTCGTGATTTGGACTTATCAAAGAACAAGGCAGAATTGCTAGGATCAAGACTCCAACAATGGAATCTTCTAGAAGAAGATGTCACAATTACTGCATATCGAAAGCGCCACCAGCAATTGGAGCCTTTCTTCAGAAAGGAAAGTAATCTGATATTCTGTTCCGATATTGAGGGCCTCATGAATGCTTTAAAAATCACTCATGACCCACAAGAATGGAGACTATTTGTGGACTCTTCGAAACTGAGTCTCAAGGCTGTGCTTTTGCACAATGGAAACATTCTTCCATCTATTCCAGTAGCGTATGCTGTCCACATGAAAGAGACATACGATAACTTAAGGCAGCTACTGAATTCCATTGAGTATAACAAGTACAGCTGGCACCTCTGTGGTGATTTGAAGGTAGTTGCCCTTTTAATGGGACTGCAGCAAGGATATACAAAATACATGTGTTTCTTATGCGAGTGGGATAGCCGAGCAAGGGAAATGCGCTACATGAGGAAGGAATGGACTCACAGGCAGAATGTAGCCATTGGAGAGAAGAATATCCAACACCCAGCTCTGGTTGAGGCTCAGAAAATCTTGCTACCACCCCTTCACATCAAACTAGGTTTGATGAAGAACTTCGTGAAAGCCATTGACCGGACTTTGCCAGCATTCCGATACCTGCATGAAAAATTCCCTCGACTCAGCGAAGCAAAGATTAAAGAGGGAGTTTTTGTGGGTCCTCAGATTCGAGAGCTTTTCAAAGATGACCGGTTCAACAACTTGCTGGAAGGTGACGCGAAACAAGCATGGAATGCTTTTCGCCTAGTTTCTACAAACTTCCTCGGAAATGTTAGGGCAGAAAACTATAAGGAACTAGTAGAAGACATGTTGATGAAGTATAAGAAACTTGGCTGCAATATGTCTCTAAAGATTCACTTCCTTCATTCCCATTTGGATTTCTTTCCTAGCAACTGTGGTATTGTTAGTGATGAACACGGCGAACGTTTTCATCAAGATATCGCAACAATGGAACAAAGATACCAGGGAAAATGGTCCACTACAATGCTGGCTGACTACTGCTGGACACTCCTCAGAGATGCTCCCGAACAGCTGTACAAGAGACAGGCGAAGAAATCTAAGATGTAGTCAATGACTTGATTTTTTATAGGTAGGCTATTACAGTTGACCTTTTACTATTGGAATGCATTTCGTTATGTAAACATTAATTTCTTGCAGATTACAAAAAAACTAGAGCCAATTTTGCAATTTGACTGTCATATTCGTGTTCAGCACATAAAAATTGATAAGAATTGACTAATTTTATTTCAGTAACATGACTTTTGTAAAAATTTGTTGTCCAGTGATATTCATTAGTACACTGGTAAAATTTTATCTTCATAATGGCATACTATGTTTGGTATATGTTAGGATGGAACCCTGAAAAGTTGCAGTGAGGTTCCAAAATTAATAATGTATGAGCCAATTGTTTTTTAATGTTGATAATAATGAAAAGAACATCCACCACCCACCCACCCCACTTGTTCAACAAATATTAAGCAGTGTGTGTGAGTGTAATTTGGATTTTTAACGTAGCTTTAACAATTTTCCAGTCATACTGCTACGATGTCTGCTGTGTGGCAGTTTATAGTGATGCCTAGGAATTGGGCATCATGTCGTATGATGTCCCACCCAGTCACATCATCGTGACACCAGGCCGACCAGTCCTAACAATAGCACTAACCTCTTAATGCTGAGCGCCTAGCAAGGCAGCTGTTAGTACCATTTTTGTAATGAGAAATCTGCTGATACGTTTTCTCCACATATAATGTTTTTATGAAACAACAGATTAATTGTTCTATCGCCACATTTAGCTAATGATGAAATTCTGACGGGAAAAGGTTTGTTTGTATCAATTAATGAGGAAACGTTTATACCACCAGGAAATAGCTCAGAATTTTGTTTTTCAGTCTTATTTATTTGTTTAATCGGTATTGGGAATTGCATCCATTCCAGATTTAATTGATCTTGATAAGGTTTGTATTTACTAGCACGATCAGCATTAGCATCTGCTGGAAATAATGCTGACAACAAACTCCATGTAACTCATTTATTATCATCGTTTTTTTATATATTGATACACGATTTAGTCTATTTTACTGGTGCTGGTAAATCAACAAATGCTCCACCGGTTAATGGTGTATAAGCATGTGTATGAACCATGATGGCACTCATTCGATCTAAAACCCAACCAGATACATATGAAGTATGTTGGTCAATTTTTCATATTGATCGATCTGCTGGTAAATTTAATTAGAAATCTCATCAATATCTGTGTCGAGATCGACACTAGATCGAAATTCTCTTTCATCTGTTACTGTTGGATCAGTTGCTTTATAACGAGTAACAGCATAATGAACCGTTATTTTGAGAGCTGGTGAATTAACTCGTTCGGTTTCAACAACATCCTCATAATTTCACGCAGATCAGTGAAATTAAATCTGATCAATTTTATGTTCTCAAACATATACACTTCATTAAAACCCTCAAATGATGATGATGTTATTTGCAACTCATAATCATTTGTTCGGTTTATCGTTTCATCAAGTACATGTTTGAAACGTTTTTATGTTCTTCAACATCTACAACTGTTTCTGCTAGTTTCCCCAGATTAACATTAGATCTTGGCCATCGTGGTTTAACAGCGGTTAATTTAACAATACGGTTCAATATTTCTCTAGCAACAATATGACGACGAGTATGATATTTTATAATAAGTTTTGCAAACTCGATCATGTTTTCTCTACTAATATCACCGGAAGATCTCTCATCTCGTTTGAAAAGTTCCTTAATCAATCTGGTTTTATCATATCGTCTATCTGCGGGATTTCCACGTATTTTTTAATAAAGATCTCTGGCGCGTTCTAGCATATCCCAATTGAGTAGCTCGTACACTTTATTTGTTCTCTCGTTTTGAGACATTTATTATACTATTTATATATATTCAATTCATGATAAAATATAATTAAAACAAAACTTGATTTGATTTAAAATATATACCCACATGTTATATAATGCCATTTCAGACTGGAATGAAGAAATGCAAGTGGCTTACGCAAGGGTCAACTGAGATGTGTAATAAAAGCTGCTACAGAGAATACTGCGGCCATCATACTTTTCTTTTAGAAAAGAATAAAACAACAGGACTAAAATCATGTCTGAACTGTGGAAAAGGTGTGCGAGGTCAATATCAGATTTATACGAGTTGTGGTGAAGATCAACATCTTTTATTAATGATTTATTACAGAAAAGGTCTCCAAAGCAAGGAGTAAACAAGATAACTCCACCAACAACTGAAGAGTTTTTAGAAGAGAAATCACAAATTCTTTTGACTGGCAATGAAATAATCATGGTGAAATGAATTAAAAATAAATATAAACAGATCATGAATTCATTTTTAACAGATAAAATTCATATGAACGATGAAACTACTCCAGGTCGTAAAATTATTATAAAGATGGAAAACAACAGAATTACAGCAAAGGCGGTTACTAAACTTTACAAAGGATTTTTATATAGATCAAATACTGCAAGATTTTTATCACGAGATGAACTAGCAGGAAGACAATTACAGAAAAAAAGCCTTTTCCTTAGAAAAGAGAAAACAATTAACAAAATGGTTAAAAATATGTGTAATTATATAATTCGTTCAGTCCAAATGTCTTTGTGATTCAGTCATTTTCATTTTGTTCCATTTTTTATGTGATCTGAATTAAAAATAAATATAGAATAGTGTGTTCAGTATACGATTTTATCGCATTAAATATACTAGACCTCTTTGTCGCATAAAATATACTAAACCTCTTTATCGCATTAAATAAACATGACCTCTTTATCGCATTAAATATACATGACCTCTTTATCGCATTAAATATACTAGACCTCTTTATCGCATTAAATGTACTAGACCTCTTTATCGCATTGAATATACTAGACCTCTTTATCGCATTAAATATACTAGACCTCTTTATCGCATTAAATATGCTAGACCTCTTTATCGCATTAAATATACTAGACCTCTTTATCGCATTAAATATACATGACCTCTTTATCGCATTAAATATACTAGACCTCTTTATCGCATTAAATATACTAGACCTCTTTATCGCATTAAATATACTAAACCTCTTTATCGCATTAAATATACTAAACCTCTTTATCGCATTAAATATACTAGACCTCTTTATCGCATTAAATATACCAGACCTCTTTATCGCATTAAATATACATGACCTCTTTATCGCATTAAATATACTAAACCTCTTTATCGCATTAAATATACTAGACCTCTTTATCGCATTAAATATACTAAACCTCTTTATCGCATTAAATATACTAGACCTCTTTATCGCATTAAATATACTAAACCTCTTTATCGCATTAAATATACTAAACCTCTTTATCGCATTAAATATACATGACCTCTTTAGCAGGGCTAAAGACGGCAAAATCGATAATTATTTCTATAACAAACTGATTCGTGGATAAATGGTGGCAAATATTTCAAGCCACCGAGAGACTCACAAATCATTTTCAAAATCATTGACAATGAAATTATAACCTATCATTGGTAAAACAAATGACTTAACGATGTTTTCACTAATCAAGATCAATGAAGAGTTAGTACAAGAGTTTAATCATCGATTCAACATATTATCTCTTCCCATAGACGGTTTCGTGAAAGGAAAATGGCCTAATGCGAAATTAATGTTTACAGACACAGACTCGTTAGTCTATGAGATTGATGGCAATGATTGTGTTAATTGTGATGTTTTCTAGGATGTTTATAACAACAGAGAATTACTTGATCTTTCCGATGTTCCTCGCCAAAATTCTTTTCATGATTCTGCCAACAAAAAGGTGATTGGCAAATTCAAGGATGAGATTAGCTTCGGAATTGTTTCTGAAATTGTTGGACTGCGCAGTAAAATTTGTGTAATATTGACTGATGATGGAAATGATAAAACAAAGAAAGCGAAAGGATTAAATAACTATTATGTCAAAAACAAAATAGGATTTGCGCACTGTAAACAAGCGCTATATAGGAAATTAGGGGGAAAAAAATCCAAAATGACTCATCAAATGTTCGAAAGAAAGGCCTATTAATTGTATCTATGGAAACACCAAGCCGAGCAACTGTTGTTGTCTTTGACCCGAATTCTACACTCTGTTTCTTCGTCAGATTTAAACATATCATCTTTATACTATTGTCAGGAAAGTCACCATATCATGTTTCCCTAATTTTTCCTGACCAGTATTTTTGTAAAGCCACCTTAAGATTTGACCTTAAAAAATCTTGTGCAGACTTTGCAAATGATTCTACTCTCCGCTATAAATATTCTCTGCCATAACTAAACGACATTTTTCCTATTGTCTAAATTCTACCTTCAATTTTGACGGAAACTGTTTTGTATCGCATATTTGCTGGTGAAACAAAAAATCCATTGATGTGTCTTAGTACCCTAAAAGTCCAGATTTTTCCTGATTTTATTTTCTTAGTAGGAGGTGTTATCTGGTGATAAAAAAAAAGTCCCGGGTGAGCCAGAATTCTCATTTTACTATACTATTTGAAGGATTGAGAAAGAATACATGATATGAATATAGATGGATGGAGTGATAGTTCTATACAGGTACTGTTCTAGATTTCATCTGTTGTACTTAATTTTGACCCATCTTGTGAGCCATAGATCTGTATTACACAAGTGCTCTGCAGAAATAAAACGAGTCTTGACGCGCATTAAAACAGCATTGTCATTACTAGGCATAGTGTCCTAATTATAAAATGGGGTCATATTTCAGGACAGAGTTTCATAACACGTGGGTTTTTTTTAACTGAAGACGTGTGTGGTGTCTTCCAACAATCAACCTTTGGAGGTTATTTTACATACTTTACATTGATCGTTTTGGACGTTCAGGTTCTCTCGTGTTTTGCTTCATTTGATAGGGGTGAATGTTCAGGCCGTATCGTAGAGGCATATCAAATCATGGTATTTCCCTTGGTAACACAGTGAATGTTCTTCCATAAATATTCTTTTCACACCATTACGCTAGCATCACTTTAAAAGTTGCAGTGTTTCTCTAGTGCTGTAAGACCATACAATTACAAGGTTCAGCCTTTTGATTCAAGGATGTAGAAAATGAATCTGATTGTCGCCCCTTTGGAAGGGAAGGAGTGGGGCGCCGGAGGGTAGGATACAAAATAATCATTAATCTTTAAACTGTAACACATAATATCCCATTTTCTTTTTTATTTTAAGAATACTCTTAAAAATCTATAAAAAGAATATAATTCAATTTCATGCAAAAATATGCACGGATCTTACAGAGTAGTTGTCAAGCATCATTAGTTCATATTTCTCAAAAATGCTGATAAATTGCAGACCTCGTCACGTAAAATCTATTCTTTTTTTAAAAAATCTCTGATGCCACTCGTCATACACGTCATTTTCATCCGCTTTCTGAATAAACATCTACTAGACTCCACTGCCCTCGCCCCCTCCCCCCAGCTCAAATCAACGAAGTGCTGTGCTGTCCTGATCTGGTTGAACTCAAGGATGAATATGGCAAGACCTTAGTACCAAAATATGAGAATATTGCGCGATCTTGAGACTCGAGTTCGCAATCTGGATATTGCCAGTCAGATGATGCTTTTCAATCACATGACCTCCATAATACACATATTCTAACTCCAATTCTCGTTTCTGAGACCTCCATTTTGCGCAATCGAATCAACTACAGTATGTCATGTTGTGTATACACGAGAACTGACGTATGTCTCTTTGACTGTCATTATAATCAAACTTCCCGCCACACAATTCTCAATCGATTCCTGAATTAGAAGCAAACTTGGATGTAGGGTCGAAGGGTGGGGTGGGTGGATGTCATTTATAGTCACAAGAGCAAAGTCCCAAGCTAAGTCACAAATATGTACTTCTTTTAATTTATTCTTTTTCCACATTGTAACTTCCTGTAGCTTTATTTGATGAACATCTGACTTAGTCTAGTCTGCCGACCTGTTGAATGCGTTTGCTTTGTTGGAGTCGCCGGTTCGAAATTCAAGGTCAAGATCACACGATGAATTTTTTAAAATTATGTTTTCTAAAACATTACGTACAATGGAAGAGTAGGCACTAAATATGTTGTATTCACCTGACTGAAACAAAGGTTTTTCTTCTGCTTCATCTTATCTTGTAAACGCCATCGTTAGATTCCTTATGGCTTTCCCGTTTCATGGGGGTGGGTGGGTTAGCTGCAAGGGATAATACAACTGGTTATAGTTATACTATTCAGCATCTTAATTGTCAAGTTAATACAATAACTAACTCGTATTGCAACAATTATGACATTAAAGGCTGACATAACACCTAATGAAATAATTATATTATACGGGAATATTAAAAGTAAATTGTATTATTAGGGGTTGCTACAGTATGAAGGGGTCACAAAATAGCAGCCCAACCTTAAACTATAACGACGCACGATCAAGTGATGTTAAGCTATCTCGACGCCCGATCAAGTGATGTTAAGCGACCTCAAGAGAAACAATAGGAAGTCATATGATCTCTAATTCACTCAAATCGACCTTTCCATCATGAGTAATCAAAACTAATAGATTAAGCGTAATTGAACTACATGCAAATCCATCAAGAATATGATGCACATGTATTAAATTTTTTTTTTTCAACGCAGATCCACCATATCCAGGCCCGGCCCTAGGATGTGCGGGGCCCAAGGCAGCATGCGGGACCCCAAGGCAGCAAGCGATGAGCGGGGCACCAAGCAAAAATTAAATTGCATTGAGAAGTTGATTTCCTGAAAGCGCGGGGCCCAAGGCGGTTGCCTCGTTCGCATTGACCCAGGGCCGGACCTGGCAATATCTAGATAATAAATCAGATAAGGCGTTTATGCATGACCTTTAAATATTGCTGTTTTTATTGTTCATTTTTTGCGGGTATTTTTTTTTTTCTTCTTTTTTTTTTTACGTCGAAATACCGATTTACGTTTTCATGGCCTGAATTCGCTATACAGAAAAGAAATTATTAGGAAAATTCGTTTCGATCACATAATGGTTTGGAATGAGTGGTCGGCGAGAGATCGTCTTGTAATATTTACTGATTCGGTCTCACGAGAGAGCGATTTGGAGTCATGATCCGCTTGGTCCTAGGTAGAATTTAAGTGATTCTGTGGGGATCACGTTTCCAACTGTAAAAGTTAGAACTTTGCAGGTTTTCTAGTAGTTCGGTTACGCAAAGTCTAGGCCAACATAAAGCCTTTACAAAGATCGATTACATAGTTGGAATTCTGCATTAAAAACAAATATTCTGATCTTTCGTGTAACTGAGATCGCGCAACATTCTACATTATGACCTCAATGGCTTCTCGTAGATGCCTGCCGGTGCACACATTAAACCGGACTAGGCTATTTATATTGAATATACAGGTCCAAAAATCTGTCGTGTAGTATACTGTGTCGCTGTCATTGACGCCTGTGAGAAAATGAAGGGGAAGAAATGGATTTTAGATGCAAATTTTACCGGCGAGCCTTCACCAAGCAATTTCAAATTACTTGAAGAGGACGTGGATGAGAATTTAGAAGATGGAGGTGTGTATAGTATGAATGCACGTATGCAATGAATGACACTTTCTTTTTCTCTGTCTGCCTGTCTCTGTAACATTTGTGTGCACATTGACAAGCCCTCACACAACAAGAACAACAAAAAAAAAAGGTTAAAGTCGGGAACAGGAAACCTAGTGGGTGGGGGATTACTTCATAGACTTTTAGATAGGGCTGTGCAGCTTATGGCCCCCTCCCCCCCACGGACAAAAGCATGCATCATAATACATTAAAATTAATACATGCAGATATACCTACCATAGATGCATACTAGACCTAGGGACAATATCTAACACAACATATCCTTGTAAAAGCAGATGTGCATGGTCTCTCATTTTGCTCCAAAATTGTATTAGATTTCAGTAGGTTAGATACCAACTTTGATGCAATAAACCCTAAATTCAAAATTAAAGGCTTTTTCATATAATGAGAATCGGATAAATGTCTCCCAGGAATTTACTGAGAAAAAAAATATGAAAAAAAGCCTGTTGATGTCGGGTACCATTAGGCTAAGGGCATGTATTGAATCAGGTGGTATACGTCCCTAGATGCAAGTTCAAAGGAACTAAACCTTCCAGTACTCTAGTACTAGGGAGCATGCAACGGCCATGCAGTTACTTGTTCCAGAATTTACCAAAAACATAAGCACACAAAACTCTATGTGTGTGTGTGTGTGTACTTTTGTAACTAATGTTTGAATCAATCAGTAGAATCTGTAATTTGATCATGAGTCTGAACACAGCCTATTATAAACCACAGAGGATCGTATAGTTACTTACAATTGACCTGTCATACATGTACTATATAATAACTAGTAGTCAATTATAAGCAACGATACGAGTCCCTGTGCTATAACAGCGGATCATATATGACCAACCAGGTATGATGTGGAGGGGAGGAGGACTTGGATTTTCGAGCCAGGACATTTTGTTTCTTTTGCATGAATAATTTTTTTCAGTAATTAGGGCTGGAAATTTTCATAATCCCCATGCTAAAGTACTTATTTGATGTCAAAAATGTAATAAAACCACGTTACATTTAGTGTCATGCTTTCAAAACTTCACTTACATACACATGCAAACACACACACGCTTAATCAAGTGACGCGCTAACACATTCATACACATATACAGATCGTAATTGATTTTATTTTTCAAATTTCTTGCAGAGGTGATATGCGAGGCCATTTATCTCAGTGTTGATCCCTACATGAGGTAAATTTATTCCAGTTTGGAAAATATTGCTGACTGATTGAATGACTCTGTCTGAATATCTGTATGTGTGCATGCGTACGTGCGAGGATGCATGCATGTATGTGTAAAAACTCATACCCACCCTCACGAGCACTACTCCAAACACAAAAGGGTGGTTACTTTTATGGAACTTTGAGTTGTTAGGTACGACACAGTTTGTTTTAACCGCCTTTTATTTTTATTATTTTATGGGTTTTAACGGCACTTTGAACAGATGTTTCGCTAGATGCCATTGTGGGAAACTGCTAGAATGCAAGGGGTCCGAAGATCCATCAATCAGTCAATCAAGTCGTGGTATGGACTTTGATCTGGTGAGAATAAAGAGGATATCAGTCAGATATCGCACCATACGCAGCAAATTTGTACCAAGCAAGTAAAGCGGGAAGAGCCGAGGAAAGGTAGACTCAGGACAGACTTGTCTGAACAGAAGAGATACTACTGAACTCTTTGCAACCACCCGAGGAAAGAGCACCTTAAGCTTTGTGTTACCTGAGCTACAACACCTTGATATTGAAGGCAAAGATCAACAATATGAAACGCTTAGTCAAGCTGATATTGGAAAAAGGAAGAAAGATGGTCAAAGAAGAATAATTAGAATGTCTGAGAAGAGTTTGACGATGATTTAGAGAACATCCTAAATGCTGCTCTGCTGGGCAATGTCTACAGGAGGATCCAGTCCCTTTCAACAGTCATTTATACCACAGGAAAGGAGAGGTTTGGTGTCCATAAAACAAGCTCCAGGCCAACAACCCCTAGACCCAATAGACGTGAAGTCGTTCTAAAGAAGTTGCGGTAGGTGCTTCTGTCATCGAGGAGACAGTTCAGGGAACAACAATGGGACTGCAGTAGTTAAGAGAGGCTCTTAGCGAAAGGCTCCTTAAATTCAGAAGAAAAGAAAAACTACGAGGGATGAAAAGAATGAATTCACGCCAGAGGGCGACTTTTATAGCGAATCCCTACAAATTTGCTTCATTGTTCATTACAGCAGAGCGGTCTGGCATCTGGAGTGTAGCAGAGCGTTAGCAAAAGAGTTCTTGAGACACACTTATTCTGACCCTACAGAAGAGATGATCTGGGAGAGTGTTGTTTGATCCTACCCTTAGAACCACCATCTTGTGTCATGCAGATAGTGGAGACCACTTTGGAAAAAGTGCATGAAGTCGGAAGGAACGCTAGATCTAGCTTAGCCCCAGGACCTGGTGGTATCCTTTACAAAGTGTTAATGTACAAGATGTGCCTAAAGCTACTTAGACCTCTGTGGGGACTGATGCAGTTATATGGAGGAAAAGAAGGATCTTTGATTGGATGCAGGAAGCCGAGGGCTATGTGTACTAATGAAGAAGGATTCCAAAGATACCAGCCAGTTTCGAACGCTATCGCTGCTAAGCGTCGAAGGAAAGATGTTCTCATCGGCCTCCGCAGAGAGCATAACCAAGAACATGGTAAGCAACAAGTATATCGATATATCAGCACAGGAAGGATGAGTCCCAAAATTGTCTAGATGTATTGAACACACAAGTGCCAAAGTCAACTCATCAGAGGAGCTAGGATTCAAGATGGGAATTTGACAACTGTGTGGCTGAATCCTGCCAATGTTTATGGTTCAATACCCTACAAGTTCATTGAATTAGTTCTTGACCATTATGATATACCAGAGAGTGTATAGCAATTGATATCGATGTATTACGGCAAGCATGCAGCAACCCTACGATTTACGGCAGAGAAGTTCACCACTTTATGGATTGTGTTTGAATGGGTGCTCATCACAGGCTTACCATCTCTGTTATAATATTTGTCATGGACAAGAACCGCGTAATCAAAGCAGCAGAACAGGAGACAGGAGGGCCAAAACAACTTCAGGGACACGCATACCAATCAACATGGGATTCATTGAGTCCTAGCATTATTCACAGGAGTTGGAATCATCACCAGGGCTGTAATGCTCCAGTTAACATGGATATCAGTGGTGGAAGAATACCAAGTGGCCTAAACAAGGGTACTAGAGGCATCACAAGGTCCACTGAGAGCTAGGAGACATCTTGGAGAGGAGGAGAAATAAGAAAAGACCAGCACCAATAGCCAGGCCCAGAATTTTCAAAGAGTGAGAAACCAATAACACCTCACTAGAGAGGATGAAAACCCTCATTGAAGCAGAGAGTTGTGGTGGTATTCTTGTGGATTTTGGGAAGAAACTGGTTTTCGCGGAAATTATCCAGACGCATCTATGTCCAAATGTAGTGATTTATCAGAGTCCCGGAAGAAGCCTGTGTCCATTGAATCGGCTGTACATTAGGATAGTTGTGATGAGTCTCAGGAAAGAAAGTTGACCAAATATGCAGAGCGAATGGAGACAAGTAAGAACAGGGGATGGAGTACTTGTTGTTACCATTAGAGATGTGAATTAGAGGGTTTCGTGCTCAATCAGTCTGGAAGATGCTTATTGCTGTAAGGTTAACAGCGGAAAACCGTAAAGTGGCGGTTCAGGGAAGTGTATAACGGTTGAAAGAGTGTCCATCTGGCCATGGATGAAGCATGATTACAAGATCTGGCTGCCTACCTCTAACAGGTAGTGACTGATCAACACTTCTGACTGGCGTTCCGGGATAAGGGGCGAAACATCAAGTGATAGATGGTCCCGGCTGATGATGTTGTTTGTGATGCAGTGAATACACTGTCATACAATGTTGATAGTACTTAAATTAAAATACCAGATATTGTTTTCATTTGAACAGATGTTAATAAGCAATGGAAAGAAACAATATCATTACCACTCGCATCAATATAATATGTATTCATTAGAAAAATACACTACTTCCATACCCGATAGTTTGATATGGTTGGAAATGTGATTATATAAACAGCATATCTCCCAACGTTTGGATGAACAAGGTCATACTATTTGTCAAATTCTTTATAAAAAAAAATACAAACAAGTAAGCAAACAAATGGTTAGATCGGGTATTGCATTATCTGAGGGAAAATATATTTTTTTAAAAATGTATTGATCCATTAAATTGTAAATAAATGCAATAAAATGTACCAATTTCCATGTTCAACAAATTCAATTAAAGTCTTGTTTTCTACTTTTTATTCAGTGCTCTAAATAAGAAATCGATTTGTTTCAGGCCATTTTTTTTTTCATGACGAGAAGGTTCGCCTATAAATAATTTTCTCTATAAAGGAGTTGAAACATAAGATAAAACACCCTTATTCATTTCCTTGCCTTATTTTCGAACTTTTTTTTATCATTATATATAGTTTGTACGTGTGCGTGAGAGGTTTTGACTACTACAAAGACAGATGAAATCTATTCAGACATGTCCAAATCTGGACACTTTACATTTAAACTAGACGAGATCAGATGACACAAATGCCATCAGCAGTCGCTGTCATTGACAACACGTTGGTTCGGGATATAATGTCAAAGGTTTTAGTCAAACAGGGGACTTAAGAAGAATGAAAGTTTAATTAGAATTGTATATGAGTACCATTATTGACTTTGTAGTCTATCTACTTTGTTATTCATGATTTAGGAAACAGAAAGAATAATTCGTGATGCAAAGATAATGTTATAATTCAATCAGAGCGGTATAACTCAGTAAAACTTTGATAAGAAGAAGCGAAAATCAAACTTGACTTGTTTCATTACAAAATCTGGCGATGTACGGTTGAAGTCAGTTTTGATTATGAGGCACATTTAATTCTTTGAGACGTAATCTGGTCTGAAACAACTTTGGAGCCTTCTGTGATGTCGTTTGGCACTCTAGGAGTGAATCTGCTCACAGCCCAAACACGTCTGCTGACTAGAAAGTGTGCAACGGCTTAAGACGAGCAATGTACCTTTAATAGCAAAGAGATCATGTTTCCTTGTTTGTGAGAATATTAAAACTCTGGGAGAGAACATGCCATTTTTAATATTGTAAATCACATTTGCTTGCTTTAGGCATTGGCCTTGGTGCTTGACCATGTTTAAAATGTTGTAACAGAATAAAGCCGCACAATCAGCATTGCTGACCATGTGAATCTGTTCACGAGTATTATCAAGGGCTACGGGAAAGACATGCTGACACAAATATGGAACATAACGTCATGGAAAAACCCGACAAAATCAATGATGTTCAAAAAGATAGTGAAGTCAATGAACTAATAGCCTGTTAAAGCAATTGGGTTTCTGATTCTGGTAAAGTAAAAACATTACAAAAATTACTAATGGAATTAGCAATTAGACATTGAATTTCCCTTTGTAAATTATTTCAGTATATTTACTAAAAATATTCAAGTATCTTCTATATACTGTACAACTATTATTCAGTCATAGAGAATATATGCTGGGGATTATTTAAATATCCAGTGATTGTGCATTTTGGTGGCCTAGCACTACTATCACATTTTACTGAATATTATCTCTGGCAACTTGTGATCTTGAGATGTAGATGTGAAAACTTAAACACAAAAACCATTGCATCATATGATATATATGTAGATGTGAAAACTTGTATAAAAAACCAATGCATCATACATCATTTCAGCTAGATTTTTTGCAATGATGCCTCTCAGTTTCAAAACAATGTCATTGTTGTACAAGTTGGATGTTTTAAATTTTCCAATATGAAACTCAGGAGCTAAGTTTAAACCCAGGTCGATGTCAACCACTACCCGGCTGGTAAACTTGGTAAAATCCACTTTGATGGCAAACCTGGTGTGATCTAGATTAGCACTCTGTCTGGTTGCTACAAGTCCATACATGTCAAGAAATCCAGATTAGCACTCTGTCTGGTTGCTACAAGTCCATACATGTCAAGAAATCCAGATTAGCACTCTGTCTGGTTGCTACAAGTCCATACATGTCAAGAAGCTATATATTATTAAGCATAGTTTCTCAGGGATAAATCAACAAGTGCTTGTAGTGTTGATGAACACCCTCCACCCCATAGACGTGTGTGTCAACCTCCACCCTACAGACGTGTGTGTCAACCTCCACCCCATAGACGTGTGTGTCAACCTCCACCATAGACGTGTGTGTCAACCTTCACCCCATAGACATTGACTCGCAAATCATTAATGCAACATTTGTTACACTTCCATACTCCTTAGCCTCAGACATTGACAGTGAAACATCCTTCACACTGCTGTAGCAACCCTCATCCCTTAGACATTGACTTAGGGATCATAATGCTACATTTGTTAAACTCTTATACTCATCATAACAATCTGACAGAGACTTAGATGCCACAATGAAACATACTCATATTCCCTAGAAAGTGTCCTGAGGGTTGTAATGCAAGTTCTGTCACACTTTCATAATCACCCTCACATCTACACAAAGAGTATTGATCATGATGCAAAATCCGTCATACCCTTGCTAATCACCATCACACCCAGACAGTGGCCACAAGGCCACAATGGAAAATCCATCACATATATGATACATCATACATCTGCCTGTGTATATATGATGGCTAGTCATCAAATATTTTTTAAAATATTAATGTATATTTACTTCTTGTGAACATGTCACTTTTGCCCCCTTCCAGAAACCCAAAGGGTGGGATGACAATAACGAAATCCTACATGCAAATGGTTACCACAGGGGTAACACAACTTCAGAGTTCATGAAGTTTGACACAGCAGTTGGAAGAAATATGATAATGAATGGAAGGAATGTACCAATATGTCCCCAACACTTTTTTCCAAAACAAATGGGGATTTATTTTAAAAAAATTCAACGTATTGCGTATGTCTACTATCTATATGTCGGTACATGCAAAACTAATCATGTGATTTTCATAAGAATCCCACATTTGAGGGAAGGTAAAAAGTATAAAGAAATCACATTAGCATAATCTAAACATAGCATGCAAGGTGAATAACAATACTGATAATAATACACTTTTATGTTTTTTACTCACAAGTTAGAGAAAGCAACAACATTTGCATTTAATGATAATTTTTATGTTTTCATGTATATTTTACAAATTGTCCGATATAAACAGTTTATTGCTTCCAGATTTGTTTTGATTTGACTTTGGAAATGATAAAATCTACATGCAAGTTAAAATCAGAATAATTCAGATATAAAATATTATATTATTTTTTTTATTATACTTGAAAAGAGAACTTTTTCATGGATAATCGTAAAAAACATTTTAATTTTTTTTTAAAACGTACTTTTTTCCTCACAAGTCAGAGGAGACAGTATAAGTGTTAAATGATTTACTCGTGATCGTATTCCACACCATGGCAACAACTGCCACAACATTTGGTTTGTCGAGTAGCTGCATGCCTGAAATCATAGACAAATATATGGATGACAGCATTACACAAGCATTTAAAACTGACCTTGACTTTCCCCAACTGGCGACGCTGCAACAGCTAAGCAGTACGTACTTTTTGCATCTTTATCACTCACGCAGACGGAGCATATAACTTGTATGTGCTGTATGTGCACTCGTGTTCATGCAGCTTTAGCACCTCAGTCTCAAGCAGTACATATCTGTCATGCAGTCTCAGATGGTAACTTTTACATGTCTGTCAATGTTTATCAGAGGAAATGAAGTTCCTGATATTCAGATTAATATTTATGGACGACTATCCTCCCTCCATAAAACATGTCAGGGTCATAAAGCGTTACGCATGACCTTTAATAATTGTATTCAGTGAAAATAAGAATTTGTTGTCAAATAGTGTTTTAACTTGACTACAAACTAATTAATGTTAGTATCTTGAACCAAAAAAGAAGCAACTGCATATTTTTTTTTTTCAGGCTTTACAACGTAATGATGGGAAATGTCGTTAATGGAGAACAAGTCGCCAAGTAATTATCACATTGTTCAAATTTTTTTGTGTGTCTTATTTTATATAAATGCATTTGTATACATGTATATAACTAAGAGTTCTGGATGAAGTTAACCACATATAGAAACTAAAATTTGAAATAGAAATGCATGCTTAAGAAACAAAACATGAACTGGTACAAAAAATCTCTATGCCAAAATACTAGTATTAGCTAATTTTGTTTTACCTTTTTATTTTGTAAAATGTTTGCTTGTGAAAAATGTGGTCATTTAATTGCATCTTTTATTGCTAAGAAAAGGACAAGTATATATGAACTGTTGATTTTATTTTTAAAAAAGCATCTTAATATCTGTATACAGTTTTAAAAAATGTTAACATATGTGTACAGTTCAGTGATCAAATAATCAGTTGGTTACATGGTGTCTGTGTGAGTGTGTGAATGGGTGAGTTAGTAAAGAAGGATTTACTTTTGTTGGTTTTAATGATGCCTTTAACACATTATTGGATGCATCTTGGTTGGAAACAGGAGCTAGGTACCTTTCCCAAGGACACTGAGACAGCCGACACTGGCTGGACTTGGTGGATATCAAACCCATGACTATTAGATTACACTCTTCTTAATAAATTTCATGTTATGTTTACAAATTTTCTTTTCTGTAGAGTCATTCTCAGCAAAAATTCAGACTTTAAAGTTGGATGCCTTGTTCAGGCACACTTTGGATGGAGAAGTGTAACAAAGGTCACTGACCTGTCGAAGATCAAGCTGATACCACAGTTAGGGGATCTTTCACCCTCACTGGCGCTTGGAACACTGGGAATGCCTGGGTACGTGTACAAAACCTTAGAACATACATGTTTTTTGTTTGAAGCTCACCTTTAGGAAGTGAAGGAAAGTTATTGTATTAGCCCTGACATCGGTGTCCGTACTTATAAAAGCATATACATGTGTACATTCGCTTTGCATCTCAACCATTCCTTCATCATTTGTCCCATGCACCTATTTCAAGTGGGGTTTATTTTGATCAATCCATGGGCAGTGGAGCAAGGGGGATAACTTTGTACATACACAGACCTTATTTATATATTCTTGGTAAAGTTCTTATGTTCAGTTCATAACAATATATTTTGGCACATTGTATACATATTGTTGTACCAGAACTCACAAAAACATTAGTGAGGGTATCCATGGTGAGGAATATATATATATATATATATATATATATATATATATATATATATATATATATATATATATACACACTTTTTTATTATTACAGAATGACAGCATATTTTGGTGTATTGAAGGTGTTGAAAGTCAAAGCAGGAGAAACATTTGTTGTCACTTCAGCTGGTGGTGCCGTAGGTAGTGTTGCGGGGCAGATTGCAAAACTGAAGGTTGGTTGTAATTGTCTTAAATTGAATGTTTTGCAATTGTTGCAGCTTTTACTGTAATGTATGCCTTTTGCTCAGCTTATTAAATGAGTGTACTTCTTCATTTGTTTAAATATGGTGACAGCAAGATTTTCCATGCAATATGAATAATTAGCTCTACTGGTCATATACCAGAAGAGATTATGGGATGGTCTTGTGTCTGTCATCTGTCTGTCATTTAGTTGACATTTCTTATTGACACTCTTCCTAAGCTGCTTGGAAGAATGGCATTCATCTTTACACACACTTTCATCCAATGGTTTAGTTGGTCTGAAATGAAAATGGTTTTGATTGGATGTCCATTATGACCACCACAGTGGACATCTTGAAAATCTTAATATTTCTACTCCACCCAAATGAATAATCATATCAATAGGGGGTTTTCACTAAAAGACTTTTTATGAAATCTGGTTGGTTCTAAATAAAAGGGTGTAAATCTGAAGTGCGATAAGGCCACCACAGCAGCCATCTTGAAAATCTTGTTACTGCAACTGCTCCTGAACAGAACATCATATTTACATGGAGTTCACACAGAAAGACTTCTTAGGATGCCCCATTTGTCTGGAATGCAAATGGTGCTTAGATGTAATTTACAACATGAATGTCTCACTGTGGCCATCTTAACCATCTTGTTTTCACTACACTCCTCTTCATTGGATGGTCATATAAAAAAATGTTTTGACTAAATTGTCTTTGTATGATGTTGATTTGGTCCTAAATGAAAAGGTGCAGACATGATGTTAATATTGTCACTAGAACAGCCAGATTGAAAATATTGTTATTGGTACTATTCCTGAATGGAAAGTCATATCGACATGTGTTATTCACCAAAAGACTTCTTATGATGTCTAGTGGTGCCGATCGGAAGTCTAATATGGCTGCCACAGTGGCCGGCTTGAAAATCTTATCACTTAACTTCCCTTGAATTAATGGTCATATTAGCATGGGATTTCACTAAAAGCCATTTTTTAATGTTTGAATAATCAGTGCTGATCAGATGACCAATATATGACCATCTTGAAAATCTTATTTTCACCACCACTCTTGAACGGAAGGTCACTATGCCATGGAGTTTTCATCAGAAGAGTTCTTATGGTGTCTAATTGGTCTTAGTTGAAAGTGAATAATGACCAATATTGCCACATCTTAAAAATATCATTTCTTTTCCTCCCAAATCGATGGCTATATCAGCATGGGGTTTTCATCAGTAGAATTCTTATGATACCTACTTGGTCTAAAAGAAAGTGGTTCCAGTTGTACAACATGTCCACTAAAGTGGTTCTATTTGTATAACATGTCCACTAAAGTGGTTCTATTTGTATAACATGTCTACCAAAGTGGTTCTATTTGTATAACATGTCCACCAAAGTGGTTCTATTTGTACAACATGTCCACCAAAGTGGTTCTATTTGTACAACATGTCCACCAAAGCACCTAATTTGAAAGTCTTTTTATCACTAATATTAGAAATGGTTTTAACTTGAATTCCTGGAGAGAAAAAAAATGCACTGTAGTGAGGCAGTCCCTTCATGGAACTTCAGTTTTATGTAATGTAAAGTCCATTATTTCTACATAATATACGTGTAGTCCACTGCTGAATGGGAAATGTTAGTTTCAACTAGTTTATGAATTAATTTACATATGATAACATTTACAAGATGTTAGGAAAAAAGTTAAGAAGTGTTTATGGTCTCTCTCCTGCCCCCCCCCCCCCCCCCCCCCCCCCCCCCCCGTGATATATACTGTACAATGTTTACCTCTAGGAGTTAATAACCTCACCTCTGTTTCAAAAAGAATGTCAACAAATGCTGACCTCCCACCTGCCAAAGATAGTTGTCTAACCACAGCATTTTTCAAAATCGAATATCTGGTCACAATTACATTAAATCTGGAATTACTATTCTCAGAAGCATTAAGTCAAGGTTTAGTACAATATCTGCATCCAGTAATCATCCCTTCACATGAATATCAAACAACTGGAATGCTACTGTTTCTACACTATCCATTATTACATCCATAGTAGTGGATTAGAACACTTAAGGTAGAAACATTGTAAACAGTCTCATTGAAATTGATATATACGGTACGTCTTACCTAATCTGAGTGATTTCTCTGTATGTGACATCACACAAGGTTTCCATCAGAGATCCAGTGCTGAAAAATGATGTCTGTGTCAAATTTTCTATTGATTTACAAGGACAGTAGCTCTTTGAATTATTATTTGTAAACAAATGTCTACTTTGAAATGTTACAGGTTATAGAACCATGCATTATTAATTCAGCTAGCATTAGGAATATTTTTTTTGTACATGCAGCAATGGAAAGGCATATCATTTGAGCCAAAAAAAATGAAATTGTTTCTTCTTTTTTTATAAACTATTTACATTGAAATTATTTGATTAATGGAATCTCAAATGGGTAATGATTCAATATTAAATTTATGAAACCTGTTGAAGGCTTGCAAAAGGTGGAAATTATTTAGCATTTAAGAAATTCAATATTAAATCTATACCTGGTTGAAATCATGTAAATATACAACCTTGACCCATTTGAAGAAAAAAAAAAAATATATATATATATATATATATTACACACACACACACACACAGATTCTCAGGATTGGATTATAAATGAAAAGTTTCCAAATGATTTGCCTAACCTGTCATCATCACATGATTAAGAGACTTTACAACAATGTATGCAATGTAAGAATGGAAACTTGTATACATGTCATTGTAACATTTTTGTTCTGTAAAAATATGAGTCATTTTTATTTATCTTTCTTTCAGGGATGCAAAGTTATCGGTTTTGCTGGGAGTAAAGAGAAGTGTGACTTGATCAAAGAATATGGCTTTGACTATGCCTTTAATTACAAAGAAGTCACTCTACAGGAAGCCATGGCAAAAGCTGCACCGGAAGGAGTCGATTGCTATTTTGATAACGTAATTACCGCTCTTTGAACTATTCTCTCTCAAAGAAAAAATGATGGACTTGAAATTTCCTTTCATTAGTTCCCTGTGGAAGAGAATCTGCATTTATAAATATTAATAGGGATATTGGTAGTAATAACCAAAACATAAGGATACATTTTTCATTTATCGCATAGTTGGTACACTTTACATAGTGTTTACAGCTTAATATTTTTTATATGTCACCGCGTTAAGATATCACTTTTTGTGAATCTGATTGGTCCAAAAAGCCAATGAAATTCTTGCACAGTATTTTCATCACTGATTGGTCCAATAAGCCAATAAAATTCATTCACAGTATTCTTATTTCTGATTGGTCCATGAAGCCGATGAAATTCTTGCACAGTGTTCTCATGTTGGATTGGTTGTGACCTTGGGAAATTTCCTTAACCCCCCCCCCCCCACCCCGAACCTTTTTGTTTACTATTACTATCAACAATATAGCAGCTATCTAATAAAATGCCTGATGGACATTGTTAAAAAAATGGTCAACTGTGACAAAAACACAAAGTTGTGGTTATGTATTTCAGTAAACATGGCCCTATGTGGAATTGTTAAAATGTAAAACCAGAAAATGAGTAAAGTGTACCTGGCCCCTTGCAGCTACTCAGAAGATATTCAATCACAACACTCTTCAAAATCAAAATCAAATAATGCAGATATCTGGTTGTTGTTGTTGTTGTTGTAGGGTTTAACACCGTTTTTCAGCAAATATAGGCTATACATGGCACCCAGTATAAATGGTGGAGGAAGAACCTGGGAAAACCCTGGAAAGAATCGCCAACCTATGAGAAGCTACTAGTAAGCTTTCCCACATAATCACATTGGCCGAATTCGAGACTTGAACCCACGCAAATGGGTAAGATGGCAGTGATCCGTAACAGTGAGTGCTTTAGACCACTCAGCCACTCAGGGCCTTGCAGATATCTGGTCCAAAATTATTATTCCTTGAATCACTATGATGCACTGCAACACTTTTATGGTCTTTATTTAGTAACATTTCTGTATCCAGTAATCATCCCTGCACACAAAATATCTGACAGTTGGGATGCTACTAAATTTTTGCTGTATCCAGTACTATTATACTGATTGTCCATAGTGGAACTGACACACTTTTGGTTGTAAACGCTCTTATTAAAATCCACATACATGGCCCATCAATCACTCAAAGCAAGCGAACTGAGTGAAATAATTTCACACATAGAATTTCCACTGGAGATCTAGTGTTGACAAGTTATGTCAAATTATAACAAATCTACTTTTAAATGTCACTGGTTATTAAAGTGTGCATTATTGATTGAACTCATGCCTGTGGCTACTTTTTTATGCAGAAGAATTGATCGGTACAGCATCTGAGCCAGAATTTGATAAATGCTGAAAATCATTTGTTCTTCTTTCTATCCAAACTCATTCAACTAAAATAAAAACTGTGATGACAGAATCTCAAATGGGTAATGATTTAATATAAAATTTATGAAACTCTTGAATAATGTATCACTCACAAATGCTGTAAATGATTCTGCTCATATACATATAGCATATCCAAGTTGCCCTGCCTTCTGAAACCTTTTTTGTACTAGTACTATCAATAGTGTGGTGACCAAGGCTAGAGAGTATTTTGAAACAATGTGTAAATTTAATATTGTAATTTAAATTACAGAATTATAGGTGGGTAACTCACAGTGCTTATGTTCACATATATGGATGGATACATGATGCAGTTTCTGTTGGCAGAAGCATTTGGGGGTGTTAGATAGTAGAGGTGTGTGCTTGTCTTTGAGATTCGTCTTGGATGATACATCGAAAATTTTCATAATGGCCAATAGCTGCTTTTCTTTGACATTTTACCTACAGGTGGGTGGAGAATTCACAAATAATATATTATCCTTCATGAACATGAATGGCCGAATTGCAGTGTGTGGTTCAATGTCTACCTACACAATGGATGAGAATCAACCTACAGGTAGGTACATAGGCACAAACATGCAAACACTCACTCACATACACTGTCCATCCACCTGACTTGTATAGGTCACAGTGACCTGCTTGCTAATCATGAGTTTGTGATATAAATTTTTCTCCATTGAACACATATTTGGATTCTAAACAAACTTCAAAACTTGCGCAGGTAAGTAATTTGCATATTTGGTTAACATAACTGAAATGTTTGAATAAGTGGGTATATATATATATATATATATATATATATATATATATATATATATATACTTGAAATACTATGGTCAGTAAGCTAATTTATCTCTTGTGACAATTTAGATTTGTATTATTTCACTTAATTGAATGGTAATAATCTGGAGAACAATTATCAGATTTCATGGAACCATGGTACCAGGAATTTTATATGCCAAGTGTTCAATCAATGAGGCAGATAGTGTTTTTAGCAACAGCAACAACTGTCAAGATGATTAAAGAAAAAGGTGTAACATTTTAATTAGCACCTATATGACCCTGTGTATGATTGTTCTTGTCAAGATGATTAAAGAAAAAGGTGTAACATTTTAATTAGCACCTATATGGCCCTGTGTATGATTGTTCTTGCTACCATGATCAAATATTAATGCCTGTAATCCAAAATGGAAATTTTAGGACTGTCCACCATGAGAGCCACTACCCTCCCCTCTCTCTGTATTCACCTATCACACATTATCTGGTGTTAGATGACCCTAGTCTGCCCATAACATTTCTGGACTGGGGGTTTGTGTCATAAAGGTTTGCAAATGAGTCAAAGTTCAAAAACAGGAAATCAGTTGACAGACACAATAAACACATGCCATCTATGCAACTATTGTGTAAGTGAACTCTGTTAACATGTGCATGGGTTACATTTTTGTGTTGTAAAGGTTTCAAGTGAGCGAAAGTTCAAAACGAGGAAATCGCTTGACAGACACAGTGAACACATGCCATCTACACAACTGGGATGAAAGTGAGCTCTGATTAAAATGTGCATAGGTTAAAGTAAATGACTGTGCAGTTAAAGTTGAAAGAGATATTTACATGTTTGTAAGTTATTTTATAAGTATTGAAATCTGATTATTGAATTTCAGTTGCTCATTAATAAATTCTATGAAATAGAAAATGTGATTGTATGAAATATTACTAATGGAGTTTCACTTGGTGTAATTTTATTGAAGTCAATGACTAAGAGTTTTGGATGAGTCTCATACGTTAAAGTAAAATATTCTTAAACTACTTTTGATTTTTCTTTTCTTTATTCAGGCCCCTTGCCTTACCATACCATATTGAAGAAAGCTCTCATGGTACAAGGTTTTCATGTATACAGCTTCAGTGCTGAGTGGCCAGCTGGTCTGAATGAGATGATTCAGTGGGTGAAAGAGGTAATAGCATGTGTGTGTGTGTGTGTGTGTGTTTTATAAGTCACCATTAGGATCACTAGGTTGCTCTACAATGCTAATTAAATGATCTGATTGCCTGCCAAATTTAGGGTCAGTATTAATGAAGCACTACTTTGTATCAAATGCATTACTAAAACCTATCTGGATTTTTCCTCTGACAGATGGTTTTGGACAATTTTGAATGAAAGACATTCAGACAGTGCAGTTACAAAGAACACTTGTGAAAGAGAAATTTTAAGTTTAAATAAGATTTTCAAATTTACATTATTTAAAATCATCTGAGTATGAATTATAACAAGAGACCCAATTTGACCTGATATTGTTCACTTTGCTTGCATAACTTAAAAGTTGACTATTTTACTGAACAGCTTATGTAATATTTTATAAACAAATCCCTGTGCAAAGCTATATCCTGTTGATTTTACCTATTCTATATTATTCTGATTTAAAACTCTTGCCAGTGATATAGGTATATTCAATATCTTGTTCATAATTAGGAGATCTTGATTTAAGCCTGATTACCAATACTGTTTTGAAGTCAGACAAGAAGTAAAGTCTGTAAAGCGGTAACAAGATATGCCAATCTAATACGACTCACATTGATAATATGCACAGACATCACATTATGCAGAACCTTTCTTAGGCAATCATGATACAAGTTTATTTGCAAAGACAGAACAAAATCTGATTGAAATTCATTCTCCAGTCAGAAATAAGATTACTTCATATTTGCATATATCATATATAGGAGCATTTCCAACTTTAATGAAAATCCTATATAGAAAAGTCTTTTAAAACATTCCTCATTACTATGCATAGGTCATCATAAGTAATAATAATATACTATGCATACGATGGGCCAGTTGGACGCACTAAAGTTAATCCTCCCCGTAGAGAAATTTCTCATGGATTTCGTATGGAGTACTTCAGGAATCAATATGGAAGAGATATGGACTGAAAAAACTTATGGAATCAGACAATTTATTCCATATGAATTCCATAAATACTTCACAGCAAGCGAAAATTCCATATGGAATAAAGTTGCAACTTTAATCCATAAGCACTTTTTCCATATGGAAAGCAAGCTCATGTATTATAGCATCATGGAGAATACCCTCTGAAGAATTAATAACCTAAACTATCTGATTCAAATAGAAATATTGGTGGGAGTTAGAGTACATATATATGTCACTGTAACTGATGTGGAAGGATGAATATGTTCATACAAATTTGAAGAAACACATGTATGTCAGTTTTCTTTAATTTATTTCCACAGATGTTTAAAAACAGACAAAGACATGACCAAAAATGTAGAGAAATGTAAACATGATCAGAAAATTAATATCTGGTAGTACAAGCATAGATGAATCTTTGGATGGTGGATTTTGGGCTTGATCTGATGTTTATTCTGAAAAGTAATTTTTTTGGCTTCCTATTAAAATATAATCTTCAAAAATCATACCCTAGTGAAAATGTGACAGAAATTTCAGCAAAATCACTGAACATTTCTTGACATTCACTCAAATGTCCTTTTTCACTAAAATTATGGTAATTTAGGAGATTTTGCCAAAATTTCTGAAAATATCAGTGAAATTTTCTGATTGAAATTTCACTGACTCTGCCAACATTTCTGAAAATATCAGTGGGAATTTGTGATTGAAATTTCACTGAGAGTTTGTCAAAAATTCTAAAAAATATAATGGTATTTGTGATTTTAATATCACTGACATTTCAGTAAAAAATATCAATAATATATCAATAATATATAATAATTTTTTTTTTCTTGTACAATTTGAATGATTTTCAGCAGCATTTATATTTCCTGTTTCCGATAGCTGTAATTGTATTGTTTATTTTGGGCACAATAACTTCTTTCCACATCTTTCCTTGTTATATTTCTTTATCAAATTTTGTTGTTGTTGTATTTTTGTTTAACTTAAACCAGATTTAACTGCCCTCAAACAAGTTTTCTTGTTTTCTGTTTTAAATCAGAATTTCACTTTTCTCCTGACCCGAATCTGATTTTCCTCGATACGGACCCTTTTTTCAATATCGTCTCCGAAACTTTTTTTAGATAATGCTCTCTCCAGTCCATTCCGCAGTGAGCTTTATAATAAGTATTTGTTCTGTTTATTATTTAAAGGATGATTGCTGTAAAGAGCTTTCTGATTGGTCAACATTTTTTACTTTCCCAATGAATGAATTTTCGAGCGGGATATGAGTTTGAATAACCATTTGAAAAATGTGCGGCAATGAGAATAGCATGAAAGCAAAGTCATTGGGAACGTAATTGGTCAGTCTGTATGAAAACTGAACGCCAGGACTAGCATTTTGCTTTTTGTGCCATAAAGAGCTTCACAGTAGTGGCTAACATGCTAAATATGACAAGGAATTGAACCAGGATTATTTCGAAGTTATATAACTCAAAACTGATTAACTTCCAGAATGAATTTAAGGAGGACAACGTATAGATCACTGGTGGGAATTGTTGTGAAATACCTATGTCTATCAAGATCGTCATATCTTTGCGGAATTTTCTTGGCCCTCATGTAGAATTATAATATCGCGAGGCATTATTGTGTATGTTATCAAAATGTTCTAGGTGTGTTGGAATTCAGTGTAAAATAAGAGTAATTACATCATGATAAACGTTTGTCACGGCTAATAATAAATAATGCGTCAATAATTTGCTTGATTAACCATTACAGGTGACTCCTCAAAGAAAAAGCATGCATCATGAAGTCTACACTTAATTCCTACATTCATTTACATGTACAATAAACAGTTAATCTACCAAGGGTAGATGATAAACATAGATGAATCAATGCTATCATACCCATATTTGTATGGAAAAATTCATTTTATTGTAGGTTATGGTAGGTTATGGTGAGCTTTGGTCAGAAGGATGTAATAATAACTGAGATAGATTCATTTATCAAGTTTAATGACAGGAAAATAAACAGCACCCCAAAAATGAATTTTAACCCAAAATCTGATGTCTCTGATCATCAAATTTGGGTCAAAGAGACCTCTTTTTGGCAAAAAATGTAGAAATTACTAAGATGCAACCAGTCTCAAGATTTCATTATTCTAGGTAGCACAGTATCATGCTACACATGATATCATGAAGTCAGAACTAAATGCAATCTTAACAAAAGCCAGTAAATGAGGATACCAGCTAGATAAACTAGGCTGGTTAATATCGAGATATCTGCCAGATAAACTAGGTTAGTTAATATAGGGATACCTGCTAGGTAAACTAGGCTGGTTAATAATGGGATACCTGCCAGATAAACTAGGCTGGTTAATATCGGGATACCTGCCAGATAAACTAGGTTAGTTAATATAGGGATACCTGCCAGGTAAACTAGGTTAGTTAATATAGGGATATCTGTGTCAGAGAAACTCGGTTGGTTCAAGTTAGCCAGTTATTACATAACTTTTCTATATGTTTTTTACAACTTTGCTTGCTGTATTCCACCACTCACCTTTGATTTGTTGTGAGAGAGATCATTGTGTTTTTAAAAGCATGAACATTGTTTGCTTCTTATGCATTAACACTTATTGTATATGTGTGCTGTTTGTATGTTTAGTATTGCCTTGTATATTTAAATCATGTATGTGTGCTGTCTGTATGTTAAGTACTGTCTTGTTTATTTAAATCATATTTGTGTGCTGTCTGTATGTTTAGTATTGTAATGTGTATTTAAATCATATGTGTGCTGTTTGTATGTTTAGCATTGTAATGTGTATTTAAATCATATGTGTGCAGTTTGTATGTTTAGCATTGTTTTGTATATTTAAATCGTATGTGTGCTGTCTGTATTTTTAGCATTGTCTTGTATTTTTAAATTGTATATGTGTGCTGTCTGTATGTTTAGCATTGTCTTGTATATTTAAATTGTATATGTGTGCTGTCTGTATGTTTAGCATTGTCTTGTATTTTTAAATCATATATGTGTGCTGTCTGTATGTTTAGTATTGATTTGTATATTTAAATCATATATGTGTGCTGTCTGTATGTTTAGCATTGTCTTGTATATTTAAATCATATATGTGTGCTATCTGTATGTTTAGCATTGTCTTGTATATTTAAATCGTACATGTGTGCTGTTTGTATGTTTAGCATTGTCTTGTATATTTAAATCATGTTTGTGTGCTGTCTGTATTTTTAGCATTGTCTTGTATATTGAAATCATGTATGTGTACTATCTGTATGTTTAGTATTGTCTTGTGTATTTAAATCATGTATGTGTGCTGTCTGTATGTTTAGCATTGTCTTGTATATTTAAATCATGTATGTTTGCTGTCTGTATGTTTAGCATTGTCTTGTATATTTAAATCATGTATGTTTGATGTTTGTATGTTTAGCATTGTCTTGTATATTTAAATCATGTTTGTGTGCTGTCTGTATTGTTAGCATTGTCTTGATATTGAAATCATGTATGTGTACTTTATAATCTGTATGTTTAGTATTGTCTTGTATATTTAAATCATGTATGTGTGCAGTCTGTATGTTTAGCATTGTCTTGTATATTTAAATCATGTATGTTTGCTGTCTGTATGTTTAGCATTGTCTTGTATATTTAAATCATGTGTGTGTGCTATTCTTGTATAAGTAGCATAGTCATGTCCTTGTATTTGTATACAGTATTTAAAATCATGTGTGATATCTGTATTTTTAGCATTGTCTTGTATATTTAAATCATGTATGTGTGCTGTCTGTATGTTTAGCATTGTCTTGTATATTTAAATCATGTATGTGTGCTGTCTGTATGTTTAACATTGTCTTGTATATTTAAATCATATATGTGTGCTATCTGTATATTTAGCATTGTCTTGTATATTTAAATCATGTGTGTGTGCTGTTTGTATGTTTAGCATTGTTTTGTATATTTAAATCATGTATGTGTGCTGTCTGTATATTTAGCATTGTCTTGTATATTTAAATCATGTATGTGTGCTGTCTGTATGTTTAACATTGTCTTGTATATTTAAATCATGTGTGTGTGCTGTTTGTATGTTTAGCATTGTTTTGTATATTTAAATCATGTATGTGTGCTGTCTGTATATTTAGCATTGTCTTGTATATTTAAATCATGTGTGTGTGCTGTCTGTATGTTTAACATTGTCTTGTATATTTAAATCATGTATGTGTGCTGTCTGTATGTTTAACATTGTCTTGTATATTTAAATCATGTGTGTGTGCTGTTTGTATGTTTAGCATTGTTTTGTATATTTAAATCATGTATGTGTGCTGTCTGTATATTTAGCATTGTCTTGTATATTTAAATCATGTATGTGTGCTGTCTGTATATTTAGCATTGCCTTGTATATTTAAATCATGTATGTGTGCTGTCTGTATGTTTAGCATTGTCTTGTATATTTAAATCATGTATGTGTGCTGTCTGTATGTTTAACATTGTCTTGTATATTTAAATCATGTATGTGTGCTGTCTGTATGTTTAACATTGTCTTGTATATTTAAATCGTGTATGTGTGCTATTCTTGTATAAGTAGCATAGTCATGTCCTTATATTTGTATACAGTATTTAAAATCATGTATGATATCTGTATTTTTAGCATTGTCTTGTATATTTAAATCGTGTATTTGTGCTTTCTGTGTGTTTAGCATATTCTTGTACATGTACTTGTATACAATATTTAAAATCGTGTAAGTGTGCTTTCTGTATGTTTTGCATTGTCCTGACCTTGTATATTTAAAATTGGTATACACATGTAATGGCACCTTAAGTATGTATTGGGCAGCCATTATTTTAACCAGTATATTTTAACACTGAATGCAAGAGAAGAGTTTATTCTATTCATGTAAAATATTTTCTTTGCATTGAATATTTAAGCAGAAATTACAAATAGGGTTGGGGTATCTTGAGTGTGTATTGGCCAGCCATTATGCATGTATATTTTAACAAAGCATGCAAATAGTAGAGAGTAGTGTCTGTTCATGTAAAATGATTATTAAATTATAAATTATAAATGGGGGATAGGGGTGGGGGTGGTTTTAGCACAGAAACATAATTTCATAACTAGAAGGAAAAATGTTAAAATGTATGTATATCTGATTTTTCAAGTAAATTGTTATATTATAGTTTACAGTCAGTAAAACAGCTCCAATGACCTAATGTTTTTTATTATGTAATGCAGTTCTGACTCTAAATAAAATTTGTCTGTATCTGTATTGAAGACATTGGGCATTCCGCATCTCTTATTCCAAAGTAGAAATTAGAAAATATACCAGAAGTCGACTAAGACCTATGAACTTAAAGGTCAGTGTAATGTATATAGATATATTTAATATGGGGGATAGTGATTTTGATTCATGGAAAACTTTATTGACAATGGGCCAAAATGATTTTATCCAGTTTTTTTTCCATTGGAGCAAAGTATATCTTACTGAGTAATTTTCTTTAACATCTGGTTTATGTTTGTTTCATAAAACATTCTGATTGGTCACTGGAAATGACTGTGAAAATGAGGTGTGTTTGCAAGCAGTCAGTTTTCTTTAGTGGCTATCTGGTAAACTCTATGGTATTTCATCATCATCATCATTGTTGCTATCCTCATTATCTCCTTTTTCTTCTACAGATGTTACTGCTGCTACTAATTGTTCTTTATTATTAGTGTTAATAATAATAAAAAATGTAATTATTATCAACAAACATTTTCCAGCATTGATATATAGGAAATTAACATATATAATTGTTTGAATATTGTTTATTAGCTTGATAATCCACATTAAGAAACAATGACTTGTACATATATTTTAATATGTAAAACATGGAAATCTGTTACAGATCACTTAGATCTAATTTATAGCTATTTGTGATACAGATAATTATAATCAGATATTAAGCTTTCAGTTTTATTTTATTTTCTAATACTGATTTTTATTTCTTTCAGGGGAAGATAAAATATCAGGAAACGATAACAGATGGTTTCGAGAATATGGTGGATGCCTTCATCGGGCTGTTTAAGGGAACAAACATCGGAAAAGCTATTGTGAAATGTTAAAACAATATAATGTGCACAAAATTTGCAGGGGTAGACTTATAATGCACTTGTTTGCCAAGAGTTTATTATGGAAGTATGCAGAATGAAATATTGGTGTTTGGTTTAATATATTTGTTCTCAAGGTCAAATACAATTTTTATATTTGTTTTAATAATATTTTATTATTTTATTATTTTACCATAAAATTCATATAATAATTGCTATACACATAATAGCATGTCAAGCATTTTGTAGGCAAAACTATAAATGCTATCTTTGGCATCTTAAAGTAATTAAGAAGTGTAGTTGCCTGTTTAATTGTTTAATGAGGTAATACGTGCATTAGTTACAGTATTATTTCAATATTTTGCTGACTGAGGCAATAAATACATTAATTACAGTATTATTTCGATCTTTTGCTGACTGAGGCAATACATGTAGTAATTACAGCATTATTTCAATCTTTTGCTGACTGAGGCAATACATACATTAATTACAGCATCATTTCAGTCTTTTGCTGACTGAGGCAATAAATACATTAATTACAGTATTATTTCGATCTTTTGCTGACTGAGGCAATACATGTAGTAATTACAGCATTATTTCAATCTTTTGCTGACTGAGGCAATAAATACATTAATTACAGTATTATTTCAGTCTTTTGCTGACTGAGGCAATAAATACATTAATTACAGTATTATTTCAGTCTTTTGCTGACTGAGGCAATAAATACATTAATTACAGTATTATTTCAATCTTTTGCTGACTGAGGCAATAAATACATTAATTACAGTATTATTTCAGTCTTTTGCTGACTGAGGCAATAAATACATTAATTACAGTATTATTTCAATCTTTTGCTGACTGAGGCAATAAATACATTAATTACAGTATTATTTCAGTCTTTTGCTGACTGAGGCAATACATGTAGTAATTACAGCATTATTTAAATCTTTAAATGTAACTTTTGATAATGAACTTTTCATATTAGACAATTTTTATCAATCTTGCATTTTTGTCATCCTTATTTCTGAAATTCTTTCCCATCTCTTTACCATTTTGCTATTAATTTCACCAGGAAACCTGGTTCAGTTGCTCATAGTTGGATATTAGTTGGTTCCATATATTTGTTCACAAATTATGTGTTAATACATGTACTGTGTGTTGATGAGAAAAATATGAAAAATAAAATTTATTGGGAAGTATTGTACTGTAGTCTCAAGAAAGTGAATTACATATAGTATTTTCAGCTGCAAAATTTCTTCATATGAACCATTTTCAGTCTGTTGTACTTCAAGTTAATTGATGTGTTTTACCTGGTAACAAAAGTTAACAGCAACTACATACATTTGTTTTGTAAATTTATGCTAGGATGGTAGCAATTGTTTTACATCAAAGAAGATAGGGTAACAGATTTTGATTTACTTAATAAAGCTAGATAAAGTTGTTAACTTTATTAATAAAGATTATAACAAACAAGGAAAGGGTTGCCAGTAAAATAGCCGAATATGTAGAGTACCAACATTTTATGCCAATAGAGGAAGAATTATCAGATCTGCCCACTTTCCTTATGTGGACTTTAAACTAGCTATAATGCAACAATTGATCCACCCTGTACAGCAAAAATCAACCACATTTAATTTCTTCCGGTAATTTAGTAGTTATGGAACTGCAATAAACTATGCCACATTTTTTGACACTGTGGCCAGAGCTGATTAAAATACTGTTTCTAATTTTATTATAGAAATGAAAGATAATCTTCTGATTACCTTCTATTCGTAAGCTTTATGATTATTATTATTATTGTTGTTGTTGTCATTGATAATGTCATCAAAATATGAAGCAACCACTGAAACCTGCTCATTTTATCCATGTCGTCATGTTGTAGTGAAAGCTTTATAGAAAATACAATTGCTTTAGAGTTTTTATTTGTTTTTTTTTTGTTCTCTTACTCAGAGGTCTCACTAGGATTTTAAAACTAGGAGTCTAGGACTCCCATTTTGGTAAAAATAGGAGTCCCACCATCAAAAATTGCAGTCCCTTCTTTCCTACATAATCAACACAAGCATGAATGCATCTATTTTCAGATGGAGAGGTTTTCGTAACTTAATCACTCACTATAATATAGCTTCATTACAACAGTCCATTGACAGGATCGCAAATTTATGGTTTATTTATTTGTATATATACTTGTAGTAATTTTAGGCAAATAAATAGTATCTGATTTGCTGTTTTTCCCTGTGTCAAGTCAGAAAACAGCTTAGACCTTAAAGTGCATCTCGCGAATTCCACAACATTGCATTGTCCCATACATTTCTGACCTACATAATTTGCATTTTAAAGTTAAATCTTTAATAAAATAATTCCTCGGCTTTGGTTTGAATGATTTGTATATTTTTCAGAATATTATATTTGCTTGATGATTTAAGAAAACAAACAATCTAATAATAATGCGGGAGGTCATGGGTTCGATCCCCAGCTGAGTTATGCCACTAAAACACTTGTGTGTTCATTAGTACTTTCAAGACTGGACTATTGTAACTCAGTTCTGTCTGGTTCATCTCAATATTTACTCCAGAAACTTCAAAAAGTTCAAAACACAGCTGCTCGGATCATACTTAGAGTACCACAATCAGAGCACACCTCCCCGCTGCTCTGTACCCTACACTGGCTATCCATTTGATCCAGAATCAAACAAAAAATTTGTTCTCTGTGCTACGTTTCACTGTCGGACTCTAGTCCAACAAACCTCTCCGATCTCACCCATGTGTACACACCAGCAAGATACTTATGCTCCTCTTCTTCTCTCATTATTCCCACTATGAAAACAAAGTCATATGGACAGCGTTCTTTTGCATACCAAGGCCCAGCAACATGGAATGAATTGCCCACTGAACTTAGACACAAAGACACAGTGATCACATTCAAGAGGGCTCTCAAAACTCTCTTATTTCGACTCCAAGAACAAACTTAAAAACCTAATAATGTTTCCTACCTGAAATATTCTCAGCAAGTTTTTATTTTTTAATGTTTTCCTAATTTCATGGTGTTTTTGTAATAATATTATTATATGTTGTCTAATGTTGTAAAGCGCTTAGAGCTTCTAAAGATTAGGTGCTATACAAAGTCCTCATTATTATTATTATTATCTACTACACGTAATGTATCATCAATTTAATTCTTCAATGTATATATATTTAGTTGCTCCTGACATTTTGATATAATGAAATAATTGTCCATTACTATTTTCCAGAAATGGTTTTCTACTGAAAACATGCTATATTAGTGCCAACCCTTCTCAATGCACCCCAGCCATGCCCTGGAAAGTAATGTAAACAATGAGAAATACTTGTGATTCTTGAATAAACACCTTTACAAAATGATGAATGATGTTGATTGTTGCACTTCAAACTTACTTTGAAACACACTAAAAGCTAAGGAAATGTAGAATTGATTTAAATTTCAAAATAGATTCTTTTTGAGATATATAACAAGAACTGACTGCTGAGAAAACTGATAAACACCAGTATAAATTATACATTTGAAGTATGTACACTGTATAGGTATGAAGGAAATCCAAAAGAATTACATCAAAACCATATACTAATATCTTGACAATACTTCTATAACCATATGGAGTAGATCAATAACATACAACTAAAGTGATTTCTATCTTGGACAAAAATTCAGTTACCTATTGCAATATTAGTATTAAAACATACATGAAACCAGTATTACAAGGTTTTTGCAAGAGTTTTAAATTTTCCTTACAATGGAGTATCTTGCATGCAACAAAATCTGATGCATATGTATGCAACATATGAAAGGCTAATGCCCTTAGATTATTGACATGCATATGTATAAAGCATATGAAAGGCTAATGCCCTTAGATTATTGACATGCATATGTATAAAGCATATGAAAGGCTAATGCCCTTAGATTATTGACATGCATATGTATAAAGCATATGAAAGGCTAATGCCCTTAGATTATTGACATGCAAATGTATGCAGCATATGAAAGGCTAATGCCCTTAGATTATTGACTTGCATATGTATGCAGTGTATAAAAGGCTAATGCCCTTAGATTATTGACATGCATATGTATACAGCATATGAAAGGCTAATGCCCTTAGATTACAGAATAGCAAGATATTAAATCGTTCCATTAGAAAAGGAGAGGAAATCAGATGGCAGTTATCTGAGGTTTGTTTTCTTTTTGCTTTGGATGCAAAACATACTTTATTAAGAATGAGGCTAGAAAACTGATATTGTTTAAATCATCTTATGTCTGATGTGTCATATTATATAAATTTTACCCAAGTTTTTGAAGATATTTTTTGTCTGTAAAGGCACTGATCCAAGAGAAAAGTCAGATGACCATGTTTTTGTCATATAACATATGTTGCACTACTTGTTTAAAAGAAATGACGATCTCTGTGGTTTCACAGATATATGCTTTAAAAATGACCTTGTTGTCTTTGTTTTATTCTTCATAAGTTTTATGAATGTTTTATTCTTCATAAGTTTTATGAAATGAAGATGTGGAAGAACATGGCCTTGAAATCAAAAGTTCCCAAGTAAAAAACTGGACTTTTACTTGAAATCCAGTTTTACAAATTATAAGTCAGCTCATAGAAAGCTGTAAAAATGTTAATGAATACTTTCTGGAACAAATTAAAATATTCATGCAATGAGCATTTACAACTTTGAAGTGTTACAACTCTATGGTCTAAAACAAAGTAACAGAGAAAGCAAATCCAGCAAGTTTCGTAAATTCAACAAATAATTTATTTCCTAAGAATAGAAAGTGAAAATTTAAAATGAACTTATGACTACTTTGTTGTTCATTTTCTTATTTTAAACAAACATTTTTGCAAAATTGAGATACTTGTACATACAAGATGTACATGGAAAGAAATGTTTTATGACCTACCTTTTAGTAACTGAGAAAACTAAAACTGTATTCCAATTTGCTGTGTGATCTGAAGCTGCCCATGTGGCAAAAAAACAAATGCCAGTTACATAAGCTTCTCGTCCACTTAAAAATTTTGTCCCAAAAAAACCCAACTAGCTAGCAAAGTTCCAATACAGCTATGGTGCAAGTTACCAAACAGAAGATCATCAGCACCATTTTTTCTGTACTCATTTGCATAATGTACCCAAGAAATAAAGCACACCAGACTTTTGGTCTCTGACAAGAATTCTACATGCTAACCTCTAGCTACATGTGACTGGAATAGCAAAGGTTGTAAGCCTGTCAAGTCTGCCATGATGCTATTAATACCATCTACAAACACTCTACTTAATAAAATACCAATGATGCCATTGTAAAAAATAAAAAACAGCAGGTGATATTGCCTTTGATCAGAATCTCTGTGATATAAAGGTAGCTTTGAACAAATGGAATTTGATATGTGATATGAAGGCATCCATGAATGAATGGCATTTTCCCGTGATATGAAGGTAGCTCTGAATGAATGGAATTTTCCAGTGATGTGAAGTTAGCTCTGAATGAATGTAATTTTCCACTGTGATATGAAGGCATCCATGAATGAATGGCATTTTCCCCTGTGATGTGAAGGTATTTATGAATGAATGGAATTTTCCACTGTGACATGAAGGTAGCTCTGAATTAATGGAATTTTCCACTGAGGAAATAAGGAAGTAACATCCAGATTTAGTGAAAAGCAAATGTATTTTTTGCTTCTGTTCTCCATTAAGCAACAGTTTTATAGCAAAAGAATGTAAAAAGATCTATTTTATGAGCAAATGTTGATTGAAAAATGCTTCCACTTAAGTAAGAACTAGGTCATTACTGATCATCAAATGGGATTTTTGAAAAAGCATAGTGCACAGTTTGGAACGATTATCTTATCATGTGTATCTAACAAACACAAGGTATGTGTGGATTCAAGAACAACACACTGCTTCAATCTATTTTTTATTTCTCATCCATACAATTATTTACAAATTCAGTGCAAATTTACCAAGAAATGGCCAATTTATAAATGCTGTTCTTGTGCTATTCATGGGTGTTCTTTTTAAATCACTTCTCTCCTCCATGTCCCTTCACATAAACAAGAACACATTTTATTGACTTGTTGATTGTTTGCATTTCCTGACTGCTTGTAATGTGGTTGTCAGTGATGGACCCTAAATACCATGTCATAATGAGGGAGGGCTGAACATGGACCATTTTTTCCACAGCAATGGTGAACCAATAAAACAACTTTGATGATTTTAAAATAATCTATTGTTAAATGTTTATGTGATACATGAAGAAAATGATAATAATTGCTGCTCATTAAACACAATATAAAATGTCTAGCTGACAAAGTACATGGTTCAAGATGGCAACAGTATGTGTATTAAAAAATGTGCTCATTGACAATGAGCAAATCTTTTCATGATGCAGTAATATTTAATGATTCTCTTTTAAGATAAAGATCACCTCTGGTAAAACATAAGTACTAATTTTTACAAAGCAGATGTCTTTTTATCAAGTACATCCTGATAAAAAAATTTAAAATTGTTGTCTCATGGGATAGGAAAATCAATTTGTGTTCTGTCAGAAATAATATCTGTATTGTACTCCAGACTCCACTGTCCTTTGAGATGGAAATAATCATCCATTTTTTTCTTTTAAGTCAAGTAAACATTTGCAAGACTTGATACAGGATGCAAAAGAAGAAATGATATTGTATTTAAATCATCCTTGCATGATATAAATATGACAAAGGCCTAATGAAAAAGATGAATGCTTAGAAATGAATTATTGTACATGTGGGTTTTCAGTGAGTAACCGGATTAAGTGGCTCTGCTTTGATGGTGTTGAAATCCAATGAAGAATCTGTGTCTTCGTCCACTTCTCCTATCACAGCACTGTAGGAACAAATAGAGAGCACAGTAAGCATAAAATTAAACTAACGATACACAGCAAAGCAAGGAAATACATAATTATCAAATATGTTAATATTAAATATTACTCTTCATGTGACTGTAAAAACAAAAGACATAGTGGAGACATGAGTAAAGTGTTGTACATGGTCTTTTAGCGAATAAGCAACTAGATTCCCCACCACCTATCAGGATACTTTCATTTGTGCAATCTTTATCTTCACATTTTTACAAAATCATCTGACAGATGTCAGAAATGTTGTTTGGGATGATTTACAGCTCCATCATTCACCCAACCATCTGAAAAAATTAAACTGTTAGAAGACAGCAAAGTTTGCCTGTACATATTGATTCAGACAAAAGAGTTTTGTATTTGTCAATATTGACAGTGATGATAATAATAAACCAAGCTGTTGATGCGGGTCGCAGTTACCTTTATTTGTGTGCTTCTCAAGATGTATAATCATATCCAGTTTGATGGGTTTACAAGCAACATGGCCAAAGAAACCGTATCACCATTAAAGATGTAAAGAGTAGTTACTCAAGTGTCAAGAGTAGGTTATGGTGACCTACTTTTGATTTCACCATGTAGCACTTTTCATGATGCTTGCACATATCAGGAATCATGACTCTATTAGAAACAATGCAGAAAAACCAACCTAAACATGAAAAATATACATGATCCCAGAAGCATAAGCAATAGTCTACACTGACTTACTTTTAGCACAGTGGTCTATTACTTCTCAGGACTGATGCACAGATCTATTTTCTGTACTGTACAATCAATAGTATCAGAGAAACTAACCTAAACATAAGAAGTGTACATAATCATTGCAGTGAAAAAAGTACATCACAGTGGCATATCTTCGCATGGTGATATAGTAATTCTCAGCATGCATGCACCTACATACTGTAATGACTACATAAGCAACAGTGTCCCAAAAACCTAAATGTACAATGTGCACATGATCACATAGTTCAGTGGCCTACAGTTCACATGGTGGTGTAGCACTAGGTGTAATTAACATATTTTCTGGTGTATATGTTGTTACATTTTGACGTGGATGTCTGGGCTTCATCTTATGCTTTGAATCAACCTATATATAGATTATGTCATTGACATTGCTTTAAGTAGCAGTAATACCATGATTCTGAGATGTAATCAGTAAAACTGAAAACTAG
The DNA here is from genome assembly GCA_028554795.2 of Sinohyriopsis cumingii. NCBI lineage: Eukaryota > Metazoa > Mollusca > Bivalvia > Unionida > Unionidae > Sinohyriopsis > Sinohyriopsis cumingii. The sequence goes on along the minus strand of CM068827.1, from coordinate 139,305,424 downwards.
AACCAATTCTTGTTGAATTATCCTGTCAATAAATTGTTATAAACTAATATGGCTGGTTTTATAATTATTATTCTGTATGCATTGGTATGTGCTTGCATTTTTCTTATTTCTCCTACTGAGTATTTATAAAACACCATAGACTAAGTACACAAATATCATATATTCACAATACTGTCATATACTCGCATAAGAATGCCCATAATATAGTATAGTATTAATATGTAACTTGTCTCGATTTTTCTGTGTCTGTTGCTAATTTTCTATAAATTGCTCATTTCCCTATGGTTTGTCTCATTTTCCTATTATTAGCCTCACTAATTTGATCTCATCTGTGAACTCTTGCCATCAAAAAGGTGTCAACTGGAATAACCTGGCCAAATCTCAAGGCATGTTCAATCAGCATGTAAATAACACTGCACAGCCATGTGGTTCCTGTGACAATGGGCATCATACATAAAATAACGAATTCAGAGGTGTCAGTTGATAATGGAATATAGAAGTGCTCTTGTAAATGAGGAAGATCACAACTGTCATGTAAGTGAACAATACTGATTACAATTGCCCTGAAACCTCCACACCTCTCTACAAAAAAAAATAAATTTGTAAGTGTCAATGATTCCTTTTTTCCAGTTAACCATGCATAGTGTACAGTGATATGACTAATATTCATGAAACCAGAAGTTGCTAGCAAAAAGGAAATGAATCCAAGGTGATGATCTGGCTATGTTTTACACTCCACATTGATTTGTCTATGGATGAAAGATGGAAAATTAAAAAAATTAGCAAATGCAACTTCAGCTTATAGGCTGGAAAATGAATTACATATGTTTTGTAGCTGTACATGCAACAGTGTCCGAGAAACCGACATTCACAGTGTATATGTGTTTAATGGCATGTCAGCACAATAGTGGCTAAAGAATGCTGATTTAAAGTAAAGTTCTAAAACTTTAAATATAAAGAACTGCACACAGCAACTTTAGAAAGATAAAACCATTCCAAATGTAAACATGAAGTTCAGGAAAATCAAAGACGGGTAAACTGTTACAATTCTGTAAAATGTATATAAAATAAAAGATAAAGGTAAAGAGTATACAATCCTTCAAAAAAAAAAAGGTTGCAAATACTGCATTCTCTAGTCTTAAGGTCTCTTTGGGTGGACATGAAATTTTCCTAATGAATATGTAAAAAATAAATTGTGTCTCACTGAGTGGAAGTCAATATGCTCAACAAAAATGTATTCCTCTCATCAAGGACACCTGCATGGCACATACTCCTGTCAAGATGAACCTTTCAGGAGGCATGCTCAAATTGGGTATGTGTGTTCTATATGCACCCAGCATAAAATCACTCCATCTCACTGTGACTTGTTCAATATGACGGATACCAATCTCCAAGGATGGGCTTGATATTAGGGAGCTTGTTTCTGGAGTTTTTATTCCACATATTTTGCCAAGTATTATGAGCATGCATATTTATATTTGAAGTCAGTATGCAAAATCTTTCATTCAAAAATGGGTGAATGAAGTGCTGCACTGGCTGCTTTATCCACCCTTTCATTATCCATACCCAATGCAACTAGGAAGCAAATGGTACAAAATAGTGTTTTCCAGATTGTATGTCTTTCAGAAAACCATGTTGTTGGTATGTTGAAGGTTTTGCGAGGTTTACAGTGTGGAAAGGTAACCAGAAGATGATGAAATTTGCTTTTAATGTTAGAATAAAGTTTAATGATTTTAGGATTGGCTGTAATTTCTGTGGTGAAAATGGAGGCTTTATTAGTAACTGGCTCAAGATGGATACTTCATTGGCAACACTATCTCCATATTTCAAGCCATTTATATATTAGATGAACATCTGAATTTACACTCAAGAACAAATTGATTTGATAAGATCTTTTTAATTGGTAAAGATCACATTTTTGGGGTGTGGAGGATTTGATGACCAAAAATTTGATTACAAAGAATTCTGCTTGTAAACTCTGAGCTATAAACAAGCTTGGCCTCATCGTATCAATCCGCTTATAAAATCTGGTTAAAATCCAATAATAGGCAAAGCAATGATTGTGCGGTCAGCTTTGTTTATTCCAACGATGAAAAATTAAAAGCAGAGCTGATCATGACTGTAGTTTAAATAAAATGTTAAACTTCAAGCACATGTATTTTGCATTCAGCTTTTGATAAGGTATTGTTGCAACTTCAGTTGAATTTGACTTGTGTTTGTAAAACATATGCACCAACTGTAGATGACAAGGTCCAGGTCAAAAAAAGTTAATAAAATTAATTCCGATAATGACATGATAATCTAATCAGGTGATTTAAATGTGAATACAAATAAGCGTTCCAAATTTGATAAGTCTACTTCAAGTTGTTCTGAGCCTTCGAATAATCATGCCATGGTATTTCATTTAAAACAAATGTCCAAACAGTTTAAAACACAACCTAAAGAATTGCTGTAGTTGAAATGGCCTGAAAATCTAAATCAGACCATCTAAATGTGAATACAAGCAGGTCCACTAAAATTTAATTTACTGAGTAGTTTTCAGCATTCTTGTTAACATGCTTTTTGGGGTTGATGGATGAATGTATGGGCAGGCAGGACTAAATTGATATACCCCAATTACAAGCAGTGGGGGAAAAAAAATATCAACTATTTTCATCAACTTCAGATATCAATCAGCAGATGGCAAGATAGCATTTTACCCCAGTTTCTCAGTCAATGATAAAAAAAACAATTGAATTATGCCTTCATTACATACAGTTTCCATTGTTCATATTAGTGAACAACAGATAATAAACAAAACTTCATCATGTTTTGTATGTATTTAAAGTGGAAGAAAAAATGGCACTGAGTTGGTCTGAACATAGAGGTCAGTGTTTCTAATGACATAGGATCATATCCATCATTCACTGATCCAGTGCTGGGATGCTGATATCCTCAATGTGGCACCAAAGGAGGATAAAATTTGTATCCACCCCCTGCAGCAGCTGAGTTGGTAAAATATCAAATTCATAATCCCAGGGTCACAGGTTCAATACCTACCCAGGTCAACTGCCCATGTCCTTGGGAAAGAAAATTAGTTCCCATGACCTTGGGATGATGCATCCAATAAAGTGCTGAAAGTGCCACAATAAAAACACGAAGAACAACCCAACAAAAATTGTCAAGTAGTTGAAAGATTAATAATTCTGTGTAAATTACAATCACACATATGAATCTGTCAATAACTATGTTCATTCAAATAAACAAACAAAAATTAAACTAGGCAGGAAAATAAGAGTATGTAAGGAAAACAGGAACCATACTTTTTCTCTTATTTTTGTCCTAAGTGTCTTTGTAAAGAGTAAAATGAGACAAATATGATACCACCAGTTTTTTCCATAGGCAATAATGAATCTATAGTGAGAACAAAAAAGATGCAAAACAAATACAATATAATCAAGAAGTATGAAACAAAATACAATTCTTGACAGAAACTGGTTTTCGTGGTATCTTGCTTCTTTTGCACCTCTTAAGTCTGGAGTTCAATATTGGGCATCAGTAAGTACACATCATCATCCAACCAAGGTATTTTCTTGGTCTCTGGTTTCCTCCACCTTGGAAGACCATATTACATCATCAAGAGCACATTTGGACAAGGCAGATGAATGTTTTGCACAGCTAATGCAAAATAAAGTTTAAAGAAAACAACAAACCAAATGACCACAACAAATTTAATATTGTGGCAAAATGTAATTCTGCTATTGATAGCTCAAATGCATCAAGAAGAAACTTTAATGTAGTACTTACACATTATCTCCCCTGATGATGTACAATCCAAGTATCACCTGTTCTATTCCATCAGACGTACTGTAAACTCTTTCATGGCTCTCATCCAAAATCAGATTTATGGTTTGGTCAAAGCCTTTCAAAAGTCCCTGAAAATGCAAAAATAAAGATCAGTCTTAAATATAACTATCAAAAGTTCCTGGCAGTGGATTTTGCCTTTTACTTGTACAGAGTACTTCAACTTGTTTGAAATTAATTTTGATATGACTTAGTTTAATTCAATTGTAACAAGCATGTAGGAAATGGGTAGCACATGTAAAATGCAGGAAAAAGCACACAAACAATGCACCATCCTTCAAATATGCTCTCTTCTCCATTCCTATAGCACAAAAGGAGACAAAACCTCCTTCAAATATATATATATATATATATATATATATATATATATATATATATATATATATATGGGTGGGGAGGGGGGGTCTCTGCTATAATTTCATAGAAATTAGTGGATATTAAATTGTCCATGTTTGTCTATTATGCCATTCAACTGTCGAGATTTGGTTTTACAGAGCAACTCTTGTACTTATTATTGGATTTCAACTAAATTTTGTATGCAGCTCAATACCGATGAGGCCTTGGTTGAATTCAATAGTCATCATTCTGCATCATTTAGCAGGCTTACAGTCTTTGATTGACAGACTTACCCAGTTTTGATTCTGCACAATAACTGCTTAATTATTTTTCATTTTCAGCCAAATTTGATTGGCAGGTTGCTACTAATATGACCTTGCCTGGCATCGATTGAAAGCTTTCTGCATCAGTAAGAGAGTAATAGCTATCGATTGTAACACCCACCCAGTTTTGTGCCCACTCATTAGCTCCCTAACATTGGATTTCAACCAAATTTGGAATATAGCAGACTTTCATGACACCTTGGATGTGGCCATTTGTCATCATTTTACCTAGTCATTTAGTAGAGTTATAGACCCTTATGATCAGTCTCGCACGGTATTTATTTTGCACAAAAACTCCTTTAACTATTTTTGCATTTAATCCAAGTTTGCTTCCCTGTTTTACTTTTCCAAGACCATTGGTTGAGTTTCATTTTCACAGTTCTGTTTCGTCATTTAGCAGAGTTACAGCCCCTGGCATAACTGTCAAACACTTATTCTTTTCCTCATAGTAACTCCCTTATTTATTATTGAACTTCAACCAGACTTGGTATATAGCCTGATTTTGATGAATCCTTGGCATAGTTCTTTCATCTATATTTATTGTTATAGTCTTTGGTTATCCTGAAGAGCTTGTTTTCGTTTGTCTGAGATGAAGCAATGGTTCATTTGCCTCATAATAAAAGTTCGCTTAAGGGGGAGATGTACTCCTTGACAGACTCAAAGCCTCTCAATGTGTATCAGCTAATACACTGTACTTGCAGATGCTTGATCCAATATGCTATCACAGACTGACTTTGCATGGGTGTATTGAGTACTTCCCCTTCAGCAAAACTCTATGCACAGGAAAAGGAGTCATCACTTTATCTGAGATGAATGAAATTGGCTCTACTGTATGCTACCAAACTATCTTCTAATCCGTCTAACCCTGCATATGATATATAGAGGTCCAAATACCAAGCCTTGTATGCTTAGAAACCAGACTTCATTCCACCTTGTAGCATACAAATTTATATACACTATTTAAAAAAACAGACAAAAACAGACTTTTGGAAATACTGCGGAATTCTATATTCCCAAATTTCCATCATGGTAATCGAAGCTTCCCAAAATACTATTTGATCTTTGCAAACTCAGAAAGTCCTCAACAAATCCTCTCCTTTTTGAGAGTAAATTCAATGAAATCAGAGCTTTCTACTGTAATCACGTGTCTGGTACATAGATGATTCAAAAGATGGAGACAAAGTTAGGGTTGCAATTTGCAAAACCTCATTGTATCATCTTGAGCCAGTTACCACATAAAGCCTCAATTTTTAGTGCAGAAATTAGTCATATTGAAAGATTTGAGCTATGTGGGTTTAAAAAGCAGACATAGATTAGTACTCCTATCAAAATTGACAGCAAGAGAAGGATCATTGTTGCTTGTAAGATTTTGCAATAACAAGAACAATTTGGCATAGAGAGCACCAAATAATTTCATTTATTATATAGTTAAGTGTGAATGATAGTGACTTGGTGAAATATTTTTTGTTCATTCCTATATTTTCATATCTGAAAAATATATACTTGTGTTTTCACATGTGAAAATATAAGATATCCCATCATGCCATGTGACACTTGATTGTGTGTGCCCACAAAATTTGTACATGTACCTTTGGAAATAAAATGAGAATTTTGTGAGCTTGAACAAATAAAAAGAAACTGTCTCACAATACAGACATAGAAATCAATCTTTGATAAAGAAATCTGACCATATGCCATTTGCATTTATCTGGAGTTATTTCCCATTATTTCCTTGACAACAACGATAAAATGCTTGATGTGCCATTGCTGAATCGGACTTGCATTATTTTCATATATGGTCAAATAGTTTACAAAATGAAAAAAATGTAATTTAGTGTGACAGATTATGTCAACCCAATCCTACCGCTTTCTTAAGTCACGCATATTAATACAATAAGGCTATGAAAGTAGGAGAATTTACAAAAAGGGGAAGGAGATGAGTATCTTAATATTCTAAACTTTGAATCTGGAGCAAGTCTGGTATATAATAAAAAGAAAATTTTCTTTTCCCCTGTTAATATGAGATTTATGTCATCTTGCGGTACCAAAAATGACATATTTTAACTTGTGGTTTTGCCACTCCTTAAAATATCACATTTTTCGTACCAAATGATGAAATCTATCCAGTATTAACACTTACTTGTGACCAAGGCTACCTGAATTTTATATAATGCTCATTCATTTATAACTAAGATAAACTACTTTAAATTTACATGATGTTCATTCATTAAAAAATAGAAAGCTAAAAAACCAAAAGATGAAAATGTTTTTGAATATTTAAAGAAAAGTATGTATAAATAAAATAAACCAGTTCATAGACCGTTATTTAAGATCCACTAGATACCACAAGAAGTCCTCCAGTAGAAACATGATCCTGACATGACTGTTCAGGAGTAACAATAACAAGATTATTAAGATGACTGTCTTGGTGGCCAAACTTTCATATAAACCAGACATCATAAAAAGTCCTCTGGTGAACACACCATGTTGATATGACAATCCACTGAGGCTGAGTAGCTACAATAAGATTTTCAAGATGGCTGCTGTGGTGGCCATATCTGATACTGAATGTCCCACTTAGGACAAATTAAACATTGTAAGAAGTCTTTTAGTGAAAATGCCATGTTGATATGATTTTTGTTCAGGAAGAGAAGTGATATGATTTTCAAGATGTCTGTCATGGCAGCTATTCTGCACATCAGATCTGCAACATTTTCATACAAGCTTAACATGATAAGACATCTTTTAGTGAAAAACCCATGTTGATCTGTCAATGTTAAGAAATCCTTCTTCTTTTCTTTTTTGTCAATTTTGATACTTTTATGCAATCCCCTGCCCAAAAGAAACCAGTGAATTTAGTCATCTAAATCTAATTTACACTTGTGTGTGTGTGTGATTTGATTTTAAAGTAGCTTTAACACTTTTTCAGTCATATCTCTATGATGATAACAGTTTGGTATGACTTCGTCTGTGTTTAAACCCACAACCTTCCCCATATGAGGTGGATGCTCTAACCGCTTAGGCCATCAGAGTGGTCATTTACACATGTAAAATTACATTTTAGGAATCTTGAATATATATATTTTTTTTGGGGGGGGAGTGGTGAACAGAGGATTCCACCTAAAACTCAGATGAATGGGAGTTTCATTTTCCATTTCTATCTTCCACGTCAGTATGACTAAAAATTTTCCTTTAGTACAAAATACAGGCTTAAAGTTAAAGAAGGCCATCAAGTCATAATTACTTGTTCAGTAAAATAAAAGAACTATCCAAAACAAAGTTTCTGGGAAAGGATATGCTCACAATCAAAATGCATGGACATGTTGCCTATTTAATTTAATTACATTTAAATATGTTGATTGCTTTCTTGACTTTGATATTACAACCCTGTTCTATCGTAAAGTTTGTTATCAACTTTATGTATCTTGCCTTTTCAAAAGATCGTACGAATCAATGTAAAGAAATGATGTTATAAGTAATGTGATTACCAGTATTCAGAAGTCTGACACTATGATTATCTGGTGATTCAGCAGGTTTAATGTTGTTCCCTTCCAGACTAATTTGACATGACACAGTTTATATATCTGCCTTGTTTTTGCTTCCAAACTCACCTAGGTAAACAAAGGAATACTCAAAGATATATTTTCCATTTGAATATTACTAAAAAAGTATTCTAATTTGAATGTTTGGTTATTCATTTCAACTCTCATTACCAAGAAATATGAAACACGCAGAAAGAAAAATAGCCACACTATTGTAGGTAGTTCTAAACTCACAACCATAGGCTTTGCATCATTATCCTTACCTTGACTGTAAGAAAACTGGACTGCACGTGAATGTCTTGGGATAAAGTACACAAGTGACTGAATTTTACGTATCCTAGTGCCAGGTGATTAAAATAGAATATAAATTAAGTTAAACAATTGGCGCAGGGCATATCTCAGCACTGAGCTGGGGTATGTGCCTGCTGCATGCTCCTGCCCTGAATATGTGCCTGCTTTTATACTTACTACAATAATTCTGCCATCTGCTGTGACTACAGAAACAGTTTCTGAAAATAAGTTAAGGTTAAACATTTTAATTATCAATTTTCCCCATTTATTTCATAATCTTCTAGTCTGGTTTTGATTAAAGAATAAATCATCATGCCTTTCGTACACTCTTCCCAGAAACAGCTGGAATATCCGTTAATCAGAAATCTGCACCCTTGATTCAAAATATGTACATTAACATTTTTCTGGTGTGTCAAGAGACTACTAGTAGAGTGATATTATTTCTGACATCTTTATTCTGGACTAGTATTGATGCCTGACCTGGACCACTTGTCTTTTGGGAATTTAGTCACCTAATGCATATGTCCTCTCACCTGATAGAAATATAGTTTTTTGGTATGAATTCATATGGAGAGTCACTTTTACTTCAGATGTCATGCCATGTGTATTGTGTTTTGTACTGGACAGTTTCTGCTGGTATGCCATCAGTATTGTTTTTCTGATTCGATACATAATCCAGAAATTTGTTAAATTACTATCTAATTCTGAATCCAGTAGGTTATTTAGATGGCTGTAATAAAATGCATGTAATTGATTTCTTACAATGCAGCAAAAGTCTGGATATTTTTTCATGTCTACATCAGAATTATTCTATTAAGACCTTTTGTAAAGCCTGTTATTTTTCTTTATTATTAATCTCTGGTATATCTGGCTTACTCTTGAATGTTTTCTTTTTAGAACCTTCACTAATTTATTCTCAGGATCATGTTATTATTTTTTTTAATTTGTCTCCAAAAACTGACATGTTGATCCTGATTAGATCCCAGTTAGCCTGCCTGAAATTTAATGCTGTTCTTTTGGGCTATTATGATTGAATATGTTTATATCCAGTTTTCTCAAGATCTCATTACGATGCAAAGGCAAGTGAAGTGTTTTTCTACAAGCCCTGAATGGGACGTATTCACCTAGTCGAGTAGATGACCCTGCTCTGTATGTGGTCTATTTATATGTTTATGAGTAAAAAATTTCACAATATCCATTTTTAACGCACGTGATTTATATCTGACACCAGAGATAGTGCCACGCATATCCCAGTTGATGTCGATAGGCTGAAGTCTCCATTACTGTCGCTATAGTGTTAATATCTCTCAAACGGATGCGAATGTTTACTTATTATGCATAACTTCAAGAATGCATCACAAAATGATTGTTTAAAGGTATATATTCGCATCCGTTCGAGAGATAGCATCGTGGCCTATGACGACAAAATGGTACAGGGCGGGAACTGGTTATCAACCACAACAAAAACGGGTGCAAGTGCTTTGGACCCGGCCTGACTTGTGTGATTACCTTGTATCATGAGTGTGACCTTAAACCAAGTACGCTGCTGTGACTCCCCTCCCATCGCCAAATAGAACGATCAACATTAGAAGCTGTACCAAGTATTGTCTAAATGAAGATGTAAATAAGAAACTTCGACTGCAGCTTCATTTATTAAACTAGAGAGACAGGAATCCTATTTAATAAATATAACAGATCTCTTAAAATAATCTATAAAATACGAATTAAAGGATACTGTTAACGTAGCTCTCCAGGGCTGATGCCATCCTCGAAACGAAGTTTCAGTTCGCCTTCACCGGTTTAGGGACCAATCTTTATTTAGTTATAAAATAGAGAATCAAAATAAGACTCAATGTTTAATAAAATAATTTATTTGTCTTTCACAGTAATAAGGATCTCAAAAGTATGTTCATTATATTTTGTAAACTTTGTCCTTTTTTTTTACTTCTAATTACAAATATTGTATTCAATAGTTTCACAAATAATTATCAACCCCTTTCATACAAGATGGCGGCCTCCTAGTCGCGTTCGCCCTGCGTTGGAGAATTGCATAGATAATGCGTCAATTTTGATTTAGAATTAAGTCATCTGCTACGTGCATGTAATACTTTACAATGGCGAAAACATTACTGAAGCCCATTTTAACAGAATTGGTGACTATGGCCCCCAATAACATTATTAAGTGAGTTACTTTTGCGCACGGTATAGTTTAAAAGTCGACTGGGTCAAGTTGCTGTCGTGCGGGCGCGTCTTTTACACCAATAATCGTAAAAAAAATTGGTCCAAAACATCATTCATTTTGTACTTTTTTGTGGTTGTATTTTAATTATTTCACAACCCTTTCTTGGTTTTGATAGAAAATGTCCATGTTGTTGGTTTCCGGTTTGTCTTTCCTTCACGTGAACAAATTAGAAATTCCGTAGCTTTCCGGATAAATCTTGGAAACTATCCGTCATGTTAAACAGATTTTGTTACGATAATTATATACACTATGCGTTTATGAAATTAAAATTATAATTTACCTGGAAGAAATAAAAAAAGAAAGTGTAAATGATTGAAAAAAATTCAAGGATATCAGTTCATGTAAAATTGTACATAATTTAAGGGTGCATAGTAACACCGGAACGCAATGAAAACACCAAAACGCACATTATTTATATCGTATATACCGTAGTATGGGTTGTTTTCACAGACATCACGATTGAGTACGCAAATACCCACAATGCAAGGCGCGCTCACCTTGCGCCACCATCTTGATTCCCTAACAAACCTTTGTCAACAGTAGTCATTATGTATATTGAAGATAATAATCTGATTTAACTGTTGACAAGGATATTTACTTCATCGAAAGGATACATAGATTATGCTTGAAATTAAGTGCCCTGTAGCATGAAAATAAAAACAAAGCTGGAAGTTCGTCACTTATATCGAAAGACAGAATAGTGCAGTTGTACCGAGATCGTGCATATTGCTATGAAATAGAAATGCAGTTATTTTTGTTTACAAACAGATAATATTGACATTTTATAAGTGTTTCATATCATATCCCTAAGCTTGTCATCTTAAAAGAGTATTTCTGGACAATGATTTTCAGGATACTATATCAGTTACAAATCAGAATTTCATAGTATGTGTTTTATGCCATAACGTTTATGTACACATATGTGCCAGACATAGTTGACAAACCAGTTTAATCAGTATGGTCAGATGTTGTATTTGTGGTGGAGATGATGGACGTAGGATGATATTGAATGAAAGTGATAACCATTCAAAGAGTTTCATCTTCATTGTGTTCAAACGAAACACGTGCCTAATGGAACATGACTTTGTGTCTAATGTCAAAAAGAATTATTCATGAAATGCTTTTAGAAATATGAAATTATACATTAACAATTAGCTTTTTAACTTGAACGATAACCAACTTTTTGATTTCAGCCCACGAAAGTCGAAAATCATTACATGTTTCTACTTGTTTGTGTATCGATTTGTGTATGCGTTTGTTTATTGATCGATCTGTTTGTTTATGAAAGAAAAACAAAGATGGTTGAAATTTAAATGTTTTACTTGAAGAAAAACAAGTATAAAAAGCATGCATTCGGTCTCATGCGGTTGACAGGCACAAAATAATGTGATGTATTGTTATACTCTTGCGCACAAAATGAGATGTGTCTTTATAATTGTACGGAAGAGCAATGTTATTAGGTATAGGGACTCAAAATGGCGGATATGGATGTACACACGTTTTGTGACTTCGTGTGAAAACAACGGATATGTTGGTATTCATATATGTGACATTTAATATTGGTTGTATAATAAATTAGAATGTACTCTCTTTACTGGAAGTGATACAGCATCAAATTAATAAGAAGCTGGAAATTATGCATTTTGGTGAAAGTTTTTAAAGTAAATAATATTAACATCATGTATTGCAATGTATACATGAGTTTAATGCTTAAGCTATTAAAAATAAACACATACTAATAATGATTTATTAAGTTTATTATATTGTGGTTATTAATAATTACATTTTTCTTATTATCTTAAGTTCCCAGATGTTTGAGATTTGCACAAACTAGCAAGTGAAACAGCTGTATAGTTTAAGGGTAGCTATCATGAATTTTGCTCGATAATGGTATAAATGCAAAGAAACATGCGAGAATATCATGTCAAACCATTTTCATACTTATTTAAGTATTTATATCACAACAGAACTTGTTGGCACACGATTCAGAGTAGTTAGCATTTTCCATATTGTTTATTCTTACTAGTATATACAACAAATGTAGTAGCTACTAATACATAGTACACTACTGGTTGGCTAATGTTTACCACTTTTTAAACCTATTCTGCTGTTACAGGAAGAGTGGGATACTGGATAGTTGCAGAAATGGGTTTATTACACAAAGACAATTTTTGGAACATATTTCAAAATGTATTTGTTTCATATAACACATAAATATTTAAAAATTATTGTACAAATAATTCAAGTGTGACATGCCCACTCAGAGAGTAAATAAGATTAAATATAACAACAGAAATTAACACATCCCATAATATATCAATTAAATGATAAGACTATGGCCTCAGCATACAATGTTATGAACAAAACATGAATACAGTGTGTTGTATATATATAAATATATGCAATAAACTGACAACGAACAGTGCAGAACTACTATCTAACTAGTAGCAGATCTAACTATCTAACTGGAAAATTATTCCAGCATCCTCAACTAGTTGAAACATAATAAATTTAAAGGTTTCATTCCTGTAGAAACAGCCATGTAAAGTTTTGCAAACACAACGGTTTTTCGTTTTATTTGTTTGTCTTGTCTGTGTTTTGTATTTGCCTTTGAAAAGACTCATTTAGAGTTGAAAGTGCTCAGGCTAGTTAGATACTAGTTTAGATACAATCTCCATTCAAACTGGACAGACGCAGAGTTCTTTGAAACGCTTAATTATGCAAGTAACAGCTGCATGGCAAATTCAAAGGCTTTCCAGTCCTGCTTCAGCCACCTGCTGAGTGGGAAATTATATTGATAAATTAATCATTAACTATGCTGATATTTCAAGGACAGAATTCAGTGGCTGAAAAGCCCCTTAGATAAAAATTATGTATGACCTCTGAGAATCATCCTGTTAAAACATGTGAACCAAAATTTACACAATATTTTTTTCCATTTGTCGTTATAAACTTTTTACTGTCTTTAACATCAGAGCTCTTTTAGATGCTGAAGTGTCACTCACCACTACTATCATATTCATATGTATAATAAATCACAAGTGTTCTTTTTCAATATTCATAAGTCTACATGAAATTTGTACATACTGTCTATTAGAGTATAGTGGTCCAAAACATCCCACATATGTGAACTGAGCCATCCTGATTGGTATAGTGGGTTGCAACATCCAGTTAAATCATCACAGGCTGAACTAGGTTTGGCCAAAATGAACTGTACCCCACCATTTGAATATAAAAGAAAGATATACAGAATGGTATTCTTTAGGTGTGAAACAATACACCTGTGCCACAAATTGATACAATTCATGATACACAGCCTATGATATGATACATTATTGATACACATGATTTTTATGATCTTTCCATCTTTAGAAGGTCAGTCAGTGGTAGTTGGTGCCCTTTAATGTGTGTTGACATATTGGTTATATTTCTCGTCTTACGACTATATGGTCTAAGTAATAGAAAACCATGAAAACAAGTTTTGTACAATTCAACAAATATTTTATTTCTCTCGAATACAAAGTGAAAATTTACAAAGAACTTACAGTAACAAACAGATGATCCATGCAGTGGGGATAAACTAGATATAGTTCACGCAATTGCAGAGAGACATTTTGCCAAGATCAGTTACCCAGACAATTTCAAAGCCTTTTTTTTGGAGAAAAACCAGCATTCCTTATATCACAGTAGTGTAGAATTTATTCTTACACCTTCTCTACAGAGCTGTCTGCATTAGGCTGGAACTATGCCATGATTAATATGACTTTTGCAGACTTACTATAAGATTGATAAAGGAGTTAAGCATGCTATTTTGAAGCTTATCTGCAAAATTGTGGTCACATCTTTATTGTTGGACATGGCATCGATGGCAATTTTCCAGCTAGCAGACAAGGCGGGCAATGAACACAACCAGTAGTCATCGGCTAGAATATCTAAAGGTTATTAACTGAGTAGCCAGCCATGCAATGGCAAATGCTTTGACGGCTTCCGCTAACCTTGACTAGTAGATGGGGTGTATGCTTATGCTTTATCATGCACAAGCCTCATCATGCCCTGACCTTGCATACTAATCCCTATTAGCCCATGAACTTCCCCTCCATCTCTCTATACAGCAGTCACATAAATCATCTTCCACTCTCTCTCAAAGACACTATGACAGGAGATATGGCAGATGCAGGTTTGTTTGCTTCTTCAACCAGAAAACAGCTGTGATTCCAACCCTATTCACATAGGTAATTTGTTGATCAGTTTTGGAGGCATTCATCTTATAGGGGTAAAAGAAATTAAGTTTCCCTATCACCAAGCCTCCACTCTCTTGCCATTGATTTGTGTGTCTGACTGCCTGGTAGGCACCAGACTTGTTTTCCAAATAGCATTGGATCTATCTCTTCCCGCAAGATCCAGATTGTTCCAGAGGGATTTTGAATCTCGTTTTTCCATCCCCCTCCCCTTTTGTCCATTCCATTCCTGACGAAAATAGCTTCAGACTTGTAAAGGATACACTTTTACACAAGAGATCATAATGGTTGGGGGGATCATGGTCATAACAATGACCTCACTGATTTATTGTCCAACTTTGACTTGCATAGTCCTAAATCATTCACTTTGTTTCCAAAGTGTAATCTTTTCTGAGCTCTGACTTGGCTGAATTAAAACAAGTTCAAGCCTTTAGACATGACTACATTGAAGCTTCTTTCTTACAAAACTCATTAACTTTAGTTTTGGCATTCAGATTCCTTGAATTATATGCACTCTCTGTTGACCGAGTCTGTCTTCAGTTTTGATCAGATGATTCAATGTTTCTAATCATGTAACCCAGTTTTCTTGCCAAAGACAGGTTGCCATCAGTGGGCAATACAAAATTTATGTGTTCTCTCTCCTGTATTGACACATTCTGAGAGGCTTTGCAAACAGGACCCAGTACATGTACTTTATCTGAAGTGGACTGAGCCAGTTAGTTGAGCTCAAGGATGCCTCCTTCTTAACATACCCTCCACCCTCCACATATTACTTCATCTACTCAAGTTAGTGGGGGCCCCGAGTGGTCTAACGCGCTCACCATTACGGATCATTGCCATCTCACCTCTGTCTGCGTGAGTTCAAGTCTCGGTTTGGCCAATATGGATATGTGAGAAAGCTTGCCAGTAGCTTCTCGTGGGTCGGTGATTCTTTTCTGGGGTTTTCCCAGATTCTTCCTCCACCATTTATACTGGCTGCTATGTATAACCTGTCATGTGCTGAAAAATGGCATTTAGCCAAACAACAAAAACAACAACAAGAACTAAAGTTAGTGTGATTGGAGAATGTATTCAAAGGAGAAAGCTAATTTTTGAGAAAATTATGACCATAGCTGTAATAGAATGTTTTAAAAGAAGTAATTTGAATAAAACAATACATAAGACATTGTATGTCAGGCCCAGCTCTGATTTCACCAAATCTGACATAACGAAGTTTCAGTTTTGCACAAACAATGCATGCTGGTCCACTATTTAACCTTGTAAGAACTTTTTTTAAAAACTAGTTTTAACAAGATTTGACTAAATTTCACAGAAAGCAACCTGGCATAAGGCCTTTCAAGTTTACATAGATGATACTTATTCACCCAATATGGGTGTAATTATTAAAAAAACATTTATGTCAGAAAGCATTACACTAACCCCTATTGTTTGGGTAACTCCTCTTTCATTTGGCTTTTATTTATTTGTCAGCCAGGTGAGCAATCTCAAGCCCACTTAGGTCTCTTAAGAAAGGAATAGCTTTGGTAATCATGTTGTTGTGAAAAGTGCAGTGGCATTAATTAGATGAATGTCAACTTGAAGGACATGTTGCCTGAAGAGATTAATTCCAAGCTCTTTTTAGATTTTTCATACTGGTAGTCATACACCCTCAATCTTCAGAAATTAAGCCTGCTGGTAGGAAAAAGTGAAGGTTTATGGGGAGGGGTCAATGACTTAACATTAAATCATGCTGAAGCAAATGATACAATTGTATATTAGGACACCTTACTCTTTAAATATGAAAATTATTTATTTCATTGCATTAACTGCCATTTTTGCTAATTAAGGCTTTTGTATTTTAATATGTTGGGGTCAGTGTATATCCACTGAATTCATAATTTCAGGATCTGAGGGCCAAAGGTATATTGAGATTCCACAGGATGCATAGGCAGAGAAAATGGTGTGTGTGTGTGAGAGAGAGAGAGAGATGGAGGCTCCAAAAGCATTTGAAGATCCAGAATGTGCTGGAAGTGCCTATAGGGTTCTATGATTATTTTTTTATTTGATGTAAGAAAGTTTCAGATTATACAAATTGGCTATATTATAGAGTCACAGTGTTGAAAGGCATTTTACTTTAAAACTTAGCAATAAAAGTCTGCCATGTGCTGATTTGGGGAAGTTTAAATCAAATCATTTGAATGGGACACATTTAAAGGTTCAGGACAATCGCCAATGAGGTTGTGAATTAGGTTTTTTATCCAGATTTGTTCAATCGTTTTCTTCTTTTTATTATTACTACTTCATTTAAAGTTTATTCAGTGAAAAGTATCTTGCTTTTCAGATCTTTCTTCCACAACTCCCCAGCAGTAAATGGGAAGATAAAATTCATCCTTCAGGGAATTGACCTTAGCAAGAAAACTTTAAAGCCACTGCCACTGCCGAAAACTGGAGGAAGAGGACCAGATGGTAAATCACATTGCTAATCATTTTTAACCAGATTGTATTGACTTTGTGCATGTGTGTAAGAGAGGGTGGAAGGGGGAGTATCTCCAGATTATCTGTACCAATGTTGTACCTTGTTTAACCAGTATGGGGGACATTGTTGCTCACTCAACAATCATGTTGTCCCCTTTCCATTTTAAAGAGACCTGTACCTCTTAAATTTTAGGGAACAAAGGCAGCTCAGTGTGGGCTCAAATCTATTTGGCATGTACTAGATACAACATTGCTGTACATAGATTTCTACATGGTCAGAAAAAAGCAAGAGTTGTTGAGGGTATGCCTGTGTCTCTCCCCTGCATCATGAAGAACATTTTATCACTTTTGCAAGGCTCTGTGGACTGAAACCATATTTAGTAGGAGGGTTAGTACTCTGAAGACCTGATTAAAGTTCACTTTTTTACCGCCTTTTTGGTCAAAATGATCAGGAGTCATGGCACTTGTTTTCCTGAAAGTTTGCCTTTACATAACAAATTGGAGTTTAATTATATTTTGTTTTGTATTACAGATGGCTCTTATAAAAATTTTTTTGTAAATTTGTACATTGGAAAATCATTGTTTTTTCAGGGTATATTATAGAACAGAAAATTTAGGGGTAAATTTTGCTCTACATTGGAATAAAGGTGGGAATTTTCTGAATATAGGAACCATTTAATGAAGAAATAAAGGTATGATGTACAGATTTAGTGTGGCACATTTTTGTGGCACTTACAGATCAGTTTTTGGTTAATTTATTTTAGGGAAGTTTGCTTGAATCCCACAATCACATCCTTGAATATACACTACAATCTAAGAAAGATTAGGTCTTCATTGTGGTGGTGTCACCAACAATAGATAGCACAGTTTTGTAAAATTATTAGATGAGTCCTTTAAAGTAAAGAACAATCTTTGAAACCGCCATTAAAGTAAAAGACAATCATTCAATCCCATCTTGCACCATGTACACAGTTTGCATTTTAAAATATCATATTTCTTTCAAGCCCATCCTGCAACAAGTATAATGTTTTCATTTGAAAATATCTGTTTCTTTAAACTTACGAACATTCGTAGCTAGCTTTTATTTGGAGTTTGTGCAAGTGGGGTTGGGATGGGCTGGTCTTTGTACAGAAGAGTAAATATTCAAAAATATTATTTTCCTCAGCTGAGAATCAGTGTTTTTGGTAACTGAGCTTTCAAGAGATAAAGTAATTATTATAATTTGGTCCTCAGATTCTATACATTTGACTTTAAGTTTTGAAGAAAATTAGCATATTTTCTTCTGCAAATAGAGATCTTTTTGTGCATCTTTTATTTTTTGGTTTGCTACATTGACTTTTGTGCAGAACAGTCTGTGTTGGATATAAGCAATTTTGATTTGGCACTGCACACGGATCCAGTTTTAACATGCCATGATGCTATTCGGATCCAGTTTTAACATGCCATGATGCTATTCATTCTATATGATGATATTTCTGTCATTTTCTGGTTCCAGATCTAGAGTCTTCCTGCATATAAAAGTACATAATCCAAGTTTTTTTTCTTCCCTAGCTTTGATTCTTCTTGCCTGGGTGCTAATGTATTGTCGACTCATTTGCTGCTGATTGCAAGGATTTAATCCATTTATTGGCATTCAAATTGCTCAGTCGTGTCCTTAAACTTGTCAAAATAAAGTCACCAAGTGATTAAAGATAAATCAATAATGCGGCAATAGCTGCTGTGGTAAAAGACACAAGAAACGGGTGCTCCATCACCAAAAACACAGTCACTATGAGTGTAATTATCTTTAAGATTTAGGTTCTCTCATTCTCATGCATACATTGAGATTCAACAAACCATCCTAATTGTACATATTTTCACCCCTTCCTAAACAGAATCTTAGTGTCCCTTCCATGTCCAGTTTCATTCAGTCTTTTATCATATTTGTTGATTGCCATATTTATAATCATAATGCAGCTTTACAAAGATCAATGGTAGATTTGCAGAATGGTGAAACCTTGGTGTTAAAGTACATATTGTAAATATGCCCAATTGAAGTACAATGTATTGAAACAAGATGTGTCCATTAACAAACCTGTATTTAACTGAGTGGATCTTAAAACCTTTAAAGAACAACAAGATTTGTTTGCCAATCATGAAATGTAAGATCAAATACCGTTATTTTGTAATGCTCAGCTTAGTGGACACTCAACAGAGTAATAACATTGGCATCCATCTTCATGTCAGTAAACTGGGCATTAAAGTTTAAGACTAAGCTCATTGTGAAACTTTTATTCTGTTCCTTTCATATATGTCTTTTGCTGCTAAATAAAAAGACCAGCTTGTCAAAAATTCTGGCTCTTGTTACACACAAACTTGCCAGGCTTGAAAGTACTGCATGAATGCACTTTGTTAAGTACATGTAATATGTTTTTGTCAGTTGTTTTATTTTTCAAATCTCAGTTTATTCATTTTATATATGATATTTCTTAAACTGCTTAGTCTCTTTTTCTTTTATTCTTTCATGAAGTTAGACATTACAGATCGGTGTTTAATCATTTCTCATCCAAAGAGCTAGTGTTCTCCGTTTGAAACCATATATGAGTAGGCTACTATTGTGACCTTCACATGCCTTTCTAACCTGGCATAGGGCTCTTGATGTGCCTTTCTAACTTGGCAGACATCAAGGATTAAATACAGTCATATCATTTCTGATTGTTCTTGAAAGAGTCTTTATTTTGTTGCTGAGTTGACTTAGAAAATTTTCATTTACCGTATATACTCATGTATTAGCCCGTTCACATATAAGCCAACCCCCCCAAACTGAATAGATACAAACAC
The DNA here is from genome assembly GCA_028554795.2 of Sinohyriopsis cumingii. Lineage (NCBI taxonomy): Eukaryota > Metazoa > Mollusca > Bivalvia > Unionida > Unionidae > Sinohyriopsis > Sinohyriopsis cumingii. Next base: position 139,285,335 of record CM068827.1, on the reverse strand, counting down.
TAAAAAGTGCATGACCCATGTATAAGCCGACCCACAACCCTGAGACATCACAAGATGCACAAGGTAAGTTCTAAATGCATTTATTTAGACCTACTTTTATTAACAAAAATTACATGTATACTTATCTCGGGGTTAGCATGTATGATTAAAGGAAATGGTATAAACTTGTTTGAAAAGTAATTTAACTTTCTGTTTTCCTATTGTCTCTGCCTAATTTAGATTTTTGTATAATTACATCGAACAAGATTGATCAGTATTTAGTGAAAACAAGGCTGTAAAAATGCCACGTAAAACCTACAGATTTTAGGTCCCAATCTGTTTTTTTATTCAGTCTCCTTACTTGGCTTTTGAAAAGTTGACAGGTATGCTTTACAAAACTACAGTAATCATGCTAATATTATGGAATGAAAGGAAATTACACAATGTACTGGTATAGTTTACGGTCAAAATTCCATATTAACAGAAGCCATTTTCAGGGTTCTGATGATTAACTGGCCTGTATTACTGTCAGAAAACGAAAGATAAATCTGCCAACTATCAACAGTGGAGATGCTGAAACATCAAGCTTTCCATTGTGTGGAAAGTTAAGATGTTATTCAGCTAAAATACAAAGCTAAAATAGATTGATGTTCATCTCAGTTGGTCTATCATGAGAATTTTAGCCTTTATTGTAACCATTCTTTACGAACATGTAAGCTATGCTGGTTATGTGCCTTGAACAATTAAACGTACTTACCTTGTAATAAATATTACCTTAGTTTGTAAGATCACTTATATCACTGAAAATGAATAACTCGTGAGCACTTGATTCAACATAATTGAAACAGCTATTAAGGATTAACTGAAATGTTGTCTGGAAGAATGCAGTGAATAAAGCAAGATATGCATCTAATATGTTTGGGAATAGGTAAGGATTTAAGAGCCACTATGCACGGTTTGCACTGTGTAAGTACTGTACATTATAGTTCAGCCTGGTCTCATGGGTAAACTCAACTGGCCCATGAATTATGAAGTTTGTATTTACCTTCATTTAATTTCGCATTGGAGAAACCAGAAAATATGCACAAGCAAAATCAGTCATAGTACTTTATAACAATTTAATGAGTGTTAGGTCACCGAAAATGATTTCTTTTACATGCATATGTCTTTTGTGTCCCAAGATTTACAGCCATTACAGTAGTCAACAAAAAGACTTAAAAACTGTAAAGTTTAGACATTGGCCCGTGGATAATCCAACCCCCAACCCCCCACCTTGTTCCAGACCTTTATTTTTCCTACATTATTTGGCTTATATGCAAGTATATACGGTATATATAAGATGTTCCTTAATTTTTTTTTAAAGAATAAAAGATGTTACCAGTGTGCAGTATTGAAACTAGAGAATTATTTTCTTAGATATTTGCAACAAAACAAAATCTCAGTTTCAGTAGAATTTAGGAGATATTTAGTAAAACTGGGACCACAGTGTCTATGTTTGTCATTTTACAGAGACCAGTTTTTTCTTGACTTAGGTCGTATTTGGAATCACAGATGTGGAGGGGGTGCAAAACAGCGGTACCGTCAAGTGGATTTTGTGCGCACAGCACAGAAAAATAGCCCAGCAGTGATTGAGAGGGTGATGTCTGTATTGTATGATCCATGTAGGACAGCTGACATTGCAGTTGTTGCTGGACAAGAACAGAAAAGATATATAATTGCCTCAGAGAATATGAAACCTGGTGACATCATTAAGACTTCAGTTGATATTCCACTGGTGCCCAGTAAGTCAAATTATTGTCATTCTGTAAATTTTGTCTTGCCTTCCAAGCATATTCAAAACATACCAGGATGGCGCTGGCTTTAAAAAAGTTTCACCCAAAATATTGCCAATGTCAATATTTGTCACTAGTTTTCAAAATAAAGGTCACCTTTTTCATAATACAGTACTATCTGTTATCTGCACATCAGTACCAAGGTAATATTGTTGACATAAGCGGATGTTTAGATGGGGTGTGTGAAAAAGTTAAAAATTTTGCATACATTAAAAACTGAAATTTTTAAGAGGTGATCTGTCATCAGTGACTAAAGTTTACATGGAGAGAAAAAGAAAAAATAATGGAAATTTTGATTAAATGAAGACAACTAGTCTGAAATACACTGGTGTATTGACAACTTAGATTTGTTTAGTATATGTATGAAAAATCCATGAATTTGAGTATTAGATCATATGTTAGAAAATTCATATATTGACACATCCCGTTAGAAACACAACTTACACATATATATGAAAGTATGGTAGTCCACGTTTAATCTATATCTTATTGTCAACAAAAACATTTCACAAAACAATTCACTCTGATATTCATTATCCTAGTCGCAAGTGGCTGTCTTGTTGTTTCTATGGTACATGTACTGTTACGAGTCTATGCTCTTAAAATAAGTAACAGAAAAGAGTGAAAACAACAAGCTTTGTAAAATTCAACAAATAATTTATTTTCCAAGAATACAAAGTTAAAAATGAGACAAAAGAACTTACTGTATTGCAAATTAAATCCAAAATTAATCCATGAATTAAAGATACAAGTCTTAGTAATAAAAAGTCCTGAATAAAAGTCAGTTCAAGTCCCGAAGAGATCCAAAATTGAAGGTGATGATGTGTCTGTTATGGCCTATGAAGTGCTGATGTGTCAGCAGTCTCTTGTTGAATCACAGATATCTTATTCCAGGTTTGAATTCAGTATAAATTCCAATGAATGTCTTTATCCAAGAATTTTATCAGAGCACTTTTGCATTTCCAGAGAAAATAATCACTTAAATTCAATAATTTGAAGAAAATAAAATTCAGCCCAAACTGGTCACAGTATAATACAACTTAAAGTGTTAGATGTTAAAACACGACTGGTAAAATCCTCACAGTGACAAGATAATATAGTTCTCTGCTTCACCTCAGGTCACAATTAGCGTTTTCTAAAAACAACCATTACCTTATGGAAAATAACCTTCTAGAATGATCTAATGAGCCTTGTTTATTTACAACACAATAGCCTATAAAATTCACTTAGCAATCTCCAAGACCCTGACCCTGATCAACATGTTTATGCCGCCTTGTTTACCTGAATAATAATCCTGATAATAAGCTGATGTACATAGAGAATAATGAAGCTATTAATAGTTGCTTACATAAATGAAATAAAAAAATTAAAAAAAGGTCAAGCAGAAATGAACTCAATTTAGGACAAGGTCAAGTCCAGCAAACAATGTTACATTACATTTAGCATGTAATGAAATAAAAACATTTAAAACTAACAGACAAACAAATTAAATATACATAACAGTACTTAAATTGGCCTAGATTTTGATCTGCCAGAGACAACTACCATCATGCCGAGACAGCCAAGGGGATGAGGTTATTCATAGGGAAATTAAAACGTGAACAAATTAAAAAGTTTACCAAAAAATTTTGTAAGATGTCCCACCTTTATTTAACTTGACAACCAGACATCTGTTGTTTCAAAATATTGGAAATTTAATTTGGGTTTTATGCTGCCATTGGCAGTGATCCTAACAAGAACTTTTTTTGTTGCAAATGGGAAACTTTCATGGCGCAATAAATATGTTCCAATCACTGTGGAAAATGAAACAATGCTTTTATTTAAGTTGTTGCTGACTTCCTTTGATCAAAGGTCATCAGCTTGCTTTGATGAAGGTGCATGAGTTATTGAAGGTGTCACTAAAGGTAACATCAAATAATTGTAGAACATTGTTTGCTTTTTTCATTTGCTTAGTGTATATACAGAACAATCAGTGCTTTAAAGGCAATCAGTTTTCTTTGAAGTTTCAGCAAACTATTTTTTCTGGCACATTTTTTAAAAAAATATTGCCATCTGGTCAATTGAAGTTATTCCAACTCTCGCATTAAATGGTGGTCAATAGTAGCTAGTCAAGTAGCATGACTTTTGGTTATATTACAGTATGCAGTACTTTAGTCCAGACATCAGCATTATCAGATTATGGTATAACAATGCACTATTTGGGTGGTATATGAACAAAGGATTTGTTCGTATAACAATAGATAGATTACAGTGTATTTAATATCCAAGTTTGCAGCTTCCTGTCATGGTGCCATTGAATTTCTCCGCTCCAAACCCAATATTATGAATGCAATTTTTAATAGCCAGAAATGTTGCCAGATGGTATATTTTGTCACCAATGCAGGGGGAAAAAATCACAGTTTGTGAGATTGGTGAAGCCCAGCTTGATTCCTGCATACATATCACTTGTCGGATGGTATTATTGGAATGGTTGATGTTATTGCATTATGGGCCATTCTTTTAACACTTTGGCAATGCAGTGATGAAACTTTATGAAGCTAAGAAGGACTTCAGTTTAGAAAGCAAAACGTGGAACTTCTCACTGTGTGAATATTGTATTTTGTTTGATTGGTTTTTTTTATATAGATAGGTAGGTAAAGGACAGAAAAATCCCACTCATTTTGTCTTTAAGGATAGCTCACAAGTTGACATTTCTTGTAGTCAGAATGCACCATGACCAGGCATAGGTTAAAAAATAATAATGACATTCTGTATTAACAGTATCCATACAATTGTACTTTCCTCAGGTTGAAAGTTTATGTTATGTTATTTATATGAAATTAATAAAACAACTGATATTTAACATTCTTGAAAGCTGATATGTTTGTAATGTGTCGTACTTCAGAGCTTGAGAAAATCATCAGCCTTGGATAGGCAGTTACTTGGCTTTACACGTATCAGACCTTTTGGAAATTCAGGACTGTTGATGTGTAAAGTGACTGTGTTTTCTGTGTTTTGTTTTTGTCTCTCAAGTTTCATAGAAAGCTGGAAATATTGAATTAGGTGTGCCCATCTTTGACATTTCAGCCATCTCACATTTGTTTGTGCACATTAACTCCAGCAGTTTTTCATTATTTATGAGTTCTAGACACTGATCATCAAACTTGGATTATTTATTTTTATTTCAGCTGAATTTGGTATTTTGCTTGATGCATGTATTGACAAGACCTTGGTTGAGTTTGATTGTCTGTTTTCAGAGTTATAACCACTGACTGTCAGACCTACCCACTTTAATTTACTGTACAGCTTGGTGTTGAGGAGACCTTGGTTGAGTTTGATTTTCTGTTTGCAGAGTTATAGCCACTGACTGTCATACCTACCCACTTTAACTTGCTATGCAACTTGGTATTGACGAGACCTTGGCTGAGTTTGATTGTCATCCTTCATCATTTAGCAGACTTGTAGCCCATGATTGACTGACCCACCTACTTTGTTTATGATTACATTTCAACCAAATTCGGTAGACAGCTTAATAATGATAGAGTTATGCTGAGATTGATTATTAGTATTCACCATTATGATTTAGCTTAGATATAGCCCCTGGTTGTTGGACCCATTCTCTTTAATTTCTGCTCAGTAGCTAAACTAATTTACTCATATAGATGTCCATTTGCATATAAGCCAACCCACCCACCCCCCAACCCACCCACCCCCAAACTAAATAAGTATAAACACTATAAAGTGCATGACCCATGTATAAGCCGACCCACAAGTCTTAGACAACATCACAAGATGCAAGCGGTAAGTTCTAAATGCACTTATTTAGGCAAACTTATATTAGCAAAAATTACACAAATACCTCTTACGGGGTTGACATGTATGATTTTTACATAAAATGGTATCCATTTGTTTAAAAAGTCAAGAAATATTTAATTTTCTATTTTCTTATTGTTTCTGCCAAATTCAGATTTGTATATAACTTGATTTGATGATGACAAGAATTGAGCATTCACGGGTTGCTGTAACAATACCTCTCCCATTTGACTCGATTATTGTTTGTTTATGCATTATTGCAATAGACTGTTTATATCAGTGCACCAGTAATTCTATTTTTATTTTGCCTTGAAATTGTGAATACCTAACTCATTAAAATTTGATCCAATTATGACAACAAAGAACAATAATAGGGTTTGATTCAATGCTCGCAATTAGCCTAGTGAGGGTATTTACATAATGGCACCACCATATGTACATTGTAGGTTTGAACACATGCTGAATGAAGTACATCCCTTGGATTCAAATCATGGGCAACACTGCACTAAACTTTAATGATATCTCCAAAATACAGAAATGATTTTTCAGAAATAATGCTTCAAAAATTATGCTAATACCATAAAAACTGAGTTATAGTTTGCTTTGATGTAAGCGACCTTACACCCAGTTTTACAAATTTACAGTAATCATGCTAATATTATGGAGTGAAATGCAGTTACACATGAAACTACTGGGTATAGTTGCCTGTCAGAATTCCCTCTTAACACAAGCCAGTTTCATCCAGATTTTTATGATTAACTGGTTTGTTTTGCTGTTGGAAAATAAAAGACAAATCCGCCAATTATAAACAAAGGAGACAACAAAACATCCAGCTTTCTACTCTGTGGAAAATTATGATTTTATTCAGCCAAAACACAAAAGTATAACCTAGATTGATGATGATCTTTGTTGATCTATATTCAGAATTTTAGCCTTTACTAATATAATTCTTTCATGAACATGTAACAGTTACGTTGTTTATGGGCATTGCACAATTGAACGTGTGTACCTTTTCATAAAGATTACCTCAATTTGTTGCATCGCTTATAGTATTGAAAAAGAGTATCATATTTGCAGTCCTTTAAGTTGCTGCAGAGTATAAGTCGGATGAGCAATTTTGGCAAATTTTCCAGCCATTATCCATATATGAATTTGATGCTGTGTATAAAATGAGGCTACATCAATAGCCCTGCTTTGTCTTTTTCACTTTGTTCCACACAGCATTGTGAATTTTATCCTATCTGTAACTCAGTAGCCTTTCAGGTGAGGCTCATTAAATGTAACTAAAAGTATCAGATTTGTTTCACACAAAGTATTTTAAATGTATTACATACTTTTTGCTATACCTAATGATGCTGAACTGAAAATTTATTGAGTTACAGATAGGATACAATTCATGATGCTGTGTGGAATTAAACTTTTAGTAACTTTTGGTTTCATAAATATTAAAGGTGTCGGTGTATGCTATTTCAGATTACCACAGTTCATGTTTTAAGAGAGAGAGGCATGTATATTCCATTTTCATTTGTCTTCATGCTCCTCATGATCAAAATTAAATATCATCACCCAATATGAGAGAGAGAGAGAGAAATTTCAGCTGTTCATGTTGGGGGTGGGGTTGTACCTTACTGACCCTGTTTAGCTGAAGCTTTTGTCAAAGAGAGATTAATAAATAAAATAGTAAATATAAGCTACGAAAATACATACCATACTCCTTAAGAGTTTAAATATTCACAATATTTACAACCATTTAGACTGATTTATGTTAAATCCCAAGAATAGCCATTTTGCATTCTAATTTTTGCAAGTACAATGACCTCTCTATTCCAAACAATTTTTTCTTTTAAAGTGCATGTACTCTCCCTGTACATAGGCAGCAAAAACTCTTGATCTTTGCTCATACTTTATATTGCTAGCAGTTATGTCGGCAAGTTCAAAAGATATCACTGGTTGAGAAATTTACAGCATTTCCTTTCATTATATGGTACCATATTGATAATACCCTATAGGTAGCCTCATATCCCCATTGGCAGACTCACTAATCTGATCTGGTTCGCTAAATCATGCCATCAAACAGGTGTTAGCTTGGAATGATTGAATACAGCTGTAGCATATTTGATTAGCATGTGGTTGTTGTTGTTGTTGTGTGGTTTAACGCCATTTTTCAGCACACAATAGGCTATGCATGGCGGCCAGTATTAATCGTGGTGGAAAACCCCAAGAAGAACCACCAACCCACGAGAAGCTACTGGCAAGCTTTCTCACATACCCACATTGGCCGAATCCTAGACTCAAACCCACACAGACAGAGGTGAGATGGCAGTGAGCGCTTTAGACCCTCGGCCACTCGGGGCCCCTTAATTAGCATGTAAATAACATACCAAGCTATTATGGTGGTCAATAAAAGAATCTTAAAAACTTTCAGGTTTAGACCTGGGCTCGTGGATTCGCCAACCCCTCTTCTTCCAGGCCTTTATTTTTGTTGTTGAAATTATTCTGCTTATATTCAAGTACATACAGTAAATTTCAACCAGATTTTGTGATCTGAAGCTTGATATTGATGAGACCTCAATGGAGTTCATTTGTCAGAATTTTCTGCCATTTAGTAGAATTATTGCTCCTTACTGTCTGACTCTCCCACTTTTCATTTGGGGCCGTCCATTTAGTACATACGCATAAGAAAGTATGCATGTGTATGGCAGGGTCAAGCTTTGCAAGATTAAATATTGACCGTTCTATAGAATTTGGTGGTGGTGTGTGTGTGTGTGCGTCAAGCATACATATGCAAGGGGGGGTAAAAAAGCATGCATGTGTATGGGGGAAGGGGTCAAGCTTTGCCAGATTTTTGCATACGTACTAAATGGAATGAATGGTGTGTGCGTGCGTCAAGCATGCATACGCAAGGGTGGGTGGGTAAAAAAGCATGCATGTGTACGGGAGGGAAGGGTCAAGCTTTGCCAGATTTTTGCATATGTACTAAATGGAATGAAAGGCATCCTTAACCAAATTTAGGAGGCAGCTTATTAATAAGGTCTGCTGATTTTGATCATCCATGTATATAAACATCCTCATTTAGCAGCATTGGGACCCCTGATCTTAAGACTGCCCAGCTTTCTTTTCTGTGTAATAACTCCCAGGTGTGTGACTTGACATTGTTGCCACCTTGGTTCCTACATCAGCATTTAGTGAAGCTAAGTTGCTGAATCTTGAACCCACATTTTTATATTGATTTATCCGTTACTTCATGTACTGTTTCATCATTTTCATTGTCCTCTACCAAACTACATGCCCCTACTTCTAATGACAAGTAGAAGACTTGAATACCAGAAATTTTTCTTTTACTATAATATCTGATCTATTTCAGTTCAGGCAAAGGAAGGAGATGCCTATCCTTTAGGAGCCTTGCCACTTGGCACAGTCGTACATAATGTTGAGATGTATCCAGGTGAAGGAGGAAGATACGCTCGAGCAGCTGGAACATGTGCCATTATATTAAGAAAAGTACAGGACACATGCATTCTTAAGCTCCCATCAAAACGAGAACTTGTGGTCAGCAAATACTGCATGGCTACTGTAGGACGAGTTTCAAATGTCGAGCACAATAAAGAACACATTGGCTCACCTAGCCGGGCAAGATGGTTTGGTATTCGACCAAAGAGTGGATTATGGCATAGAAAAACTGGTTATGCAGGCAGAAAAATTAAAGAAAAAAAAGTATGCATAGTTGGGAAAAAGAAGGCACCTGAGCCCACTGCTTACAAATTTACTTTGTAGTGTAGCATTTTATTTTACTATCTGAATCACTCTATGCTTAGTTGATAAATTGATTGAACAGCAGTAATTGCTTTGAAAGGTATTCTTTTCCAATAAATAAAGAGTTGTGAAAAATAAGATGATTTGGCTAGCTTATGTCTCAGTCCTACTTCAGAAATGATTTCTTCTTTCTTTCTGGGCATGGGTAGTTCTAATGCAGTGTTGTATCTTGTTTCCAAATTCTGGACAAGATTTACTTTTTTAATTTCCTCAATAGTTTAGTTCACTGTTTGTGGTAAGGAAGTAGTGACTTTGTAAATTGCAAGGGGTTATATCTGGTCGGCCAGTCACTATTGGGATCTCCTAGATACAACACTGCTAATGCCTATTGTTTGTTCTTGAAGTATAAAGAAGACCCTGGCATCACTGATTTGGATTCTGTGAGTATGTGAGGGGATGATAGGCCAGTTTGTGCTCTGTACTGGCTGGCATACTGGACAGGAGATGCTGCTAGGGTTTACTTGATCAACAGAGGATGTGATATGATGTTTATTCTGCTCATCCTTCTACACTGCCTCTGCAGTTCTCCTCAGCTCAGAGCCTGTAGGCTAAGTTTCAAATGAGAATGCCTATGTGAAAAATTGTGCCCATTGGTCACACTGGCATCAAGATTTGGGGGACAGAGGTAAAGCTGAAATGAATATTAACCTTTGCTTTTTAAGTATTTTTGCTGAATATATTCAGTTGGGATTTGAAAGTTAATTGATGTTTAAGTGATAAAATTCATCCATTGCTATTTTGCTGATTCTGGTACTTAATGCCACAATCACCACCATCAATCTTAATTTAAAACAATGTGAACTCAGTCTTCTGACTTAAATTATACTTTTAAAAGACATTTTATGAGTCTTGCAATAACATTAAGGGAATTCACACCGAAAATCAAATGATTTGGGTTTTGTTTTCTTTAAACACTTCGCGCTCAAGAGAAGATCAGTAACTTTGCTTCTCATTCAGTTAGATGCTGGGACTATCTCAAAACAGTTATCTTGGAACAGTTTTGTCACAATGATAAGCTCAAGGAAATTAAATTATATGATTCGAGTTACAACTTGAATGCTTTATGCTGCATGCAATAATTATGTGATATAATGTTAAAATCAGTTAAAGAAATGTTAAATGCCCAATGTAATAAGTAGTGAAAGGAAGCTTGTCACATTGATTACTGCCCATGTCAAAATAAGAAAAAACTATGCAGTTACTCCATGATTGGTGTTGGCATTGGTGTTATGGGTACCATCAGTGATCCTCTTCGTTTCAGTTTTGGGGACAAATTATAATAATTGTTGTTCTGGGAATAGTCATGTTTAACTCTGACTTACTCTAATTGTTTTGGGAATAGTCATGCATAATACTCATCTGACTTTATACTGTAATAGTGATGCCTAATTCTTATTTGACTGACTTTATTGTTGTTCTGGGAATAGTGATGCCTAATTCTCATTTGACTTGCTTTATTGTTGTTCTGGGAATAGTGATGCCTAATTCTCATTTGACTTGCTTTATTGTTGTTCTGGGAATAGTGATGCCTAATTCTCATTTGACTTGCTTTATTGTTGTTCTGGGAATAGTGATCCCTAATTCTCATTTGAGTTACTTTAATTGTTCTGGGAATAGTGATGCCTAATTCTCATCTGACAGCTCATACAGAGGACAGTTACTATAATTCTCAGGAATCATATAGGCTTACTGTGTTAACGCCAATGACATCTTATAATGGGGTAGGGTTAGGGTTAGGGAAGATTTTTTTGTCAGTTACATAAGTATTGATGCCTTACAAATTCTATTTTCTCCACAACTGAGCAAAAAAAACATCAAAATTTTGGTGATTGTGAGAGCAAAATGATACAAGAAGTCTGATTTTGCAGTTATTAAAGCTTCAAATGAGTTTTGCCTTGGTGCTAAAAGTTTCACTTGTTTTTAAATTTCAAATAACTGTACATGATCCGTCTATTTCATCAAAGGCATGAACTTTTACTTATTTTTTCTCAAACCATGTTAGCTGATAGACAAGACATGGTGACCCACATGTATATTTCATGCCCTGCCAAATGTCCTGTACATATTGTCAATGAAATCATGAAACATAGTTTGAACTTATTCTGACAAGTCAGTGTCATTGTCAACAATGATTATGGTTTTTACATAAAAAGATTCTGTTCAATCCCTGACCCAAGGATGGATAATAATGATATATAATAATAAGAAGAATTGTAATTATTTATCTATGATAATACAGTTCGCTAGAATCTGATTTACATTGCAGCCTGCAATCTGAAAAAAAATGTAATCAGTAAAAGTCTACAAGATTAACGTCTACTGCTTAAAAGAAAACAAATATAACGGAGGTTAATAAAAATTGTATTCAGGGCTATTAAACATACTATTCTCTCTTTGATGTATGGTACAGAATTCAGTGTCTGTAAAAAATGTATGTTTACTGAAATAGTGAACAAAACTAACTTAAAGCTGGTGCTTAAATCATTTGCAGTCAGCTATAGAGAGATAACCAATATATAACTATATTATAAAATTAACAACACCAACACGTAGAATGTGTGAACGGTTTTGCTTTAATGCTTCATCAGACTGAATTCAAACTGAATTAACTATCATTGCTTAGACAAGAAGATATGCATATACAGCACAGATTAATGATATTTTAATAAATAAAAATACATAAAACTGGATCTTAAAGATACATATATCTCTATTGATAACATCTCTAAAATTTATGACTAAATAGAGATAAACAGTTTTATTAATATTTTTATTACGTATAATGCACATTTATTATAATTATATATATAATTGATTATTAGTAAATGTAAAAACAAAAATTTTGAAACAAAATGTTATAGATATTCTCAAGTTTTATTTTTATTGTGTTGTTGTAGGGTTTAACGCCATTTTTCAGCACAAGATAGGTTATACATGGCGGCCAGTATTAATGGTGGAGGAAGAACCCGGAGAAAACCCGGAAAGAACCACCGGTCCACAAGAAGCTACTGGCAAGCTTTCTCACATAACCACATTAGCCGAATCCGAGACTAGAACCGACACAGACAGAGGTGAGATGGCAGTGATCCGTAACGGTAAGCGCTTTAGACCACTCGGCCATTCGGGGCCCCCGTATACAATAAGGATGTAATTTTTAAATGCCGTCATAAAGTTCAGCTGTAGTATAAGAAAGTCATTTATTTGGTTTACTGAATAAGCATAACTATATACATTTGAAGTCATGGTGAGATCCCCGGAACCATATAAATAATAAACTATAAAATTATTCTTCACCATGTGTAGATGCATTGCTTGTGTCCTAAATGTTCCAAAATCAGATAAATTTTATGCCAATCTCATAAATTTCCTACCATGGTTGACCTTTTGAGGAAAGTACATGTGTTAACTAATTCATGATGCAAGTAATAATGAATAACACCAACATAACTTTGGCCACAGTTTTCAGAAATTTCAACTCTTGTGTCAGAATGTTACATCATGGATTAGTAATGAAAAATGGATAGCAAATGTAAATATAGCTAGATACAATCTACATCAAGCAGTGCTTATTTTACTCCTTTTAAGCCTAATATCATAAAAGCACTTCTTTTTTGTGTGTGTGTGTTTGTGATTTGGATTTTTAATGTAGCTTTAACAGTTTTTCTGCAGTGTGACAGTTTATAATGATGTCTAGCACTGGGGCGTCATGCTGCAAACGTAGCATGATGTCCCACCCAGTCACATTATCCTCACACCAGGCCGACCAGTCCTAACACTAATCTCTTAATGATGAGCGCCAAGCGAGGCAGCTGTTAGTACCATTTTGTAAGTCTTTGGTATCACTCGACTGGGGATCGAAACCCATGACCTCCCGCATTTGAGGCAGACACTCTAACCAATAGGCCTTTGGGGTGGTCACCATCTTTTTTGTAGATTGTCAGAAGAAACAGAAGTATGCCTACTTTCTTACCTCAGTTATGTCAAGGTAATCAACCATTTTTTAATGGAATTTTTACTTCATAAAGATGGACAATAGTGTAAATAAGTATAAATTGTTGAATGAGTTCAATTTATATTATATTTTTCTTTAAATTGGTGGATTAAGCAGTTAAAGTTTTACAACTGATTTTCAAGAATTCAAGTTTTTCCAGCTGGACAACCATTTTTGTTTGTATCCTTTGTTACATTCTTATTAGATTTCAAGTCTGCATAATATTTTTCTATTCTGGATTGAGGACAGGTTCATAACAGTACACCTTTCAGGAGAAAAAGGAGGGTGTATCAATAACTGCGAGATAACATGCACTCTTCTGTTGCCTGTCCATTGAGTAAGAATATGTAAGTGGGTTGAATATCACATTTCTTCAATAAATAAAAACATTAGCAATAATAACATCTGTAGAAAAATCAGAAAATGGATTGGTTTTGTTGGGCTCAACACCATGTTTCAGAACATGATAGGCTATGTGTAGCAGCCAGTATATTTAGTGTAGAAGGAACGGGGGGGGGGGGGGAGAGAAGAACCACCAACTGATGTAAACTACTGGCAAGCTTTCTCACATACCCACAGTGGTTGAGCTGAGACATGAACCGATATGAACAGAGGTGAAATTTGATTAATCTGCGAGGGTGAATGCCTTTTTGCATGATGTATTAAGACCATGGATGATTCAATTTAGAAAGAAATATTCAATCCTGGATGTAACAAAACAAGAATTTAAATTGCCAAATTAAGAAAATGAAACCCAGTAAAAATGCATAATAAAGATGTAACATATTAGGTTTATTTAAATCGTTCGAGTCAACAATTATTCATTTTAGAGAGTCATCAAATGAATTTTATAATCTTTTTTAAAAAAGCAACAGTGATGTCCTGTTTATATCATCAATCAATTAATGATTACAGTTTTGATATACTGAACCAAATGTCTAATGTAATAAGTAAGATCAGTGAGATTGAATTCTTTTTACATCAACCATTTATTTCTCTTTTTTAGGGTAATGTATTAAACTAACTTTTAAATGAAATTAAAGTGCTTTGGGAGCATGATTATGGTCATATTTAGGGTTTAAACCCTAGAAATAAGCATTTATTAGCAATTTTAGTGACTCGTACCAAACATTCGCGAATCCTCCTGATCCACAACTGGTTCTGGAGCCTAACCTTACGAATGTTCGAGGTATTACTGTACTTGCCACAATGCTGTAAGGGATATCTGTCATATTTGAACTGTAAAACCAGTAAACACAATCCTTTCATATCCATGCACCAAATTGTCCCCCAACTTTGTGGCTAGGTAATGGTCATTTAAAAATCTTTGTTAAATTTTGTTTAAAGTTTGTGACCCAAATCCTAGAAGGGATAGCACTGTAGAATCTGTAAGCACTGCCCCTTTTCTGGATGTGTACCCCTATCTTCCCCATGGTCCTGAGGCAAGGTCAAGGTTATTTGAAAATTCTGATTGTTTTTGGTTAATTTTTTTAGTCATTGCATTGTGAGCATGTTGCCTTATAGATGCAATTTTCATTATATCAGGAACTGTTGTTTATTGCCTACCTTACCAAGATAACATTCCATGTGATCAGTGAATTTACTGTCTTTCCTGGAATGCGAATTTGATTGGAAACTTAGGTACTATCCTTTATTAATCTGTGCGTGTTAACAGAAGGACTTTAATAAACACGTTTACAACATCATGTATGCATGTAATACAGCAAAATTAGGTTTCTAACTTTATGACTGCCTGAAGGATAAAAACCAATGACCTCGAATGAAGGAAGGATCACTTCAAGATACCTGAATGTAAAAACTCCTCTAACACCAAGTACCAATTCATTAGCTTTTGACCTTTCCCTTTTTCACCAGAAATTTGTTGACTTGCGTCAATTTAGCAACATAATTTCAGGGAACAGATGTATATGTGTTGGAAGCATCTGGAGAATTGCCTGTTTTAATTTATTGTGGTGTGTGTGTCAAATGCTGATGCTGGAGGATAGACTTAAAAAAGAATTTATTGTAATCTACTGCTTAAACTGAATAGGTTTGCACTTGGGACACAAAGTGGTACCTGGTACACAGTGGGAAATAAACGTTATAAGGCCATAATATCACTGTTGGAAAATATATAACCACAAGAGGAATTTAACATCAAGGGAAGTGTAATGTTGACAATATCCAGAGGTGGAACATACACTCTACCTGACCAATACACACATGCCTACTGACCAACACACATATACTGACCAGCAGCCATTTATACAAGCCAACACCCACATGTACTGACCAACACCTACACTCACTCACACAGAAAGTGGTGGATGAAATAAAAACTAAACTCAAACATACAACTTATAGACTGTTACACATTGAATGCAATGAGAGAAAAGGGTAAGAATATTCACACATACATACTGATATTATATCACAAAAGACTGAAGGGTATTGCGTTTAAGTTGTAGAAGATAAAAATCATACAAACCACTGAAACTTACATGTATAAAAACTAGTTTTGGCAATAATTGGGAAGTATGAATTTCTGAAAGCTCTGGATGACCCTGAAAAGGGATATAGGTAATTGTCCTGGATCAGAGATCTTACTGATGCTGCAGTTGTTACTGCTATTATTGTTCCTACCATGCAAGGGACCATTGTTCTTTCTTCTGCTTTTATACTCTTATTCTTTCATCTTTCATTTCAGTTCCTCTTTTAGCACATATTAAAATCTTTGGCCATCCTTAGATAAACTGCTTTTCATTTCCAAGCTCCTGTTGAGATTCATGTCCCACTCCACAGTCCAGTTCAGATGGTTCTTTACCCTCTGCTTATGTACCAGGGCTTCACTTAATTTTTATAGTTGCTGGTAAACTCACAGTGGTTGCTGAGTCAGTGATGGATGACAAGTGAATGCACCTCTCTATAAACTGGAAACGCAGAAGCAGAGGAAAGCATCCATCAGAGCTGGCATGTGAATGAAAATTCTCTCAGAAAATGATCAGGAGAAAAAAAAATTGAAAGAGTATATAAAACAGTTGTTTTCTAAATGAACATCTTGTATCAACGAGTACAATTTTTTAAATATTCAACAAATAAGTACTGCTACTCCAGCGTGAAACAAACGACTAGGAAGGATTATGGTAGTTCCTTCCCTTCATGTTCAACCTATTTCGAAATGAAAAATCCCAGACTGTTAAAGGTCATAATTACAAGCATAGCAGTGTTAAAGAATAAGACAGGACTTGTGATGATCTAGAACATTGTCATTTTCCCATTGATGGATACCACGTTTCTGAGCTAGAGAAAAAAAGTCATAATTATCACAAAACCACATTTCTTTCCTTTGTTTCTTTTCTGAAAGTCTGAGGATCCACTAAGTAATCTCATTAGTATGGTGTAGTCTCCATGCTGCTTCTGGCGAGTTTGTTATTCAGCTAACAATCCACTTCGCAGAACAAATAATTTATCATTTTTTCTTTTTACGAGAGCCACATTGGCATTAGCAACTGGATTGGTGTTGTCAGTTTTGAGGTCTTTCATGTACAATGAAATATTACACAGATACATTTTATTTGTATCTTGTCCTTTGATTTCAAATTCCATAAGAAATGAGGTGGTCAAAGACGATACCGGATGGAATTCTACTCACGAGGATTCCAGCATCGTTATCACTGTCGGATGCATGTTAAACATATGTCATGTTTTCAAACATTCGCAAAAATCTTACGATTTGAAGTGTTTTCGACCTGTCTTTCTGCCTTGACCTTGCTGTGGCGTGGAGGATGAATCGATGTTGTCTACAAGAGTGTGAATGTAAAGGGTTCTCGTGGCGACCAAGGAGTTCTTTTCATGACGACATAAATACATTTCCCCCTGCCTTCAGTAGCGTTTATTGAGGACTTAGTCAATGAATACATTTTTGAGGAAGTCTTTCCTCGCGTCAGTGAAGCATCTCTTCAAACATTCAATCCTCGAGTGACCATATGCTTTAAGAGGGATGCTGCCGTTCGAAAGACTGATTCTAACGTATCTTCCAAACTATATCCTCGTTGACGAGTTATTCACCTCGGTAACAGGATACATCTGTTGTAACTCTATGGAGAATCTTTTCCAAAAAATGAAATTTCACATTCACATTTTTTCATATGGATAGATTACATATTTTATCTCCTTTTTATACACTAAACATACTCTCAAAATACGAATTACTGACAAGAAGATAATAAGGATGCAAAAATTCTTTGTGATGCATGTTTTCTCCTTCATTGTAAGAAGTTTTGGCAGAATCCACATTGAAAGAAATGAAACGGCCTTGTTTCCCATCACACTGCACGCTACAACATCAGATTGCACAGGTATCAAAATGAGTCCTTGGTTCAACTCATTAGGGTATTGAATTGCATAAACAATCTTTGTTCGTGTCTTTCAGTTGCGGCGCTAATTTGTTTTTCCACCTAGAATAGCAAACAGACTGGGAGAAAAGGCGATTCACAGCATTGCTATCGGATAAATCCGATTTGAGACAATGAGAAAGTAACCTGTCGATTAGTACACTTCGGTGAATTTTGTCTGTTGCTTTGCCAAACTGATCGCTGAAAAGACTTGATATGCTTTCGACAAGATGTCGAACATTGAAATAATATCATTCAGGCACTCAGTGTCAAAGGATGACATTCCAAGAGTTTCAGTGGATTGTTTTGACTTGAAGAGATACGACTGGCGTTAATGTGGCTGTCGATGTTGTTACCACTGTTCTTATAATTCAATGGAGGATTGGGAAGAGTACAACTGCTGCTTTAAATAATCAAGAATTATTTATCTCCTTGTTTGTACCTGAAAAACAAACACGTTACCAGCAGCATTGACAACTACCCCTTGCAGCACTTACGTAGAGAATCTACTGACGTCAGTACAAGAAGCCAACAGCACACATTTATATGTGTGTGTGTTATGGAAATATGATGCATTTCGCTCTTGCAATGACACGGAATTGACAGGCTGAAGAATATTGCAAAGTTGGATTAATGATCCACAATAAATGAAACTACTACACCCTTACGGGCACAACATAGCCACTGAGTATGAAACAAGGTATCTTGGGGTGGAATTTACTAAAGACCTCTCCTGGAAACGCCGTATAGACAAGATGGTGATGAAAGGGAATAGCACCCATGGTTTCCTGCCCTGCAACCTCCGAATCGGTCAACAAAGAAGTCAAGCTCAGTATATTTCTCGCTCGTGCGACCTGACCTTGAGTACTGCTCAACCGTGAGGAACCCACGTAATAAAGACCTGGTAAAAGATACAGGGATGGTTCAGATGTTAACTGTTGGATATATCACAAACAGATACGGAAATATTAGCAGTGCCAGTGCAATTCTGGCTCATCCCCAGTGGGAATCGCTTTAGTCCAGGCGAACCAATGCCCATCTGATCATGTTATTGAAGATAGCGAACAGCCTGTTGGACATACCTGTGAACAAATATTTTAACCTATCATCTAGCCAAATCACCTAGAAAATCATGGAGAAGTCAGAAGCGACAAAACTCTGTCAAGTTCAGCCTCTTCTGTGCACTATAATGATACGGAACGAATTATCGACAACAGCTGCAGAAGTTCCCGACTTGGTATTTCACAAGCAGGAGCTTTCCACCGTCACCTTCTAATACAATCGTCAGTTGCAAGTATGATATAATAATTCTCAGGGCTGTTCCGATTGAGGTTCATGTATGTCTTCTCAGCCATGATATCCAGATTGTTCTTAGTGTGGAAAGACGAAAACGTAGACTGACACTCTTTCACTTATTTCTACCTTTCCTATTATTACTCATCAAGCTGTCCAACCGCTATCTTATTTTCTATATTACTGACAGAGTACAACCCGTTGTTTAATAGCCAAGATTGCATCTTGGGATTTAGACGCCACCTTGTTCAACGATAACCATAAGGCCATACACTTAACGTTACCAGCGCCATTTTGTTATATATCCAGTCACGTCTTACTTTACTCTTAAGTGACCGGGCAACCAATCGACCGTATCATGATTGTAAGGACGTGTGTCGGTCACTAGGTGTGAGTTTTTGGTCATTAGATGAGTGTGTTGGACAGTATATGTGGGTGTAGGTAGATGTGGATTCCGGTCAGTAAGACTGTGGAAAGGTTAATAAGCATGGATGTCGGTTTGTAACACATTATGCATCGATAACAATATCTGAATACACTGGAATATAAATCCACCTAAATACAGCATTAACAATGTTAACGTTATTAGGAAGAAGAAGAAAAACAGCAACTTTAAATATCCTCATATGCAATATTTTAGTTCTGTCTTTATATAATTGAGAGAGAGAGAGAGAGAGAGAGAGTCTGTAGCGGCTCCTGACATTCCAAATGTTCTTCCTGGCTACATCAGGCCATGAACATTTTAACATTGTTGCATATATTAAGGTCAAGATGCGTTGATTATTTGGGCAGAACTAAATCTTTTATTGTGAACCCACGACCTCCCGCATCCGAGGCGGACGCTCTAACCACTAGGCCACCGGAGCGGTAAATCTTTTATTGTGTCTCACGATTAGACAAGCATTTGGTTTCAGGCCTATGGGCGTATCTCCACATGATGAAGGAAAACAACATGAGTCCTAAACAAAAAACTGAAATAAGTTATATTCTTTTCACTTTTGATTCCAAAATTTAAATAAATAAGTTATTGATAATCTCACAATGACGTCATCACTGGCATTCAACCAATCAAACACCGCTATTTGACTCATTAGAGTAGGTGATTGACTCTATTTTTATCCTTTTAGACCTTTGTCTTTGTAAATCCCTCTTGCCTGCTATCTGTATTTTAATACTGAATATTTATAAGCAATAACATGTTGAAATATATTCCCAAGATTTTCCCAGATTCATTTTGAGAAATTCAATGATGATGAAAGGTAAGATGAAGGATAGGACCTGAGTAAACCAAATGTTTGTCACCTACCGGATACGGATTGTTTAATAGTCTGTTGTAGCCCGAATTATCAACTAAAAGCTATGATACTCTGGACATAGCCTGGTACCCTTGCCTGCCATGATGCTCCGCGCACAAGACCAGGACCATACCGTTGAATGGATACCAGTGGAGAAATTGAAGACGGCGGAAGTAATACAAAAATGCACTGGCAATAATAACGAAATGTCATTAAATTAGTTATTTTGAGCCACCGGTTTTGTCGTTGTATTAGTCAAAACTGTGTCATTTAAAGACTTGCTGAGTGTTTGTATAAAGTGTGTGTCAGATATGTTTATTTAAATGAAATCGATTATGCTTTGCTGTTATTTTACATTAAGTTTCAACATTTTCGAATATACCGACTTTCTTGTCATCCAGCATACTGTATTAATAAAATAAATTAATGAAGTCTGGGTGTGTGGGATTAGGTTGGTACTGCTATACATAACTATTAATTCAGTTAAATTTTGGAGCTTTATATTTTTGCCATAATATTGTATTAGTTACGATGTGATAGCCACGACCGGAAATTTGGATACGTCAAGTATTAATATTTGTACTATATGAAGTACAAGGTCAGAGAATATAACTACATCATAAATCACTGATTTGTTTGGATAAATAAATTATTAGATTTTGGTTGGTTTTATCTGAGAAATGTTAACATGAAAAACACGTGCTGTGCTGTAAGGTATATGCCGGGTTTACCTGGTCGCTGATAAGCACTGACGAACTTGAGATTTTTTCTGAACATAACTCATAATGAAAATTAATTATTTTTTATTTTTTTTTTAAATGTACCGATTCATTGATGATATTTTAACTTCAGGATGAATATTACTGGATATAAGCAATATTAACAGTTTTATGCAATTTTGTAAACGGAAAATATTATAGTTTGCAGACAGTACTCCAATATGCAAAATACAACAATGAAACATCAAAGACCATATGTTCTTCGTAGTGCAAAGGTATCAACTAAGACCGATTTAGTTAAGACTTAAATGTATCTACTGAAGTAATTCAGCATGCAAAGACTTAAGGTGCAATTTTCAAAGAAGTGTCCGTGAAAGTCATTGTAAAAACATTTTAGCTGATAGAGACTTGAATAATATTCAGTATTCAATAACTGACTTACTTTTGGTGTTATCGATCTGATCGAAGAATTTGGTTTAAAAAATCCGAAAACTGTATCCCATTCAGTAGATATTTGTATCTATCACTATCACTGGCTTTAGAATCCTGTCAATTTTGATTTGTAGTTGCATATGTAAACTGTGCAAAACTGCTCAGTCACTAAACCTCTTGAGATGTATTTCAAACAATATTTATCAATACTTTCTTCGCTGTAATTTTTTAGCAGTCATTCTCTCTTTGACTTTGTTCATGGACATTTGGAGGCCCGGTACTAGTAGTTGCCTCGCTAGGCATTCAGCATTAAGAGGTTAGTGTTAGGAATTGTCGGCTTGGTGTCAGGATAATGTGACTGGGTGGAACATGATGCTACATGTCTGCGTCATGATGGCCAGCGCTAGACATCACTATAAACTGCCACACTGCGAAATAACTAAGAAACTGTTCAAGATACGTTAAAAATCAAAATCACACGCACACACACATTTGAAGGTATTAGAAACCATCGCGAGTACAAAGAAATTTCATTCTCATCGATGATTGAATAAAATATGCCAGGTTGGTATTTTTAACATCTGAAATATTGTAATAACCGATTTCACAGTCTATTCTCTGCAAGGAAATATATAAATTGCCATTCATTTTATCCATTGGATTTGTAAAATAGTTTCCTTTTTCAGGTCGCTCTTCAGCGGTAATATAAAATTCCGATAAAGATGGTAAATTAAAACAGTTTGCATCAACAACAACATAAACAAAAAATGAAGATTTTTCATTTTCGTAGCATTTCCATAACATGCTGTAAATCGATTTAACTAATATAATTATCACGTTAGTAAAATGTATCAACAAATGTGTAAAAATCGAGTGAAAAAGGTTAACGACTGTAAAATTTATATGTCCGAAGAAAGAAATGAACCAACAAAGTTACCCTTACTCAAGAAAGCTGAAAGGAGTTTGTAAACATCAGTTGAATTCAATGTTAAGTTGGAGGTTCTCATTTTGTACATGACCTAATTAAGGAAGGTAAACAAAATGTATTCCTAAAAGAAGAAACGTTTTTGTCGAATCAATATAGGTAGATGATGAAATGTTTCATACCTTTCAAGAAACAAATATCAGATAGTCTCTAGAGCCAAAAATTACCATCGCACAGCCGAAACAAATTCCAACGGAATAGGAGGGGACAATATTGACTGAAACAACAAAAGTGAGAGTGAATTTAGAAAGGAAATTCTGATTTTAGCGAATCATTATGGAAGCTAAACGAAACTTGCAACACATTTTATTCCTGTAATAAAACAAGAAATTAACAAGGACGTGTTCAAAGGCTATTAACGACTATTGCTTGATACAATTAATAAGAAATAGACAATTGCCTGACGCACCGAATAACATATAGATTATTGCTTGACAAAATTTGACAGAATTTATCTTTACTTACCAGATTATACCATGGAATGCTGTAAATATATCCCTCACACATCAGAATATTGTGAAGGAATCACCAAAGGGTGAAATTCATCTTCAGCCATCAAATACCCATTCTCAAAACAACGTTCACAATAACATATATCTTGTGATATATCTATATGTCCTCCAGTCTCAATCTTCAACTCGTATCTTGAACACATACTATCTAGCTATAGCTGTACTTAAGCAACACGGCAGATCTATCAGTATAGATTTTCAACACTTACGTTTCACTTATATTGACGATATTCAGCATAGGTTGTAGATTGTGCTAGATTTACATGCTATGACCTCAAAATGCTGTCCTACAGTGCTTGGAAAAATTCTTCCCATAACAGGTTTATGCCATCAACATATCAACACATAGCCGAACCATACTCAAACAAAATGTTCTTGACTTTAGTAGCCTATGTTATTCTGTCATAGACATCTAGTTCCGTTAAAATTGTAATGCAATTGGTTGGATGGTTCTCCATTTATAACAGTTTACATCAGAATAAAATAGATTGTAAACGGTAAGTAATAAATAAAAACTATCTACCACTTTTACCCAATACGATTAGGCAGGGACAATTACTAAATACTTTTAGGTTGTGGGTTGTGCGCTATATAAAGATACAGCTTCAATTTAACTATTTTTCTAAAACCATTTCTAATAATTTCTGAACGGTCATGGTTTGTTATTACAATAATAATTTTTATGCGGCTTAACATACATTCCATTTGTTCAGTGGGCATGGTTTTTTATTGCAATAATCGTTTTTTATACATGTTAACATGCATATCATTATTATCACAAAGTTCTTACAATACTAATTTCTTCATTGAAACGTATTAATGTTTCTGGGCAATTTGATATATCATCGACATGTCAGATAGCTACGGAACTGATATATCATTTGATATAAATATTCCAATTTTTATCTTGACCCGAGCAAATGGCTATAATCATATACAGACAGTATCCATTGAACAGCCCTAGTATTCTATCAGACCGCTCATGCACGAGATTTAAAGCGTACACATTTATCAAACTGTTTAAGAATTTGCCACGTATCTTTCACTTAGAGAAAGAAATCCATAATTTATCAATAGAAATAGTATCAAACTCTTTAGAGAAGTCGATGACTAAACAATAAAACCTATCCTGCCCCAGAAATATAGTATTGTACTTCTGATTGTAAAAAAGAAAAAAGGCGAATTGTTTAGTTTTGGGAAGAAGGACTAAACAAGTAAGAAAGGGGTTTGTGGGACGAAACCCCTTGGTTGGAACATAGGGATTTTGTAGCCCTCGGAAGCTCCTGTATCTTAATTGTTCCCAAAGCATAATTGTAACGGTTTAAAGGTAAAGAAAACTTCGTTCAAGAAGCGTTTTCGTTCTTTCGCGTTAATTGTCTCTGTTGCGGTGGGGTGTTTATATGGGATGGGAGAGTGAGGAAGGGTGCCGACTAGAGCTCTCCCAATCTGCTCTTGATGAATACCAGAGTATTCTGAACTAAATCCAGATTATAATGCATCAATAAGTTTCTTCAGCACAGAATGTGTGGGTTCATTCCTGTTGTTTTAAAGATTTTACACATTGAAAGTTAATTGATTTGTTTACTTCACATTTGCTTACATAGGGGACATATAATACTTTCTATTTAAAATGCAAGAAATATGCTAGTGATAAAAACTGTTACATAAAACAGTCAGCATGTGCACTAGATGCGATGAGGTGTGCTGGAAAACATTGATTCCTAAGCAATCAAACCTACAACGATTTAACAACCATTAGCTTTCAAATTACTGCTTGAACTTCAATTTTTATTATTTCGATCTTTTTTATTTTATGTCTCCTGACGTATAAGCATGTGTAATTCCACGGATATTGATCAAAATTTAAGTATGATTTTGCACACTATAAATATAAGTTTTGTTTCAGACGTAAATTAGGGATCCAAGATGATTTAGCTGTTGTTTCGTAGTTACATTTTAAATATAAATAGAGTAGTATTAGTACTAGCAGCAGCAGCAGCAGTAGTAGTAATTTGCGCTCAAACAGCACAATGACCAAATGATTGCTGATGAGGTGTATTACATAATAAATACTATTGTTTCTGAAGTTTGTAAACACTATTGTTTGTTTGCCATGATTAATCAGTTTGTACCACTATGTTTTTTTGCACGGGGAAGGGCTTATCTAATGTTATGAGAACCTGGGCATCGTTTTGCATAATTTAGCAAATACAATATGCTTAAAAGAATAAAGTTCCAGTTTTCGTCACATTATCTGTAGGTAAGAAATAAAATCCAACACCACCGTCAGACTTTATCCTAACATCTAATGCTGAAATATATTGCTGAAATCCTTTTGTAATGTTTCCATCTGAGTCATATTCTCGTTCGCTCAAAATAATATTTTTCAAAGACCTTTATTCTATGTGTATTTGCAAGGTTTCTGACATGAGTGTGTTTCAAAGAACATTAATGGTTCTAATCATCTTTTTATAGTTAACTTAAATTACTATCAGTTATCAAAAGAAGTTATGACAAAATAATTGATCTCCAAAATCTGTATATCTACACCATGTGCAAACTGCATTTGATTTTCCTTTATCCTTGTGGTTTGTAGGCCATTTTTGTATACCTAAACTTACATGGCACTATATAGCTGGGATTGTGCTGATGTGCCAATAAATCATATGCATTATTGTACACAGATCATCCATTTCCTGAAAAAGTCCTCCAGTATCAACCGATCTGGGTAAAATATGGTGGAATTCTTTGTAACATAAACGCTTTATAGATACGTTAAAGTTTTATACAGTTAAAGCTCTATCCAGGACACAATGCATAATTTATGCTATAATTGTTGTCACTGCTTTGAATAAGACTTGACGGAAGTTAAAAAATGTCTTTGTGATTGCATCAACATTTATGGGGAAAAAATATTTCGTTCCAAACCTAGTTTGCAGTCTTTAATATTGTCTCGTTTTCTTCTTTCGCGCGTGCGTGTGTGTGTGTGTGTGTGGATGTGTGTGTGTGTGTGTGTGTGTGTGTGTGTGTGTGTGTGTTCAACTTTTATTGGCCTATCTTAGGTCAACCTAATATATTAAAATATTCTTCTCTACTATTTTTTTTTTCATAGTATTATTTGTCCATCTTTGGACATTATCTCTGTTGTAGTCATTTTGTCAGGTTTTTCGTGTATACCACTTCGTTATTTATACGTGATACCTTGTTTGTTCTTTCTTTTTGCTTTTAATATTTCTGGTCTTAGAGATTTGTGTAAACTTTATAAGTATTATCTTTTGGTTGTACATATTTAATTCGTATTTGTCAATCATGTTCTCTCTATTCACTCTGTTCACGTCTTCTTGTTTGAAAAAACCGAATCACCTAAAATTACTTGTATGTTAGGAAGCTGGCACATTTTGTGCCTAAATGCAGGTGCACAAAATGAATCAGTTGTCAGGTAAGAAAATCAGTTTATACGTCGTTGTGATGTGTTTTCTTCTTTGCCTGCGTCAGCCAGAGGCATGATTATTGATCTTTTTATGAACGTTGTTGATACCATCAATTAGCTTTTTTAAGCCGTCAGTTAATCTTCTGGATTCATTTTGACTTAATTGTTTTGACATTATAGTCCTGAAGGTTTTGTTTGCACAATAGATGATCGTTCTGTTGTTTTCCTTTTCTCTCTGTCCAAGAAAATTTAACTTGCTTCTTTCTCCCTTTTCTCAACATCAATATTATAACAATCCTCCTTTATTTCATCATATTTTATCTTGTTATCTTCTCTCTACACACACTGTGTATGACATTTTCCTGTTATGTCTTCAATGTCTGACCTGATATGTATTTATGATCTATTCCACATCAAAATATATTTATGTCTATTGATTTTCTTTTTCGTGTGATTCCATGCCAACAATGTCCGGTCATCCAAGAGAATACCAAACACTACCAAACTCCTTTTTGTGAGCAAATTTTATATCGCTTATTTGTGTAATGTGTAGATTGCTTGTTCAGAAAACCATTATTTCAATTCAGTGTATTGTATTTATTTTGTCACGTTGAAATAGTTCCTATGATGGATTATTATTAGTGCGGGCAAAATTAGACTTTCAGGATAATATTAAAGATTTCTTAAATACTATTCTTTATCTTGCTTTGTTAAATTCTCAAAAATAATTTAATTAATTAAAGTCATTAATTGAAAACGGTCTTAAATAATACAGTCAATACTTTCTGCATAATAATCTGCTTGTGAGTTTATTTGTAAGCCAAGTAAAGATCATCAAAAAGATACAATGCTGCCAAACGTTTGAACAGTTTCACATTGAGGTCCAATCGTACCACTACTATCCTTGATTCTAAAACAGCTACTACATTTCTCGAGTCATAATGTGTTGCTTTAAATTCAGTTTTGTTCTGAATTATATTTCTAGTTTTTCTGAATCATCGTATATTAAATCTTCTAAAGCTTACGAGAACGTTTCTGTTGTGTAAATTTAGCAAATTACAAATGTATATTTATCCACATTAAATAGGTATGTATCTTACTCATACTCTACTGATTAACCATCTTGTCATCAGGTTTGAAGCTGCTTATTTCATTGTGATCATCATCAAATGAAATTGGAAATCTGCATCTTTTATAAAAACACCGAAGTATACATTTCTTGACAGTTTTATCTCCTTGAATGTTTTTCTTCAATGCATTTTGCTTTGAGTACACTTTTACCCCAGTATATTGAGCTTTGAGTACACTTTTATCCCAGCATATTTAACTTTGAGTACCCTTTTGCCCCCATACATTTAGTTTTGAGTACACTTTTAGACCAGTATATTTAGCTTCGAGTACACTTTTACCCCAGTATATTTAGCTCTGAGTACACTTTTACCCCAGTATATTTAGCTTTGAGTACACTTTTACCACAGAATATTTAGCTTTGAGTACACTTTTACCCCGTCAAAACATGCTACAAATAGTCCCTATCTCTTGATGCTGACATTGTTTATTTTGTCTTAAGCACGTGATTTATGTAAATCACTTCTCTAGAGACTTTCCAGTTCGGTACAGTGTAGCTTTGTGCCGTTATTGCGTTTTGTAAAAGAAAGCTAAATAAGTGACCATTAATTCTTGTTATAGTCTTGAAAGTCCAGCTTTTCAGGGTATGAAAAGTCTTTAATTACGGCTGGTTTTGTATTGTTTTTATGCAATTTTTCATGTTC
The DNA here is from genome assembly GCA_028554795.2 of Sinohyriopsis cumingii. Classification (NCBI taxonomy): domain Eukaryota; kingdom Metazoa; phylum Mollusca; class Bivalvia; order Unionida; family Unionidae; genus Sinohyriopsis; species Sinohyriopsis cumingii. Next base: position 139,257,096 of record CM068827.1, on the reverse strand, counting down.
TCATATCCACCATAAAATAAACTGAAACACAAAACTCATTCTGTTAATTTTAATCTGGTTTTAATCGGGACTGACATGTTTTCTCTCTCTCTCTCTCTCTCTCTCTCTCTCTGTTCTGCATTAAGCGATTTAAAGAAGTATCACCATGATGCAAAGTTTAACATTTTTTGATACAATTATCAATTATTAAAATGTTTTGATTTTCAACCTGAACTAATGAGTCTGCTACTCATGTGATCAGGAGTTAAAAGGGTCTCTTAAATGGTCACGTGGTAACCCCTAGAAATCGACAAAAAGTCCAGATTTTCACTCCAAAATCCAACCGAAAAATTGCCCAGAATACAAAAATTCCTCAGTCCCCTACTCATGAAGAATTCACTCTTTTAACAACAAGAGCATATGATGAGTATTTCTCTCTCTCTCTCTCTCTCTGTCTGTATATATATATATATATATATATATATATATATATATATATATATATATATATATATATATATATATATATATATATATGTGTGTGTGTGTGTGTGTGTGTGTGTGTGTGTGATTGTAAACATGCCACCTGTAATTAGATCTACTGTAATTCAAATCCGAATCAGTTATTCTAAAGTCTAGTATGTGTACCTTTCAATTTTCCGAGAAAAAAAAATTCACCCAATTAAAGTTATACTGTAACTTAAAGCTTTACAATCAGTTGAAATTAATAACAGCCATACTCCTAATATCTTGCAGAAAAGAATTAGCCAAAGTTACATGGAAATATATATAAATAGCCTATTTGAATTGAAGTTTCTGTTGCACAAACTGTCGTCTGCTAAAAGTCATTCTTGTAACATTCGTTCACATGTTAATTATAACTGAGTTCTCGTGTTGGCATCTTTTTAATTTGGTGAAGTATTTTTGTTTTTTATTTTCATAGTAGCTAAAAGAGGACACACTTTACCATGTTGAACCGTACTTTCGGTAGTTATGTGATTTTCTACTATTTCTTGAAGTCAGAGTGAAAATAATATAAAAATTTTCTGTCTTGGAAATTTGATCATTTAGCTATTACATTGCATTTACATGACACGTATCGAAACTCATTACCTAGTATGTACATATTTCCGTCCATTTTCAAAACATTTGTCGGAACTAAGTTAATTAATATATACCTTTCAATTTCTATGACTTGTAGTGAAATTAGTGTATACCTATTTATGTCCTTTCCTCCACGGATCGTGATTTGTATAAATCGTGTGGAGATAAAATCAATGACTTTCCAAGTGAAAGCGTAATCTGAGGAGCAGTTTGGGTCTCCCCTCAAGGCTCATACTGGTCATTTTAGCGCGGGCCAATCGACCCTATTCGACGGCTTTCGTGTCTGTCTAGTAAGGGCAGGCCGATACTAAATGATCTTTACGTATTGGTAAATATAATGTATGTGCAGCGACGCGTGAGAGGAATCAAACAACATTTAGCATTATTCCTTGGATACAAATTCGGAAGACGACATGTGTACCCGACTAAAAAAATTAATTTGTAGAAATATTATATATTAGAAAAATAACTGTCTGAAAGTTTAGGCTAATTAATACCGTAAGTTTTTTTTTAAAATTCCTAACATTAAACACTTTGTGACATTTTTCGTTCTTTACGTTCATTACACGGTTTTGGAAATGGACAGAAAAAATCAAATGCTAGAAATTGAATTGATGTTCTGGACAGGAAATTCGGTCGAGGTAAAACTATGTTTCGAAACGGTAATTATTATTTTTGTTGGCGTAAAGAGTTGAAAAATATGAGTGTATACGTGTCGGGGAGAGGTAAAAATAGCTATAAATTTTGCAACTTTAAAAAAAATGTAAATCTGAAAACTTGCCGACTTCACGGTGAATACACAAACTCTGCCAAAAATCAACAGCTTTATGGGGAAAAAATCCACAAATGTGTTCATCCTGACCAGGAATTTGAAAAAGGAAGTAGCAGTTTTGCATACTATGGTGAGAAACAAAATTCTCATTTTGAGTATTTTTAAGAAAATGGATGACGCATTTGTTCTAAAATTACAATTACGTGCAACAAAATAAATAACGAACATATAGTTAGGCAACTTTTATTTATAAAAAAGGCAACCAATAAACAGCACATGCATACCAAGAATTGTATTTAGTGCCACATCATATGGTAATTCAAAGATGTTGCCATATTTTCCATACTCTTTCCCCATGTAACTTTAGCCTATCACAAAAGTTATTTCGCAAGGTTGTGTTTCGTCGTCAGTTCTCACCGCGTGTCCATTGCAACCATCCTCATGAAGTCTCATCTTACACCCTGATGGTAGCTGAAAAACTCCAGCATGAACACCATACCTGGGAAACAACAGATTGATATATATAACAAAAAGACATTATAAATGGATGAAATAATAAACTTTTCGATTCCTTGGCATTTAGAAATGTAACTCAATTTCTAGCACTTCAACTTTATTGCTACTAGACCTGGTGGCTATCTTCCTCTGTTGCTTGATTTTAACCACCCTATCTCGATAATTGTATTTCTGTTTCAATTATTTTTCAATTTTGTTAATTCCAACTCATTTAGGATTACTTCTATTAGCCTGTCCCACTGATCTTAACCTCAATCACTTCGGTCTATCGTGATTACTCAGACTCATTTAGGATTACTTTTATTAGCCTGTCCCACTGATCTCGACCTCAATCATTTAGGTCTATAGTGATTACTAAAACTTATTTAGGATTACTTTTATTAGCCTGTCCCATGATCTCGACCTCAATCACTTAGGTCTATAGTGATTACTAAAACTCATTTAGGATTACTTTTAATAGCCTGTCCCACTGATCTCGACCTCAACCACTTCGGTCTATCGTAATTACTCAGACTCATTTATGATTACTTTTATTAGCCTATCCAACTGATCTCGACCTCAATCACTTTGGTCTATCGTGATTACTCAAACTCAATTTCATTGCTCCCACTCACTTTCAATTCATCTTGCTCGATCACTTAATCTGTAAATCTCATTCGATCTTCCATGAAATTGTTTTTGAGTTCTTCTATTTGATTACGCATAATCCCCCCCCCCCACCCGTTTCCATTTAATCCTGATTTCGATCTCCCACAGGAGATCTTGCTTTGTTATTGTAATGAACGTCGAACCGACTGGTGTTCAACACATAATTTATCCCATGACTATTGTGTTATTTAGGTTATCACACCTATATCACAATATCATATTTTTTTCACATAGACGGTACAGTTTTCATATAGTCTGTTCAGTTTCATATTTTTGATATCACAACATGTTATGTATCAATTTATGTAGTTCTGACTGGCCAAAAAAAGCCCCTGAGATTATTGTGCACTATTCGTTATCGTTTGGCTACGATCGTGGGAAAACTTTTTTAATCCCGCATTCTAGAATATTTTGTTTTCAATTAACATTTTTCGACTTGAGTTACGAAAGGGAATTGGGGGGAAATGGCCTCTTCTGTCTGAATATGGCCAATTTACCCCATAGGGGCTTGTTAGGTCGTGTACAATATATCATCATATAAAAATGGCGTAAAACCTCAAGACAATAAAAACATCAGCAAGTAAAACTAAGAGTTATTACCCATTTGATAGCCGGTGTGTAAGGTGGGGGGGGGGGGGGTGGTGGAGAGGAGCGGTATACATGTAGCATGGAATCCTAGTTATATACAATTGTGGTTGAAATATTAACTTACAAAAGTAAATAAACTCACCTCTGTTCACAAAAGTATGTAGACACAAATCGGTCTCTCAAGTGACAAAAATTATCCAGCACAGCATATTTATGCGGTAAATATGCGATGCAATTCCGACTCAAAATGTAATTTGTTTACATCTTCTGGAGTCTACTGTTCTAAATCAGATCTTAAAAATATCCGGTAACAAATACATTACAGTGAATATGGGAATTTCTGCATCCATCAATCCTCATTTCGCACGAATATCGCAACAAGTGACACTTTAGAGTAAATATGGCTCGTCTACTGTACTCTAACCCGTACTGTACCCAACAATGTGACTTCACAAGAACTGGACATTCTATGCTGAAATGCGATTTTGTCTGTGTATAATGTTCTGTTTATTCGAAAGAACGCGTGTTCTTCGATTTATTGTTTGTTAAAATTATAATCTACTTTTCAACGTTAGTACTAGTTCAGCATTGTTTGGAAAAGTTTTACGCACAACAAACCAAACGTGCAGCGTCTATCAAAAGTATTCGTTCCTCTTTCTATCTAAATAATTTCCACCGAAATAAACCTGTGTTGAAAAGAATCTCAAATGGGTAAAAATTTCATATTAAAAATTTATGAAATTCGTTGAATAATATCAAGCATTTGCGAGCCTTGGCACGCAAAAGCTGGAATTGATTCAAGTCGTTCATAAATTCAATATTAAATCATTTCCCATTTGCAATCCTCTATTTATATAGCACGTGTTCGCCTCATAGCAAATGACATCATGAAGTCTTGTACAGTAAATGCCTAATGACTGAGACGTCATAATCGTGTTTCGATGTCAGTTAAAAATTGAACTAAATATTTTGCAAGATTAATACAGTCATCAGATTTGAAAATCCGTTAAATACTTCATGAAGGGTCTTCGCTTCGCTACGAATGTTCATGCATTGTGTCCAATAGATTTTCAAGTACTAATTTTATATGTCTAGGGTATAAGTAAAATTGTGTTCCCAGTTTTGTGACCGATCCAGCTGTACTCAAACATCGGTTTGTACGTGCTGATTCAGTGTTGTGACTTTACGTTTCTACAACAGGCGATATGATGTTTGTTATATGTATTAAAATTGATCAGATATTAATAACAGCGATGAGAAAGGGTTTGAAGTGAGTTCATGCTGTACAAACATTGTAACCCGGGGCTTCAAACTTTTTTCGACTCCATTTTTGTGATCCGGCAAGCGATTGAATTCAGAAACCCTTATACAATTCCCGGATCCTGCTCTAAAAACATTACCTTTTCTGCCTTACACACACACACACGCGCGCGCGCGCGCGCGCGAGCAAACACACGGAGTTAGGGTTTTAACGATGACCGTCTATAATGTTTCAATCTACAGGTACATATGCCAAAAAGGAGAGGGGGCATTTTTGTCAATCGTTATCATTGATATCTATGGGAAATCCGTTAGTGGTCTGAGCTGCATGCAATTCCCTTGATCTTCAAATAAGCCATTAAATTTACTGTACTAAATCTTAAGGGTACATGTTTCATACCGCTACTCCATTTACCACAAACATCCTATAACGGTCACTTCTGTACAAAATATTTTCTCACGTAAGGAATTTAACATAATCATTAACGTTTTCGATTGCAAAGTGTATTTTGACACTAAGGATAAATCACGTTGTTTTCCTAGGGTTTGAGTTAATAGCCCGTGTTGCTATTATGCTGTGCGTTCCTCCCCAGAGCACCACGTTACGTGTACCTGTGAAATATTGCACTCTAGATACACATTTTGTAGTTTTTTTCTTCAAAATATCTCCCCACAAAGACATGTTCGAAGAGAAATTTAAAATAAAATACAGAAATAATGATTAAGCGACACATATACGCTTCTATCTATCCATCTATCTATCTATCTATCTATCTGTCTATCTGTCTGTCTGCTTGTATGTTAATTAAGATTCGATCCCAAAAAGATCAACAAATCGAATGCTTCGCATTAAATTAAATAACTTGTTCAGTACTATACTAAAGTCTTTTCTTGCCTGCGATCTGGGAAAAAAAGATCGAAAGAGATGAAAGATGTAACATGTATGTTTAGCCTTCTTAGTTTTCGAAGTCCTGCTCTGTGTACCTCTCGTTTTGTGTTTGTTCATTTCCGTGTTTTTACTCACTTACGCACAACAACTCATTCCTCCAGCTGCAGTGCACGTGCAGTCCAGGCATTCTTCTTTGATCCTGAAGGAGCCAGGTTTGTACTGCACACTTTTGTATTCACATACGTTGTCGGAATTATCTTAAAATAATGAAAGATGCATGAGCATAACTGACCCTTCAACAATTATGAATCAAAATACTGTTCATTTGTATTTCCATGGGTCTACTGAGATAAATAGACCTTGTTTTGATGTAAATATTAATGTTAACAGAATATGGTACGGCCAACTTTTGTGAGCGCATGCTGTATTTATTTTATCATTCTCAGTAAAAATCAAGGATAGAAACCATCAATTCACATAAATGTGAGACTCAAAACATCTCACGTACCCGAGTCAGTCAATATTCTACAGAATATTAATGCTTTCAGTAATTCTATGAAATTTTCTTTTTGGTTGTATAGAATTGGCATTTTGTCCCTATTTACAAGTGAGATGGACTTGATCATTTGCGTTTGTTACTGCACATATATCTTCCGTGAACTGTAGTTTTTGTTATTCTTTTTCAGGCCAGGCCCTAGGATGTGCGGGGCCCAAGGCAACAAGCGATGATCGGCGGGGCCCCAAGCAAAAAAAAAAAATTGCATTGCGGAGTTGATTTTCTGAAAGCGCGGGGCTCAAGGCGGTTACCTCGTTCGCCTTGCCCTAGGGCCGGGCCTGTTATTTTTGGCGGGGGTTTTAATGCAATTTATATGCGCAGGATAGGCTATACATGGCGTCCAGTATAAATGGTGGTGGAAGATCCCAAGAAATCCCCGGTGAGAACCACCTACCAACGGGAAGCTACTGTTAAGCTTTTTCACATACACACATTGGTGGAGCCCGAGACTCGGACCCACGCGGACAGAGGTGAGATGGCTTTTTTGTTCTGTGAGCTGTAGTGGACTGTTAACTGCGAATTAACTGACCGTTGTTACGCAACTAACGAATCGCCAAATGAGACGTAGTCACGCTATTTTGATGCACCCTCACCCCTGCCACCCGAAAAAAAATAGACAACATCCGTTATCGCACTTGTGGTTTTTATTGTAGTTATTCTTATTCAATAAAATATTAAATGTGACTTTATACTTCGATTCAAACTGCCGACGCCTGCCTGGGGATATATGCATATACGGAATACAGTAAACAGACTGCAGACATTTATCGAAACAGCTGAATACCTTTCACAACATATATTACAAACAAAGCAATCACGTACGGAGTAGCCTAAAATAGATAGGAAAGTAGACAAATGTTTGGAAACGCAAACTGCTGTGATGTCAGGACATATGGAGTTACTTACGCATAGCAAACTTTGCCATGCTTATGTATGTATTCTATTTAATACGCTGATAAATCAAACTTGTTTAAAAATGGGGGGGGGGGGTTTCCTTATTTTTCCACTAGAAATAATTACCTGAACAAGAGTGATAAAAAATATAGATTTTTTGGCTGGGGTTGTTTTTCTTCATTTTGTCCTAATTAAGATTCGATTTTATTATAACATTTAGTTTCTTTTCTTTTTAAATGTAATAATATAAATTTCAGAATAAAAGTTGTAAATCATTTGTTCATTTACCCTCAGAATTGGTATCCATTAATATAACCAGATTTCTCTCAGAATTACCATAAACGTATTCCATTAATATTACAAGAATTTTAGATAATAAATTATGACAAGTATGTGACGAATTTTTCTCCTTTTTGTATTATACAGTGTAGAAAACGCCTTTATTGAGTGAAAATACTATTGATCTCAGGCCACGGAGAGGTCGGGCATTTTCCTTTTCATCGCTTTTTAACCAAAGCCTAAAAATGTATTTCATTCTGATTGGAGTTTTGCATTTACTTCGAAAACTTCATATAAAGATATCTTCGAAACCGCTTCCTTCGACTAATTACTATTGTCAGCTACAGAGAGGCATTAAGCAAATTAACGATTTTATTACACCCATTAAGTATCGAGATTAGCAGACACTGTAGTAAAAGAACGGCACAAAAGGAAATGTGAAATTTCAGTAAATAATGACATCGAAGATAAATACCATCTTGTCTCAATCTGTCCTCTATACCTAGCACTTAGAAAATATTGTATTGATCCTTATTATTGTCAGAAACCACGCTTGGATAAACTACTACAATTATTTAAAAATGAAGATTTAACAACTAAGATTTCTAGGTAAATATGTGTATAATGCAGTCTAACTTAGATTATCTTCTCTTGCTGTCGAGTTATCTCCCTCCCTCTTTTCCAAGGAGTTACGTGTGCACATTTTCTCTATCGCCATTATTCATTCATTTATGCAACAATGTTTTGCATATGCATTATGTATTGTTTGACTATGTGCTTTTTCCTTAAGTTAAATCAATAAATTTTCTGTTCTACTGTTGTATCATACAGTTTTTTCTTACTTGTGAAATATTAATATAACCCTCTGACTTCGTTGTTTTCATATCTCTAAGCAGCCCTTATAAACAAAGTTTAATTTATATCCATGGAATAATATGAGACTAATATAGTCTGTGTTGGGGTTTGCACCGAAGCAAGGAAATCCCAGTCAAGGGGTTACATTATTTTCCTTGGCTTCGTGGGGGAGAGAAACATTCTTACCCTATGACTGGCATTTCCTTGTGTTGGTGCGACCACCGACATAGATTATTTTTCTCACCCATCTTTTTTCCAAATGAATTAAAATAGCCCTGCATCGTTGCGATATAGTTTGCAGATTCAACACATACAGTATTAATATTAATATTAGTGAGCTATTTTATATAACGGTCATCAGGTTTTGTACTCTTTTATCAAAATCTGAATACATATCTACGTAGAATCTGCCTATATATGCCGCTCTTAGAAACAAGGCAAGAAAATAAGTTAAATTGTTATGTGTTGCAATTATTGCACAATGTAGCAACGTGCTATTGTTTATATAAATGCCTCTCATTGATACGAATATGCTAATGAGGGCAAAATGTTGACCTGTTGATCCTAAGTACACAAGTTTTGCGCATGAGAAAATAGAAACATAAACAACTTTAATATTATAACTGTATTATGACATTTAATCGATGAAAGTCATATGAAAATAACAATAATTAATGAATGTATTTTATATGGACAACTGTTAAATTTCATCAATTATAGTTTTGGAAAACTTTATATGGTAGGAAAAGGTACGATACTAATCAGTACAAATGATGCTTCTTGTCTACGGCATGATTCCCCAACACTATAAACTGCCACACTGCAGACATCGTAACGATATGACTGAAGAATTGTTAAAGCTGCGTTAAAAAACTCTAAATCACACACACGCACACATACACACACACTCACACAAAACTGTATAATGTTCCAACTAAATTCCAGTGGTGTTCCAATTAAATTCCAAAATTGTATATGTTGATCTGCCTGTAGTCTCGCACATGCAAATGTTACAGTTGCCAGTAGTGTGGCGGTGTGCTAAACGTCTTTTGATGTATGTTAATAGCATAATCTAAAAATGTTCGCCTCTGAAATTACTATTATTCCATATTAATGTTTCAGTCCAGAATATTATTGATGAGCACTTTGTATTTTCAGTGAATAATAATTTGAAAAAAGTTCACCCAAATGAAAATAACTGAGCACAGCAATAAGACCGATTCTGCTTCAAGATGGTAAAGCAAGAATGGGTAATTTCTAAAGTAAACAACATTATATAAAAAGCTAAGGCACAAAATAGTTCCATGATTTGGATCAAAAGTTCTATTCTAGAATAGTCTAAGTTTTCAACAAAACAATATATATTGCTAACATTATAATAAAGAACATGAGAAACATCAGGTAGATTAGGTATTTCCATGCGGAATACCATCAGGTAGATTAGGTATCTCCATGCGGAATACCAGTGCTCTAGATTCAGATTAAGATAAACATGTTTACTTCCATTGATAATGATCCTAATATTTTATCCACACTCGTAAAAGAAGTTTCAACTATGTATTATTTGTTTACAAAATAAAACATACTGATCAGTTACACAAGGAACTTGATCTTGGACAAGGTCAAGTCCAAAATATAATTATGCATAACAAATAAGCGTGGAGAAAAAACTAACAAATACAAATTAAATATAAATAATAGATGTCGCTAATCCACTAATTAGAAGCTCACTAATCACCTCTTTAAAAGTGCCTAATCTGCTCGTTTGAAGCCACCAATCACCTTGTTAATAGTCAATAATCAACTCTCTAGAACTACTCATTAGAAGTCACTCATCTACTTAAGTATATATTTAATGCAGCACCATCAACAACTGAAGGATATTTCACGTCTGAAAGTTTCAATCAATCTCTCTCATTTTATAAAGTTTATATTGGTACAAGTTCTCTAACTTAAAATCTGTTCAAAGCAAGAAAATAAACAGATTTGGATAAAAGTTTCTTTAATTTCAACTGGGAGTATAAAATGATGGGAGCCGACACTCAATACTGTTGTAGAATAAACATTAGCTTCTTACTCCCACTCTTAGTTTTTTATCAGAATTTTATATACAAGGGTATCAGTTCACTCATAGTCTGACAATTAGAAAATAAATTAGAATAAGGAATGCTTTATTCAAATGAGTGGCGTAGCTACCTCACAACCACCACCACCCAGCCACACACAACATGGCGAAGAGGTGTTAGTATTCACTTCAAACCACCTTTTCATTGGGATACAGTCCAGAATATATTCTTACGCCACTGATACAAATATGTTTCATTTCTTTCAAATATGCTTATTTAATACTTATTGCCAGTTAGAATAAGACCACAAGAACAAGAAAATCTGAGATAGCAAAGAAATTCGCTTAGGACAATAAAACAATTTGATAAGAAATAGAATTTTCATGCTCAAAGAAAGTCTGCTTGTCATCTTCAATTTTGTCAAGGTTAAATTGTACTAGATTTGGCCGTCTGTGACGATTGCATTTTCCCGAATGCTTGGAGGTGGGGTAGAGGGGTGGCTGGGGTTGTCATATGTCTTATTTTATTGACACAGAATATTTTGTGCCCCATAAGACGGATCATATACACAGGGAAAACAACAGTATTTTTTCCAGTTAACAAAGATCTTGATTTAAAAATGGTACATGCCAGACTATTAGAAATTTCTCGATAGAAAGACAAAAAAGATCCCCAGCAAATTAGAATTTATCTTTTAATCTGAATTTTCTAAATGATCAGATCATTGGATTCGCATTTCGTATGGTAATGTTTGTACCTTTACGTTAGTATAAGATATTTCATTTGGATTTTACCTGTTGTCGGAGCACTTGCGAAACAATATGATTCAACCCGATGAAAAACAACCAGAACCACCAGCAGAAGCAACGGCATATGTCTGTTCACTTTGGGCATCATTTTCTGCAATGTATATATATATATATATATACCTTTCACTAAGTCGTTCATATAATAACTGCCCTTGCTTGTCAATGTGAACAGGTGCAAACATACCTTATCACTAGGTTCGTGTCAGTAGTTGTATGGGGCGTTTGGGTGTGTACAAGTTGAACATTACGCACTTACTTTAACATGCATGGCACGCTATTAAGTACAAACGTGAAATCCTATGTTAAATGGGTCCATAGGTTTAAAATAGGAATGGTATTATAGTGCCAAAGACGTTTAAAGGGACACACTTAATGCTGATGTCAAAATGGTGGACGGATAAAGGGTCGAGAGTTTATAGAGTTAAACGGAAATTGCAATTTTAACAATTTGATCTATAATCCAATCACACCAAATATATAGTACATGGCCCGCTTTTTATTACAATCCAAACACGACCCCCGATCTTCCAACTAAAAAAGTAGGAAGTAATGATGCACCAATGTTCACATAAAAATTAAATCATAATGAAACATTCAAGGAAGGGTAGGAAGTGTTTATAGACACGTCGAGACTCTTGCATACAAGCAAGTACTCTTACAAGTGAAAGGGTTAAAAAGAGTTATACGTTTTAGTTTGTCAACAACACATACATTGATAAATACATACATAAAACAAATATAAAACACAAATTTGTTTTTGATAATAAGATAAATTACATCTCTTTTCTATTGATCTAAGTGGCCTTTAAAAAAGCTGTTTCGCTTTATTAATTAATGACCTTTAATATAAGTAGCCTTGCTTCACTGGTCTTTTGTCTTCTCGAAAATCATTGCACGATAGGTCCATGGTGGAAGATCTCTTTAGTTTTCCTTGCCTCTCCACATAAACGATTCTCTTCCATATGTGTCTGTGATCCTGGTAATGATCCACGATGCCTTCACATATATTGAGTAGTCGGGGTTAAACAGCATATCCAAAACAATGGTTGATGATGGTTGATGACTTTTTGTGGACACATAAAGGATCTCTTGCTATGACAAGCAAACAGACCGTTCAGGTGACCCTCTTTGTGCCAAAAGTTATAAAGGATTTTATATGTGCTAGTTTCGCCAACAACTTGTTGTTGTGGGTATTTCCATAAAAAGTAAAAGAGAATTTTGAGACAAAATGTTGTTTGCGGGGTGTTTATTTAAGAGGGAATAAGGTTTCTATATTTTCATTTTCTTGCTTTATAACGGGGGTACAATTGTGTAATTGTTTAGGTCCCTGACTCCAGGTCCCCATTCGTTCCGCACCCGGCCTAAAGGTATTTTTTTATTTGACTCGTACTCCCCTCCTCACGCATTGCACCTTACGGCTGGTTTTATTGCCATGCTGAGATATCTTTTTGATAGTGATCCTTGGCAGAAATCTATTTTCGTCTAGTGTATGCTGTTACGACACGATCGTCATAAACTAAGTAACAGAAAAAAGCAAAACCATGAAGTTTGGTAAAACTCAACAAACAATTTAATTACCTATGATATAAAATGAAATTTCAAGAGGAACTTACAGTTTTGTGATTGAATTCAAAATAATCCTAAAAAGTTCTGTTGAAATAAAAAAAACCAATGAAATGTTCCCATTAAATTTCAAATCCGGAAATATACTGGTTCGCCAAGAATTGCGATGTTGTGAAAATGGTGTCGTCCAAAACGCCTTTCAATAATTCACAGTAGTTCCAAATTAAGATTATATTCCAATGAGCATTATCTGTTTCCACTGAATATTCCAAACAAATATTTTCCTCTCAAATGCAACATAAAATACGTCTGCAGACTTGATATTACAACAAGAACACAAGAAATAAAAATTAACAAAAACTGCAAAGCCTGAGCCATTTATATACAGGCGAAAAGCTAAAACGCACGTAGCGTCAATACTGCTGCGTGAGAAATCGCAAATTTCCAACATCATAAAAGAACTCACATAATTTACCCTATCCAATGGAAATTCACTTAATTCTTCTGAGATACCATATTACTGACCTGTCCAATGGGACAAGGCCCGAAACTCGCAAACATATTTACTGATAATTTTATTATTAGTAACTGTTAACACATACGTAGGCATCTATTTATAGATTATATGCAATTTTACATTCTTTAATATATTAAATAAAGCATATGCACGTACGAATTTCAAATCGAGATAATCAATGTAATTTATAGCCATGAATAAAAACTACAACATTTAGACAAAATCACGTACCAGGAGTTAAAAAAATATAGATATACATCACAAAGCAACAAATGTTGTGCCACACGTTACAATATATGTATACTTGCATGAATTGGCTATTATATATATAATCTTTTTGCAGTTTTATTTAATGTCTATTAAAAACAAACAGTTATAAATATTTTGATGAACGAAAAAGTTTGTGCGAGGTAAGATGTGCGCCATTTAGCTTGTGACAGAGAAATAGATGGGCGATACCCTGTTGTCTAATGAGAGTCGTATTACCATCCGTCTCCGTCCCAGAGGCTCTAATCTGCTCACCCTAATATCAAGCGATCATGATCTTACATACATTTTGATGATATATGCTAAGAAGAAAAAATCAAAATGAGAAAAAATAAATATCTTGTCAAACAGGATGGGATCATGATCACTAGTCACATAATCATCTAACGAATTGCACGAAAAGACTACTACCAGAAAAAGGGAAAATACGTACAAGGATGCCAATTTTATATCCTCGGCCGTGACTTGTTAAGGCGGGTTCTCATTTTCACTCTAAATACGTCTGTATCGTGGGTTTATATAGTATGGATGCGGTCGATTGACTGCTTGTGAAAATTTACTCGTCGAGACGCTCGCACACTCATGCAGTAGACTGTTCACGTGATCGTACCGCGAACAATAATATGAACTAAATCACTAGACCAGTAACCATACAAATATAAAAAAATTTGTGTCCGCTTACCAAGAGACCAGAGACAATTATTTGGCATGACGATTAAGACGAAAATGGCAATAACATTAGTGGGTGAATTTTAAGTTTTCCTGATATTAGAAAGTATTTTGTTGACAACAGCTCAATCCCTAAATAGCATAACGTACACAAAACATTTGCCAGCATGTTATAACACATAAACCTGATGCAATAAGGAATTTTTGTTTTAAAAATGTGACAAAAGAAAGAGAGTCTAGCGATGAAAGTTTCTTACACTTATCATGCAAGTCGAAGTTCGAGACTGAATAGACGAGAGTAATTGTTTTCGTAGAAACCAATGTTGACATTTTTCGGACTGAAACCTCGCAACATTTTTTATACTGTATCCTTCCAAGGTATACCATGTTTAGAATAACAAATAAATCACTTTATTCAGAAACACCGAATATTTAACTACTTCAAGTTACCTTGTTACGTCTAGGGTCTTGAAATAAATAACAAGACAACCCAAAACCCAACAAGCATTTATTTCCCTAAAACATAAAATCAAACAAAGTGAAAGAAATAAGAATATGTTACAGTATTTGAGTTCCAAGAGTATTATCCTAAATTCTACTTTCAATTTCACATCAATCCAGAAACTATTCAAATATATTCCGATCTAAGGTTTTAATGTGCTTATGTGCTAACGCGATAGCACCACTGAATAATTACAATTCTAAACCCAAACCGTTTTAGTTCAAGATGATCCCGTGAATGTAGAATATCACTATGGTCCTCGAACGTTTCACATAATCCAACATACTTTTTAGATGTTTAAGTCCTAAAACAACTTCACTATCATCGAGGTACTATCTATTTTAGAATAAATATTTTCCGATCTGCAAGTGCAACAAACATATTATAAATAAATCACGATTTCCCTCACGACTTTTACGAAACTGGTATATGAATTGAATAAACTTAATATGAGCTTTAATTCACTAATATATTCCCTATGTGCGCACCAAATCAACAAAATCTGAATCACAATTAAAAAATGTTCTCGAACATTTAAATTATTGGATTGTGAAATAATCTAATAGTGATGTTCTGACCTTCTCAAATCATTATGCCAAACAACAGTTAATGCGTGCATGACATCTTTACAGGATAAATGTACTCCTAGTATCGTGTAATGTTTTCGTGGTCACCTTTCATGGCGTACTTGACCGAACTAGTTGTGGACTTGATCTTAGCAATCAGCCTTGATCTATAAATAAAATTTTACACGTAGTTTTACTAAAACACTGAATTTCAAGCATTAGAATATAAACATCATAAACCTAAAATACCTAAATAAACTATATAATACATTAATATGTAATACAGATATCCGTAACAACCTTTAAATGATAAATTTGATTGATGTTAGCACCAAGCACTGTATCAGTCCACACTGCAAAGGAGTTCTTAATCACATTAGTTTTGGACTAAATAAGGTCATAAATCTATAACACCTATTAAGGCCACAATACCTATTTGTTAGAACCTATTTTTTCAAAGACAAAGTAAGAGTGTCAGTGAAACAGAGATGCAAACAATAAACAATAATGAATTGTGTCACGAACAGACAAAATAAGTAAACGTTACATTTTACCAATACCACAAAAAAAACTTCACTTACTTCCACTTGCTCTTAAAATATTATTCACTACACATGATGAACGAGCTCTAAGGAATTATTTACATTCTGTAGAAGCTGGCAATAACATCTTATGTTAAAATGTATGGAAATAGATTGGAGACTGACAAAGGACATCAGCATAAAAACATACTCAAACAAATTAGCTATATTTCAATAAAAGTTAGAAACTGTTCAAAGTCAAAACAGAAAAAATGGTTGGACATCTCATATAACTGGAAAGTTGTGTTTTTTTCAAACAAAAGTTAAATATCATATGTTCAAGCACAATTGCGATTGTTTGAAAAGTTGAAACGGTAATATAAATGAAAAGGTGTTGTAATTGCTTCTACAGTCCCTGAAATGGGTATACTTATATTAACTGTTGCTCTGTCTGTATGAAATTTTGCATAATATATGTGATAGAGGATCAAATGGAAAAGAAGATTTTATTATTTACAAAAGAAAATTAATAAATAAATGATTTTTTATTATTTGAGTTAGCGAGAAAAGCAGCACCTGCTTTCCCCATTATATCCCGTAGTATAATAAGTAAGTGCCTGCAAAGTGTTTAACGCTTTTTTTCTTTTCTAGCTGAACATGTTATGTTCTTTGTTTCTTTTTTATTAGTTGTCTTGTATTTGCAGTTTTACTCCGTATAAACAAACCCCAGGCAACAGTAGTTAAGCTGGAAGTTCTTAATTGACCGTCACTAGTCCGGTTCTTTAAAAACATCATAGCAGTTCCCACAACTATTAACATTAATTAAAATTGTTCTCTGCTTATTTCATAATAAATATTGCTTTTTTGATGTTTCTGGATAACATGTGCCATTTGAACGTACGAGTAGCGAGGCGCATTAACGGATCTGACATTTAGATCGTTTCAATTTTAGAAGCGTAGCTTTTTCTCATTTTGTCTTCGCATTTCTTCTATTCAGTTTATTGCCGTACTGTCAAAGATTGTTTATAAGCATTCGGCATACCACTTTTTGTTAACATGATCTGGAAGTGAGGTTCAGTCAAAGTGGAAACTCGTCTTTGTGCATCTTAAATTGTTCTTGTAGCAATCTATTCTAGCCATTTCATGATGATGTCCTTCGGAAATAAAAAGATGCCGTCACCATAAAAACAACGTAATCAAATTTAACTTCTGTTCTGACATTGCCTTATGTACACTGGTCATACTATGCTATAGGTGAGTCCTGACAATGCTGTAAGAATCCCTTGAAATTTTAGCTATGATATAGTGGATGTTCTTTTCTCGGATTTTGGTCTAGTACTGTCTAGTTTAATCTGGGATTTTAAATCTGATTGGACTTCACATAGTATCTCTCTCTCTTTCTCTCTCTCTCTTTCTCTCTTTCTCTCTCTCTCTCTCTTTCTCTCTCTCTCTTTCTCTCTTTCTCTCTCTCTCTCTTTCTCTTTCTCTCTCTCTCTCTCTCTCTCTCTCTCTATTCGCTTCATCAATTAGTACAAGGTTTATGTTAATCCCAAACCATTACTATTTTTATATTCTTTCTTTATTCACTAATGAAATGTGTTTATCTTTATCATGTATCATTCAGATTTAATTACTACTGAAACGTTTATTTCTTATTGATCCTTCCGCTCTTTATTTAGTACCGCTGACCTTGTCAAGGGGAAAATACATTTGCACAGTATCGCATGACTGACAAAAGGGTGGGGCTTAACTGAAAGTCTGATTACACATTTTAGACTTCGTCTCTCTCAAGTTCTTCAGAATTAAGCAGCTTTCAAAGATTGACATCATCATACAAAATTCCACAATCCTCGATACAATTATTTTCTTCTGAAAGTTACAAATTGTTTTCAAATTTGTTTTACAAATTGTTTTCATTTAGATGCTGAATATATAACGAGAGTGCTGCACGAGAGGTTGCGAGAATTAGGGGTCTCGCAAATGGCCAAAGAGTGACAACAGGAACTCGACAAAAGGTTTGCAAGTTTTCAGTCCCAGATCCAACCAAAAACATTTTCTAGAACCTTCAAGCTTACGTTTAAGGTAGTCCTTCATCTATTAGTACAATGTGTTTGTAATTCCCGAACCACGATGTGTTTTTATTTTCTTTCTTAATTGAGAAATAAAATCTTTATTATGTATCGTTGTAGCATAATTGCTGCCGAAATGGTAATTTCTTTTCTTTGATCTATCCCATCTTTACCCAGTGTCACTGACCTTGCCGACGGAAAAGTATACTTCAACTGCATCAGATAACTGACTTAAGTGTTCTCTAACAACCAAAGATGGAAGTCTGAGTACACATCGAAAGTTTCGTCTCTCTCTCCATTTTTTCTTAGTTAAGCAATTTCAAGGAGGGGCATCATCATACGAAATTTCACACCTTTCGATAAAATTGTAAAGTGTCAAAATGTTTTCATATAAAGAGTATGTGGCTTAAGAGAATAATGGATCTCGTAAATGGTCGCATGGTGACCACAAGAAATCAACAACAGTCTGCAAAACTTCACTCCCAAATCAAACCAAGAATATTTATAGAATACACACGCTTTTTATATATATAAACACTAACTTTATGTGCCATTGTTTACAGCTCTTTGTCTTCACATTTATTTTAATTCAGATTTTTAAAAAAGTTATTCTAAAGTCTAATTGGTGTATTTTCCAGTTTTCTGAAGGAAACAATCACTTAAGAAATGTAACTGTATCTTCAAAAGCTTCACAGATCATTTAAATTAATATCAGTCATACCCAAAACGTGTGTGTACTTGCGTGCATGCGTGAGTGTGAGTGCGAGGGCGCGCGCCGCGCGCGTGTGTGTCTGTGTGTGTGTGTTTCGGGGGGGAAGGGGATGTACAAATTCCACGAGTTTGAGAAGAAAGCAAAGCCACTTAGAATCAGCAGCTTTGTTTTTAATCAAATCTAAAAATATGTTCTCCTATTGAGTATTTTAAAAAATATGGATGACACGTGTCTCTACTAACATTACAAGTTTGTGCAATGATGTAAATAACAAATATATAATCTACGTAACTTTTATTTTATCAAACAACACAAACAGCACATGCAAACCCCCCAGAAATATGTTAAGTTTCACGTCATGTAGTAATCCATGGAAATTGCCATGGTTCTGCTACTCTTTCCCCACCGAACTTCATCCCACAACAAACTGGGAGTCACAAGGCTGTGTTTCGTCATCAGTCTTCACCAAGTGTCCATTGCAACCGTCCTCGTGAAGTCTTATCTTACACCCTGGTGTGTGAAAAACACCGGCATGAACACCATACCTGCGGAAGCAACAAACTGATACACAGATGGACAAACCATTGAAAAAGGATTAAATACAATTTACGGTTTCATGACATTTCGAAATGTAACTCCTGGTATCGATCTTCGACTCGAACTTGTTTTTAACCACTATATTTCGATAAATATATTCAATTTGAACTACTTCAACTCATACACGATTACTTCTGTTAGCTTGTCCTACAAATCTCAACCACTCTCATTCAGTTTTAGTTCATCCTGCTAGGTAACGAATCTTGAAATCTCATTCGATCTTCCATGAAACAATTCTGAATTCTTCTATTTAAGTACGTATAATTCAACTCACTCGCTCTTTCTATTCGGCTGAGATTTCGATCTCCCACAAAAGACATTGCTTAGTTATAATAAGCAATAATAATAATAATGAATACTGAACCGATTGGTGTTCCGTCAGTTATCACCACATAATTTATCCCAAATGCGTTACTTAGGTTAATACACCTGTATAATATATATATATATATATATATATATATATATATATATATATATATAGCACATAACACCCAATACCAAATGACGTCATGAAGCCTTCTGTGGTCAAGGGGTTATGACGGAGACATAACAATGTGTCTCAGTGTAATCGAAAACTTTATTTGGATATTTTTTCAGGATATGTATGTATGTATGTATGTAAGTCGAAAACTTAAAGATAAACAAATCGAATACTTCGCATAACTTGAATAACATACTCAATACTGGCCTAAAGTCTTTTCTTTCATGCTATCAAGAAAGAAACTATAAACGGTTTTAGGTTAATTTTCGAAGTTCTGCTGTGTATATATCTTTTAGTGTTTGACCATTTCAACGTTTTCCAACTTACGCACAACAACTCATTGTTCCATCGGCATGGCACGTGCAGTCCAAGCATTCTGCTTCGATCCTGAAGGAGCCAGGTTTGTACTGGGTACTTTTGTATTCGCATACATTGCCGGCATTACCTTAAAATGA
The DNA here is from genome assembly GCA_028554795.2 of Sinohyriopsis cumingii. NCBI lineage: Eukaryota > Metazoa > Mollusca > Bivalvia > Unionida > Unionidae > Sinohyriopsis > Sinohyriopsis cumingii. The sequence continues at coordinate 139,236,959 of CM068827.1, read as the reverse complement.
TGGGAGATGCATGAATATAACACTGACGAATCGCCAAATTAGCCTCGCTAATTGAGCCCACTTAAACCCAGATAGCGGAGAGCAAGGATACCAATATTATAGCTAAGGCTACGTTGAGAGTGCGAAACTTTAAAATGCGATAAAAACGCGGTCAAGAGCCATAGAAAGCAACGGAATCTTGAGAAACCATACTCCATCATCACTAATGTTGAACAGTGGAAGCATACAATGCCCACTTTCCCTCCTAGGCGAGACATGATTATATTTTTTTTTGTTTTGTGTTTTTCTAAACCTTGTTTGGATAATAGGAAATGAGAAGAAGAAACAAACGAACGACCGAACGAGAGAAAAGGACAAAAATTACTTATAAGGAGATCTGCTGATGTACTGTATTGCAAAGTTGATACAGCACTTCGTCACAGAGCATCCGCTTTCACGCTTTTATTTTTATTGTAATTATTCTTAGTCAATAAAATATTAGATGTGAATGTATCCTTCTCTTCAATTCAAAATTTTAACCACGTCTGCAGACGCTTGCCTGGTGCAATCATATACATAAACAGAAAAGAATAAACAACCTGCAGACATTTATCGAGCTCAATCCCTTTCACAACATGTATTACAAACAAAACAATCACATAGGGAGTAGCGTTAAAGCTCAAAAGAAGGTAAAAGTAAAGGGGAATGATTTGAAAACTCGAACAGCTTTGATGTCACGGACATACAAACTTGCATACAGCGAGCCAGCTTAGTTATGTTTTCTAACTAAAAACCTCTGCCATAGGCTATTTCTGTTTTATTTGTTGATAATTCAAGTTTATTTTACAAAATTTAAACTTTTCGTTATTGTCAACAAATAATGACGAGCTAAATTTATATACAATACAGAGTATTCTTGATTTTGGTTTTTGGTTGTTTTGTTGTCGCTTTATGTTTTCTAAATCCTCTTGCCCTGTTAAAACTAAATTTTCTTCAAATTGTTTTTTTTATCTATTATAAATGTAATAATACAAATTACAGTACTGCTTCTGGTGACACAGAGCATCATTTCTTCATTTTACTCTCAAAACTACCATTAGTATCAACAGAATTAACGAAATAATCTAAATATTGCCATAAAGGTATTCATTAATATTACCAGAATTTTTTAACTTGTATAATGGCATGTCTGTGATCATTTTCCTTCCTTTTTGTATTACACAGAATGAAACAGACCTTTGAGTAAAAGATACTACTATCTCAAAGTATAAAGCAGTCAGGTATTACTCTAATTTAGTCCATGTATCTTCCTTTTTTATCAATTTTTCACTAAAACCTAAAGGACATATATTATCATGACTGGGTTCTGCGGTTGCTTTGAAAACCTTATACGTGTATAAAGATTTAAAAGATATCTTCGAAACCAATTCCCATTTTGGAATAATTCGTGAAGCCAGAGACAGAAAGGCTTTAAGTAAATTAAGTGTTTCATCACAAAAAATAACTATCGAGACTGGTTTAAACTTAGGAAATGTAAATTTTTAGTGAAGAATGATGTCCAAGATGAATACTATTATGACAGTTTGTCCTTTATACCTCTCACTTAGAAAACCTTATGTTGATCCCTATTCTTGACAGACCTAAAAATTTACAAACTACTACATTTACTTTAACGTAAAGAGTAAACAGCTTTAAAATACCACGACAAAAGTGTATATAACTGCATTCCAACAAAGATTCTCTCTCTCTCTCTCTCAGCGGACTTATTCATTTATTTATGCAACAATGTATTGTATTTGAACTATATTTTGCAATGACTATGTGCTTTTTTGCATAAGTTAAATCAATACATTACTGTTCCATTAATGAATCATGCAGTCTTGCCTAACTTTTAAAATATTGATAAGATTCTCAAACTTTGATATTTTCTTTTCTTTGCGCAAAATTATAATTTTCTTCCATACGATAAAATCAATGAAAGTCCATTGTTCACAATTTATTGTTGTCTGCAATTTTGTAGCTGCAACTTGCGCGAACTCGTTGCAAATGTTGAGGCACAAATCTCGGTATCAGAATGAACTTTTTCATTTTAATTTAATTCCTTGATGGGTTAAGCTATGTCCCGCACCTTGTTCATACTCATTTCAGTTTATATAACATGTGTGACTAAATAACAAGTACAATTTCATCTGCAATTGTAATGAAAACTGAAATGTCAAGTAAGTGTGTGTGATATGCACGACATGTCACTTTGTGTTACAAGCATCCAATCAAAACCTCAAAAGGTCTTCCTCAGACTGTCATTTTGCTATATTTATCACGTTTATGGCCGAACCTTTGTTAAGAAATGGTGTGGCATGATGTTACGAAGGTATGAAGCCTCATAAATAAATAATATATTAAAACAATTTCTTCTTAAAATTGTTTTAAATGTCATAGTTATGTCATAGTTATATGCAAGCTATGTCAGCCTGGTCAGGGATGCATAAACCTATTCGAGTAAAGTAGTGAGACTTTTACCAAAATGCACTTATCAGGCACAAAAGCCATAAATCCACTAAAATAAATGTTCCATGTAAGCATCAGCAATATGTCACAGATATTTCATTTAAAAATTTCAAGCACATCTTGATTTAACAAAGTTTTACTGATCCAAGACCTCCGTCTTAAATGGATTCAAAGCCTGAAGAAAAACTGATTGGAATAAAGGTGTCCTTAATTTCATCTGGGAATAAAGTATGAGGGTAGTGACCACTCAACACCCCTGTAAAATAAGCGAAATCTCACCAACCCCATCCAATGGTTTTGATTGGGGAATTTTCTTTACAAGGGTATCAGTTCTCTGAAAGCACGAAATCTGGTAAACTAGAATAATTGTTTCGTGCAAAATAGTGATGTAGGAACCTCAAAAGCAACCCCCGCAACTCTGTGTGTGTGTGTGTGTGTGTGTGTGAAATTCCCATGGAATAATATTACATATTGGACTGGAGCCCATTAAATACTTGTTACACTCTTGATTTAAAAAAATGCTCTATTTCTTTCAAAATATAATAATTTAATGCTGATTAACAGGTGGAAAATGGACAATATGTAAAGAAGATATGAAGGAGAAAAGATAGGATAATATTGTCCTGAAAGTACAACATCTTTAAAAAATTTTGATAAGAACTATAATTGTCCCACTAAAATAAAATCTACATTAATGCCGTCTTCATTTTTGTCCAACTCAAATTATGCTAGATTTGACCGTCTGTGACCAATGTATAATCTTAAAGAATTGGCTTTGAGGGAGTGGATAATGGGGTAGGAAAGATCGCTGGGATTGTCATTGATGTCTTCTTTGTATATACAGAACTGTTTTTGCTCCCAATAGTATGGAGCATATAGACGCGGAAAGTAAAGCTATTTTACCCAGTGAACAATATGAAGATTCAAATATAGTAGAGGTCACACTGTTGGAAGTTTCTTGATAAGATGGCAGAAACAGCATACAAAAATCTGGTGAAAATAGCAAGAAGACAAATAAAGTGGCATACATTAAAGAACTGTGCGCTGACTTTGTTTCTTTTTTAATGAGTTTTCAAAGAACTCCTAGCGTCGGTTTTAAACTTTGTTCTTGGTAATGTTTGCTACAGTAACATCATGTTCGTATACGGTGTTATAGTTTAATTTTACCTGTTGCCGGTGCAGTTACGATGCAAAATGATTCAGCCCGATGCAAAACAGTCAAAACCAACAGTAGAAGCAAGGGCGTCTGTCTCTTTATTATGGACATCATTTCTGTAACGGACGGGAAAGTAACTAGACACCCAATATACATGCATGCATATTTAATACTCTACAGCGCGATTTGATTGTATGAAACCATCCTTGTGATAAGGCATGTATGAAAGTTCACAGTGACAAGGGCAGCTATTTAAAAACTTTAGAGAGAAAGGTATGTATGTATGCATGTATGTATGTATGTATGCATGCATGCATGCATGCATGTATGTATGTATGTATGTATGTATGTGGTTTACCGGCACATCAGTGCAGCATAAAAATCGAGGACGAAGGCAAAGAGGGCAAATCCTTAAAATACAAAGCAAAACGATCCAAAACTTTCTCATCAAGAGATGCATCCCATGGCAAAAATGTTGCTTCCATTACTTGTCTGTTACTACATGCAGCTATTAGCATATGGATAACCATCAACGTAATTTTATCATCCAGTGAATTCCAATGGGTTTAAATTCCTCCCGTCTAGCGAGTGAGTTCTGTTGCACTTTGAGGCCTTGCCTTCGACATTGTTTCATCCCTTCTGAGTGCCTGACCGAACGGATTCAACCTAAAGTTCGTGCAAGACTTTAGTTATCATAATTCGTCGTCTCCCGGATGGTGGATTTAATGCCATTTTGTCCGCACATAATACGCTATTAATAGCGGGTAGTATATTTGGTGGAGGAAACCCCGGGGAAAGCCCGGGAAAAACAACCTACCACGAAAGGCTATTTGCAAACTTTCTTACATACCCACGATGACCAAGGCGAACCTCTGAACAACAGGGTCAGAGGTCATATGTCGGCAATCTGTAAAGGCGGACACCTTAGACAACTCGGCCATCTCAAAGCCTCTCGCCTTTTTCCTGGAAAGTGTTGTCTTAGAGGCAGACCATTTTTATTTTTTCTTTGTTGTGAGATAGAGGAGGCCGAAATTTACTTACTTTTAAACATCACTTTAACATCGTCGACAATAATGGAACCAACTATCTGTTTACGATGACAAGGCAAAAATCCAAGCATTCTGTCATAATAATATTATTCAAAAGTTCAGCGAAATACAGCAAATTATGCAGCAAATACATGACATTCCAAAACCTGTAATATTAACTTCAACATAATACCTGAATGTGCGTTATGTCGTGAATCAGTCTGATAATTCCATTTATGGTTCAACAGAATGTACAAGTACATTATTGTGTTAGGATTTACGTGCGATTGCCTGAAAGCCAGATGAAAAATGTCCATCAGATGGGAAGTTGGAAACTGGCAACTCCAGCATCACTATGCTATGTAACTCATCATTACTATGCTGTGTAACTGTAGAGCCAAATTATTTTACCTTATCATATTCAGCTATGGTTGGGAAATCTCTAAAATTAGGTTCCACTGTCACGATACTCTGATTGATATGTCTCTTCTTTACAAATGTGTATCGCAATTTAAAAAAAGTTAAGATCAGAAGTTTACCTCACAATTAAAACGTATGCCTTAGTCGTCTTATTTCTGTTGAAGTTTATGACACTTTTCACCTGTTTAATAAAATGTTACTATTTCTTGTTTATAACAGAATCGACCTCAATAAGTCACATTTGATAAAACCCTGCGAGTTAATGAGGCTGTGTAGAAGAGAGATCACAAATACAAGCAAAACAGAGACTTGTCCGGTGAAAATAAAAAAGCACTGATCCTTCAAATATAAATTTTACTAAATCTAAGACAGAGATTAGACCTCTTCATTACTTTTTACTTTTATTATTTCTGGGTATGGGAGGGGAAATTGCTGAATCTAAATATTTGGTACCACTCTTTCTCGTTATGCAGTCATACATTGTATAATAAGCATGACATGTTTTAGAGATACATTGTATAATAAGCATGACATGTTTTAGAGATACATTGTATAATAAGCATGACATGTTTTAGAGATACATTGTATAATAAGCATGACATGTTTTAGAGATACATTGTATAATAAGCATGACATGTTTTAGAGATACACTGTATAATAAGCATGACATGTTTTAGAGATACACTGTATAATAAGCATGACATGTTTTAGAGATACACTGTATAATAAGCATGACATGTTTTAGAGATACGTTACCTCTCAAAGTAAATCGATCTCCGAATACCAATGAATATTTAGATGGAAACAGGTTTCCTAAATTCATGGGAAGTAAAGGCAAGTCAGCAATCACTGCGAATCTAAAAGGCACAATAACATCTTGTTTGCCATCAAATTCATCAGGTTGTTTTGTTTTTCAACTTTATAAAACAAATCCCCTGAAATGGACACGAATCTCTATTACATACTCATGTTGATGATCATTGTTGTAGGGTATATGGTTTAAATAACTTTAAATAGGCGATAGATAAATCATGTAGAACCAATAGATCTGGTGGAGAAAAAAATTGCATCTGTGGCTGTCTCTAGGAGTTACGGGTATTTGGTTTTCTCCGACGTCTTGCTGATAATATGTGGTTCACCCAAATGATCCCAAGGTGCGGCTCTTGGTTCATTCGAAATGCAGTTACAATCACATGTTGAAATCAGTCATTTTCTCGCAAACGAAAAGGAAGAAAAAAAAAGAATTTGTAAGACTTTCGCGCCAAGAACATGTACATAGCAAACTATTGTAACATGACGCTGAAGGTACAAAACAATAAAACCAATTATCATATGCTCATTTTTTTCTCCGTTAACTTTAAATTGTCAGAATGGTGCAGTATTTTTTATACTGAACACCTTGATATTGCACGCACGCATATTATTATTATTTCCAAGACATGTATCGGAACTATGTTAATTAATATTTACATAGTTCTGTCCATTTCCTAGACAGAGCGCGATGTACATAAATCGTGTGCAGATAAAACCAGTGAATTTCCAATTGAGAATGTCATCTGGGGAGCAGTTTGGATATCGCCTTTGTGGCTCACATTGGTCCTGTCAGCCCAGGCCACCCGAACCGCTTCAGCTTTCATTTCTATCCAGTCAAGTCAGGCTGATACTAAGTGATTTTTGCCTTACGTATTGGTAAATATACCATATTAGAGTGACGCGTGATAGGAAGTAAACAACATTTAGCATTATGCTCTAAACAAAATTTTGAAAACGGCAACTGTACGTGACTAAAATCGACAATCTGTAGACATAGTCTGCTTTAGAAAGATAGATGTCTGAAAGGGACGACAAATGTTATGGCTAACAATGCAAAAACTAGTTTACGTCCTAAATCACTTGTTCTTCAAAATCCCTACCATCAAAGATTCTGACAAATTATTTCATTCTTTTGCACAAATGATTTACGTTCATCTCGCTATTTTGGAAACGGAGATAACAACGCCAAATACTAGCAATTAAACTGATATCCAGGACAGACGAAACTCGATCTACGTAAAACTATGTTCCAAAATGTGAAATTCTATGTGTGTTAACAGAAAGAAACGTGTGTGTGCGTGTCTGTCTGTCTGTCGGGGACAAGGTAAAAAAGTTACAAATTCCACACCTTTAAATTAAAACACAAACCCGCAAACTTGCCCACCTCACTGTGAATATGCAAGCTGAAAAAATCTGCTGCTTTGTGGACAAATCCACAAATGTGTTCACCCTGACCAGGAATTTTGAAGAGGAAGTAGCAGTTTTGAATACAGTGGTGCCAAACAAGACTGGAATTATGAGCATTTCAAAATATATGGATGACACCTGTAATCTACTAAAATTACAGGTGTGTACAATCATGCAATAACGAATATCGAATTAACGTAACTTTCATTTTAAAACAACAAAAAATAGCACATGCAAAACAGAATTTTATTTATTGTCACATCATGTGGTAATTCTTGGACGATACCATAGTTTCAATACTCTATCCCCATGGATCTTCAGCCTATCACAAAAGGTATTTCGCAAGGTTGTGTTTCGTCATCAGTTCTCACCGCGTGTCCATTGCAACCGTCCTCGTGAAGTCTCATCTTACACCCCGATGGCAGCTGAAAAACTCCAGCATGAACACCATACCTGGGAAACAACAGATTGATACATAGAAAAACAAACCATTAAAATGGATGAAGTAATAAACTTTTTTGGTTCCATGCCATTTAGAAATGTAACGCGATTTCTAGCACTCCAACTTGATTACTGCTGCTCCTCGTATTCCACTGGATCTTGATGTTAACCACTCCATCTCGAGAATTATGTTCAGTTTCAATTAGAATTCAGTTTTAATTACTTAATCTCAATTAGGATTACTTCTATTAGCCTGTCCCACTTTACTCGCCCACCCCACTCGACTTCGATCATTCAGACTTTATCGTGATTATTTAAGCTCAATTGCATCACTACAACTAAGCTTCAATTCTTCCTGCTCGATCAAGAATCTTAAGATCTATCTTCCACGAAACAATTTCAACAGTCTTCTTTTGATTACGTATAATTCCACTCGCCCCTCATTTCGATCCTGATTGGTACTCCCGCGGTGGATATTGCTTTGTTATTTTAAAGAATACAGAACCTACTGGTGTTCCCTAGGATATCCACACATAATTTGTCACATGAATACTGCATTATTTAGGTTAACACACCTATATCATATCCTTTTTTTATATAAATGTAGCACGTATAAGGCCTCATAGTAAATAACGTTATGAAGTCTTGAATGATAGATAAATATTTGACTGAGACGTAAGAATGTGATTGATGTCATTTAAAAATTGACTAAAATGTATTGCAAGATTAATAAAGTCATTAGACTTGAAAATCCAGTACATACTTCATGAATTTTCTTCGCTTTGTTACGGCCGTGTATGCATAGTGTGTAAAAGATTTGAAAGTACTAAGTTTGATGTATACTGCAATTTTGTGTCCACTTTTGTAACGAACCCAGCTGTACTCAAACATCCGTATTGCAAGTGCCGATTCAGCATATATTGGCATTTGTTCAGGTCTCCAATCAATAATTACTGAGCAACTAAACAGGGATACCAGTCTCGGGGGGTGGGAGGAGGTGTCAGTTAGATATCGTTCTAAACACTTCTTCTGTTTGTGCCTTAACACCATTTTGAATTGCTCTGGCAGGTCCAAATTTGCTTGCGTCTACCCTGTACAAAACTGTTGATTACGGTAGCTGACACCGGAACTTCGCTTCTGACATATTTAACGCGAACAAGATCCTAAGCACCCCATCTTAACTGTCCACATCGTTTACGCTAACTTCAGTTAAAAGTTCATGTGCAAAGATGGGCAATGTGTGTGCTTTGTTTTCAAACGTTAACACTGATATCTATATATATATATATATATATATATATATATATATATATATATATATATATATATATATATATATATATTAATGAGTGACCTGAGCCCTTCAAACAAACCAGAAAATTTACTGTAGGGTCTAGGTTTCATGCTGCTATTCCGTCCACCGTAAACATCCTTGAATATTCACTTCTGCACTCAGCGTTTGCTCACGGAAGGAATATAATACACATCATTAACACTTTTCCCCAAAAATATTCATACTTCACGTACAGTAGGGTAAATCACGTTGCTTGCCCAGCCTTTGAGACTATTGTCCGTGTTCTCAATAAATTGCTCCATCTTCAACAGAGCACCACTTTGCGTGGACATATGAAAAGCACTTGTCTCCATCTAACCATGATATATCGCTCTTCTTCTTTGTGCGCAGATTTTACTAACAAGCGAGCGTACTGACTGTATTACTTATCAGAAAGTAATCTTTTGGCTACGAAGACTTGAAACGTATATTTTTTCCCCACAACATCTCCCCGCAAAGATATGTGCCGAAGAGAAATGGAAAACAAAATTTAGAAAAACTGATTAAACAACACATACATGTATCATATACATTTATATCAGTATGTATGTATGTATGTATGTATGAATGCTTACAATTTTACCTATCATTTATGCATGTTCGATTAAAAATAAAATACATGCATGACTAATTGGTAAGCTGTAAGCAACTGTACGAGACCATGTTGACTTAGTCACTCAAATATCAACAAATCGAATACTTCGCATAACTTGAATAACTTGCTCAGCACTTATACCTAATTGTATTCTTGCCTGCGATTTAAAAATATACCTCGAAAAAAATGAAAGTTGAATGTGTTTAGCCTTTTTAGTTTTCGATGTTATGCTTTGTCTATCCATCTTTTGGTGTTTGTTCATTTTACTGTTTTTCTGACTTACCCACAACACCTCATTGCTCCAGTTGCAGTACACGTGCAGTCCAAGCAGTCTTCTTCAAACCTGAAGGAGCCAGGTTTGTACTGGACACCTTTGTATTCACATACATTGCCGGTATTACCTTAAAATGATGGCAGATGCATGAATATAACTGACGAATCGCAAAGTGAAGCGTAGCCAAGCTACTATGAACCCCCACCACACACACACATACACACACACACACTTCCGAAAAAAGTGAGTTTGCTTAACTAAAGTTAGCAAGGATACAATAATTTATTCAATGTTACTTTGAATATGTGGATCTTTGAACGACCGATCAAAATGTCATTCAGCTATCGGTCAACTTCCATAGAAAGCTGCAGAATAGTGAGAAGCCATACTCTATCAAGATGGATGTAAATCCGGGGAAGTACACAATGCCCGCTGTCCATACGAGACTGGTTATGATTATATGTTTTGTTTGTTTTGTTTTGCTTGTTGGCGGGTACCTTCTTTTGCATTATAGGAACTTTTAAGAAACAAACAAACGAATAAATCAAAGAATGAGCGAAAAGAAAGACAAAACAAATCACTTTTGAGTACGTCTACCTGTGTAATGTTCAACCTTATTAATACAGCACTTCATCAATGATCATCCACTTTCACAATTTCCAGTTGTAATTAAATTATTTTCATTCAGCAAAATATTAAATATTATTTTATCCTTCGTTTCCACTTAAAATGTAACTACGTCTGCCGACGCCGGCCAACATGCCCATCTGGGAAAGAGGAACGACCGGCTGGCATCTATCAAGCCAGGTCAATACCTTTCATGTTATATATTGCAAGCAAGACAATCACGGATGGAGTGGCGTAAAATAAACAGGATAGTAGATGTAAAGTGGCAAATTTTGAAAATACGAACTGTTCAGATGGCACGGACATGTGGAGTTACACACAGAGACCAAAGGTAGTCATGTGTATAACTAAACTCCTCCTTTGGTTATTTTTGTATAATTTGCTGATAAATCTAATTTACGGTATTTGAATATGTATACACTTTCCATTTTGTCTTCAAATAATCACCTGAACTAAATTTATATACAATATAGAGTATCCTTGTTTGTGCTTTTTTGTCTGTGGCAGCTTTGTTTTGTTAGCTTTTGGTGAGTTATTTTTGTTGTAGTTTTGTTGTTTTTTAAATCCTTTCATCCATGTTAAAATTCGATATTCTTTGCATATTTATTTTCTTAACTATTTTAAATGTAATAATACAAATTTAAGAACAAGAAAATCGATGTTGCATCTGGTGACACAGTAAATCATTTGTTCATTTTACTCTCAAAATTACCATAAACATATCCATTAATATTACTAGAACTCTCTCAAACGTACCATAAATGTCTGCAATAATATTACCAGAATTTTCTAAGCTTCTACGTGAATAGATCATTATCCTTCTTTTTGTGTCATACAGAATGGAACCGACCTTTATTTTAACAAAAGATACTTCTGATCTGAGGATACGGATAAGTATGGTATTGCCTTAATTAAGTCCATGTATCTTCCTTTTTATATCCTTTTAACCAAAATCTAAAAGACACATATTTCATTCTGATTGGAGTTCTGCAGTTGATTCAAATATTTAATATGTCAATAAACATTTGAAATATATCATATAAACTGATTCCTGTCTTAGAATAATGGCTAATGCCAGTCACAGAAAGGCTTTAAGTAAATTACAGGTTTCATCACATCCATTAAATACCGAACATGTAAACATGTAGGTAACGAATAGCATGAAAGGAAATGTGAAGTTTGTGTAAATAATGATGTCGAAGATTAATACCATTTGCATTAATCTGTCATGCATACCTATAAGTACTTTTTGCATAAACTTATGTTATATTTCAGTCTTGCTACACTTTTGAAACATTTAATATAATCGTGGCTTCGAGTCTAGGGTTTGGCCAATGTGGGTATGTCAGAAAGATTGCCAATAGCTTCCTCTTGGGTCATTGGTTCTTGCTGGGGTTTTCCTAGTTCTTCTTCCACCAGTTATACTGGCCGCCATGTATACCCGTACGTGTGCTGAAAAATGGCGTTAAATCCACGACTATGTCATGCATGTTTGTTCCTCAACCTGCCGATTAAATTTTCAGTTTATATTACATCTGTGACTTGAAAACAAATACAATTTCATCTCGCTAAAATATTTTAACAAAAGTTTTGGTAGCGGCTCGTTAGTATTGTTAAGCAAAATCCACAATTTTAAAGAAACTGAAATGCCAAAAAGAGTAGGCTTGTCATAGTCGACATGTCAATTGCCCTTATAAGCATCCAATCAATCGACAGACCTATTACTATATCTATCATGTTAGTGGGAATAATTCTAGAAAGAAAGTGTGACATGGTGTAAAGAAAGTATATTACCCTCAAAAACAAATAATATATTAAAAACTACTTGGTCTTAAAGTAGAATTAAAAATCATTTGTACTGTGCACGCTATGTCAGCCTGGTCCGGGGTACATAAATATATTCGAGTAAAATTGTTTCTGTTTTGGGAGTTTATCGCCTTTTTTCAGTGCAAGATAGACTATACATTTATCTGTCAATATAACTGGTGAAGGAAGAACCCGGGAAATCCCCAGCAAGAACCAATGACCCAGCAGAAGCTACTGGCAACTTGGCAAGCTTTCACACATAGTAACATTGGCCAGAGACTCGAACGTACGAGGGCAGGGGCGAGATGACAGTGATTGGTAAAGGCAAGCGTTTTAGACCTCTCGGCCATCTAGGGTCCCAAGAGTAAAATAGTGAGACTGTTACTGTAATGCAGTTATCAATCATTAGAAGCCAGTAATACACTCATTAGAAGCAACTAATCCACTCAAGCAAGTGTTTCATGTAAGCATGATCAAATCTTAAATCGACTCAAAGCCATAAGAAAAATAGATCTGAACAAAACTTTCCGCATTTTCATCTGTTAGTAATGTAGGAGGGGAGTGGTTACTCAATAATGTTGTAAAATAGGCATAATCTACACACTTCACCTTTAGTTTTTGATCATAACGTTTTTACAGTGGTATCAGTTGAATCAAAGCATGAAATACAGTAAAACAGAATAAAAGTTTTATGCAAAGCAGTGGTATAGCAACCTCCAAAAACAACCCCTGCAACTGGGGACTGGGGTCAATTTCTCATCAAATAACATTTTCGTTTGCGTAAGGAGTCCATAATTTGTAATTGCACCAAAAATACAAATATATTTTATTGCTTTCAAATATAATTATTTAATACTCATTAACAGCTTGAAGAAAAAAAAACAGTATGGCAAGAAAATGGGAAACAGTAAAAGAAAATCGGCTCGGTTGATATTGTCATTAAAATATTGCATCTTCACGAAGGTTTTGTAAGAAATTTAACTGACATGACTATAAAATGAGATCTACATAATTGCATCACTTTTTTCAAGTTCAAACCATACTCAAGTTAGTCGTTTTTGACAATGTCAAGTTCAAACCATGCTCAAGTTAGTCGTTTTTGACAATATCAAGTTCAAACTATGCTCAAGTTAGTCGTTTTTGACAATGTCAAGATCAAACCATACTCAAGTTGGTCGTTTTTGACAATGTCAAGTTCAAACCATGCTCAAGTTAGTCGTTTTTGACAATGTCAAGATCAAACCATGCTCAAGTTGGTCGTTTTTGACAATGTCAAGTTCAAACCATGCTCAAGTTGGTCGTTTTTGACAATGTCAAGTTCAAACCATGCTCAAGTTAGTCGTTTTTGACAATGTCAAGATCAAACCATGCTCAAGTTGGTCGTTTTTGACAATGTCAAGTTCAAACCATGCTCAAGTTAGTCGTTTTTGACAATGTCAAATTCAAACCATACTCAAGTTAGTCGTTTTTGACAATGTCAAGATCAAACCATGTTCAAGTTGGTCGTTTTTGACAATGTCAAGTTCAAACTATGCTCAAGTTAGTCGTTTTTGACAATGTCAAGTTCAAACCATGCTCAAGTTAGTCGTTTTTGACAATGTCAAGTTCAAACCATGCTCAAGTTGGTCGTTTTTGACAATGTCAAGTTCAAACCATACTCAAGTTGGTCGTTTTTGACAATTTCATCTTTACGTAGGGGAGGTTGTTTGGATTGTCAGTGAAGGCTTCTTTTTAAACACAGAAATTGTTTGCACCCAATAAGATGAAGCATATATACATGGAAAACAAAACTATATTTTCCCAGTCAACAAAATCGGTGTTTTAAATATGGTATATGTCACGCTATTAGAAGTTCTCCACAAAAAAATAGACAGAAACGGCATACAAAAATCAGGTGGACAGAGCAAAAGGACAAATAAAGTGGCATACAGTTGACGACTGTGCGCTATTTAAGAATTCTGAGCGCTGGTTTTATACCGTTTTTTTGGTATTGATTGTACAGAACCATCGTGTTAGTATACTATGTTACATTTTGATTTTACCTGTTGGTGGAGCACTTATGAAGCACGATGATTCAGCTTGATGCAAAACAACCAGAACTACCAGAAGAAGCAAGGGCGTGCGTTTCTTCATTATGGAGATAATTTCTGTCACGCTGGGAAAGTAATTAGACATCCTATATACATACATATATATACATACATTACAGTGCGATTCGCATGTATGACACGATCCTTATGATAAGGCATGTTGCAAAGTTCACAGTGGCAAGGACATTTATTGTATATAAAAAACATAAAAAATAAATGTGTGTATGTGCTTTAGCGGCACATCAAGACAATCCAGAATATATGGAGCCCAATTAGTCTACATATCCCAAAACCAACATATTAAACAAGGACGACGGCAGAAGAGGCAAATACATAAATGCATAGCAAACAAGTTTAAGATCTTCTCACCAAAAGATGCATCCCAATGAACAAATGTTGCTTCCATTACTTGCCTCTTACCATATGAAGGAAGAAGCATCAAGTCTATAATACATCTTTGAACCTGAAGTGGTAAGAAAACTAAGAAAAGGAAACAAAAGAAAAAAAATCCCACGAATTAAGACAACGTAGACATATGAATAGCGACCTAGATAATTTTATCATCCAGTACATTCCACTGGGTTTACATTACTCCCGTCTAGCGAGTGAGTTCTGTTGTACTTAGAGTCATTGCCTTCAACATTGTGTCTTCCCTTCTTAGTGCATGTCCGAACGAAATAGGGCATTAGTGCGTTAGTGCAAGACGATAGTTACTACAATTCTAATTCTACCGGTTGTGAAATGAACGCCATTTTGTCTGCACATAAACAATATTCATTTGGAGTAGTTTATTTGTTTGAGGAATAACCCAGAAAAACCACTGGAAGAACCACCGACCCATGGGAAGCTATTGGCAAGCTTTCTCACATACCCACGATGACCAAGCCGGTTCGGACCCACACGGACAGAGGTGAGATCTCACTGATCTGTAAAGGCCAGCGCATCTGCCACTCAGCTACCTCAGGGCCCCTCGCCTTTTTCCGGAGAACTGTTGTCTTAGGGACGGACCATTTAATTTTTCATTGATGAGAGATTGAGGGGGTTGGATATTATTTATTTTTTAAACAGCACATTAGCATCGTCGACAGTAATTGTACCAATGTTCTTTTTACGTGGAAAATGCACCTAATCCAAGCATATCAGAGTACATACTTTAGTCATAATAATAGTATTCAAAGGTTTCAGCTAAATACAGCAAATTATGCAGCAAATACATGACATTCCATAAACTGTAATAATAACCTCAACATAAATGTACGTGCTGATGATACCGTCGTCGCATCCGTCATAGCTAGAAAAAGTGACATCCATGTCTAGCGAGAAACAGAAGAGATATAATCTCTGTAATGCTTGTTGCCTGAATGTGTGTTATGTCTTGATTACTCTATTTATGGTTGAACAGAACGTACAAGCTATGGAAACATCGTGCACTATTGTTTCACGTTTTACGTGCGGTTGCCTGAATACCAGCTGAAAATTGTCCATCAGACGGGACGTTGGAAATAAGCAACTCCAGCATCACTTTTCTAAGTCAACGTACACCCAAGCTATTTTACCTTATTATATTCAGTTGTGGTTGGGGCATCTCTGAAATTAGGTTCCTCTATCACGCCACTCTGGGTTTTTCTCACCCATGCGACAGAGAAATCTAGCTGTTTATCTAAACTTACTTTTCTTGTCTCAGTCTAGTCATCTCTCACCAGTCGTCTCAGTCAAGGTGTCCACGCGCTCAGAAATGCTTTTTTAAAAAAGTAACCCTTTTTATCGTCTGCTGTGCCTGACGTAGTTGTTTCAAAATCAAACAACAACAACAGCAACAAATACATAACAAAAACATAGGAACTTAAGGTCAATCCATTTTTGAGAACACACCATACAAAAACATTTCGCGAGAGACAAAAACACACACGGATACGATGTCGATCTTTTTGGTATTTTCCTAGTTCGTTCCACACAGCATAGTCAGTTTTATCCTATATGCAGGCCTTGCTCGGTACATTTTCAGGTCAGCATCAATAATTGTATACAAAGCTACCGAACAAGTTTTAAATACTTCGTGTGAAACACATTATATACTGTTAGCTACATTTAATGACGCTGACCTGAAAATGTACTGTGCTACAGATAGGATAAAATTCTCAATGTTTTGTGAAATGAACTATGACAGAAAACACGGATCCATGCACATACACTATAGACCTATACACTTCATAGCCTCCTAACTCTCTTAACAACTACAGAAAACTTAGTAACAGCCAGAAATGTGTTATGTCAAACATGCTTTATTGTAATTTTGTTAAGCATATCAGTTGTGACATAGTTGTACCAAAAATATACCTACAATATTTAATGACATGTAATGCACTTACCAGCCAGAATGAATCATTTATCCGTCAACACATTAATCCATAAGCAAATTTAACTGTAGTACTTACCATATTTTCAAGACAGAAAAATAAATTTTCAAAGAATCCGTGAACTTGAAAGTGTAGCACATCTTTTATAAACGGGGATAATTTTACAATCAATATTAAGGACAACACAAGTATGTCATAAATAGTTTCACCTCCAAAGAAAAGGAGAGATATATATACGATAGTGACGCAGATCACTAATTACCTATGAATAATCTAATGCAACATGTTACTCTTCGTTACAGTATGTACTAAGTATAACTACAGTAGAGCTGAATACCCTGTATCGTTTCATTATTTACAATATAACTTTTTAAAATTGGAACTGAGAAAAATGAAACAGTTTCTTGTAACAAATATGAATTATTTAATGCCAATTTTATATAATGTCCATATATTAAATGTGATGATACATCATTACTATGTCACGTTTTATATTGTTATTTTTCTTTGCTCACGCGTATAAACTGTGTACTTTGGATGCAACGGCCACACTACAACCCTCATTAACAAATTTGTATTAATGAACCGCATGTAAACATTTGCACGTGATCTATATTACACTAGTGAAGAGTTCTTTTACTTTAAAGGAAAATATTGGGTAAGAAAAATAATCTACGTTGGGGTTTCGACCGAGAAAAGGAAATCCCAGTCGCGGGGTTACAAACCCCAAAATAGATTCTAAATATCTCTTCCTTGTAACTGCATATAACAAAACATGTTTAGATAAGAAGTATACCTCACAATCATAACGCGTGACGTAGTTGTGGCATTTCTATTAATATTTGGGACCATTTTTAACTGTTTGAAGAAAATTAATAAAATGTCACTACTTGCTGTTGATAACAGAATCGACCACAATAAATCACATTTGATAAAACCGTGAGAGTTAATGAGACTATGCAGAAGAGAGATCATAAATACAAAAACAAAAACAAACAGTGACTTGTAAAATAAAATCAAAAACTTATCTTTTCACGTATAAATTTTACTAAATCTAAGAATGAGATTAGACCTCTTCATTACGTTTTTCTCTTGCTATTACTGGTGTGAGATTGGTAATTACTGAATCTAAATATTTGGTACCACTCTTTCTCGTTATGCAGTCATACATTGTCAAATAAGCATGAAAAGTCTTAGAGAAACGTCACCCCTCAAACCAAATCGATCTCCGAATACAAGTGAATAATTAGATGGAAATAGGTTTGCATAAATTGATGGGAGGTAAATACAAGTCAGGAATCAATGAGAATCTGAAGGACACAACAACATCTCATTTGCCGTCCAATGCATCAGTTTGTTTTGTTTTTCAACTTTTAAAACAAGTCCTCTGAAATGGACACAAATCTACATTACATACTCACGTTGAAAATTGTTTCTGTAGGTTACATGACTTAGTTAATGGTATAAAATATTAAAAAAAAAACGTTTAATGGGCGGAAGATAAATCAAGTAGAGTCAATAGAACTTGCGAAAAACAACCAAAGGCAGCAAAAGGTTTGCGTCTGTGGCTGTCTCTAGGAGTTACAGATAATTCGATTTTATCCGACATCTTGTCGATAATATGGGGTTCACCAAACTTCTCTACTTGGGAATCTTGGTTCATATGAAAGACTCTTACCATCACATGTTGAAACCAGCGACATTCTCCTAAAAGAAAAAGAAAACTATACAATTTATAAGACGTTTGCGTCATGAACATGTGCATAGCAAACCGTTCTAACATGACGCTGAAGGCACAGGACAATAAAACCAAAGTATTTTTCTTGCATGCGTAGGAATTACTACCATCTGCACCATGAGTAGACGCACATGGTGAAAAAAATCGTCCAGGATGTCTAAGTACTGTGTTATTCTCGATCTTTAATTCAAGAGACTCTGATTAATTTTCATTTAATTCTGGAGGTTTTTTTCGGCGATTTCATCCAAGTTTATATTATATCTATTCTGTTTCTCTATCAGCTGCAACTACATCAAAACCATATAACAGAAGGTTATTTCCTTCTAAATGATGTGCCGTTTACTATTGTCATAACTGTTATATATTTATTGTGCTGGAATCACATATTTGTTTCGTTCTTATTATTGTGTTTTACTTATGTGCTACAAAAGCTGATACTACCATTAATTTTTACTTATAGTGAACATCAACGGCATCATTATAAATATGAATTAACACTTAATACGAAGTATACTAGGTTTATTTTTGCTGATTGGTAATGTACGATGACAGGTATAAAATTCAAGATAAATAATATTCGGTTTAAATTTTATTTACCAAGAGCCACAAGTTATATAGAAACCACTTTGAAATAATCCTTCTTACTGCTGTGTTAAATCCGGTAAAGATTATTGGAAATACTATACCATAAACAATTTCTTATTAACGCAATCCAGCAACTAAAACACTTTCACCAGATGACACTGTCTCTATAGCAGCTTCTAACTAATTCAAAACTTTATTCATTTATGTATTTCTTTCTTATCTTTGTATAATGTTGGTTCTTCTTAATCAAATAATGTGTAAAATCTTTTATTTTGGGCAGACATTCTTGTGCTGTTTTTTCATATGGACTTTCACTCACGTTCTAACGATACCGGTTACGCTATTTATTGACTAAACATTTTGTCAGGCAACGTCCATTTGCTATCAGGTAGTCGATTATAAACTACGGTAATTAAACTGGAATTAATAGATTTGCTACATCTTTGATATCCATCGTTGATGGTGGACAAGTTATAAATTTCAACAGCTTTTCAAGAGCATGAAATAGACAACATTACGGGTATATAATTCCTGTGAACGTGTATTAAGCTGCCCACCATGTTCAACTCTATGTGGATCTTTCTATTTTTTGAAGATGTTTTCTCGGGGTCTTTACCTTCCTTGTTTTTATCTTGCTTCTTATCATGTCTTTCCTCCATTTAATTTACAAGAAAATATGTAAAATCGATAAATGTAAATCTGAATAAACATGAAATGCAAGATGATTTACAGTGTTCTTTACAAAATAATTTTAAAGGTAATTTGTTCAAATAATAAAAGGCTGGCTGTGTTGAAAGGGAGGTTCAGAGTGTGAAGAAGGAAAAGACATAACCGAGATTAAAAGACGTCATAATTATTGAAGACCAAGTGGGGAAAATACTTTCAAGCTGGGTTAACCAAAACAAAGAGCTCATTTAAAACAATACTTGGAATAATCGATACACAAACACTATAATGATGAAAACTTCAAATTATATAGTGAAATAAGAGTATAATTTTACGAGCATTGAGGCAAACAATTAAATCATACGCATACTTAAATATTATCTATGTTCCACCAATTGTTGGCTTTTTTTGCGATGAGTGTGGCCGCACAGTTCACCTATTTTGATTTGTCTTATTCTGAGCAACAAAGACGATGTTTTCACTGGTCAAACGCAAGAGATATGATACTGAGCAAACACGTGTCGAAAATGCCATGATGTAAGGGAGAAAAGATCAAGAGCAAACGTTAATCATTCAAGACGGACATTTTTATCATTTAGGAAATCTTGAGCAGTGTTGCTTAATGTAATTTTTTTGTTAGACTTTATTTAATGATGTAAGAAGACTTGACAGTGATAAATAGTGCAACAAGTGTGATTAAAACCACAAATGTCTCAACAATAAAACAAACAGTACATATTTTATTCATCAAGCATATTTTCAGCATTTGCAGATTATTTTCACTTCTTCTTTAGAAATCTTTTGATTGAAAGTTATCAAATATCACTCAATAAAGGTGGAGAAATCCCTAGTTTAAATGACAAAAACAATCTTATTCAAATACCACAGAAGCACGTGGAGATGAGACAGATACCGATAAAAGTTCGCATTTTGGTGACCTTTGGCATTTCCAGTCCAATTAACTTTAGTATCTTATCAGATATATAAAAAATCTTTGCAAAGTCCCTTTGAGAAATTTGAATGCTCTTATATGGTGGTTATTAGTGTCCAGCAGATCTTCACTTAGGGCTGTGGAGATCTGATCTTAATCAGATTGATTAAAAAAAGTACTGTAAAAAAGTACCTAATTCCATTTGATAT
Organism: Sinohyriopsis cumingii; assembly: GCA_028554795.2. NCBI lineage: Eukaryota > Metazoa > Mollusca > Bivalvia > Unionida > Unionidae > Sinohyriopsis > Sinohyriopsis cumingii. Next base: position 139,215,996 of record CM068827.1, on the reverse strand, counting down.
CGAGCAGTAATCTTTTACTCATTTTGTAAACTATTTAAGTTGTTGTTTTAAATAATGCTGCTCATTATTGAAATTACCGTGAAAATTGTGACATCTAACAACTCCAACATTTACGACGTCTTCTTGAATTGTTTCTGTTCCATTTTTTATAAATCTGTTTTAGCTAAGTTTCGTTCTTTTATGTCTTTATATGTGCCATCTAAATTAAACATGTGCAGTTCCTTTTGCACTCTTCAATATCTTTAGAAATTACGTTATTTTTAGTTTGTCTTCATTAGATCCCAATTGTTCTAAATGTAACTTGTCCTTTTATTTTCTATTGAAATAACGAACTGTTGCAGGGAATGGTAAATATTTTGATGCGCATAAAAAACCAGAAGGCGTCACACATAGATAAGGATATGGTAGATATACATGTCCAAACAGAAACTGAATGTCCTGTCATTCACGCTGGTGATTTTGTATGCAAAGAATGTTCATTAAAAAACTAAACTAAACTGATTATTTAGCGGCAAATGACTTCATAATAAAATAGTCCAGATGTATTCATATCGACATTCATGGTGAAATATAATTAAAATCCAGAGAATGGTGAGGTTTCTCTTAATTAAGGATCATCCGCAATGATGATCCTGAAGGTTTGTCAACTAGAGCGATAGGGAAATTGATGAGGATTGACTTTTATGAGCGATTTAAACATTGAGAATTTAGCAGACCAAAATCTAGTTCATACTTCCACTACAACATGTGAATTATTTCAGGACAGCCTGAACAAAGAGTAGCTGAACTATTTATATCTTATTGAACCTACTGTTGGATAAAATTTTCGATGACTCGGACTAATTAAATACGACAATTATAAACAAAAGCACTGAACTGCATGAAATAAATCATCAAGCAGGCGAACTTTCAAAAACCTGTCTTCAAACTAAAGAAGTCAGAGCTAAACAAGACGATACCACTTAGAAAAAAGAAGACGTAACTGAAGAAAACTTTTGGAAGGGTATATATCCAACAAAATATAAATTAATTATTAAATTATTTATGCCACAAGAAGCAAACAAGAAGAGAAAGTTTAAAGGAGACTGTTAAAACTTTTGCACCAAAGTTAGAAGCTGTAAGAATGGAACTTGAATATTCTGACAAACAAATAAGATTTTAAAAGATAAAAGCACAAAATAAATCATAATGAAAAAGTATATTTCAAAATATACTATACAAAGTAAAAATCAGGAGAGTTAGAATCTCTTAAAAATATCAATAAAAAATATCTTTAGACTAATCATTAAAAAACACTTAACTTTTATTAGAAGAAAAGGGTGTAAAACTTAATTCTATAGATGAAGCAATAGCTATGACAATATCAACATTTATTCTTACAATTCCAAATTTGGTAAAATTTAACTGGTGGTGTCCAACAACATCTACTCCTACTGCATATATTTCATCAAAGCGAATCATTCAGTGACAAATTGAAAAGGGCTTGGAAAATATATCCCAGTACCTGTTTGGTTTGGATCATCATTGTCTTGTGTTGTTTGTGCTATGATAAATTGGATACCTAATAGATACAGAGGCACCACCATCCTATCGTCACCATAATTCTTACCTAAAGATTTTGTACTCACCCTGTCATCGTTTTCTCTGATTCAAATTCGTGTCACATTGTTGCGGGTTATTACTTCATTGTGCATATTATGGCTCAATCTCAGCTTCAAAGAATAACTGGATGTATATGAACCAATGCTGCCAGCCGTTGTCACTCAATAAAATGAGAGGCCGTCACCACCAAGGGCATGGCCGATCTCACTTGTGTCTCATCTTTGATGACCTCAAATTACAAAACTTGCGTACCATTAGCCTTTCAACAGTATCTGATACTGTCAAAATAAATTGTAAATAGATGCTCTATTTTGACACTGTGCACCTAACAGGCAGATTAAATCTAATGCTTTGATTTAATATTAAAACAATTGACATCTTTCAGACCATTGCTATTTTGAAGAAAGAGGTATTTCCAGTCGGTTGGTTGGTCTTTGTCTGCCATCAAATTTATATAAAAGCTGACAACATCAACCTTCCATTGTATTGAACAGTACTAGCCCCATCATTATGTGTACGATTAGGATGATTTAACACATAATTAGATGTAGGCACTCCCAACCTTTTATGTACGGTTTTATGTTCTGGCTATTATTTATCAAGTCTTTTGCCTTGATATATTTCCAGTAATTATGTAGTGAAATTCCAAAATTGTTTCATAACATTGCTACTGTTATTTCATTTTAAGGCACTGTCATTGGGTAAATGTAATTTGCCTTTAGTCAGCAGTTTTCACACCTTGAAATAAAAATGAATTTTGTGTAGTGATTTGACTAACTCTGGGTATGTTTTGTCTAATAGATGCATTAAACAAATCCCACAACCAGCTGTTGTCATCCACAGGTTTTAATTTACGGGATTCTGCCAAAGTTTAATGTCATATTGTGATCTGTATCCTTTTATAAAATAATTACTGTCAAATTGTATAGTCTAGTTATTAAATATGTTGAGTAGACTGCGTGTAAAACCTTGAGTTTCAATACAGTGAATTCGAATCCCATTAATGTTGCTCACCAATTGTTTGGATTTGACTATAATATTGTGTTGAACAATGCTGAACCAGAGATAAATTTCGCTTTTCGTGTGCATACAAATAGAACCTGATTTTTCGCATTCACGCCCAATTTTCTTTTGACTTTTCTCTCTGATCTGTGTATTTCCTCTAGTGTAATGGCAGAATAATCTTCATTCTAGCACAATCTTTGCATCTCTGTTATTTTGTATTTCGTTTTTTTTTCCATTTCTTCTACAATATTTGCTTTATCATTTTTGTAACATTTTATAGCTGGTGGGACCACAAAGCATATGAATTCCAGCATTACGCAGGCACTAACAACTCAGAAGAGTTTTTCAGGTACATGAAATATGTATATGGACCGTCGAAAGTCTGCAGCACCACGCTAATCTCTTCTGACGGGACAAGGACAAAAGATAGTAACACCAAAATGTGGAAGGAACACTTCTCCAACCTACTGCATATGCCCTCCACCGTAGACTGCAGCGTTAGACGCAATTGTCCCGAAGCCAACTATCTCGGACCTGGACTTGCCCCCTACCACGGAGAAAGTCGAGCGAGTCATCAAAATGATCAGCTCTGGCAATGTACCAGGCGCGGATAGAATTCTTGTTGAATACTTCAAAGCAGCTGGCCCTAAGGTACTTGAGGCACTTCACAGCATTTTGATCAGCATTTTGGAGGAGGAGTTCATGCCACCGGAGGTCAAAGACGCAATGATTGTCACCTTATACAAAAACAAATGGAACAATGCTGACTGCGGAAGCTATCGAGACATATCACTGCTGTCGATTGCAGGCAAGATTGTGGCTCGCGACCTTCTCAACCGTCTGGTCGGTAATGTCTCGGAAGCCTTACTACCGGAGGCCCAATGTGGCTTCAGGCCAGATCGGAGCAGGATCGAAATGATCTTCACAATGAGACAGATACAGAAAAAGTGCATTTAACAAATCATGAACTTCTGCGGTGTCTTCATAGTCCTCACAAAAGCCCTCGATATGTTCAACAGAGATGCACTATGGGTCATCTTACCACGAATAGGTTGCCCTAGGAAATTCATTAAGATGACCCGACTTTTCCACGACAGCATGACTGGACTCGTTCTCTACAACGGAGATGACTCCGAGCCATTCAACGTTTCTAACAGCGTGAAGCAGGGTTGAGTTCTAGCCCCAGTATTAGTCAACCTATTCTTCACATCTGTCCTGAACCATGCTACACGTGATCCCCAGAAAGGAGTGTACATAAAGCACAGACTGGATGGCTCTCTCTTCACCTTTGCCGACTGAATGCCCGGTCCAAATCAATGGATAAAAGTATTCTTGAAGCACCTTTCACGGATGACTGTGCTGTCATGGCACACACGGAAGCAGATCTCCAGATCATCCTTACTCGCTTCGCGGAAGCCTCAAGACTCTTCGGACTCACTATCAGTCTTAACAAGACAGAGATGCTTCAATAACCTGTCGCAGGCACCATAGCTCGCCTCCCAACTGTGTCTGTAGAAAACACCCAACTGAAAGCTGTCGATCACTTCAAGTACCTTGGAAGCATCATATCTTCCGACAGATCGCTAGACAAAGAGATAACAGAACGCATCAGCAGCGTCAATCAATCATTAGGACGTCTCCGCTTTCGAGTGTTAAATCACAGGAATATCAAACTGTCCACCAGTTAAAAGTATATAAAGCAGTTGTGCTAACAAACCTCCTATATGGAAGTAACACCTGGACAACGTACAAAAAGCAAATCAGGCAACTTAAGCGCTTCCACACGAGAGCCCTGCGCTGGATTATGGGCGTCAGATGGCAGGACAGAGTGACGAACCTATAAGTCCTGGGCAGAGCAAGCTTAACTAGTATCGAAGCGATGGTCATAATAGCCCAACTCCGGTGGATGGGTCATGTCATCCGTACGGAGATTTGGTATGGAACTCTATCTATTAGACACAAAAGAATTGGTCGTCCGAAGAAAACATTCAAAGACTCCATCAAGGACAGCCTGAGATGCTGCTTGATATCTGTGACAAACCTTGAGTCCTGCACGAAGGAGAGACCTGGCTGGCGTGCAGCTGTTAGTAATGGGTGCAAAACCTTTGAGGATGTCCGCAGAACGAAGTCGCCGACACCAGGGAACGCAGGAAGGCCTCAACGTCAAGAACGGTTCCCTCCAGTGTATACACTTCTCCAGGACATGCGCATCTCGTATCGGACTCATCAGTCACATAAAGACCCATCATCGAAGAGCAGAGCAGGATTGACTTCATCGAGCTTGATGGTCAACCAACGAACGATCTTAGATCAGCTTGTAGTCTTGTGGATGTTTTCGAAATGTAGTTAGAATCGAGTTCATATTTTTGTTTGTTGTGTCTTTCATTTCTTATCGCATTTTTCATCTTTACCAATTGTTTATTTAACAGCGTTCTTTTTCAATGGGCTTTCTCTAATTTTTCTTCTTGGTACGTTCAATTCGCATCTCGTGCATATTTTAATGTCTTCGATTTCTAATGCGATGTTTTATCCCCATATTTCTCACATTTTAGAAACTGGTTACCATTCCAAAGTTGTAATGTTCCCTTTCTGTGTATTGTACCTGGTTAATTTATTCTAACACAGAAGGTTTTCTGCTAGCTTCCAACTGTAGACGATTCATCATATCCTTTCCAATTAAACAAGTACACATATTGTTCCTTTGATTTGTATGGTTTTGAAATCTTATCCACCTTTTATACGTATAAAGAGATAATGCTTGTTCTTAAAACATACGAACAGTACCATATCTCTTGTAAGCTACCGAATCGCCTAAACTTCATTCCTTGATTTTCAATATTTCCTCGCTAATTTGAAATTACAACTATTTCCCATATTTTATATTTAGGAGTTCCAAATGTACTTTTGATTTATTTTCATGTATATGTATGTGCGATAGAGTTACTGTATCCGGTCAAATCATTTTCTGGCTGCATCTTGAGTAAAACATTCATTAAATGAACAGAACAGCTTCATAACAATCACAGTAAACGTGACTATTTCTTATCCATTATGTTGACAGATTTTCATAGTACATGTTTGCCATATGCACAGCCTAATGTATATAAGTAACTTAACCTCTGATATGGAAACAATCCTCAATACTTCATGTGGATTCAACATGCTGTTGAAATATGTTTTATGCACATGTAAACTACATGAATGAGTATTTGCTTAATTTAAATTAGATTGGAATTTAATTGCATAGCTAGTTGATATCATAATAACAAATGGTACAGTAAGACTGAATTCATTATCACACACGTATGTATGTATGTATGTATGTATGTATGTATGTGTGTGTGTGTCTGTGTGTGGATGGATGGATGGATGAATGCGTGTATTGTAAATAAATGTCACTTTACAACTGGTAGGCTTGTTTATCCCTACACTGATTTAAATTCCACTGGGACTATTCTTGTGACCTTTTCCTTTTGTCAAAAAAATCTTTTTATTTCTTAAACGCATTTTCCTCATCAAACTGTAGGCCTGCTTTCCCTCATTTGATCGCTTCTGTGAAAGTACCGTATATGGTCATCTCTCTCTCTCTCTCTCTCTCTCTCTCGCGTGTTTGAGAAGACATATATCGCTGTTTGAATGTTTTTGCATCCATCGTCCTACGTTTAGTGATTAGCATATACATTTCTGTAAATAAATCGTTTTCTTGCTTGTTTGTGTAACGTATATTATACTGATGAGTTAATCATTATTCCAGTTCAGATGGATTTTATTTTCAAATATCTTGGCCCCATTTAATTTATTGTCACAACTGACTATCATTTTGTAAGTGTCTGTACTTTCATGATGGTAGTAGAGATGTTTTGTTAAAAAGTTGTAGTTTGACCATGAAAAAATTATGTTGAGTGTTTTAGACAGTTTTGTTTGGGGTACAAGGATGTTTAAGCGGTTTATATCCTGATTCTTTCGCAGCTCTCAATTATCTACTACTTAGTGTTCTGATCGTTCGACACGTGGAAATCGTAAAATAGTTTGGGTTTTTAAAAAAATTGTTCATCCAGTATAAGGAAGAACTTAATACTGAATAGAAATTGCCACGGATGTGCTAATATTTTATTTTCAATCATGCATCATTTGGTAGATGATATATGAAAATAGGAATTTGAAGAATTTAAAAGTAGTATGTTGATTTTTCCTTACAGACAGACCAGCTGTAATCCAGTAAGATAACCAAGGGAAGTGGGCAATACCGCACAACCGCCACCACCCTCCGTGTCCCAATAGCACATCTGACATAAATAATAATTCATTTTCAGTTGTGCAAATAGTAAACATTTATTGATAAAATTCATGAAAATACACACATACGAGGATGTATGTGACTATAAACGTTGCCATTTCAAATTGTAGTATAGGTAAAGGAAAGTATGGGCCGACCGTGTCGTTATAATAAGAGCACAACACGCTTTTTCGTATAATCTGTCAGCACAAAGCTTGAACATTTTCCTGGCGAGATGTTGGCACCGCATTGAGATAACATCAGGAAACGAATTTTGTCTGCGTAATTTTATTATCGGAAAAAGCTTTACTGCGTTCTTGTAATAATGCCCGAGGTGAGCCCAAAACTCTTCTTTACCTATACTACAACTTAGAGATCCCGATATACTTATTTACACAAAAATGATAGCACAAATTTTAGAAAAATATGATGTCAAAAGCACAAGAGTTACCTCCTTTGAATGCATGAAGGTGACAAGAGTTATCTACCTCCCTTGTATGCTCGATGTTTATAGCAACACAACATACGCAAATTTGCCTGGCCACACACTTGGCAACATAAGATAGTGTGGGTTTTTTATATACATCCTGATGACTTAGCTATAGTGATTATTGGATAGGCTGGTATCTCGAAGAGTAGGGCAATTATATCTTGCCAAATGGACTAAGACGTAAGTAGGAGGAGGAGAACCGTTCTAACCTTTGATACAAGCATAACAAAACAATTGTCGGAAGTCGACAGGATTTATATGCTAAAATCCCGCTTTCGAAAGCTGTTAAAACTAGCCACCGGATGCAGTACGACAGCAATTAGGATGTTCCTTAGTTGCTAAGGAACTAAAAGATTATTCAGTGCAAGCACCCGGTACGAGATTGCTTTTTCAAAACAAAGATTGGCGCGCATAGTAATGCTAAATGGAAGAATTATTATATAATAGATTGGAATGCTATTTTGGTCAAATTTGTGAAAGCAAATCAAATGAAACCGAAGTCACCAGAGTGGTAATGGCTCTGCCAACCACAGGAGAAGCCTCTGCATTCTTGGGATTCCTCCATTTTGATTGCTTGAAGACATAGCTAGAAATGAGCTTGGCAAGGGGCACACATGTCATTTTTCCTTGCATATAGGGAACATAATTGAGCCCGTGATCAGAAAGTATATTTGAAATTACAACACGCGAAAAAGTTGTTGGAAACGATATCTGTTTCAGAAGTATCGGTCGTTCCAGATACAGTCAAGACGGTTACAGAGCAGACGAAAATACATTTCTGCTTCTAGAATTAAATTGTCCCTTTGAAAAGGAAGTTTGCAAGCTGCATGATTATTATTTTCCGCAAGTTTATCCGGCTTGGAAATCTCCGTTATAATATCATATAGTTTGCTTACAGACACGAATTTTCGGAAGAGCTTGCTTGATGAACGTGGATTTTATCCAGAGTATAATTTAAAAAAGAGACTACGGTATATATGAGAAGAATCCGATCGCTTTTGACAACAGACATCATAAAGAAGAATCAGCATTGTTTCTGAAGAAATATTTCTAACGTGAATACGACTGTGTGATCACGGGCGTCAAGTATGAGTGTATGACCACAACAAGAAGGTCCATATCTAATCCTAGTTCATCTAGTTGCTTTTTGTAAGTTCTGGCTCATTAAAGACATCCTATGGTCATAAAAATTTGTTGTAAAGTCCATCTTAAACCCTTTCCTTCAGGAAAGAGTGTTCTCTTGTTGGAACCATATCCTCTCTTTCCTAGCGGCCATGCTTAATGACATTAAGAAATACCTTCAGTATTTTATTTTTGTTGGGATCAGGATCAGGATGTGATGGATCTAATAATAGCTTTGGAGAATACTCCTCGTCTAAACTACTTTTTATTATTTTATACAGATGAGGCACGATTCTTTTTATGGTGTCGCTGGCGGTATCCTAAGCTGTTTGAAATGATTATTTTCTTTGCTCTCTCGCCTGCAGCATATTTATGTTCGAATGTATATGGCTACTGATAAACGAGTTATTCCATTGCAGAAGAAAGTATGTTTTCCTTTTTTTTTTTTTCTACGTACTTGATAACATGATGGTACGCCTCTACTATCATTTCGAGATTCTCTGGTATGGGATATTGTGCTTGTTCTGTAACTGCAGTAGTGAATATTCAATATCTGAATAATGACCTGGCAACTTGTCTTTCAACATATTGTAATAAACCTGCATAGTCTGCGTCTCACGTAGTCTCAGTAATCAGATTCTGATGCTTCAGGAGTGCCAGGAAAGTTTCCTGGTGATATCGCTGCTTTAGCAGATGTTCTGATCATACCGACTCTAACATCAACCTTTGTTTAATGAAATCGGTAGCATTGTATTTGTAATTGTGGTTGTAGTTTGTTCTTATGTAATTATTTTCGATCGCTTTCAGCAAAAAAGATGACAACTCAGCAGCTACGTTGTCGATGATGAGCTTGAAAAGGTAAAGATTATTACATTTTTCTTAATAAAATCTTTATTGGTGTCATATCAAATGTACGATAATAAATATGACCGGATATTTCATCACCAGGATCGCCTGTACCGCCAAAGCGCCTGTTTGGTATACATTTTTTTCACTGCCAAATGTTGCAAACTCTAATTTGTCCTCTACTAATACAATTCCAACGTGCTTGAGTGCTGCGGCAAGAACATTGATGTCGCATTTGTCATATCCTTAACATTTTTATTTTTTATTTTTTTGTATATTAAGCTTCTGCAGTCTTAATTGCAGATTATGGAATTTCGTCTTCTTATTGCTTGCTCTGCTTCATGCTTCACGATTTCTCTTTGAGGATCCTCATCTACAGGAGATTCTGGTTCCTCATATTTTTCTTCAGATAAATACATCACCTTGAGTATATTTTCTACGTCATCATAGTCTAATGAAAGTTCTCTGTAAAATCTTCTCTGCTGACTCTTTCTTGCAGTCTTTCTTATTTTTAGATTTCATCGTCTAACTTGCGTGTCCTCGCTTTAGTTCTTTTTTTCTTTGCTCATATTTGTGTGTTTAATATCAAGATACTGTTTTCTTGCCTGGTCTGTGTTATCCGTTTACAAGTCTACATTTTTATTAATCCGCTCTTCACCTCTACACATGTTGTGCTAACCTCTAATGAAGGCGCATAAACACTACTCGAAATTCTGAATTCTTCTTGCGGCTTTATAGTTACTGGACTATTTACATGCACAGATGATTTCTGTTAATAAATTTGCCTTCTTTGTGATCTAAAGGTAAAACGTAGTTAATCACCTTCAGACAAATATGATGTCATCCCCATATACATGATGTTCGCAGCTGGATTATCCGCTAATATGTAATCTGCCCTTGACAAACTTTTAATATGCATTTTAGACGTGAAAATACAAAGTGAAAATGTAAGAGGAACTTACGGTAATCCGAATTAATAACAAATAATCCTAGAATTACTAGCACAATTATAATGAATATAATTCGGAGTAATCTTTAGTGGTAGCTGAAGGTGTTGATGTGCTGTAGTGGCCTGTATTTTCTAATGTAATAATGCATGATTTACCTGAATTGCAATGATGTGCCAAAAGTCTTTTGTTGAATCACAGTGATATAATTAACGATTTGCTTGTTTGAATTCACTATAATTCCAAGTTATGTCTTTTTCCAAGGATATTATTGATCACTTTGTATTCCCAGCGAAGAAATAACTTGAATTAGGAAATACAAGCCAAATGAAATACTGAACACAACAACTGATACTTCTTCAAGCTCTTACAGCACGAATGAATAATTTCTAGATGATCAAGTTGATATATTTTTAAAATATAAGACACAAAGGAAGAGCCTGAATGTACGACAAGTTCAGTTCCAGAATAATTCAAGCTATAATTAGACAAAGTTTGCTATTGAAATTATAATATAAAATGTAAACATTAGGAAGACCCGGCATTTTATGGGAAATTTCCAATGTTCTGGACTCAGATTGAGATAAACATGTTTACAAAGTCAAAATAAATGATTATGGTCAGGTAGAAAATGAACTTGAATTTTGGACAAGTCAGCTATAAACTACAATTTTACATATATAGCATATAACGAATAAAAAAAGAGCCATCAAACAATACAAATTAAATATACATATGAACAACACGTGCAAATGAATACGTTTCCTTCAATTCACCACGTTCTGAATATGGTCGTGCTAAATAAAATCAGACTATCTGCCTACTATCATCTGACGCTATATTTTGGACGACAGCGTTAATATGCGAGCTCATCGCCACAACAGAAATAATGCTGAGGATATCTCAGCGCCAGATGCTTTTGAGGAGCTGTACCTGAATGAAAAAATAAAAAAACCAACACCTGAATTACTCACAAAGACTATTTTGCGAACATTCTAATGCCACATATGTGCAATTAAAATTGTACCACTCGTTGTTGATTGGAGTACGGTGCTTTTATCGTGGCTGAGCAGCAGTAGTAAATGGCGTCTGCATTTGTGCCAATAGAGATTCCTGGATTTCCCATAGAAGCAAACGTTTTTTGTTTGCTTGTTTCCAAATTTGTGGCTACTACATGACGTGCTCTAGTGTTTACCTACACTACCTCTTCTGCTTTTATCCCCGATGTGGCTAGCTCGAGATTTTCTAACATGTTATTTGTCATGTCACCATCAAAGTTATCCACAACAAGATTTTCCGGGATGATGCCGCGATGACATTCAGTTACGAACCTATGTGCAAGTATTGTCTTTGGTTTTGTATCCGTAACTGTGACTAATCAAACTCGCAGTACGGTTACACTTGAAACTGCTGTCTTATTTCACCACGCTCACTAGCCTCGTAGTAGTTGTATAATGGTGGGTACTCCAGGCGAGCAGAATTCACCGTGATATCGTCTGTAATTAATGTTAAATCCGGTCGCAGCAAACAAAATAATATGAAATATAGCATAAGACAGCCACACAAAATTCTACTCTGACGTCATAAAACAATACAAAAACCAGCATCCACGAATAGACGACTAATATTTATTTCGTATCCCGTTGCAACAAAATAAGACAGAACGCCGGCTGGTACCTAAAGAATCATCTGCATGAAACAAAGAAGCAAAAGATTCTTCTTCGCCCATATCAATATTCGTTGTGCTTACCGGACGTTCTGTCTTCTTTTATTTTCAAACTTCGTCTCACAAAATATTCATCCGTGTTGGTACTGCTTCGAGGTTTTCTAATCTTTTATCCAATTTGCCGCCATTCACGTGATCAGTTATGATATATTTCGGTACCAGACCATGCCAACACTCAAAATAAAACTATGCGCGCGCACTATTTTTATTTTTTTTTTTTTTGCATCTACCTACATGAGATCAAAATGTAACCATTATTATGTTAGAATTTTATGACGTAAGATTATCGTAAAGTTCTGCTCTCAGTTGCATCACATAGATCAAATACAAGTGTTCTCTGCAAGCCACGATATATAAATAAATAAATAAATAAATAAATAAATCTCTTGCTCTCTAATTCTCTCTTTCTCATTGCACTGTTTATGTAAACACTGATATAGATAAAATAAATGTCAACTGGATATGTTGTATTCTTAAAAATATAATTTATGCGAGCGAGTTAATTCTTGTGTGCAAACAAGTGATGTAACAGTGCACGAAAACAAGGGACGTAATTCTTGTTACCTTAGTGCGCTAGACATCATTCTTGTCTAAAATCATTATGGGTGTTTTGTGTAATCATAGGCCACTGCATTTGTATGGGAAAATATAAATGGTTTTTTTTCTGAACAATACTTCAGGACTTTAGGAGTACAGCATTACTCAAAAACAAAATTCATTGTTTCCAATACAATGTAGTAACCTTTTTATTATATACTCATTTGGTTTTCTATTTAATAATGAATAATATAAAAAAAACAACCTACAAGAAACAAAGTAACTGAATTTATGTTCAATTCCAACGTAAATACACAACTGTAAGCTCAACAATAATGGTAACAGTATTAATGCGCTCATAGCATCGCCAGAGACATTTGTACTTGGTTGAGCGCTCAGTCATTCGTTTAAAAAAATAAATCTCATTTTGGTCTAATGAAAACTAAACTTTAAGTCATAAATGAATGAATGCGCATTGAAGCAACTTTTACAATTGGTCGAACAATTTATGCTTGCTTTCCTTGTTGTGATGGACTGGATTTATTATTTGGGTTAATTCCGTAGGATGTACATGCAACTGGAGACACTAGCCTTGATGCAGCACTCGTAATTTTTGTTCAATCACTGATTAGTCGGAATAATAATATGGGAAAGGTATATGAATTCATTTAATCAAAATTTTCAAACAAACGCACGATTAAATATTGTTTACTAGGAAATATCACATTAATTTCGTTTTCAGTGCACTAAGGAGAATGTGAATTCTGTTTGGAAATGTTATCGAAGATACAGTACAATTTCGCGATGTGGATCAGTTCTTGGAACCCAAGTAATTCTGATAAGCAAAAATAACATAGAAGTACATGTTGAGGAAATTCAGGATGCACAAAGGTAAATATATTTATTGCCATTTATTACAAGTTAAAGGCGACATGTGTTATGCCCTGTCTCTTGCATGCTCTTTGTTTCATGGACTCAAACTAATTACGTAACCTGTCTGACTTCTATCGCTACTTTAAATTCACACATTATGTCAAAACGTAAAACATAGAAAAATGCAAAACAGCTGCGGTGCGACAGTCCATTTAGCAGCGAAAATAATACATTTTCGTCGTCTTGGCTTATTGGCTCTAAGGCTCTTGGTTTTTTTTTACCAAACCCGCGTTCTTCAGTCGCATTTTTTTCCTTTGAATTTAGTATTTGGACTCGCTTGTAAAATGGGACGTATTTAGTCGGGGGGGGGGGGAGGAAACAAGTTCATATTTTCCCATACATGTACAGTAAAAATTGTATTATTTGCTCATTTCGGATTCCTACCTAAGACATAATGATAAAAGAACATGCTACAAAAAACAAAATAATTGAATGTATGCTGTATTTCAAAACAAATACACAACCATAGATTCATCAATACACAATAACTATTTTAATACACACATAGCACCGCCCAGCTAGCTTTGACTTTCTTCGCGCAGTCGACATTAGTTTACAATATTTCTCGTTTTGGTCTCCTTAAAAATGAAATTTATAGTAATTTTTTTGAATGAATGTACAATGAAAATCTTTTCCAGTTAGTCTGGAATGGATGGTTTTGTTGTTTTGTTTTTTATTTATTTTTTTCTCTCGTTCCAACTCAAATGTCCTTTTCTGCTTATGATGAACAGGATTTGTTGGGTTAATTCAGTGCAGTAAGGAGATTATGATTTCACTTGGAAATGTAGTTGAAGTTACAGTACAATTCCAGTGTGTATCAGGTTTTCCATGACATGGGTCATGTCATTCGGATTTGCAGAGCTAACTAAGAAAGTACATTTTGAGGAAATTCATGATGTATAAATGTAAGTGTATTTATTACCATTCTTATCACAAGCTAAAGAACACATGTTTATGCCATGTCACTTGCATGATTGCTGTTGGAGTAACCCCATACATCATACATTGTATGTCTTCTATCGCTAGCCTAACATTGCATTAAAATAGTTAAACGGAGAAAATTGCAAAGCAGCTATTGTGTGATAGATCATTTGCCATCAGAAAAAAATACTTTTTCGCCGTCTTGGCTTATTGGCTCTGAGGCTCATAGTTTCCTACCAAAACCTTCAGTTTCATTTTTTTCTCGAATTTAGTGTTTTGACTGACTTCTAAAATGGTACGTCTCTGATAGATATGTGATAGTCCCTGGCCTCAGTATGCTCTTCTGTGATGTTTTTTGTAGACCCTAGAGAGCACTGGTCATAGTCTGAACCTTGTATTTGCGAAAATTTACGAATATTTCTCCAAAAAAATACTGTTTAAATTATCAGAATGGTATTTTCAATTACTGCGTCTCTCTGGTTTGTTGTTGACATTGCCAATATCACGTTCATTCGTTTGCTTTTTGAGAGTTTCATTCATGACTCAGTGAACTCGATCACTTCGTTAACTTTATCATCTCTTCTTTCAAATGGACAAGACAGTTTATTAAGTTCATCCTGAAAAAAAAATCTAATAAACCAAAAGCTAAATTGTATACTTGCTGAGAGTGCATTGTTTGTTTCAGAGTAGTTCCTAACACACTTTGGTATTCATACACACGCGTGGTGTGTAGTATGAAAAAACATGGAAAAATACTTCACGATTCTGACAATGTAAAGTTAACGAGAAAAAAATGAACATATAATAAATAAGAATATATGCCGCTCTAAATAGTAGCACTATATAAGTAGAGGTGATTACAGAACTCACCCCAAAATTACAGCAAAGCTTTCTCTATAACAATTTTGTGCAGACAAAATTCGTTTCCATATGTGAGCTCATGACGGCACCAGCATATTTTGAGGGAAATGATGATGGCCTGCGCTTTCAGATAATACGAAAACAGAGTTCCCTGCTCTTGTAATAACGACAAAATGTGAGCCCATTACCTATACTACTTTAAATGACTTTTAACGTTTGAGATGTTTGCACCGAACTTTCAGTATCAAAATGTAAAATCACATTAACATTTTTCAATTGTGTAATTAATATTTTTAAGAATCTGCATAAAATTCGTGAAGTAGTACACGGCGGAATGACTAGATTTAAACATTAAACTATATAATAGATATGTTTAGAGCCTAACTTTCTTCGTTAACACTTACAATTAAATTTCTCCAGGAGTCCTCGCAAATGATTAAGTGTGTCCTCTATAGCTTTCATTGCCTTCAGTCCCTTTTGTTAAGGTCTGTAGACATATTTTAATTGATTTTTACTTCTAATTTCAATCAATATTATCAAAATTGAATGGAGTCATCGTTAAATTTATTCATTTAATCCCTTATCTTGAATCATTATGAAAAACAGTTAAAACTTAATGACGTCATGACACAGTTCATTATCTTAGATTTGCATGCTCCACTTCTTTGAGACGTTTCTTGTCAGGAAAAGCTATTTTGCGATTTCAATACCTAATAATCTCGGATCACAAAAATGAACTTACGTCGGACTGTCTAAAAAAAATAGGAAACAGTATGTGAACATTCGCTTATCAATTCGTTCGATTTATCTCAAGCATAAGATGCGAGTTATCGATGTATTGTGTTGGAATGGAAATAAAACAGCAAACAGAGACACGTATAGCGACACTATACTACTTGATACAGACAGCATTTGTTCATCAGTATGATTTCCATCTGAGTAAACGTTGAATTTAAAGAACACATCTTGTCAAGATTAAATATCGATTTTCTTCTAAAAAAAGGGGCTTACTCTCATAAAAAGGTGTTAGGGCATTCTAAAATGTACTATTCTAATATTTGATTTCTTAATTCTGAATGTTTTCTGAATAATTTTCATTATTCTAATACATGTCACGTGCAAAAGCATGCATCTACAGCAGTAGTACTAGTACTGTTGACAACGCTATCTATAAACATGGTGGATTTTTTTAAACCAAAATTTACTGCGCAGCTCGAAATGACATGTTCATGTCCAGTCATTCAAATTATTGCAAGCTCAGTTACGAATTACTGGAAAAAAAGAAAAAATAAGTATTTAACTTTCTCGAACTATTTTTTAACAAAATGAGTTTCTTTAATTGTGGATTAGCATTCAGAGCTGTGATTTATTCAATAATTATTGTCATTTTTACATTTTGTCACGCTATTTAATACATGATTTAGTACTAAATCCCTCTTTCTCGTGTGCAGAACAATATCATTCAGGTTGGGCTATAGTGGCTAACCGCCTAGTTACGAAGAGTGGACCTTGATAACCCAGGTATGAGGCCATCTATTCTTTATGCACCATTAGGTCTGTTGCCGTAAGAGAGATGACCCATTTCAGCGTCTTTCTCCTTAGTGTTTGTTCTGATTTGCTTTAAAATGATTCAGTTGTGTGATTCTAAGAAGGTTGCTATTTGCACTAATCAAAGAACGTGACAAAAGTTCGGATACCTTACCCTATGGTCGCTAAGTATGAATACCAAGTTACTATCGGATCATTGATAACGATAGGTAATTGCTATACACCCTCGCACATCCACCCTTTTGGTACAGACACGAAGCCATTTTACCAAAATGGACATGCCCAGCGACAGATCACCATCACAACAATCTTTTCAGAATGAATAGCCTAGTGATAAGAAACTTAAGACCCCGGGTATAAAAGGCCCTAACGCTAGTTTGTCTGTCGCCCTGCACGAGCCATTTTGTTTTTATATCAAATTTTACTTCAGTCTCTAAAATGAACAAGCTTGTGATTTTATCGCTGCTTTGTGGCCTAGGATTTGCTAATCTTATAAAACGTAAGTAGTTATTATTTATATGAGTCCTGCTTTATGGTCTAGGATTCGGTAATCTTATAAAACGTAAGTAGTTATTGTTTATAGCAGTCCTACTTTTTCCTCATATTAAATTCGTTTTTCCTTTCGAAACACAATTGGCATTTTGTGGCGAAATATGATTTTATATATTACATATTGAAAACATTATAAAGTATGGTATTGTAAGCGTCTCAAAGCCGTAGATTACACATATCCACATGTTGTCCGAAATTTTTTAAAAAATATAGACTCTTAGGATGTATTCGTGTTGTTTAAAGATTCTATTTGGTTTTAGTTTGCTTACAATCTGATACAGAAAATCTTAAAGTTTAAGAGTGGGTTGTTTCCTCATATACGTATTAGTAAATGTTGTTTATTGTTTCTTATGAAAACTAGCTCTGATTAACAAGCAATCGTTGAGATCGAGCTGTTAAGTTCGAAATGTATTTCCAATGCATGCCCAAGTGTACTGACCATGGAAGCCAAGGCGAAATATTTGTTTATATGTTTATTTATTTGTTGTTTTTTTTTTGTGTGTGTGTGTTTTGATGGACGTATATCAAGTTTGATATAAAGTCGGTTGGGGACAGGATAAAGGCAAACAAAGTATGTTTCCCATGTCTGCAACAAAGTGCGAAGGCGCCACTTTTAAATCTGTTTGGATTGAAATACCTTATGCATAAAGTCTCAGTTAGTTTGGAAAAAGGTAATGTGATGTTCATTCATCCTACCATTGCTAAGCATGAACTTTGATCAAAGACTGAAATAAGTCTTGATTCCCCTCATTATGTAACCTTTTAATTTTTGGTTTTCGCTCCTCAACTTCATGTGTCTTTATCCAGTGCTCCCTAGATCTACTTCGTTTTGGAGCTTTCACTGGTTTAAAATGATATTCCTTTCTATATGTTCATTAGTAATCGAAGCAAGAATAGTGGATAGGAAAAGAAAACAGTCTTGTCTTGCAACTTGACTTGCCAGAGATTCCATCTGGGCTTGAAATAATTTTGATATCGTTAAAAGATGTCAAGATCCAATTATTTTGCACTTTTAAAACTTGGATCACATTGTTAGAATTTTTGACAGCAGGAGGGGGAGGTGTCATCGTCATAGGGTTATCGGTCACCTTCCACTTTTAGGAGAGCAATGTATTTCTAGAGGTTCATGTCAGTAAGCTCCTAAATGGGACTCGTCATGATCCTCAAACGGAACTCGTTCGTTACATTTGTCTCCCGTAAGATGGCGTGAGAGTATTATGGGATTTCTAGTCTGGATCACTGTTTCATAAGAAATTGCTTAAGGGCAAAAAAAATTTATACAGAAAACCAATACGATACGTACGCGATATGGAGAGTTCGAGAGTATCATGCATTCTGTGATTTATTTTCAGTTGTTTTTCTTCTTGGGGAGGGGGTGCGAGAAATATATGTACTCACTCGTGATAATCCTCAGACTTATTTTTATATACTCTTTTTCAGGCGAGGCACAGTCATGCCTAGGTGAGTAAAAAAATTAACTTATTTTTACAATTTGGTTAATTTAATATAGATTTCACTATATATCCAACATATCCATAATTGAGCTAAAATTTGACAATTATTGTGTGACTTGCAGCCTGAGAGAATCACAGAGTATCAGCGTTGTTAAACTGAGATTCATGATAATTGTATGAAATGGCCGAAATGAACACATACATATGTAAATCTCTTCCCACGAGTATGTAATCAATGATTGTATATGTGTATACAGCCTTAAGATTTACAACAAACACAAGAGAAGTTTAATATTCGACATAACCAGACAAAACAAATGTCATCAAAAGTTCTTGATTTGCCTTTGCTTAATAGCTCTGAAAACAAATATGAAAGAATCCTCGTTCGTTTTGTAGCTGATAAAAGGTCAATAAATCTCGCTTGGCACATTGGGTATTTTCCAATAAGATATATTTCGTTTGAGTCATTAATGTGAGAACGTGCTAAGTCAAAAGCGTATTCATCTAATACAGCTAACTACTGATTTATTATCCTAGATAACATATTATCAAAGTGTGTAAACACACTTAGAAGCTTTGTTGCTATAATATCAATTTGTATTCGATTGCTGTAACGCCCGGGAGGTGACATGCATTCTTTTGACTCCGCGAAACCCTTCAATGACGGGTTTGATTAGTTCGTAAGGAAAATCTGGTACCAAGTGTACTGATTCACCAGCTGCTTGTGATTTGTCATATTAACATCGTATGAATATGCTCAAACTTTGATTGTATACATAACTGAAAACGATTTTTTAAAATTATCTATAAACTCTTACACGGCCACAAAGCCCCAAGTGTTGAATGAAATATTACATTGCAACATGCCGTGTGTGTGTCTGTGTGTGTGTGTGTGAGAGAGAGAGAGAGAGAGAGAGAGAGAGAGAAAGAGAGAGAGTAAATCTGACGTTTCCAAACATTATTCAACACGGAAGAGACAGTCAGACAGAGATTATCACCATCATCATCATGGTGGTAATCTACTTTAAGAACCGTTTCGCACATTTTTCAATGAGATAATTAATTTTCCACGGAAGAAAACAACACTAAGTGTTCCAAACATTTGAAATTAAACTTAACAGCACGGCCTTTACGTATTTTCTGTTGGTTTTTCATCGCAGATGCATTCCAGAATGTCCCGAACCCATGTACAAACAATGCGGAACAAAAGGTCTACTTCCCTCATCCTACGGACGCCAGCAAGTTCATCCAGTGTGACAAATTCGGTAGAATGTACATAATCCAGTGTCCGCTTAACCTATTGTATAACCCCGCCACGGCCGTCTGCCAGACTCAGGCACCAATTGTTACCACACATGCGCCCTCTGTCGTCAATCCTGTGAACCCAGCCAATCCTTGCACTCCTGAAAATCTGGTTGCTGGTAACATTTACTTCGCTGTGACGGGTAAATTCAAGCTTGTCCCTGTTTCTTTATGTTTCATCTCCGATACTCGTTCCTCATTTTTCATGTTGTTGTTGTTAATTGGTTTAACGCCATTTTTCAGCACAAGATAGGCTATACGTGGCGGCCAGTATTAATGGTGGAGGAAGAACCCGGGAAAACCCCGGAAAGAACCACCGACCCACTCCATTTTGTTAGTGACAACTGTATTGCTGAATATATGCCTATATGTCATGCCGACATCTGGTTTTATTCAAGTAAACTTCAGCTTGATGTAGTGACATGCAATATAGCTAAATGAGCAGAAGAAATATTTTAACTAAAATTGTTATTCTATATTGGAAATATGTTTGGAAAACAAGGATATAGGAATTATATTTTGAAGCTATCAGACATATTGGGACTAAGTAGCAACATACTGTTTGGAGATTTGTTTGTTTTAAGAAGTTTTAAATTAAAAACTATATGTGCAATTGTTTTGCATTTCTTTGAAGACTGGTCGTAGGGTAACCATACTAATGTTGAGATGCACAGCCTTAAACGTACGCTTTAAGAGTAACCACAATCTAAATATGAAGTAATTTTACCGCAGGAGTTGAAATGGTTACTTGAATTGACTACGGAAGGTGTTGACAATAATTTTATTTTAGGGAATAGCTATTTGCCGTCGATTTAAGAAGACACCATAGAGCATTAAACGGTCATTGCCCCTTGTTGTTTCTCTTGGATGAGTTATAAAATAACGGTGTCAAATGCCTGACTGAATATAATCCAGTTTTTTCACCAATGTCATACCTGGCATTGACCAATTAGAAGTCTATATCTGATCATCAGAAGATGTGATTGACCCTGTAGTTGTTCCTTTGAAGTTATTCAAAATAAAGAAGTAGAAAAACCATTCTGAAAAATCGTTTCTCTTTGGTTTAAAAAAAATAATTAACTTGAAAGTAACAATGACATTTATTGTTACGATTTTCTGAGATTTATTTATTTCCTTAGTAACTGATATTTATAATTTTGCACATTAATGTAGATAAAGTGCTAATAGGCCAAATGTTTTCACCTGTTTTTATGCATTTGCAAGGAATTCAGTTTCATATAAACTGTTGCTTGTATGGTCGTAAGACTTCTTATGTATGCTTTCACTTTTATGACTTATGTTGGCACTCGAAGAAGAGAAATTGTGATTGAAATGATTGACTTTTCTTTGGAAAGTTGCAATGCTAATTTATTTTGTTTTGTTGTTAATTGTGTGTGCAGGAGTCACACTATATCATTCTGAAAAATTTCCTTTTCCTACAAACTTGTATATATTATTAACCGCTCTCGAAGAGAAAACTATTTTGTTTTGGATTCATTGCATGGGAAACGCCACATCAATATTTCATACAATGGCATTTGCTTGTTTTATTGGAAGTTTTCTAAAGTTCTAATGTTATTATTGTACAGATAATTTCTTATCCTTTTTTAGGAGATGAAACTCGATTTATCGAATGCGATCTGCTCGGCCATGCCAACGTCTTGATGTGTCCTTCCGGTCTGGTCTGGAATGAGAACCGTCTGTCATGCGTCTACAAATTCGGCACTTCTGGCACAGGTTACGTTTTGGGAATTTCTTTGCTGAATGAAGCAAAGTCTTAGTCATTTTTGAATCGATACTTAAAATTAAAACAGTTTTAAAAAAAAGTGACTTTGTTCTGGGTAAAGTTCAAAACAACAGATTTTTATTTATAAATGTATTGCTCTTTAATCTTTGTTACATTTGTGTTTGAAATAATGTACATCAAGCACCAAGGCTAGTGTTTAATGGAGATAAAGGATAAAGTGATAGTTGTTGAATTGAAACTTTACTGATGAAAAATATACTATTAAGTTTGATAACTTGTTTTCATTTAATTGTTTTCCTGTAGAGACAAAGATGTTCGCCATGTTTCTTTTTAACTTTCAATAACAACATTATGAAAGGAGATAGATTTCATTGTTGGTGTTATCGATCGTTCGAGAATATATATATATATATATATATATATATATATATATATATATATATATATATATATATATATATATATATATTGATTTATCTTTCTTGGATCAGGTACTGGCACCGGGAACATTACCATCAAACCGGGATCATCGACCATTAACGGACTGAAGAACCCTTGCACCCGTGAGACTATTGCTGCTCTTAAACTGTTCTTCCCCCACCCAGATCCCACCAAGTTTATTCAGTGCGACCTGTGGGGTGACGTGTACGTTGTCTCCTGCCCCTCCGGTCTTGTTTGGAATCAATACTCCGAGACTTGCGCGTCTGCGTTCGTCAATGTAGGCAGTCCCGCTGGAAGAAAGTAAACTAAAAGAGCATATCATCTCTGTAAGATTCACTTTGCCCATTAAAAAAAAATTAAACCTAAGCATAGTTTTTGAAATGTTAGTCTCACATTTTGCATTAAGAATTATTTCAGATGTAGAAATACATGTTTGTTTCAAACTGTAGCCTATGTAATTGCCTGGTGTATCCAGGGTATCATTTTATATTAATTGATATCAAAGTAGTCATCAAAATACATCAACTAGAAACGAAGACATGTATAAGTTTTAAGCTTTGTTTATTAACATTTATTATCAACTCTACAAGGGTCAGCTGAAAGAAAATTATCTGAATTTTTGTACATATTTCTCTTATGCAATTGTTCGCTCCTTACAGGCAATATACTGTACACTGTTTATTCCATGTCGACACTTTTCTGGGCATTGTCGTAGATGCTTACTTTAGATATTTCATGTTTTCCGTTGTTTCATTTATATAAATGATTAAAAGATGTTTTCTTCTTTGAAATGTGTCCTCTTAGTTGATTTCCTCTCAAGCAATACAAACAGTCAAGATCGTATTATATTGGTAACAAATATCACACTTTAACAAAGCGAATTCGTCTGTGCCTCCAGAACAGACTTGACTCTTATTCACATGCAGCAATTTTGGATCTAATGACAAATCGAGCCTGATCAAATAACTCTGCACCGCGTCTTGTATAAATTAAAGGACCAAAATAACCATAAAGAAATAACTCTCTGTACCGCGTCTTGTATAAATTATAGGACCAAAATAACCATGAAGAAATAACTCTCTGTACCGCGTCTTGTATGAATAATAGGACCAAAATAACCATAAAGAAATAACTCTCTGTACCGCGTCTTGTATGAAATATTGGACCAAAATTACCCTAAACAAATAACTCTGTAACACGTCTTGTATGAAATAAATGACCAAAATGACCATAAATAATGAACTCTTTGTACCGCGTCTTGTATGAAATGTATGACCAAAATAACCATAAATAATGAACTCTTTGTTCCGCGTCTTGTATGAAATGTATGACCAAAATAACCATAAATAAAAAATTCTTTGTACCGAATCTTGTATGAAATTTATGACCAAAATAACCATAAACAAATAATTTTCTGTACCGCGTTTTGCATGAAATATATCAGGTACAGCGGTATGTATGACATGTTTCAATGCAACAATTTTAGCTTTAAGCTATGGCATTATAATTAAACGAAGATACTTTTGCTATTCCAAGTGAAATACGCAATACACAAGTGGTCGTTGCCCCAACCCTACCCCGAAAATAAATGTTGGATTTTGGCTCATTTGCTTCCTTTTTGGCAACGTGAGTTACGTTACATCAAAATTATCGCTTAAACATAGTAACAAGGCGAATTACGATATAAAGCTACAAATAATTATACACCCAAATTTAATAACTTTTGGCATATAGTATGTCAGAAATAAATGGGCTTGACATTCATGGGTAAAAATCAAGTTTAGCTGAAAACAAGCAAGGCAAAACTTCAGATCTGCGGCGTGCATTGCTATAACCACCTGTTGCTCTCCATCCCGATCCATTGATGGAAAGAGAGTGGGTGTTAGATTGTCGTTAAGACAACTGTCCAACTATAACTTCTCAAACCATATCACAAGCTCTGATGTGCCTATCTCAGTTGGCGTAGGAGAAGTGTCAAGTACGCACGAACCTACACCCACAAGACGCATGATGTATCTGCAACATAATTTTTACGAATAGCAAACGTAAAGTAAAGAAAAGAAAAGACCATGCGCATGAAAAGTGCTCTTCATATTTAGTATGCTTTGGTGGCAGGCATGATGCTAATTCTCACATGAAAACTTTAATTAATTTTAATTTAACTAACGGTACGTGCTTATGATTTTTCGACAGTTTTGCTCCTAAATACCATAAGATTCCAACTCGCCTGTCAACTGTAATATTGTGCTCATATCGATATACACCTTCAGTTCTAAAACCAATGTCTGAGTTCTCTAACGGTGGAGGGGAGCTGTTTAACAATTGTAGGCCAGGACCACGCATGGACGAGAAGAATCGTAGAGTCACCATATATATTCCTTTCAAAGGGTTAAAAAAAAGCATAATAATAAACTGCTGCCAGAGATGACCAAGTGGCACAATTCTAATTCATAACTTACGGACATTAAACGATATTTGAAACCGAATCTTATGCGCTCTTTGCCCAAGCTTCACCAAAACATTTGGAAAATAACAGAAGAAAAAAAAACTGGAAAACAACGGTTTATCTTAGGGGTAAAAGATTCAACTTGCAATTTAACAACTGTATACAGTTTGACCCTATTAAATCGTATCTATGTCTTTTTGTGTGGTCATTGGCTGTAAGAAAATACAGTCCTTGTGATCGATATTAGACCTACGTGCAGTTTCTGTTCCCAATATCTAAGCCACATAGCTATGGTTGAAGAAACACAAAAGTAATAATTTACTGCCTTTGCCATCCTGATATCGAATCCTGATTCTAGCACATGCAATGATGAATGGTAGGCCTCGAAAGTAGGTGATCTCTAGCTTCTGCATGAGCTGCGGTAGCAAAGTAGTTAGTGACGAACTCGCGACCAGAACGATGCGAGTTGGAATACTATCCAGACTAGGCCGGGACGTTCACCTCGGTTTGTCTATGAAAAAAGAACTTAACTCCAAATGCCTCTACATCATATAATATTTTATGTATTCGTGTGTCTCTAAAAAAACAAAATCCGGATTAAGGTAGACTGTGGACTCAAAAAAGAAAATCCGGACTATGTAGAATGTGTACTCAGCTGGAAGAGGATATATATATATATATATATATATATATATATATATATATATATATATATATATATATATATATATATATATATATAACGTTTGTACAATTATAGCACCATTGGTTCGAGAGTTCAGGAGCAGTGCCCCTTAATTTCTCAGTTTTTCTAACGCATGAGACAAGAGGCGATGAATATCTGACGTATAACTGGCACTTCTGACTTTGCCGTGTTAATAAATCCGCTACATTTTCGGCCGTAAATCATCCGATACATGTTTGTTAAAACCTCTCCTGTGGCCTAGTGGTTAGAGCGTCCGCCTCGGATGCAGGAGGTCGTGGGGTCGATCCCCGGCCGAGTCATACCAAAGACTTACAAAAATGGTACTAATAGCTGCCTCGCTTGGCGCTCAGCATTAAGAGGTTAGTGTTAGGACTGGTAGGCCTGGTGTCAGGATAATGTGACTAGGTGGGACATCATGCTACATGCCTGCGGCATGATGCCCCAGTGATAGACATCACTTTAAACTGCCACACTGCAGACATCGTAGCGATATGACTGAAAAATTGTTAAAGCTACGTTAAAAATCCAAATCACACACACACACACACACACATATTTGTTAGAAACAAAACTGGTAAAGAATCCAAACAACATCAACAATTCCTCATATGATGTTATCCATAACGCAAACAATCTTTCAAAATAGTCTAACGCGTGCTGAGATGGACGCTGCTGTTGTTGTTGTTGTTGTTGTAGGGTTTAACGCCATTTTTCAGCACAATATAGACTATACATGGCAACCAGTATAAATGGTGGAGGAAGAACCCAGGAAACCCCCCAGAAAGAACCACCGACTCACGAGAAGCTACTGGCAAGCTTTCTCACACACCCACATTGGCCAAATCCTAGACTCGAACCCACGCAGACAGAGGTGAGATGGCAGTGATCCGTAACGGTGAGCACTTTAGACCAATCGGCCACTCGGGGCCCCTGAGATGGACGCATGATGAGACAAAATAATCATGTCAAAAAGCACTTATATCAGAGTCACATATTACATTCTACCATTGATCGAGCTTTGTTGTTCTACATCTTAGGTCGGATTCCTACCACACTAAAAATAACAACACAAATTCACCCAAATAATATAGCATTAAATAGCATTTGTGTTTACTCAAATCCATCCTTGTTGTGCTTGCAGGCAATTATTAAAAATGTCGAACTCTCATTCTTGAATCATTAAAAAACATAATTATGGATCAGTTTGAGCCACATGAGAATTTTCTGATTTGCTTCATTAAATGGCACTGTTAATTTGTTGATACGTACAGACATTTATGAAGCCACTAACGTAGCATAAAGATAGTTTATTAGAATATCACAAGAACCGTAGTGTCGATGTTAATGTTTTCCAAACGATGGAAACGATCAAGTTTCATCCAATGTGCACGAGTACAAAAAATATTCTAATTTCGAGACAAAACAATTTAAGTTCAAGTTCTTGTTTAAAGACATTAAAGGATTAAATTATGTTGTTTAACCCGACGTTCCACATTTATGCTTCTTTTATTGCATATTATAATATGATTATCTAACATACACTAATCTAAAAATAATATATCAGAAAAGACCGTAATGTTGCATCTGGGATACCCTGCAATGCGCCTGTTATGGGGACACCAGGTGCTCAGAGAATGTTTTCGTTTCGTAGTAGTACAAGACGTCAAGATGCATTATGATCATCTATGCTCTTGACCAAATAAAAACTCACGTGACCTCTGCGTACATACGTGTCATTATAACAGTATGGTGCACATGATGTGAATCCTTATCTACAAACGTGTTAACCCGTTTATTGCCAACCCCAAATAGATGATGTCTTCTATTCACAGCTGCAGCAGTTACAAATTGCAATGTCTGCGTTTATTCCACATAAAAATACTAAAATACTAACATTGCAGAACTTATATAAAATATTCCGATTCAAAACTACTTGCCGTCGCTTTTGAATACAAGTTTGGCCCGATGCACATCTAAAACCAAAGTTCTGTTGCGATGCATGAACTAAAAGTATAGAATGGATCAACTGTAGTTGGATGCCATGAGATAAATAAAAAACCCTGGTAACATCTGCACGTAAATTAGAAGCATTATCTTTTGACTCCTTTGAGGGGGTTGTAAATTGAAGAAAAAAATATATATCAATCTCTTTTTTTAATCCTTTGTGGTTTATGTTCCTGGTATATATGCCACAGAATACGTAACATTCACAATATCGCACAGTCAGGGCTCGACAACTCGTTTGGCAGAAGTGAGGGATCCATTTGAGCGAAATGCTGAAATTGTGCATTGTAGTTCTTGTACTAGCAGTCGCAACAGCAAGCCCACACTTTCAAAAACGTAAGTATATTTTGTACATTCATGTAACATTTAAATTACATGTAATTAAAGATTTACACTGCGTATTCTGTTATTTACTAAGATTAACCATTTACATAGAAAGAATGCATAAGCAATCCAAAAACAAATGCGCTTGAAACGATATGGTCTCTTGTTGGATTTCAAGGAACCCCCTATACAAGTAGGTCAAGGTCGATATTTTACCAAGATTCTTCGGTTTCTTAGACTTCAAAGACTATTTGCAATATCAGGAGTCTAACGCTCATTCAAACCAACTGAACAACAAATAAACAAATATTTTTAAAATGAATTTAGTGCTTTGACTCTCTTCCGTACCTGCAGCCAATTTAACGTCAAAAAATGTCGCTCCGAGAGGCGTGAGTATCAATGGTAGTATTAAAAGGCTGGTGTAGAAGGAATATTTATGAATAAGGTAGTCAGGGTTTTCGTTCTCATGCTAATCGAAAAACACGAATGGTACAAACCAAACAACACCCTTTGGCTCATATAAACCTGATCATAGAGAGAAGAAAAAAAATTGGCATAGTAAAACTGATGGGTAAATAGGACACCCTAGAAAAATAATAGTTTGTGATTTCTTAAAAATTAGGATATAATATAAGGTAATTACACGTGCTCGCATTGCAGCTTAGACTACGCCTGCGTCATCGGGTGCGATAGTTACTTCTCGTCTATGTATTCTTCTCAATTAAAATACCGATTCACGCTAACATGTTTGTCTTCGCTGGCAATGACAACATTTTTCAGCGTAAATAATGCAACAGGCCTTAAATATATGAAAAAATTAAATATCAATCGGCGGCTCATTATTGTTGCAACTATAACACTCATTGTTGTTTTACTATTAAGGAAAGGACTGATAGAACATATATGTACAATCAACCATAGCTATTGTACGCCAATCAAAGAGTAAGGGTGTTCTTATGAAATGGAAAACTAAATTACCCTTATTCACGGAGTGGTCGATATTGAACTTGGAACCCTTCAGGTGAAAACAAGCTATGTTACATCTCTTTGTGAGAGGATCGCACCAAGTTGTCCGTTTTATAATGAAATAATGAATAAAGCAATCTGTTTGGCCAGACCATTTTGAATTTGTGGGGTTCATATTTGTATGAACCCATTTTGTTTAAGCTACGCCCACTTGCAATACTTTTCTGCAAATAATGTTCAGTGAGGACTATATTTAGAATATAAAGGATCACTCAAACTCAGACTTCTTAACTGAGATTTTAATTATGAACCAAATACTGGACCTTTTATCAAACAAATGAGATATCTTTGCTAATGCTAAAAGTAAAATACACCTTAAGTGAATAAATAAACATCGTCTACTTACATATCTTGATAAGAAAGACATGACGGTACCGTGAGAAATTCATCAGTGTGTGTATAAATTAACGATACGATATCTGTATACCGTTACAATATAGAAATTTGATATTTGTTTTGTAGAATAAAATAAAACAAAATAAAAGGAGAAGAAAATAGAAAAATATTTTGTGTCCACAGGTGGGTTTGAACCCGCAACCTTGGCACTGCTTTAAGCACTAAGCTATGCAAACATTCAACGCACGAGGTATGAAAGTCTCTATAGTCTGTTTACGAAAAATTTTAATCATCAACCAAATACTCGACCTTTACTACAAACAAAAATGATATATTTTTGCTAATGCTACAAATGAAATACACTTTAAATGAGTAAATAAACATCGTCTGCTTACATATCTTGATGTGAAGACATGACGGTACGGTGCGAAATGGCATTTTGAATGGTGATTTTTATACAGTACAAAACATTGACGAAAATGAAGAATAAAATGTTTTACCTAAAAGCAATGAAACAGTCTTTGTGGACGATAATTTATATCGTGCAAGTATGGATAGTTATTGTTTGAATGAAGTGGCGGCCTCGTCTTCAATTGAGAAGTGGGCGTGGCTTAATAAAACAATTCTTTTATCTGCTTGGCAGCATATATATGTGTGTGTGTGTGTGTGTGTGTGTGTGTGTGTGTGTGTGTGTGATGAATCTTCACTGTTTTCTATTATTGCACCTTATGAAAGAGATTCAAAATATGATTAAATAAAAGAATGATTTTAAATTAAGAGTTTATTCAACTATTTATGCTCTTGAATTTAATTATAAGATTGATTGTTTATTTTTTGAAATTCAGCGCAGATTATACAAAGTTTGCACAGCGTTTTTATTTCGGTTCATACTTCGTTGAATTTTAAAGAAAATGAACAGTCAATCCTTAAAGCATATCTATCATTCTTTTTAAATTGTATAATCTGAAAATTGGAACCTTTGTAAACAAAAGAGGGAAACAAATAACAGGTTTGTCTTACTTTTAAAAGGGATTTATTGGCAGGATATAGCTTAGGAAAAGGGCATCGGGCCTATTTCCAAATTGACTGTCCATTTCCTGTATAACAACATGGTTGTCAACGTCAGGTCTGTTACCATTGTCGCCAGGTAGCTACTACTGTCCATGCTTATATAAACATCACCAATGTCTTTATAATAGTCATCTACAGTGATATTTGTAACCGCTTATACTATCTACTTCTCTTTTCAGGACAAGTTGGCTGTGTGGGTAAGAATAAACAAACTTACTGTAATCTTCACAAAAACCAAAGTAATTCGAGACCGGTTGAGTGAAAGATAGAAGCTCCATTGCCTAGCCCACTTTTTATTTAACTATTAAAAAAATTTCTTCGTTTTTAAAAACAAAAATGTTAACATTGAGCTTAATCTTAGAAGTGATCGCCGTGTTGAGCTTCGGCCAAGGCAGGCTGGACAAAATAACTACACCCCACTTTTGTTTTTAGAGCTCGACAAAAAAGAACTACACCCCCATCTTTGTTTCTATTGTTATTTATTTATTTTCTTCCGGGGCATGGAAAAGGTGAAACTTTCGCAACCTTAGCAAATTATTAGCTTTTTGACTAATTAATTTTTGGTTAATTGCATCCTCATAAATAACGATTAAGACTACTGCGACGTTGCAATATTCAATCAAATAAATTCGAACACGAACAAACACCAGCTCGAATCTACCTACAAAATTATTGACTACAAATATGAAATCTGCAATACGAAAACATGTATTAAACATAAACAATTGATATTTTCAAATGAAAATCAAAAGTCTAATATAGATACAATGTATTGAATATTAAATACATTATATAAAGGAAAAGTTTTGAATTTAGAATACATATTTGTTCACACTGAAATACGAAATATTGTATATAAATTAAATGCATTGCATTTAAATATATTTCATTGAATATTGCGACATTTGACATGCCATATAAGACCTGCATAGGCGATCACGCAATTTAAAAACGCATACTACAACGCTCAACAGTCAAATCGGCCAAATAGAAATAGCAGGAAGAAGTATGTAAAAATTAGTTTTAAGGTAGGCAGACGTGTGTGTGTGTGTGTGTGTGTGTGTGTGTGTGCTCGCGCACGTATTAATTTTTTCTTTACTTCTGTGATCGCTGCTACTTAATTTACATTTGAAAACCTTAAAATCTGTCCAGACGAATAATATAATTTGATGTAAAATTTTGTAATAATATTTTTTATTCCAGATGCGTTTCAGAATGTTGCAAATCCCTGTGGAGATAATGTGTTGGGCCAGCTCTATTTCCCGCATCCCAAAGATACAAGCAAATTTATTCAGTGTGACAAATTTGGCAGAATGTACATTATCCAGTGCCCTTTAAACTTCCTATTTAACCCTGCTCAAACCATGTGTCAAAATGTTGCGTCAACTACGCCAAGTATCATTCCAGCCCCTAGCAACCCATCCAATCCTTGCACGCCAAGCAACATTGCATCTGGAAAATTCTACTTTGAGAATAAAGGTAAGTAGCAATTTAAATTAATTAAGCCTTGCACGACTACTGTTAGATTATTATGTTGAGCCTGCCTTTAGCAATTAGAAAGACAAGTCTTGGAACTATAACTTGGTAGCGGGGGGTAGGGGTGGCAACGTTGAAATATTTCAAACGTTTTAAGTTTACAGCATTCATATACGGTAGGATTTGGTAGTAGAGTGATATGTGTGACTACAATTACAATTCTGAGACTCAATAATATTAAAATTAAAATGTAAATACGTCTTTAAAAAATAAATGCTAAATTATATTGTTAGCAAGTGTTTGTTAATTTTTGAATAGACATACAGTATTGCCCCGTCGTTAAAACCCTTGTTTAATGCCACTAGGTGATAAAGTGATTTTAGTTTATTGACTTTTGTTAATTGATTTATTCTTCCAGCTTTCCCAATTCATTTAAGATGATACTTTGAGAACCGTAAGGACAGCGGGACTGCATAAAAAACATTTTCTTTTTACAAGTTTCAGCGTGTTCGATCTATTTAGGTTCTAGGCAAAAGAGGAACTGATACCTAGAGTAAGCGAATCAAGATTAGAGTGATAGAAGTTTAAATAAGAGGAATTTTTATTGTATATTAAATAAAAGTACGAGACACCTTTAGAAACAAAGACGAATAAATAAAATTTCCTTTGTAAGAAAAGCGCTTGGGCCAGTGTTTAATGCCAGCATTTATCAATTTTTTATTAAAATGGGGTGAGGATGGATGTTGGCAACTAGCACAGAAACTGTTCCCTGTGGCAAAGTAGGCGAGCCACTAAAGAAAATTAACTACGGGCGCCTCGAACCCTCGCGCACTCACTTGTATTTTTAAGATATACTCTTAGACCAGTCGAATTTATTCTAATTATATAGTGTGATTTGAACCCACGGAAGTCACTGTAATTACATACTGGGAACTCTATCTTGTAACAAATGAGCAATAACTTTCCTGTTTCAAAACCGAACATTTTTTTTTTTTTTGTGCATGAAGTTTCGTGCTAAAGTTTATGTCAATGTAGTTATGAAGGCGCATTTACTCAAAATTGAGTTAAAATTTAATAATAATATAGTTTAACTGAAGTCTATATAATCATGACGTTAAAGCTTTGCAACTTAAATGTCATCAAAAAAGCTACCAGACTAAAAATTATTGATCGCTATGAAACTTACTACGGTGGCTAAATTGGGTCAAGATGAGGGGACAACGGGTCTATCATAAGAAATAACAGTTAAACACGAAGGTTGTTTCAATACGCTCAGTTTTCTTTGTGACATCACAGCGCGTGGCATGGAATCCGGTTCATACTGGATCACATCTTTATCTTAACATTGATTTTGCCTTATGTTTATCTCGGGGTGTATAAATAATGACCTACCTTGGAATGTGGATGTATGCGAATCCAAATAAAGTGAATAATTGCCATGTAAAGATACATGTAATCAAATTCTAAGAAATGACACATAATACGCCGGCAGATCTGGGTCTGTGCAATTTGTTAGGAGTATTTTGTTAGGAGTAATCAGTAGAACAAACCAAATAGACCATGATCTGCCTGTGCAGTATGCAACAGCAGATCAGGGTCTGTTTTTTGCTGATGGACTCAACTTAAAACCGACGTTATACAGTAATATAGAGACAAAACCACTACCATAATTCTTGTCAACTTGGTGGTTAAAATGCTATCCGAAGAAAACATGATTACTGCGCCACATTCAATTTATACTGCTTTTTCTACGATCTTGTCTTTTTTCAGAATCTTTGGCGTAGAATGTGAAGAATTTGCCAAATATGAAGCATATCTCAGCTAAACTATAAATATCTCATTCTCGTAGACAGAATGAGACCATTACGGCGCTTCCAACATAGCTTTGTTTAGAATAAGAAATTCCCTCTTGATTTATTCCGGCATGATTTAATTCCTTTGAAAACTCTTTTCTGGCGAAGAAACATGTGGGTTTGTTTTGTTGTTTTTTTTCTTTTCTTTTTCTTTTTGTTTTTTTTACAAACCGATTCCTATCAATATTTTAATTTTATTGCCATAAAAGAATATTTTTCCTTCTACTGAACCGGGCATAATAACGATTTCATTTAATTCATTTGATGTATATTGCGGTTGCTACGTTGTTATCTGTAGACTACCACTTATGTTGCGAAAGAAAGGCCGACGATGTTCGAGTTGTAACTTTGTCCCGTTCCGCCACCCTACTGTACCACGTGTACAAAAGTAGTTCCGAATATAGTTGTAAAATTGCGGCGAATTACGTTCGATTTTTCTTTCCAAATTAGACGGAAAAGTCGAGGATATTCTGACTAAGGAAAGGAAAAGAAAACATTGGATACAATTGAATGAATACTCATAAATTTGAATGGGTTTAGGTGATTCTCCTCCCGCGGAGTCGACATATGATGCTACAGAAGAGACCCACAATGTTGTGATTGTGACCTTGTCTCCGTCCATTGCCATCTTGTACCATGTGAATAAAAAGTAGTTCCCAATATAGTTCCCAATAGCGGCAAATTAATGCGAGGTTTTCTATCTGACATAACGGAAACGGCTAAGCGATAATTGGTTGATAGTTCGACATATAACGTTAGGTAAATTTAACGTTGGCCAATGAAACGTTTCTTATATCAGAGCGACGGTTACACAGGTAAATAATGGATGTACTAAGTCCGTCCACTTGTCCGGAAACAGACTGCATTTGAGCCATCACAGTTTTGTGATATATATATATATATATATATATATATATATATATATATATATATATATAGGTATGTGTGTGTGTGTGTGTGATTTGTTTATTTTGGTTTGGTTGTTTTAAAATTTAATTTCAATGTATTTGGAAAAGGAACGCTGGATTCGGTCTGTGGGCTTGTGTGCTAATGCGTGAAGACGGTTTAAATAACCCGGAGGACAAAACATGCTACGTAAATTATCTTGTTTTAAAGATTTAAACCTCTTTTTTGTAGTGTTCATGTGCTAAATTAAAAGCGATGTGGAGTGTCAAGTTTAGCTTGTATGGCCATTGCATAATACCCTTAAAACTATTGTTGTGTCGATTAAGAAAAGCTTTGTTTTTAAATGAATTATTAATCCAGTTCAAGAAATAAGGTTTGGATGTTCTTTCACGTGCGCTTATAGTTCAATTCGCGATTCAATATGACTGACACCCCCCCCTCTTTATTTGCGAATTTACTTAATTATATACGTGTACGTTTCTTCTTGATTTTTTTAAAAATGCCGCATCTCATTTAATATATGAATTTATGAGTTTGCTTTTCAGATAAACTCGAAACGAAACTCGAATCTTTGTCAAATGAATGTCATCTTTGAATCATTTTTATCTGTTTTGGGAAAGAAACTAAATGAGTTAGACAACTCGAGTCCAGTTCTATATTGTTTGATAAAATGAAAATATAATATATTTAACAATTTAAAAGAATTTTTTTTAAAAAAAACACGCTCTTCTCGTTGGCAAAGAACATGACACGAAAATCAAAGTATTTTATGTCGACACTTGCCCCGAGTGAATTCTTCTATTTTAGGGTATGCAAAAATTACATGAAAAATGTGAAGTTATGACGATTCGAATTTGTATATGTGTAGTGGCAGTCCGATAGGTGGCGGACAATAGGTCTGAATGTCTGACAAGCACCCAGTGACCCTGTAAATCACACGATGCTCATACATTTCCCAGAAATAGCATTAGCTGGTAGTTCATATGGTATAGGCACGTATTACGGTTTGAGTGCAGAAAGATATAAATGTTATTTGTATGTACCTCTAAGGCCATACAATTAATTGGTGAACAACTAGAATCATTGGTATTAAAATGGAGACATCCAAATGATGCGCACTCAAACATCAGACCGATAACAGGATCAATATATGGCAAACGCGCATGTTAAAAAGAATCAATATCATTTAAAACATTATTCTGTTTAAGATATAGCTATATTTCATTACAGGTTTGTCTCTCTGATTCATATCTATGCGTGTTTTGACTGTCTGTCTGTGTCTGTCTGGTACTATCTTGAACTAGATGAAAATATTCCAAAACAAATATGGGACAATACTTTCAGGTATAAGAATACATACATTATGATTATATCGTGGTACATAGTAAACTCGTCGCATTAAAAAAAAAAACATTATTCCCAAGTTACCTAAAAATAAAAACATATTTATTATTTTCTAAAATACTGATATAGTCTCTGATTTTATGAAATTTAAATCTGATGGAAAAATAACTCTAGATATGACAACTATGAAAAGATTTTAAAATTGTGTTCTTACAAACAAGGCTTAAAATATCGATGGTTATTGCGACTTCTCTGAAGTTTATACAATAAAATTTGAAACAGCAGAACTCTGATTTTAATTTATATATTTTATTAGGCGATGAGACGCAGTTTATTGAGTGTGACATGTTGGGCACACCCAACATCATATCCTGTCCTCAAGGCACAATTTGGAGCGAAAGCCAGCTGTCCTGTATCTTCAAATCCACTCCAGCTCCTGCGGTATTAGTCCCTGACACCTCCGCTATTCGCGGCCTGAGAAACCCATGTACACCGGAAAACATACATGGCAATAATCTCTTCTTCCCACATCCAGACCCAACAAAATTCATCCAATGCGATCTGTGGGGAGATGTCTTTGTAAACGCTTGCCCTACCAATCTTGTTTGGAACCAATACAGCAAGACGTGTGCATCTCCTTTCCTATTGGCTGTGGCAGCCGCAACCGGCAAATAAATCTTAAATAATTTTCCGGATTTCCTGAAAATTTAACAATAAAATATCATATACAGAAGTAAATGGTTTTGCCTTTTTACTTTTAAAAGTTTCTCACGTCAATTATAGGCATTGAAATTGTGCCATTAGGAATTTTAATACTAGAAGGCGGGGGCTATAATTAGCCTGAGGACGACCTTTAAGTTCAAATGTAAAATTCACAGCACTCCATATATTTATGATTCATATAATCAATGTCACCCCACCACCACCCCTGTCCCCCCTCTCTGTCTCTCCATTTTCACTAACAAATAAATTTCTCGTTGACTCCAGTCAGAGGCATTTCTACAACACATTAAATTGTCCTCTATGGTCAAACTTTGCTTGGACATAAATACTCCACATCCCATTTTGCCCTAATCTACCATCTACCATGCATCTATTCAGCATTAACATGTGATTGATGGGCACATAACTAATATCAGCAAACAGAACTCATAAATTATTCAGATTCGAAATATGTTTATTCATGGAGTAATGAAGACTGTGTTGTATATTCATTATTTTCAGTAGTAGTAGTAGTAGTAGTTGTTGTTGTTGTAGCGGTAGTAGTTGAATAAAAATCAGGACCGGTTCCGGGGGTCTTCTTACT
Organism: Sinohyriopsis cumingii; assembly: GCA_028554795.2. Classification (NCBI taxonomy): domain Eukaryota; kingdom Metazoa; phylum Mollusca; class Bivalvia; order Unionida; family Unionidae; genus Sinohyriopsis; species Sinohyriopsis cumingii. The sequence continues at coordinate 139,178,888 of CM068827.1, read as the reverse complement.
TTCAAAAGGGCCCGGACTTTCCTCGAAAGGGCAACAAAGCAATAACCTTAGTGTCTATGTACTCAAAGTGTGCACAATACCCCAAAAAAAGTGCGCAAGAATAAAACTATGGTTCAATTACAAATGATTTCTTTACGATCGCGCGCGTGCATGCGTGTGTCAGAGAGTGAGTGCATTTGCGTTATTTTTAACGGGGTGGTGACAGGGTTCCCAACTCCGATTCGGCCCAGCAAATATCCTCGGTTTTTGTACGTAATCAAGACCACAAATATGAAGTCACAATAGTAACAACAACAAAAAATAAATCCCAAATCACGCCATCCTTTTTAAAAATATACCAAATAAATTATTCATTTAAATTAATAACATTATAAACGAGACTATTTATATACGAGTACAGATGTTATAATAAATACGTTATAGTGTAATTGCATCCCGAGCTTACCTTTGATCAAGAAGTAGACGAAATGTTTTCGTTATTGTATTATCTCAATATGTTGTAAAGCGTCGAGGATATTGTTATACCATCCGTTTGTCAATTCGCCTGTCTATCTACTGCTGGCTGTACACGGGAGGTGGCTGGCCAAATCCTTCAGTACGGTCTGTCCTGTTGAAATGCGGCAAGCTTCTTTTCCTTTTTGAAATCGGCTTTTATATGTGTATTAAACAATTTTAATACTCAGTTTTTACCAGTTGTTTTGTGAGTAATTAGTGCATGAAAAAAAGCAAAAGAGAACTGGATAGAAGAACAGTCAAAAGACATTGAGGCAAACTTGAAAAGGAACGACAGCAAGAAAGCATACCAACTGGTCCAAGATCTAATAAGCACAAAAGAACGACGGGTTACCTCCTTACAGGACAAAGCCGGAAACTGCCTCACAGAAGAAAAAGACATTCTGAAAAAATGGACAGAGTACTACGAAGAACTTTACAACCGCCAAGCCACAATAGATCCAGAGGTACTGAACGTTACCCCAGCAACAAACAACGACAACCACCCTATCCTACGTGAAGAAGTAGAAGCCGCATTGAGATCGCTGAAAAAGAGGAAGTGAGCAGGAGTGGACAACATCCCAACTGAACAGATCCAAGCTGGAGGAGAAACAATGATTTCAGGGTCCAAGATACGAAGCTAGAAACAGTCCACAGATTAAAGTATTTGGGGGCAACGGTAACAGATGAAGGATCGAAGTCTGAAGTACTCTCCAGGATTGCACAGACAACACCAGCGCTGACAAATCTGAAGCCCATCTGGAAGGACAAGAACATCGCACTCATTTCAAAGGTCAGACTGATGCACTCACTGGTGATCTCCATATTTCTCTACACCTGTGAATCATGGACCATAACAGCTGACTTAGAGAAAAGGATACAGGCCACATAGATGACATATTTCCAAAAGATCCTCGGCGTCACATACAAAGACCGTGTCACCAATGAAGAAATATGGCAAAGGATCAGACAAGCAATTGGGCCTCACGTAAACTGCAGTGGTATGGGCATGTCTCACGATCGTCGGGACTTGCCAAAACAATCCTTCAAGACACTGTACAAGGAAGAAGAAATAGAAGCAATCAGAGAAAGAGGTGGGAAGATAACATTCGAGAGTGGACAGGCTTGACATTGAGCGACTCACTGAGAAAGACGGAAAATCGAGAGGAATGGAGGAAGCTGGTTGTTCGGTCTTGTGCGTTGCCCCAACGATCTACCAGACTACGGGACTGATGATGATGATGAGTGTATACGGATATCAAGTGGCAATGATTGGTCTTGCAGAGAAACACTTGTATTTTAGTGAAAAGTTTATATTTATAAAATGTGTGAGAAATATCCCTTTATTCAAAGTACATACTAGGAACTGGGTGGTCATTCTTGTACATTCAGTATTTTGGCTATCATAAGTCTTGTCATATATGTATAAATGAAAATTCCATGTTCTAACATATCATACTGGTTTATTTCTCAGATATTCTGACATTTTCTTTGTACAGTTAGATAGTTTCAAAGACCTGTACTTAGTAACGTGCTCGCGAAATCTCGATACCTGCTAAGATCTCACTGCAGGCATGTTTTTCCTCCAACTGTTGATAGGCGAGTGCAGAAATATGCAATAAAGATTTTTTATAAATTATTTTTATCAAGTTATTCAGGTTAAATCTTCGTACAGCCTCTCTTTTATAGTGCTCATTTCCGACAGTAATACGCTATTTTGAATAGTTTCCTCTGACAAGACAGCTTAGACAATCAATATGAGCTGTATGCATAATACAAGTTTCTCTTAATTAGATTTTTTTGTACATACGGGGATTTTAGGGCTGTTTATATTTATTCAAGTAAAAGAGTACTTTCTTGTTTGACTGTATTTCTCGCCTTCATGATGAAAGGTTTACAGTAATAGAACAATGAGGTACACAGCACGTATTATTTAATTATAATAGTACTGCCAGTGCTGGCCTAAATCGGCAAACCAATATCATAGGCTGATAACAAGTAAAATCTCTCTTTCCCCAATCAGTTAGTCGTTAAGCGGAATGCATAGCGGAGAGCATACGACCAGACCAAAGGGTGCTGTTCATTATGGGGAAAAAAATTACAGAAATTCCATACTGTCAAAGAGATGGAGGATACTCGTACTCTGCTGTCTCTCAAACACCAGAAGTGTGAAACAGCTGACAGCGAAATAGAATTGTGTGCCCAATAAAAATGGACTGTCTTTCCCACTTTTCATAGACGTCAAAATTATATAATAGAAGAATGATGTACCCGACTCACACTGAGTAAAAACAATCAGAACATCGCTCCTCTATTTTCGGCAAGTGAAGAAATAACCTCGGTTGTAGTGATTATATATATATATATATATATATATATATAGTGCCATGTGAACAAAAGTAGTTTCCAGTATTGTTCTAAATTGTGGCAAATTAAATCCGTGGTTTCTTTTTCGACTTGAATGAAAAGGACCAAGATGTGCTGTTTGGAAAAGAAGAGAAAAAACCAGTCTACACAAGGCTTTTTTAAACCATGATATCCATTCTCCTTACAGTAGGTTACCTCCTTCTTGAAGAATGATATCACTTGCCACAGTGACGTAAATATGGTGACAAAATGCCATCTTGCAAAACCTGTATGCATTGATAACTACATCACACTCAGTTATATTGCATATATTCGATGTTTTCACAACAATGGATTTCATGCAGAATGTTTTTGTTTCATTTTGAATCTATGACAATAAATTAAGGCTGATCCAGTCAACTTACTCATTTATTAATGCACAAAGTCAATTTACTAGGGTTTAAAAGAAACAGTCATTTGGGTTTAGATTCAAAACAGCCTTCCCACAGCAATATATTCTGAAAGGGTATGAGCAATTGGACCATCCTTGGCCTTTACCTTAAATTGGAGAAAGAAATATCAGAAGAAATTCGCCACCATTGAGAGTTATGTTTGGATCTACTTTTGTACAAATGGTACTATATGGCAAAGGAGCCAATCGGATAATCGCTCTGTAATTTCTGCCAATTCAAGAAATAGATAAGATCAGTTGTATTTGTAGGAATACACATAAATTTGATGGGTTTGGTCATTTGCCTTCCGCAGAGTGTACCACATATGGTGACTCTGAAAAGACAAATAGAAACTTTTATGTTGATATCAATTTGGGCCTCGCTCAACATAGATTGCATCCAGGAGTAATCATGTTGTCCCTCTGTCAAGCAAAGACTGTCAACAATTTGGTTCTGCAAGATAACTTCACTGGGAATCATAGGATTATAACCATATCCTATAAGCAGTTTTATACTACTGGAACATAAAATATTTGGCTTTTGGTCTTTCGTGTTACACATTAGACAAGTTATGGATCTAGGATCCTCAACTTAAAAAAGGATTGTTGCTTTTGATTTCAACCAAATCTGGCATCCAGCTGTATCCTGATTTCAAGCATTCCACGACTTAATTTATGGGAGTTATGTCCCCCTGAGTGCCATTTCCTCCAGACATTTGATTTCCCAGCATAGTTTTAATAAGCTTCTTTGGATTTTGATCAAGGGTAAATATGTAGTGCTCAGCTATTAAGTTTTACGGATGTTGGTTAAAAACAGATGAAGAGGTGAAATCGAGGGGGAAGGGGGACAAGTGTGTTCTGCCCCGCCATGCCCCTATGTGTGGGTGCCCATGATTTTGATGAAATTTGGCTAGTAGCTTTATACTAACCTTGAATGTGTATGATTTCCATCAGTTCTCAGTTTCATTCACGAGAGTTATGCTTTCTGATTCTGTTTTTTGCAGCATAATTATATTGAAAATCTTAAGTGAGCTTGTTTTCCACCATTCCACAACAACATTTAAATGAGCAATGACCCTCGATACCCAGCCCTACCACCACCTTTTGGTTTCTGTAACATAACTATAATAGTAAAACCCCGGAAAGAACTACCGACCCATGGGAAGCTACTGGCAAACTTTCTCACATACCCACATTGGCTGAATCCGAGACTCGAACCCACGCAGACAGAGGTGAGATGGCAGTGATCCATAACGGAGAGCGCTTTAGACCACTCGGCCACTCAGGGCCCCTACAAATTTTGTTATGGTAGGAATTGCATTTAAATAATAAAAACATTAGCATGTTAAAACTATATTACTAGCTTGATACCAGCTGGTAAACAGAGGTCAGATGGCAGTGATCCATAACGGACATCACTCTAGACCACTCGGGGTCCCCAGCAAGACAAAGAAACTTAAAACTAAAAGCATTACACATATGGCAAAGTTAAAAAAAAGTAGTAAATTATCATCTAAAAGGGAAGAAATCCATCTAAGCACTAAGTGTACACAATATAAGCCCATATTTAAGTTAATTGAAAGACATAAGCAAATATACAAGATTGGAAACTAAAATACTAAACATGCAACCGATTAAAGTAGCAGCACTAATTGTGTTTACATATGGAGCATTGCACAATATGCTGCCAAAATAGGTCTTTAAGAAAGATTAAACATTGCTAAAGCTGACGTTTGGGAGAGCCCATACTTGGAAGTTTATAAGTTTGGAATCCCTGTACAGTGTGCAAATATGTTAAAATATAGAATATTTAAATATGTTGGCCATTTCTTGTTCAAATCTTTAAAACTTGAAATGCCAAGGAGTTTGTCCTTGAGATATATTGTGCTGACAAACTGGCAAATCCAAGAGTTCAGATTAAGGTTTCTTGAAGTCATTAAAGAAAATTCTCAAAGTTCTTTGATTGCTTTTTTCAAGTTTGTTCACAAAGCAAGCAATTATTGATAGACAACATACCTAAGGTCATACTATACTTATAACCAGGTAAGTTGAAAAACATCTAAATAAATGGCTTAAAATCCCAAATTTATATTAAGCAAAATTCTGAGGGTTTTCTTCTTGATATAAGAAAACCAGTCAGCTAAATGGCTAAAAAATTTAATACTTGCACTAATATTGCATACCTGTCAACTTTTCGAAAGCCAAGTGAACAGAATGAATTAAAAAATAGGGAGATTGGGACTTAAAACTGGATGGTTTTTAGCGGCATTGTTTAAGCTTTGTTTTCACTAAATATTGATTGATCTTCCGAGTCCATTACATGTGAAATTCTCAAAAGATGTACCGTTTCTCCCTGTGATCCATCTTATTTTCCTCCTGGATGTGCCCTTTTTTCATATTCTGGTCAGCTGTGGCCAAACTGCACAATAGCTAAAGGTTAATCTTAGTAAACAAACTAGAAAGCCAGTGTGAATAACTAACAGTTAATCCTTATTATTGAAATTATCTCGTGAAAAGGGCTGGTCCTGTGACATAATTAAAGAAACCATGTTCAACAGTGTGTATCATGTAAGCACCAGTAATTGATTTGGCAAGTAAACAATGTTCTATTTTGTTGTAACTAATGGTGCCTAAATATGTCTCATGTGCCAACTATATGTGCCAACTAAATATGTCTCATGTGCCAACTATATTTCTCCCATTTTATATGTGACTTTATTTCCTTATTGACAGCTTGTAAGGCAATTAAAATTGTTTACTTACCTAGATATTTGTTCTGAATTATTTTAGAGCACATATGCTGCATGGTATTTTTTAAATTTTTTATTCCTTCTTTTATTTTAATGATGGTAATTGATGTTTTTATATATGGTACAGTAATACCGGATGTTTGTTCATGTAAGTTTCTTTGGCATGATTGAAATACTACAGCATTTACAGTGATCATTCTTGGATTGAAACTAACTACGGACAAAATTATTGTTGTGGCATTTTTTTGTGGTTTATTTTCTGATATTTATACTGTTGCAGGAGTAAAGAAAAAACAAATTTAAATGAATAAGGTTTAAATTTAATTCTTTTTTCTGAAGAAAACATTCTTTGTTGTGTGATAATTATTTCTTCACAACAATATTCACAGGTGATACAATATAATATGGATTCTGTGGACTGAATATGATATATCTATTTATGTAGGATTGTTTTAGGAGAAATGAAAATAGACAGACATAATGTAATAATAATGAGTTCTCTACAAAAACTGTGAGATATTATGAAATCAGGATGTAGACATGGAATGACCCCAAAACACTTGAGATATTTTTGTCTCCCGGGCATGAAATTTGACAGGTATGATATTTATAAGTCAAAGATTGAAATAAAAATTCTTTATTTTTCTGATAAAATAATGTTAATTACATGAAAATCAGTTCTTTATCTATGAGAAACTGATGTTAAAATTTTTTTATAAAGTCTCCTTTACTCCTACAGCTTTCATTTCTCTCTTTCCATTCTTCTTACATTCTTCTGCATTTCATTACAATCAAAGCTTGAGAATACATTTGAGAACACAGGTTTTCACGACTGAAACAAAGTTTTCAGAGCTGTGATAAAGTTTAAAACATTGTTAAGGTTCCAATTTCTCATCTTACTGTCCCAGAAGAATTAATTTCTGGTGTGCTTTCATCATCTGATGAATCTTCTGAAACTTGCTGTTGAACTTTCTGAAAGACCAAAAGCAATATGAGATATGTCACTGATAACTTATTTTTGGTTTTTATATAATTGCTGCAAAATTAACAAAAGCATAATACATCAAATAATATTGATTAGTAACTCACTTACTAATTAGAAAAAATACTGGTTTCAAAATCAGCCATTTGTGCCATTCTGCAAATCAGGGTGCTCCAATTTAATATTATTTCTAAAAAAATGGAAGAAAAAAAACAAACACCAAAGACAATATGTAATATGTGGTTTATATCATTCCCTCATTACATGCAAACCTGCTTATAAGTGCATGATCCAAAGGCTAAGTTCCTAGGAGTAAAGAAGGTGTTCCAGATCAATGTCATTTGGTACAATCTACACCCAAAGAGCTGTACCTTTTTTGTGTCTAGTTCTAATGATGTTGTAGGAGTTCAACAACATAACACCACCTGGGGTTTCAATAAGAAAGCACATTTTTTTAAAAATTATGTTTCCCCTAGAATACTTACCTGATCACATTAACATCAGGAATATAAGCCTTACTACCTCCTAAATCCAGTCCTCCCAAAGATGAAAATTGGTCTTTCTGTCTATAATATACAAAGGGCAATCATTCTTGCTCATCACATTCCCTTGCTGCATACAGGTGATGCTAGTTTAAGCTGAGTGGAACATTGTGTACCAGGATGCTTGAATGGCAAGGAGGATGGGAGGGTATCAAAGTAATGTGATTGGATATTCTAAGAGAAACAGTTTTTCTAAAAAACTGTTGCTCTTTCAAATATGTTCACCGATCACATTAACCTTAGGAGAATAGGTAATAGGTGGAGGGAATACTGAGCATCCAACCTGTACCCTTGGAAACACCTGAGAGGAAAATATTGGAATCCCATATGAAGGTTATCCCACTCTCCTTACTACAAGTAGCACAACCCAAGGCAGAAAAGAAGAAATACTGAGAGCTTCTTACCAAATAAAATTTTCAGATGAATCAATGGCCTTTATATTTCTTTGATAGAGGTAGGACAGTCAAGGCAAGAATCAGAGAGATTACTATTATCTCATGGGCAGTGATCTTCATGAGGCAACTCCATTCTCGTGATATGTCTGAGTATGCCGTGCATATTACCCACTTCAATCCCAATTAAGAGGGATTAAAGGGTTAGGTCCCCTTTCCCACGTTTAAATGGGAGAAAGGCATCTTTGAGCTCTCAACCTGGCTCATACCGTTTCAGATAAAGTCTGAGCAAACATACCAGATCCTGTTTGAAAGTCTCGTAGGTTGTGGCAATGAAGGAAACTATGACTACTGAAAGCAACCAATTCCTGGTAACGAAACCAGGCTGCATCTTACGGACCACCAAGCCATCTGAGAGAAACTGAAGGTGAACTGGGTCAACAGAGAGGGCATGTAATTCACTGACTCTGCAAGCTGAAGCAAATGCTATCATGAGACTGACTTTGTATGAAAGGAGCCTCATCAATGTTCCGCTTAAAGGACTGAATTTGGCCAGGTCAGAACTCAAGAAAGATTTCACTTAGGAAAACAATGTGAATGATTTAGGACTTATTAAGTCAAAGTTGAACAAAAAGTCATAGAGGACTTTGTTATGACCAAGATCCTCTTGACCATAATGAAAAAAGTCAGCTAATTGTAGGAATAAGGTACTCAAATGATGATGTTTTGACTTTGTACCAGTCCCTAAAAGCATGCAACTTCCCTCTGTAAGCCTTTAAAGTGGAGAGCCTTCCAGGTCTTGCCATAACTGAAGGGTTGTATTGTTTCTGCTGGAAGACTCTCTGGACATGAACTAAGCTTGAAGGAGATGACTGTCCAGCCTAGGATGGAATATGTAGGTTTGTGGGTGTTTAGAAAGGTTTGGTCCAACCATGATCTTTCTTTCTAGAGCAATAACTAGATAAAAAGTTCGTAGATCCAGAATTTGTCCCAGCTGAGAGGGGCAATCAGAACTGCATTTCTGGCCTCTAAATTTCTGTATAACCATAGGAACCAAGATCATTAGTGTCAGGATAAGCAAAGGGTCACAGACCAATAGACTGCGGAAACAAATGTGGACAGTTTGTGATTCTACCTGGTTGTAAAAAGATCAGTTGTTAGATACCCCCATAGCTGACAAATCTGAGGAAAGAATGACAGATGGAGTGACCATTCTGTAAGGAAAATCTGTTCCTACTTGACAGAATTGGCCAAGGTGCTAAGTATAACAGGAATATGTCTGATGTTGTTGTTGTGAGGTTTAACGCCATTTTTCAGCACACGATAGGCTATGCATGGCAGCCAGTATTAATGGTGGAGGAAGAACCCGGGGAAAACCCCGGGAAGAACCACCGACCCACGAGAAGCTACTGGCGAGCTTTCTCACATACCCACGTTAGCCGAATCCAAGACTCGAACCCACGCAGACAGAGGTGAGATGGCAGTGATCCGTAACGGAGAGCGCTATAGACCACTCGGCCACTCCGGGACCTGGTATGTGTCTGATCTGGATGTCGGTGTTGTGTTGTGTGTGCCAACAGCAGAATGCCCTGACTAGAATGTAGAGTTGGGGTCATTTGGTACTGCCTTGTTTGAGGAAGTACATCACCATCGCCGAGTTGTCATAGATGATCCGCACTATCTTGTTCTGAAGATGGTCACTCCAAAATAAAAAGGCTCTTATGGTAACTTTCATGTGAAGACCTGTGTCTTCTGGACCCCACTGGTCGTTGATAGTATCCAAGTCTGGTAACAGATGGGTTTCTCAACCACAGGAGCTAAAGTTTATACACACAATCAAGTGGGATAAGATTTACTGCTGCATAAAACAATCCAAGGAGTTGCAGAAACCCCCTAACTGTGATCTATTTTGTGTTGGAAATGGTTTCTGCAAGGATAATGATTTGGACCACCCAACGGTGGTGAAGAGGTTGAGGTGAATGAGGAAATCCATACCCAGATGGACAAAGATGTGACTTCCCAATTTATCAGAAACTCTGATGATGTAAAAAGGAAATTGGAACATTTTTTCCTTTGACGCGAATGGAACTGATCACATGTTTCTGGAGGATGCCATCCAAATACACTGCTGTGGAAATAGATTCAGTCATACAAAACTGGGAATATGATAAAGTGAATTAGTTTTTAAAGGCTCAAGGGCTTATGTTCAAGCAGGTAGAGAGCATAAAAATAATAAAATTTCCTGTATGTAAACTAGGAATTTCCATGAGGATAGATACTTTAAAATCTGCATCAATCAGATCAAGACAGATGGTAAATTTCTTCTAACAGATGGAGAGGACGACTGATCTAGCCAGTTCCATCTTGAATGGCATTGACTGTCATAACCAGAAAAGGTTGGAGGAAAAAATATCTGTAGAATGTGAATTCAAAACAATCTCTACTGAAACGAGATCTCCTTCAAGAAAAGTGTGTCGTTTGTCAAGTCTGATGATAAATCATCAGGAATGGAGAGAATGAAAGGGAAGGGGGTTGTCAAGATAAGAACCATTGCCCCTCTGAGACTCCACTCATTTAGTGGAGAGAGAATATTCCACTGCTGTTTGAAGAAAAAAAACAGAAGATTCAGGAGACTACCTGATAGTTGTCTGAAAGTGATTGGGAGCCTGAGTCAACAGTGAGAGAGCAGAGGATTGGGATAGAGAAACTTTGCTTTGAAGACGTGGCCATTATATTGAGAATGAGCATCGAAGCAGTGTGCAAAAATGTCTTTATGCACTGTAGATGCAGGTTAAGAAAGATTGACAGCAGCAAAGTTCTCATTTAATGCCAGATCTGTGAAGTAGGTGTCAGAATAGGTCTTATACAAAGATCCACTGGAAGTTGACTCTCTGAAAAAAAGCAGCTCTGAAATTGAATGGGTCACTGCTCTTGTCAGACAGCCTTGACAAACTGAGGTGACACTAGACGGTACGGATTGAGGGCTGGATGGTACTGTCTGCAGATAAGACGGCATCAAAACTGAGGTGACACTAGATGGTACGGATTGGAAGCTGGACGGTACTGTCTGCAGATGAGACGGCATCAAAACTGAGGTGACACTAGACGGTACGGATTGGGAGCTGGATGGCTGGACGGTACTGTCAGCAGATGAGACGGCATCAAAACTGAGGTGACACTAGACGGTACGGATTGGGAGCTGGATGGCTGGACGGTACTGTCTGCAGATGAGATGGCATCAAAACTGAGGTGACACTAGACGGTACGGATTGGGAGCTGGATGGCTGGATGGTACTGCTGCAGATGAGACGGCATCAAAACTGAGGTGACACTAGATGGTACGGATTGAGAGCTGGATGGCTGGATGGTACTGTCTGCAGATGAGACGGCATCAAAACTGAGGTGACACTAGACGGCACAACTCATTCAAGTCAATATAAACCTCATGTGCTCAGACTTACAGGCCTCAAGGCCCTCCTCAAACATGTAGGGAGACTTACACCACCCAAGCTGCCTAGAAACTCCCCCAAAGTACCAAATTTCTCCAGATGTAACAGCATCCCTAACAAAGTTGGTCAAAAAATCAGTACCCTCGGTTCTTTGATTCTGTATGCTCAAAACATGAGTACTCATGGTCCTCCCTGTTTCTTGCCATTTTCCTTTGAACTGTCAACCATGTATTTTCCAACCAACTGGTGCACATGCTGGTTCACTTTGTATATGCAAGTACAAGTCATGATACTTCTTGCTGGCTTACATTATTGCATTTAGCATACTTAGTTGTTATGGTTGATTCTGAAACAACAAAGTAAGAAGAGAAAAAAATTTAAAGAAATTCATAACTAACTGCTTAAATAACATTAGAAAACCTGCTATATCAGGGGTGTGAGTGAACATGAACTTCAACACATTCTAATACAGTGTAGCTGTGTAGAGCCAAGCAGTCAGAGAATGCAGAAACTAAGTCCATAAAGGTGAAAGAAAATTTATATAAATTACAGTCAAAATTAAAAAAATAATGTAGAATAATCCTTAAACAACCTAAATTAACAAAATTCTCAAAGGATGGAATGAAAATAACACAAATATCCACTTGATTTTGGGGGCAAAGTGAATGATGTTATCAGTTCATACAGTGAAACTTCAAGTAGCACCACCTGTAGGCAGCTAGTGGAGGTATTGGGCAAGAGTTACTGCCCTTGGCAATCTATATTTTAGACAGAAAAATGAACTTTCATCTTTGAGAGGGCTGGATTCTGGAGATAGTAGGGCTTATATTCCAAACATTAATGTGATCGGAGAACATATCTGAAGAAGAAACCAAGTCACAAACTAAACTGAAAAACCTACAATGGTAAAGTAGCAGGCTAAATTCAAAAATTAGCAATATCATGCAAGAGGCAGTAACCCCCATCCCCCACTTTTATCTAATGGCAACAAGGGGTGGGAGGAGATACCTTAAAAGCTAAAATGGTGTGATTATTTTAACTCCATTATAATCATCTCTCCTTGTTGGAGACATGCAAAGTTTATCTGCATTAACATCATTGTGGCACAGCAACACAAGTAGGTTATTTAGTGCCAAAGTAAATGAAGTAAAGTGCATTGCCCAAGGACAGTAGCTGACCAAAGCTTGTCCGATGGTCGGATTCAAACCTGCACCTTTTGGTCAAGATTCTGGTATTCTGGTATGCTATCAACTGAGCCAATGTGGCCCTCAATTAATATCACAGTTACTTAGCTGATAACAGAATATATGCCACGATTCAAGAAAATAAAAAACCTAGGTTTTATTTTTCAAATACAAACAAATAATCCAATAATGTAAGAAGAAAAAAACAATGCCAGAATATGGTTTATCTACATAGTGTACATGTGCAGAAACTTTTACATATAAATAAATTATATATTAATTTCCAGAAAAATTGGAAGAAATTAACTCAGTTTCAATATCTGTGTGTGTGTGTGTGTGTGTGTGTGTGTGTGTGAAAGCTTGTGTATCCTCCAGCCAATCTTATTTCACCACAACCCCAAGAAACGCCTTCAAATTGCATAATTATCACAACCCCAAGAAAAACATCCATACTGCATAACTGACCTATCACCACTTGTCAATCAATCTGATCAATTAGCCAATCAGCGAGCATAAATTAGACACACCTCCAGGCATGACTTGTGTCCACTATTTTCCTCCAACAAGCTGTTTGTGGCAATAATGAATTAATATATTAAGTATTTACAAATTCTGCAATCATTTGTAGATTTTTTGATCAATAATGGTGAAAAGAACTCAATGGGAGCCTTGTGATTCTGACAGTTGATATCTATATCATTTTAATGTTGGAATTAGACTTATTTAATTTCCGAAACATAGATGTAACTTCAATGGTTAAAGATTTGTGATTGGGTGTGCAATCAGCTCAATATAGACACAATTGTTGGCAATTACAACGTGTTTTTTCCAAAAAAGTATGTAGAAAAGCATTTTACATTGATAGCTTGAAGCACAAAAAAACTCGAAAAATATATGCATTTACATATGGACATAAACAGACATCATTGATAAAAAATTCCATCTGACTAACATAACAGAACTTTAAATTATTATATTGCAACATTATACTTCTTAAGAGTAATCATTTACAATTTTTTATTGATTTTTAATTCATTTATTTCCAAGGCATCATTAAACGTAAGTCAGATAAAATTAATAAGGATAAGATTATATACTAAATATATCTTTTGGAGTGAATTTCCTTTTACATGATTAAGTTCTCAAGCTTCTTTAACATTGACTTGTATTATTTACTGAAATAAAACACTTAATTTATTACTATACAAACTTGAACAACAAATAAAATATTGCCTACTGCAGTATAATTTATGCAACTTTGTAATTTTAAATTTATAGGAATAATACAAATCACCTTTAATAAACAAATCTCTTAAAAAGAACCATATTTCTTTGCCAAATACTGCATGTTTGTCAGTGGTTAAAAGGCTATCATGTCACATGATCTGGTAGACAGAGGGATCTATCATCTTGCGTAAGGTCAATTACTACAACCCCAACAAACACCATCATACCACATAATTACTTAACACCAACAAACACCTTCATACAGCAGAACCTGTCGTGAAAGACCACCCCTTCTGTCAAAAAAGTATGGTCTCTCAAGACAGGTGGTCTCTTGTAACAGGTAATAATATTATATAATAATTAAATTTGTGCAATGAGGATAAGGTCTCTCAAGACAGGTGGTCTCACATAACAGTGGTCTTTCAAGACAGGTTTTACTGTACTACATAATTACTACAACCCCAACAAACACCTTCATACTGCATAATTACCACAAAAGCTAACCTAAAAAACACCTCCATATTGCATAGCTCATTTTTAAAAGAATCTTTAAATAGTAACAGTTATGTGAACAGTTTTACAATATACAACATGTTGCTGAACCTTTCTGAGGCAAAAATTATACTAGGCATTTATTGATACATGATAAGAACCTTGGATTACCTACATAAATAAATGGAGCTTAACAAGTTAAAATGAAAATGAACCATTTACAGAAGGAGACGTTCTTACCAGTTTGAGAAAGTCTATAAGCTTTTGAGGATCCTCCCCTGTGGCTAAATCAACAAAGTCTCTTGGCATGGCATATGTAGTGTATGGATTGGGCTGAACTCCTGAAGAGTTTTCTATGTATCTAAATGCTGGAACCTGCAACTAGGAATGATGGAATCAGTAGGATATGAGAATCCATTCTATGGAATATCCACCCACGGATGAGAATTTTCAGTTCTTCTCTGCAAAATTCCAATCCAATGGGTGGGATTTTTCTATCATAAACATATATTTATCATTAATTTGTTTCTCATTCAAATCAGGAAAGATGGGATCATCTGTATGGGTGTAATCAAAGAAATAAGAACAATAGCTAACATCAAATTTAAGTAGATAAAATAGGGTCTGTCTGGAAATGAAATTTAGGAGGAAATTCTCTCCCCTTCCCCCTTCACCGATTTGAAAAAAAGGAGAGATTTTCTAAACAGAAGGTTAAACAAAGCAAACAGGGTAAGGTTTGCAAAAACTAAGTACAACTTTCATGCATTCAGTTTTTTTTAATGATGTTTTAGAAATCATATCAATAACACATCGTAGGATATACCCTGAGAAAGATTTGTTTAAATGTTACTTTTTGGTTTGTTACTTTTACAGCACAGCAAAAGAAGTCAGTTATTTAGTAATGAGGCAAAGTGAGTAAAGTACCTTACCCAAGGTCACACCATAGCTGACCTGGACTGACATGATTGTTTTATGTACACTCTTCAAAAGTTTTTAAAATATACATATATGTTGTTCTCTCCTTAATTTTTGTTCCACACAAGATTACTGTATCCTGCTGCCTTTCTCACCATCCAGCAAATGAATTGCTTTGACCCTCTATCCAAATGATAAAAACTGCCTTTGACATAATGAGCCCTTTGAGTTGCACTATTAATGTGACTTGAATATGTGTAAAAGGGAGATAAGAAATGCTTGCACAATAATTCATATGATATTCTTTCATCTCAACAATGTCTTCCTCATGAAGCAAAAACTTTAGTTTGCATAGTGTTATATATATTTAATCTGTACTGTTTGTTGGCTTTTTTCTCCATGATTATATGTTATATATAACTATATTTTGTAACTGACCTTAGTCCAAGATCAAGTTCATGGTGCATCTGACTAGGCACATTGATTTTATAAACAACATATTACTGAGCTAATATTTCTTTGTCAGTATAGAATAAATATTTGGATCATTATCAATGGAGGTAAACATGTTTATTTTAATCTGACTCCAGGATATGGTATTCCCCCATGGATAATAAACCTGTTGTACCTGATGTTTACCATGTTCTTTTTTGTAATTTTAGTAACAGACTTTATCTTGTTGACAACTCAGAATGTTCTAGAAATGAACTTTTGACCCTCATCCTAGTTCTATTATTGTGTCTTATTTTGTTTATATAATGATGTTTACTTGAAAAATTACTCATTCTTGCCTTATTGTCATGTTCATATTTTCACATGGGTGGAATTATCTATTCAAATTATTATTCACTGGAAATACAAAGTGCTCATCAATAATATTCTTGGGCAGAAACATTAATTTAGAACTACAGTGAATTCAGACAAGGACATTTTTTGATGTTGTAATACATCAAAAGATTCAGCACATCACTACTATCTAGGCCACTGACACACACACACACACACAATGCCTTCATAACCTGAAAATAATCTGTCCAAAAGTAATAAAATTAGAAAAATTGTATATGAAAATACAATCAGTTGGATAACACAGATTCAACTATTCCGATTTGGAGGTGAGTCAATTTATCAATCTCTGGTCAAATTTTAGTGGAATATTAAAGTTGTAAATTTATCATGTCATCATGTGTGTGGAAAAATTTCAAGTAGTATGAACATATTGTAACCAGCAACTGTATAAATAATGTCTGTTTTTGCTACTCACCTGTGGGGGTGTTAAGAAAATAAATAAACACACTTGGATCAAATAATCCACACTTTTGAAAAAACATATGGTTAATAAATTATATGTGTCATTAAGTCTTTTTGTTGTTTACCAATTGAATGTAACAATTATAGTTTGTTGATGGCTGAAAAAATAAAGTTGACTGATTTAAGCTTTGGACAGTATATGGCTTCATTTCAAAATAAAAAGCAAAGTCAATTATTGCCTTATTAGCAGCTGCTAAAGTTCTAAAAATACGACCTAAAAATGACTGCATTTTATTAGTTTTTCATAACGCATTTAACTGCAAGATATCATTTTGTATTCCTTTATGCATTACTTGTATTATGGTGACACCATCAAGCAAAGCATAGATGAGTAGAGATACTGACCAACATAAAAAAGATTTGCCATTAATTGTTTAAACTTAAATTTATGCACAAGTGCATGTTATAATAAAGTGACATAAATACATGACAATAGAGGTGTTCATGAATTTATTTCAACCTTTATTGAATATACATGAAAGCTAGAAAATTCATGTATATGTATAAATATGATGACATTGTAAATTATGAATGCATGTGATTTAATTATCTGGAAAATTCATCCAGACATTCACTGGGAACGAAGGTGTCCAGATTAACAAGTTTCCACTGTATAAAAAATCATTGGGTGGCAGAATATATTTATACCACTTAAGATAAGTTATATATATAACTAGGTGGCTTAAAATATTTATAATACACTGCTCCATAAATACAACATGATCATTTAACTCGAGGACCCATTTATAATGCAGCAGCAGGTATGGATCCCATTTTTTTAAATGACAAAAAGTAGACCCCTTTTTGCTGAATTTTAATAAAATGGCAATCAAAACTGGTAAATGAAAAGTTAGTGCTGGAAATTTGAATCAACAACATGAAACTTGCAACCTTTAATAAGTCTTAAATTATATTAAATCTTCTTTTAAAAATTCTCTACACTGTAAATAGTGGGGGCTCCGGGTAAGTAAGTGATCCCAGATGCTCTCCTTTTACAGATCGAACACACATATCACCCCTGTCTCCACAAGTTCAAGTGTCAGCTTGACGTACATGGGTATATGAGAAAGCTTGCCAGTATCTTTCTGCTGGTCAGTGGTTCTTTCTGGGGTTTTCCCATGTGCTTCCTACACTAAGTACATACTGGCTGCCATGTAAAGATTTATCACGTTCTGAAAAATACCATTAAATCACTCAAGACAAGACAAGACTGTGAAAGGCAACATATGATGAAATGTTGATCAATTCAAATGTTAGTAACACCTAATGGTGGCAATACTTTAAGAAATTAAATAAGTTTTGCCAAGTGAAATTTATGCTTTAATTTTACAGTGGTCCCTCTCTTATACAGCACTCCTCACCAGCAGCCAGCTTTTTTTCAAAGTCAGTTTTTTCAGTACCGATGAGCTTGTGTACAAAAGTATCTGGGGCCCAGAGTGGCTGAGTGGTCTAAAGCACTCTCCGTTACGGATCACTGCCATCTCACCTCTGACCGCATGGGTTCGAGTCTTGGATTCAGCTAATGGGGGGTATGTGAAAAAGCTTGCCAGTAGCTTCTCGTGGGTCGGTGGTTCTTTCCAGGGTTTTCCCGGGTTCTTCCTCCACCATTAATACTGGCCGCCATGTATAGCCTATCGTGTGCTGAAAAATGGCAACAAAAGTATCCCTTGTGGGTGGCCAACCCTAAGATGTGGTATGCAGCCAGCATTTTAAGCCAAAAAAGTAACATTTACCCCTCACAAGAGGTCAAGTTTTAACTAATATGTGTTAAAAACCAATAACTGAGACATGGTACAGTACGTAATCTGATCATCTCTACTAATGTCTGTTCCCAATATTACTGTGAGAAGTGTTGGCTAAAGTACATTATATTATAACATGTACCCAATGGTTAACATTATGTGATATTTAACAAATGCCAACATTTACAGGAAATGGGCTCAACAATATTGTGATGAGTTTTGGGCTTCAGAGAGCTGTTGAGTTCTTCTCTTTTATGATTAAGACCTGGGGTAATTGTCAAGGTCACAACAAGGTCAACATGGGCAAAATATAGCATCTGTGGATTCAAACACAAAGAGAAATGATCCTTAATCAAAGCAGGATACCAGGTAAAGACCAAAAATCATGCGACAGCACAAGCATCACACTTTATAAAAAAAAAAGCATTTTGTCTACTTTACAAAGGTTTTATCTCCATAATTAAATCACAGTACAATTATCAACATAGGAAAAAAATCACAAAACATTAACATATTATCATATAACATGGAAAATTCTTACTTCAGAAGAAAAGTACAAGTTACTGAACTCTGTAACAATAAGGAGAGTTCAAGAGTTCTTGCCAAATATTTTGATGTTGGAAACACTCAAATAAACAACATTGTAACAGATAAGGAGAATATTCTGCAGCAGTGAGAATACACGAGTAAATAAGAATGATACTAAATGCCAAGTGATATTTGTACATGTACCTAGATTTAAATGATAACATTTTTTAAAGGTTTTGCAAAGCATATGCCCACAATACCCTACTCATACTTAAGAAGCATTGTCTATTCATGTAAGTTCACATGATGTACTAAAAAGTCTAACATTTATTGTGCAGATCAGAATTAACTAGTATAATTTCCCATCAGGTGACACTGGATGGAAAAATCCACTGTCCCACTAGCTGGAAAAAGTTCAAAACATTGGACAGGTAATAATTTCTTAAACCGTAATTTTATTCTTAATGTATGGAAAAAAAGGAATTTTCATTAAAATAAACCAAACATGCTTTACCTCATCTTCACCATTCAACCTCTCATTGCCTAGCAACTCCTCCCAGCTAAAGAGCAGTCCATCTGTAACCTCACCAAAGGGGTTGAAATCTATCAGCAATATCTTGCCCTTGGGTTAAAAATGAATAAGTGACAGAATTTTAAAAATGTCAAAATGTTGAGTCAAATTAATCTAAATAATGCCTTGATATACACACTCATATTTATAGGTTACTGCATTTGTATGGGAAAATATGAACGAGTTTTTCAAATGGAAATACTGCACAACCTTGGGAGTGCAGTATATCCATCTGATAAAATGAGTTCATATTTTCCCATACAAATGCAGTAACCTTTGTATTACATGCAAATTTTTTTTATTCTACATAATGCTTAATTATATTAAAAAAATATACTACACGAAACAAAGTAACTGAATGTATGCCGCATTCCAAACTCAATACACAGGAGCATATTCATTATTACACAACAATATTATTACTGTGCACATAACTCTCCCCAGATAAATTTGAACTTAGTCGCGCATTCAACATAACTTTCGAAAGAAAATGGCGTGTCTAGTTAAAATTGAAATTTGGAGTCATATTGTGAATGAATGCGCATTGCAACAACTTTTCCATTTACTGCGCACATAACTCTGCCCAGATAAATTTGAACTTAGTCGCGCATTCAACATAACTTTCGAAAGAAAATGGCGTGTCTAGTTAAAATTGAAATTTGGAGTCATATTGTGAATGAATATGCATTGCAAAAACTTTTCCTTTTGATCTGGAATGAATAGATTTTGGTATTTTTTTCAATTCTACAAAATTTCATGATTATGGACTGGATTTATATGTGACAATTCCACATGAAATACATGGGACTGAAGAAGCGAGGGAGAAGCATGTTGACATCTGCAAATGTGTTTCTGTTTCTGTCACTGAATGTCTGAAATCATAATGTGGGAAAAATATGAAGTCTTTCAATTGCAATTATCAAAAAGATGCTATGGAATTTAATGCTTATTTCATTTTGAGTGCAGTAAGGGGGATGTAGTTGCACTTATCATTGAAATAACAGTACAATTTCGAAATGTGTAATCATGATTGAGAACCAATGACATGGCTCATGTAATTTGGATTTGCAGAACTAAGAAAGTACATTTTGAGGAAATTCAGGATGTAAAACTGTAAGTATATTTTTCTGCCATTCTTATCACCAGCTAAAGAAGACAGTATATGACTTGTCACTTGTATGTTATTTGTAAGGACCCTTTCTTGCATCTGTTGTATACTGTAGCTAGCCTAAATCCGAAACATTGTATCAACAAAGTTAACACGGAATGTGCCAAAGCAGCTGGTATGTGGCAGTCCATGAAACATCTGTTTTAGTTCATTCAGAAACAAATTTAAACAACCACAATGTAAAGTGCCTCTTACGCGAGTGTACATGATTTGTTTACAAATCAAAAGTGCTGGCATATAAATCCATTGTTTGTTTATAATAGAAAGTAGTTCCTTTATGCACGTGAATGCAATATCTGTTTGCACACAAGTTCAGTATCAGGTAATACTGAATGACTCTGACAATGTAAAGTTAATGGAGAAAAAAATGAGCATATATTAACTGAGATTATATGAAGTTTATTCATTGTATGAAAACCCTTCAAGTCTGATTTATACTGCTAGACTTTATATAGAATCAAAACACTTGTGGACCAACCTAATACATTTATGAAAAGGTTGGGGGCATACTTATTACCAAGGCAGCCCTTGTCAGTATTTACCAAAATTGTTGTATTACCGTGCCAAAGATGACACCTAAACAAGAGGTAAGAATAGGTTACTTAATACTGCACTGGGCTTACTGGTCAATACTACTGTACAGTCTATGTTGCCAAAGAAATAAGACAGCAAATCACGTCTGAGAAGAAAAAAGTAAGAGTAAGCACTTGTGTTACAACAGTTAGATTTATGTGACAATAGCTACACTCATGTGATAAATAGTTATACCATGTGATAACAGATACACTCATGTGATGCTAGTTCCACTTGTGTGATAGTAGTTACACTTGTGTGACAATAGTTAAACTTGTGTGATAATTATTACTTTTGTGTGATGATAATTGTTACTTTTGTGTGATAATAGTTACACTTGTGTGATAAATAGTTACACCACATGATAACAGATACTCATGTGATGATAGTTCCATGCGTGTGATAGTAGTTACACTATTGTGTGATAATTGTTACACTTGTGTGATAATAATTACTCGTCTGATTATAGTTAAACTGGTGTACCAACTGATCAAATCCTAATCATATTTAAATAAAATACTTGCTAATAATTAAACTGATATTAAACACATCTGATGTTTATTTATTTCTATAAACAGCAATAAATAATTCAACACACTTCTTTAGTTGCATCAATTATCTTCTTTTTCACATGTTTATAACAAGTACAACTCCAAAATATTTAGACAAGCAAATGACACAAGGATTTAAACAATCTTTGTCACCTTTTAATACTAACACTTCAAACATTTACAACTGACCTATCGCCACTTGTCAATCATTCTGCTTGATTAACCAATCAGTGAGTGCTATTAGACACAACTCCAGGCACTGTTTACGTCCACCAGTTTCCTCCAACAAGCTGCTTCTGTCGATATCGACCCGGCTATTTTATAAATTTACAAATTTTGCAATAGTTCAGTAATTTTTCGATTCATAATGGTGAAGAGGTGTCAATGGGGGTTTTGCAATTCTGATAGTCATTATCCAGATCGTCACAATGGAGGACTTAAGTTTATTCCCTTCCCGAAACCAATAAGTAACTTAGAGAAGTGCAAGCAATGGATAAAGACGTGTGGTCGGCAACATCATCAGCTGAATGTGGACACAGTTGATGGCATATACTACAGCTTTGTTTGCACAAAAAAGCATGTCCTTTTGTTAATTTAATATAAAGAAAATAAAACCTTTAAAAAACCCTGAAAATCGGTCATGTGTGGAGCAAGCACTGCACCAAAAAAAATCGTCAGATAATCGACTGTGTGGAATATAGCAATCACTATATTGTGCATCATTTTAAAGTTTGAACATTAACCAAAGCCCCGATCCCGTCTGTAGGCGTGATCCGGTTTCTGCATTCAATGGCCGATCCCGCCTGTAGTCGTGATTTTTTTACTGCATTCAATGGCCGATCCCGTCTCCAAGCGTGATGAATGTGTGTTAGATTCAATGTCTCTGATTAGTTAGAAATGGGTTTATTCCAAGAACTAACAACTATTAAACCAATCAGAAATGATTTTACTTTCATTTGTGGAAATTTGAATTGTTCAGAAGCTAAGGGCTCCTGTTTTGAAAGCGGTTTAACTACACGTGTTCTGGTCATGAAAAATCGTAAATGATGGCGGACGTAAGAGTGATTTTTGATGAGAGCAAAAATGAGGAGTTTCTCGGGTTTGATCTTGAAAATACTGAGCAAGCTGAGGAAAGATATGTTCGGCAGTTGGATATTTTGTGAGATTTCGATTCGGACATAGAAGTTTCTGAGATTGAATCATCCAAAGATGAGGATGCTGACAGCGATGATGATCGAGTTCTTGTGGATAAACATTGCACATAATTTTGTAAATTCTGTATAAATAAGTTGTGAAAGACTTGGACAAATAGGGAAAAAAAAATACATCACTGTGTAGACAAATTCATTTGCAATAAATGGTGAAACTTTCTTGGATTTTAATTGGATATAGGCAGAGAAATTAAGGTAAGAGTGAATGCATGTGCACGATGTTTACAAAATTTTTCAAACAGGTAAAAACTCTGGGGCACACGCAGCTAGACACAGCTTAGCGCTGCTGGGGCATAGCAGCAGTGATACTGATAACGGGTCTGGGGCTGAATGAGTTAACATTTTAATGTTGGTGTGTCCCATAAATAATGTATCATTGTCTCGATCTTTTAGACACTTCAGCAACTCTGTATTTTTAGTTATCTGTTGGCAGGGAGTATACTACATACTCCTGAAGTAATTTTCCTTTAAGATATGTTTACTGATTTACTCAAATAAAGGACATCATACATATTTTTAGCACTTCCCTGATGGACAGCCCACAGACAGATACCCAGACCCAATACCAGTCGATGCAAAACTCACATGATGCACACCTGCAAGACCTACACTGAGAAAAAGGTGGAAAACTCTATCCAATGTAACAAACATGTAAGTTGGAAATTATTATGGGAACAAAACTGATGCTTAGTATATCAAAGAGAAACTACTAAGAGAGAGAGAGAGAGTTCATGAAGCGTGTGCATTTCAGTGAGGACGAAATTTTTTTATTGTATTCACTATTGCATATTATACATTGACTATGTGGCTTTATATATTTGGAGGAGTGTCAGTGGGCGGAGAGAGGAAGGAAATAAAGTCAATAGATCAATATGCATTCTGCTGTGTGTATACAGGTATGTCTATATGCATTCTGCTGTTTGTATACAGGTATGTCTATATGCATTCTGCTGTGTATACAGGTATGTCTATATGCATTCTGCTGTGTGTCTACATGTATGTCTATATGCATACTATTATTATGAGGCCTGCAAGATAGATTAGTTCAGCACATTGTGTCACCTTTTTTTTAAAAAATAAGATCATTATTACCATTATTCATATTATTACAATAAAGAATACAATCAGAATTTTAGCACTTATTTGAATCCAATGAACAAAAGCCCTTCTTATTTCAGTTCAGAAGAAATGCAGAACTACTTCGGTCTGCTGCTGATGCAAGTCAAGAAAATGATGACAGTCTGCAGCAAGATGGCACTTTACAGGAAAATTACAATCTTGGTACATGTTATTTATTTATGTTTGTTTAATTCCTTAAACACGTGAAAAGTGAACACAGAACATAACTTCTCCAAAATTCCCGCCATCACCTTTTAATGGCAAAATCTTCTGTATATGGAGGTCCTGTCTTGTGTATGTGACAAAATCACAAAAATGTGCACCAGTGACTAAAAACTGGCCTTGCACTTGAAACCAGTAGTTATGATTCCTTTTGAGTACAATTTCTCTTCCATTCTTCTCAAGAAATAGTGTGACCTTCTTCTCATATGACTCTAAGGCATCAGCAATAGTCCAGTCCTGTATAGAAAATGGACACTTTACTTCCTGAACTCGGGGCCCCGAGTGGCCGAGTGGTCTAAAGCGCTCTTCGTTACGGATCACTGCCATCTCACCTATGTCTGCGGCGGTTCGAGTCTAAGATTCAGCCAATGTGGGCATGTGAGAAAGCTTGCCAGTAGCTTCTCGTGGGTCGGTGGTTCTTTCCGGGGTTTTCCGGGTTCTTCCTCCACCATTAATACTGGCCGCCATGTATAGCCCTATCGTGCTGAAAAATGGCGTTAAACCCCACAACAACAACAACAACAACTTCCTGAACTCCAGACTGCCCACCTTCACATATTTTTCCATCTGGTGATGCACCCGAGAATGGAAATAATGGGTTCACATTGAACTAACAGTCGTGTACATGCAATGATTATTTGTCTTCTTCATGTACATAGTTTTTGCCACTTTTTCACTGGAAATACCATAACTTGTGGCAGCTGATTTAAATGGCTTTGGCATAAAAATACTATTCAAGAATTTATCTGTCATACATGCTTTTCTTAGGATAAATCTTCCAAAGTTGGATGCAGTTATTCTATTTTCTCTCTCCTTGTACCACTGGTCACAAACATTCTGGTCCCTTGTGTTCCTTTCTATCGATATCACTTCTTCCACCGACAAAGCTAGACTAGACCACTTGACAGTGTTTTCCAACACAGAAGAAGGTATCTTAATATGTTTATTTTGGGAAAGTCAAGATCTCCGCAGTCTGTATGCTTTTTTCCTCGAACTTTTACAGCTTTTATTAATGGGATCTGAAAATGGACAAATGATTAACTGGCATAAATGACTAAGAAAATTGAAAATTTAAATTATACAAATTTTCGTATACATTAAAGAATATCTGAATAGGTATACTTTCTACTTTCAGGTGTATCAACATTGGAACTCCTTGTTTTGGCTGCAGAGAACAGAGCACTGACAGAAACTTGCTCAGCAAGTACTTATTAATGAAGAACAGAGGTGTTAAAGTACAAGAGTGGAGAAAAAACAAGAGAAAACATGTCTAAGTGAGTGTACAGTAGCAACTGTGAGGGATAGCCATCTGAAAGATAACTTTAAATACCAGATTTATTTATGAGCAAATTATGAACATTTTCAATTTCCTTGTGCAAGATGAATTTGAAACACCTCTTAGCTTCCCAAGGACTATAACCAGCATTCAGAACATGCCTTTGGAAGATCACCTGTTGCTGACACTAAGTTAAACTTGAATTTTGACTTCAAACATTTAGCCAATTCGTTAAAGGCCTTGTTGGAATTGATCCAAGAGGATCTTTTATTTTTATATCTATATTGTTTTCTGGCTCAGTTTCAGACAAAGAAATTACTACACAGTGTGGTTTGCTATCATTATTGCAACAGTTGCTGGACTGTGGAAAACTGAAAAGAGGTGATGGGGTGATGGTAGATAAAGTTTTTTTTAATTCAAGATGAAATTGAAGAACTTGGGCTAAAACTCATAATACCCCCAGGTGGAGGTCAGATGTCAGCAGCAGATGTAGCATGGACTAAGAAAATTGCCACACACTGTGTCCATGTGGAACGAGTAATCTCAAGGGCAAAAAGTTCAAAATTATCGACACTAGACTGGACTTGTGTTTATTTGCATGTGTGAATCAGATTTGGTTTTGTTGCTGTTTCTTGACTGGCTTTACTCATTCTAGACTGGCACATGGATATAAAGCAGAAAGAACAAGAACTAAGTACATGATAATCCAGAGGACTGCCTATATTCTGTGGACCCTGTTTTGTCTGTATTGTATGATCAGGAGTAGCCACAAGATATGATAATGGAAAACCCTTTAGACCTTGTAGAAATTATACGTCTGTTTCCCCCAGTTTTATCTTCCTATAATTAAACCACAAAAAATGTATATTCAGCATTGTAAATAATTGCTTAAATGCACTGCCACAATCATGTATTTTACCAAAGGAAAGATTACTCCTTGAATAATTATTAATAAATAAATAAATACAAAATCTACACCCTTTTTTCATTTCTGTTGCGTATATGAGTTTTATATGTACCAACAAATGACAAATGTAAAAAAAATGTTTTATTACCTATTGTCTTCAAACAATGCAGTAAGTGGTTTCCACTTCCTGTTTATCTTTCCTGGTTTTGTGATGACCATAGCTGAGACTGGTTCGGCTTGTATCTTTGCACCTCTTGGTTTGTCCCATTGCTGAGGCAAACTTGTGCATGATGGTTGTGCAGGTATATCTTTAAATATTTCCAAAATCCAGTCTCTGAGGGTCATTAAAAGTGCAAGAACATGGGCACACTGACCAGAAACTCTGAAAATGTCACAATAAGAAAAAAATGAATTGGCTAGTCTGACAAAATAAGATTGAAGGTACCCAGAACAAAAAAGGGTCACATACATAAAGGTCATTTTATACCTAAAAAGAACTGTATATATATTGTCTATTGCAGTCTAATTCATGCTCCTTTTGTAATTTTGCCTCTACAACAATGGTAAGAATAAATTTTAGTATATGTATCAGTGAAATTGAAACATCTTTTTGTCAAATACTAAACAAATTTGCAACTCTACATACTACACAGGTCTGTATAGACTGTAGTGTACATGTACACAACATACATGCATATAGCACTGAATCAGCTGATTGATAATACAGACACATTATCACCAAAACCAGAATACGCAAGATACTCCTGTTTAAAAAGCAGCCTTCATATAAAAATAAATAACTGAAAGGGTTCTGATACTTACCCTGATTTACAGCTGCATAAAGCTTCAGTCACTCGCTTCTTTGAAGTATCAATTGCCATGATAATTGTATGTGGTTCTTCACTCTTGTGCTGACTCCTAAATATCCTGCATTTTACTAGAATTTCTTCATTCCGATACAAAAAATCTTCACATCATCAACATAGGAGCCTTTACTAAATGCTCTCGTTTTTTGTCTCTGTCTCAATGTTGTTTCATATGGCAAATATTGCTCATCAATATCGCCTGGTATATCTCTTAGTGTTATCACACCCGCCATTTTCACAGAATGTTTGTCGGAGGTTAAGAGGTTGTCAAGTCATGTGTTTGGTAGGCGAAGCGATCTACCTTGAAGGTCTATTTCACACGTGTTATATATTACTATACAATGTGTGTTATCATTCATGATTATAGCTTCTAAGGGTTATGTAGATGAATAAAACAAATAAAAACACAAGTCACTCGATGGCATGGGGAGAGAAAAGGAAAAAGCTTGAGGACAGATAGTAGTTTCATGAGTATTTCAGATTACTAAGCTTTAGAGCTTGATAGTTTTACAACAGAGTTATATTAAATTTATTACCTGATCCCTTCTGTAAACATCAAATACATCTGCAAACAGATAAATAAAAATCCTGCAGTTATTAATAAAAATAATTTCTTTCAAGTTAATCTCAATATCAGATTATATTTCTTTTGTGTTGATCTTGATTTCATAGTTACAAAATGTACATAAATCAATAATAATGCAAAAAGTTATAATGAACATTTACACAGATTTATGACAAAACGATCAAACTGTCATACAAAAATACACGAGACTATCTTCTGAGAAGTTTTATTTTTATCTTTTTAAAAAAGTTTAAAGATAGAAACTGTCATAAGCATCACTGTAGGAATTTCCACCCCCAGAATAGAACTTCACATCAGAGTTTATGTTCTGCTGAGTATCTTACACCAAATTCTAATCACAAAGGTATGTGATTTGTGATTTGTGATGTGATGTGATGTGATTTGTGATGTGATGTGATTTTGATTTCTAATGTAGCATTAACACTTTTTCAGTCACATCGCTATAATGTCTGCAGTGAGGCAGTTTATAGTGATATCTAGCACTGGGGCATCATGCCACAGACATCTAGCATGATGTCCCACCCAGTCACATTATCCTGACACCAGGCTGACCAGTCCTAACACTGACCTCTTAATGCTGAGTGCCAAACGAGGCTGCTTCTTAGTACCATTTTTTTTAGATAAGTCTTTGGTATGACTCGACCAAAGCTCTAACAACTAGGCCACCAGAGCAGTCAATCACAAAAGTATAATTTTCCTATCTAACAACAATGCATAGTGAGTAATAATTTTCTAACTTCCAGGCAAAAGGTGAATACCATAAAAGTATGGCATATTTGTTACATTGACATGAAGGATTTAAAGATATTTTAGTTCATAGAAGTTCATAATCACAGTAAATATATAACGTACTTCATTACAAGGCAGTAGCTCTGTAAGGTCACCTGCTCTATAACTCCCATGGGCAGTGTTATAATGAAGTAGTACTGTATAATGTGTATTGTATAATGCATTTCATTACAAGGCAGAGTATTTCTATAAGATCACTTCCATGGATAGTGTTATAATGAGGTAGTACTGTATAATGCATTTAATTACAAGGCAGAGAATTTCTAGAAGATCACTTACATAGTGTTATAACGAGGTAGTTCAGTGTCTGTTTCAATATAACTTTCAATACAATCTATACAAAAAATGGTCAGAAAAAGAAAAGGTAATAGATGCTGATGGCAAGTAATGGTTTATACTTAGCTGGCTTACAAGATATATCAGGAAAATTGCCTTGTATAACATGGAAGAAGAAAGCCTGTATATCTGCTACAATCTCATCCTTGTGCTGTCCTATGAAGCTGCAGTACATTGTATGATGCCTCTGGCAGATACCTGGGAATAAAGAAATATAGACAAGTGCCATGCAGAATCCAGTCTCATCTCTATGTGTGCACTGATGTATCCGTCAGTATTAGAGTTGGAAACACTTTAACACAAAACCTTATAGTACGGACCTCATGCATTATGAAGCATACCCATCACTAAATAACAAAAGATAACTGCATGCCACATCTCAAATGCAGATTAGAATAATATATTCCATCCAAACTATACAAAGTTTCTTTCATTCTTGCCATGGTCTGCAGTTACAGTGTTATTTTTCCACAAATGTGACACTCAACATTGAAGAAAACAATAAAGATTTGGTTACATTCTGGAAGCCAGAAGGGATAGCTGAATGTTCTGGATGCACATGCAATATATAAACAAACATCGACCACTTGTTAATATAGTCAACATACAGTTTTTCAATCTGACTTTAATTAAAAACAAAAGCACCAAAATACAGAAATTGACAAATCATGATACCAAAAATTCAAAATGTAAAAACTTTTGCAAAATTTAATTTAAAAATAAATAAATTAAAATTATATTTTATTTCATAACTTTACATGGCTGATATTTGACTTTTCAAATGCTTTTCCTGCCAAAACTTAAGTGGTTATCCCGATCTATGTATATATGCCAACTCATATCAAAGTGAAACAGGAATGCTGGCTTTAAGGAATGCTGGCTTTACAAATCAGTACAAAAAGACACTAAAATTCTAAATTTTTATATAACATTTTTTAAGTTTTATATTAAATCTTATTGATTCAAGTGTTTCTTGGCTTAAACATGCTTTCTACAATAATCTTTCACAGCATGTGACATGGTGAATTAAGTCCACTTAGAAAAAGACTCCATCAAAAAATAATGTCTTGATTATTCCATGTGGAATTTCTGTGGCACACCAAGTTTCTTCAACCAGATATAATCTTTACTGACCACTTTTATTTGAACATTTTTCTGTAACTTTCTCCAGTGAATTAGGGCACCATGATGAGGTATTGGTCAATATATTTAATTGCTTTTGTGATGCAGGTACTTATGTATGCTTTAAAAAAAACTACAATCAGACATTACAGTGATCTAGATATACTACTATTAAAGTTGTGGATTACCTACATAAAATGATATCGATGGGAAAAAAATAGAAATTTGACAGAAGTAATTCTAATGGTATAATTTGAGGTTAAAACTAGGAAGTTATTCTGCCAAATTGGAATGGCTGGCATCTAACTAAAGACTCACCTATTAAAGAGCCATTTTTTACAAAGCATCGGAACTCATTTGACGGGTTAAACTCCCTCCACTTTCTCAGTACAAGCTCATATTTAACCTGGATGTCATTCTTATAATTTTCATCATCCTCACACAGGGCAAATCTAAAACAGAGAATAGCAACAATCGTTACTATTTGGACACTACAGAAATGAGGAAAGTAAAATTTTAAAGTTTTTGTGCTGACACAAAATAAACGAGAACAATAATATTTTAAACAACATGGGTTATCAAGTGGATGCTAATCAAATAAACAAAGTAAAATTTTAAACTGAGAATAAACAAAAACTTTACATTAGGATGAAACCCATCTACAACAACTCAGATTTAACAAATTACCAGATGTGACAAAGTGCTCACATTAGTTAATAATTTAAAATCAATCTCTGTATTTCTCCCAATTTTTGACTGCCATTTGTTATAATATGGAATACGTCAAGAGTAACATTCAATAGTCAATAAGGTACATAAACAGTGGACATTCTGTTTGTAATTTAAGTCTGTGTAAAGAAATTGGGAACAAAGTCTACAAGCAATTTTTTACACAAAATTCTCATCACATGACTATTTCATTCCTTGCCACCCAAATCAGCCTGAGTTGGTGGTGTTGTCAGAATAAGCACAAGAAGATGTTGGTTATACAGACCATTTGGACTGTTGGATAAATGGATGCCTGCATGACGGATACATTTCTTGAGAATAAATTCTGTATCTGGGGGATACTTTGCTGGTCTTTTTAATGAAAATCATAAGAAATTAATTTTGTAATTTAATTAAATTGTATGCAAATTATAGAGCTGGGTACCACAAAAAATTTGTATAATACAGTGGTATTTCTGAACACTGCATGATACATACCACAGTATACTGCAATTGCATTAGGGACCAATATAAGGTTCTGTGACAGAAGACTGTCACTATTTTAAAGAAAAAGTCCATCTTTAAGTAGCTGGAAAAAGATCTTACTCCGATTTATAGCAAAATACTATATATATATATATATATATATATATATATATATATATATATATATATATATATATATATTATAATTGGAACAAAATAATTATCTTCAGATAAAAGAAAAGAAAATATCGGGAGAAAAAAAATCGCAGCCCCAAATGAAATGCAGAGTACCTTGTAGCAAAATTTTTTTCTTCATATGTTGAATAAGTTGTAATTTTAAAACTAACTTAAAAGAGAGTTTATTAAGCATACACTATAGCTGAAACTCTGTAAAAGACAATGGAGTTACAAAAGAAAGCTTACTAAAAAAAATGAAGTATTGATCCTGATTTGCTAGCTACGCTACTGATATAATAGGAAGGGAAACTGAGTCGGATGCCTTCACCCAGGCAGCATATTTATCAGAAAGGGCTAGTAAACATCAAACTACTCAACAAATGAGAAAATATTTAGTGGATTTGAGAAATTACATAAAATTTAAATAGCAAACAAATGCTCACCTGAGAATCTTAGAATGATTCTTGTTCTTACAAAGGAATAACTAAAACACAACATTTTATTTGTTTTACAAAAGAATATTTTCCAAAAATTTAGATTTGAACTGAATACTTTTCACAAATCCCATTTGACCACCACCTTGGCATATGTGTCATGTGTCAAACATGTGAGTAATGAATCATGAATAAAATTATATTTGTAATATTTACAATTTTAGAAAAAAATCCAACTGGTTTTTTTTAAAAACAATAATAATTTGCTTAATTATTTTATCATCTAAAATGAATCATGCTGTTAATAACATTAAATTCCTAACAAGATTACTCAGAAAAATTTTCAGTTCCTTAAAGTACTGTGTTATGTACCACCAGGAAAAAAACCCATGGTAAAACAGTAAGGCAAAGACCTCTAGTAAATTATGTTTCTCAGAAAACACATCCCCAATCCCATTAATGTCTTGAAATTGACTATACTACCTCTTGAATCTAGCAATCTCAGGAAGACTAAATCTTCTTTCCCTTCTATACATCATATGGACATAAGGAAGAAACTCTTCCAAATTAACTCCCATCTCCAATGATAGGTTGCTACTTGAATACTTGGATGTGATCCAGTTTAATCTTAAATGAAACATCAGTGAAGATGCTTGCATTAGTGAGGAAGCATTGGAGGGTTTTACAGTAATGTGACTGGGTAATTACTCATTAAGAATTTTTATATATAATTTACACTTTCAATCGTATATGTTCCCTGACCATGCTTGGAAAATGAATAATATATACATGAGCATCCAACTTCAATTATACAAGGGAAATATGTCTGGATTCCCCATATCAAAGAGAAAACGCTTCCATAATTTGAAAGCAACACAAGTATTGGTCAAGTCAATAGTTTTGTAATGAGAAATGAATGGCATCTATCTGCATACAAAGAAAGTTCAAGGGAAATTCAGCAAAAGCAATATGTCAGTTAAGAGGTTGGTTTGTTGTTAACTGGGTTTGACAGAGCATCCAGTACTCAGGATTCTTAGTCTGTGAATAGAGCGACAGTATTCAGGTTCCAACTTGTTACAAAGACATCTATCATTGGACATCCTTAAAGTGCACAAATCCAATGAAAGATAAATTCAATGGATGAAGGGACCACTACATTTTATGAATGAGGTTTATTTTTGACAAAAAAGTGACGAGGGCATGGCCTCCTGATAATGTCTTATCTCGACTGTGTGCTAAAAGCACTAGTGAAAAAGCCCAAGGTCAGGATGCATAAGTTAGGTGATTTTGTGCACCAAGCCCCCCCATATTTGTTTTATTTTGTAAGACAAAATTAGTGTTGTGTAGCCCTGTTAACCACCTTAGCAATGCAGCCAGTTGACTCCTTCACATGCTTTTTCACAATATCTACAGAGGCCTTGACATTACAGGTCCGGTTCAAGGATGGCAGTGGTAGCCACTGGCAAATCATGGCAAATATCAACTGCCTCTTAAAGCTGAACTCCCTCCACTCCTATTTAATTTGTGATAATCTGACAGACAACTGGAAACTTTCATAATCCTTGCCATCTGTGGCAGCAGAAGGGAGAAGAGGTGTCTGTTTTCATCATCAATGTCTCCAGTGGTCTTGTCTTAATAGGCCTGATTCATGGACTGTGGCAGTGTTAGGAAGAAGGGGTGTTTGTCTTCATAATCAATGTCTGCAGGGGTCTTGTCTTACCAGGCCTGATCCAAGGACTGTATCAGTGGAAGGAAGAATTGGTGTCTGTCTTTATAATCAATGTATGCAGTGGTCTTGTCTTACCAGGCCTGATCCAAGGACTGTGGCAGTGGAAGGAAGAAGGGGTGTTTGTCTTCATAATCAATGTCTGCAGGGGTCTTGTCTTACCAGGCCTGATCCAAGGACTGTATCAGTGGAAGGAAGAAGGGGTGTCTGTCTTTATAATCAATGTATGCAGTGGTCTTGTCTTACCAGGCCTGATCCAAGGACTGTGGTGGTCAGCATAGGAAAAAGTCGGATAAACTCAAGTTCTTATCCATGATGATTGTCCTCGTAAAGCAAAGTCTGCAGGTCCAGGCATGTCAATCTCAGTAACATGGAAAAAGTGCCATAATCCAATACCTATACTTTCCAAACTCCCAGACAGCTTAGAGGAATTTCTGAGACTCAAAATATGTTTTGAGAACTTAGGAAGGGACAGTGCAAGGGACCAAAAAACCTGACACTGTACAATTAAGAATAGTCATTTATTCCTAAAAGACTATAGAAATTAAAAATTAAATATTTTCCCAATATCTGGTATCCATATGGTATTTGCAGAATGTGCAAAAAATAAAGCACCTCTTTTCTGTTTTACCTAACAATGTGAATTCCATCAATCAGGTGTTCTACAATGTAGTGCTGCTGGGATTTACTCACATCTTGTCCAGAATCACAGCTAACTTTACACATTTTGCTTTCAAAAATGAATCCCACTTCCAAACAATTCCAACCACAGGAATAATCATGTTTCCTTGTACAAACAGAGTAAATCTAACTTCAAAGAACCATTGCCTCTGATCACAAACTTGACAAAAATCTTCAGCAACATAAACATTATCATTCAAGGATAAGCAATGATGAGGAATACCTTTTGTTTAATTTACTTCACTTCAAATGAATTGGACAGTTCCACCGTGTGTATGTTACACTGGCAAAAAAGTCAAACGGACTCTCCGATAAAGGATTCTTAATACAACATTACCCTATATATAGTTAATTTAGTAATCTGTGCAAAACAGTTACTTACCCAGTATATCTGAATGACTTACATTTTAGTCACTTAGATGACACTCAAGTGTATAAACGGCTCCAAGGTTATAGTTCTTAATGAGCATTAAGCAAAAAATTTACTGTTTATGCAAGTTATGGGTATATACTGTTATGTTGTGTCACTGGGACAAATGGCTGGACAGGCAGCCTGGCAACCTACATGGTTTGTTACTAAGATGGATGACTGGACAGGCAGCCTGGCAACCTTCCTGGTTTGTTACTAAGATGGATGTCTAGACTGGCAGCCTGGCAACCTGCATGGTGGTATTATTGGGACAGGTGATAAGATAGGCGACTGGAAGACCTGATGGACATTCAACAGGGTGGCAAATCTGACAGACTGATCATAATATCGCATTAAGATTATGTATGGTATGTGGCAAGACATTCTGATGTGACCAAGCTCTGATCCCTGGTTGAAGTGTTGTTCTTTGTTGTTGTTGCTGTGGGGTTTAATGCCATTTTTCAGCACACGATAGGCTATGCATGGCGGCCAGTATTAATGGTGGAGGAAGAACCTGGGAAAACCCCGGGAAGAACCACCGACCCACGAGAAGCTACTGGCAAGCTTTCTCACATACCCACATTGGCCAAATCCTAGACTCGAACCTAGTTAAAGTGAATGACCAGCTACAAATGGAGAAGTTGTCAATGGCAATGATACTGGTAACATGTGTCTGTGATATTAGTATTATATACCATGTGCCTGAACTTACCAGCACTAAGGCAATGTACAGACATGCAGGATGAGTTATGCACACTTGTCTGCCAAAACATGGGAGGATAGTCTCATTTCCGAACCAAGCTGGTATAGGAGATATATCACGAATGGAGGGATAAAAATCCATTAAAGTCTGCAACTGCATTTATCATCTGCCACTTAAACAATGTTTGGGGAGGGTGTAGCATGGATGAATCTTATATACACCAATCTTTTACTGCAAATTGGATAAATGTACCAGTTGCTAAGGGCATGATTCTAAGAATATTTGAGGTTGGAGGATTTATTGTGGTAACCACCACTAAGTTAGCTATAGAAAACATTTTAAGATGGAGGTTTCCTATGCCCCAGTCCACAGACATGGACTTCATCTCTCTCTCTCTATCTCTCTCTATGTGGACTAACTTTATTGTAACAATGACTGGACTACTCTCCTCTAACAAGGTTGAGCAAACACTGCAAGGCGAAGCTGATAAACACTTTGTACAGGCAAGGTACATATTATAAGTGTCATCACCGACCTTAAACATTTTCCATCTGTAACATCTGTATCATAAATTACAATGAAATAACAAGAAATAAGTACAACTAACAAACCAAAAGTGTCATCTATATCCATTATTAAAACAAGTGATTAACTATTCATCCAGTGTTTGCAAGTGAAATATGTGAACAGTAAGTATCAATGGTACCACGGGCAACTACAAGGACAAAAAAGAAAGATCATAATTTGCACAAAATATGCATAATTATCAATAAAAATCAAATAAAAATTAAGTTACCAATATCTTAGATTAATTTTAACAATACTGTACCAGTTTTTCGTTTGGACCAGTAGAATTAATTATGATCCTGAAAGCGTGAAGTTACTCATACTGCAGGAAAACCTAGCAGTTGGAAGGGATGTAATTTGGAAGACTTTCTTCCCTTTGGCTATGTTATATATATATATATATATATATATATATATATATATATATATATATATATATATATATATATATATATATATGTATGGGGAAAAAATAAATATGTTACCTTTTCTGATGGCCGGATTTGAGAGTAACAGAATTTATATCCTAACATGTGACAGAGAAAGGCATCAATAAAACTGTTCACTCAACATAATAAAGACAAAGGATACTTCAAACCCCACTTGTGATTAATTGTTGTTGTTGTTGTGGGGTTTAACGCCATTTTTCAGCACACGATAGGCTATACATGGCGGCCAGTATTAATGGTGGAGGAAGAACCCGGAAAACCCCGGAAAGAACCACCGACCCATGAGAAGCTACTGGCAAGCTTTCTCACATGCCCACATTGGCTGAATCTTAGACTCGAACCACCGCAGACAGAGGTGAGATTGTGATTAATTAACTCCTATGGATAGAAAAACCCAACTAAAACCGGGAAGCCATGGTAGATCACTTAATAGAGCATCGGACGTGTAATTCAAGGACTGTGGGTTCAATACCAGGGATGGCACTGGGCTTCGCCAATGTTACAAATTGTGACTGTTTTTACTTATTGGCTAAAAAATATACAATCTGATGATTTTTTGTGGCAACATTTTTGCGCAATTAATCTTGCATATACAATCTTGGGTCCCAAAGGCACCATGAAAGGAAGCCACAAATGTTGATATTAAATGCACTGACAGCACTGGGTTTTGTAAAAACTGTGATACACCCAGATAGTCATGCTACTGGATTAGCTACAGTCGATTAACCTCTGAAGACAGGGACAGGAATGACTGCAATCAACCAAGTAGGGGGGTTTGGGGGGTGCTGAATGTACTCAAAAAATAGTTATGCTGTTGGCAGTATATAACTGTAAATAATTAATGCCCCCTGCCTGCTTTGCTGCTGCACTTCATGAAGTTAAATTCCATCAACCAGGAATTCTGAAATTTATTTTTGCTGGGCTTTGCTTTCTTTGCTGATAGCAAATTGCTTCCCAAATTGTCTTAAAAAATGAATGACACTTGAACACTATTCCAATAACTGAAATAATCAAGCTACATTAGCCTACGTATATGGAGTAAAATCTGACTTAAAGAGATGCTGATGCTGTTTGCTGTTCCCAAACTTGTCAATAATCTTTAATATAGATGTTTTAAACATTCTCATTCAAGGCAATGATATGTAATAACTTTTCTTCTTCAACATGCATCTACCATCTCTCCAATATATCTTTATTGGGTTGTTCCACTTCGTGAACTTCACCTATACAAATTAGTACAATGTGCTCACCCACAGCAGTCTTCACAGTACAATAACACATCACACTAGCTGCGGTCACTCAGTTAAGTAATATGTGAAATGACTGTTTATACCCAACCTCTCTGCTTTTTAGCTGCTGCTTTTTAAACTGCCCCATGGATAGTTTGACATGAACTCTAAACAGGACTGTTTACTGTTTATACAGGCTGTATGTTATGGACATAAACCGAAGTGATGGATTTTTCCCCCAAAGGTTACTGAAAATCATGTTTTTTTAAACAAGACCATGTCAGGGGGTTTGAGAGTATACAACTGTCTTTTAGGATGACACAATGTTATGGCAGGTATGTTATATGTGGTGGATATTCCATTATAAGTGGTGTATATTTCATTACCTACTATATGTAGTGGATTTTCCCTTTTGTGGTGTTTTTTTCATAATAGCTGGTAGATATTCCATTATATGTGAACATATTTCATCATATGTGGTATATATTCCATCATACATGGTGCACATGCCACTATGTATGGTGCATATTCCATCATACATGGTGCATACACCATTATGCAAGGTGCATATTCCATTATATGTGGTTCCCATTGCACATTGTGCTTTATTTATGCATATTATATGTGGTGCATAGTCCAAAATAAGTGGTCCACTCAACTTTATATGCTATCCTTTTTATATTATACTATTTCAGTAAAATAATTTCTGCTACTCTTGCGGATGTTGCTGCATGTCCCCAAAGATGGGTTGTTTTCATGCATCAAAACTGTGTAAAAATGTCATCTGAAAAGTCGCTGAGCACTCAATTCAGTTGAAAGAAAAAAAAGTAGATATATAATGTTCAAGCTGCTCTCTGATGTAGACCTGGTAAGGATGGGGGCTGACATGATTGGGGTAAGGGACTGATTGAAGGAGAAAATGAATCATCTAAAGACTGCCATCAAAGACATGAGTGATCTACCATGTACATGTACTAAATTCACTGCTTGATCAAAAGAATTGTCTACTTAAAAAGAAGTGACTGTTACTTTAACAAGCCAAAGGTTTACTGGGTCACATGCACTGGCAGAAAATGTGGGAAAATATTTTAACAATAACTATGAATTAAGAATAAAATACATGTACAGTAAATACGAGTATTTTCATTTTTGAATTTTGGCTTAAAAACTGGCCATCATGTACAAACCTGTTATGAACAATCAAGTATCTTAAATGAACACTTTCTGTTGGCAAAAGAGGTGATCTCTCATGACAGGTTTTGACAAAAAGGGGTGATCTCTCATGACAGGTTTTGGCAGAAGAGGTGATTATCTCATGACAGGTTTTGACAGAAGAGGTGATCTATCATGACAGGTTTTGGCAGATGAGGTGATCTCTCATGACAGGTTTTGCTGTACTTACGGCTGTGTTAAGTCATGAGTTATAAAGTCAGAGCTCTTGAGCAGCAAGTATATATCACTTGGACAGGTGCATTTCAATGTCTTGTCAAAGGAGATCCATGCAGCATCCTGAAAATAGTCCATCAATTTTTCTTGTGTAACAAGCACCAACTGTAAAAAAGCAGTTAGTTGCAATCACATAATGTACCAGATAAAAATCAATGCTGTTCAATGTTTTTATGATTCAAAGTGTACACCTTGATGTGCGGATGCATTATGAAACAGTAAATCTGGGACTATGCTGTTTGCATCGGACATATTTAATTCACAACTAAAGATGGTGATAAACAAGGCAACTCAATGTTCAGAAGTGGAGATTGGAGAGTAACTAATTATTCAGGGGGAGTGAGACTGTATATTAACTCAGCATTTAAGGGAAGACAAATTAGGGTAATTCAGTGTTCAGGAGGAGACAGACTGTTAGGTAACTCAATGTTCATGGGGAAAGAGACTGTAGGGAAGCTCAATGTTCAGCAGAAGACATACTGAATGGCAACTCAGAATTCAGTTTTCAGAGGTGAGAGGCTGTATGTTGATTTTCAATTCAAACGAATCCATACAAGTCAAGCAATTCCCAACAGGCTGAAGGTTTTAGTGGCAGCAGCAAAACACTATATTAAAGTATCAAACGCTAATGCAAATGGGAGGTCAATACAATCAACATCACAGTTTTAAAAAAATTAAAATTCTGTAATATTTTGATAAAATGCACTAATGTATAGTAAATATGGTCTTGCATCTCAGAATATGGGAATAAATGAAGGCGGTTTACAACGATAAAAGTTTGTTTCTCTGACTCTAGTGGCACTTCAATGTTAAATTCTACCAACCATAAATATTGTCAAATCACCAACTTACTTTAGGAACATTATCCCTTACTTGTTTAGCCAGTGTATCAAATATCTAGCTGCAATTTCAATTCCTCTTTATTCCTACATAACAACTGTGCATCCCCAAAAAGTATGTACATTAGAGACTGCCACAATACAAAAATATTTTTAGTAGTTCTGTTCATACAACTTTTTACATTGTTTTTTGCACAGATTTTATTGCATGTAAAAAAGGACACATAGACATAGTTGTTCATGAAATGATGTTTGCACTCACAGCTAAAAAGCTAATCTGAAGACTTCACACTCACAGCTAAAATCTAATCAAAGATCTTGCAATCACAGCTAAAAAGCTGATTTGATGACTTTGCACACACAGCTAAATAGCTATTCAAAGATTTGGCACTCACAACTGAAAAGCTGATTTGTTGACTTGGCACACACAGCTAAAAAGCTGATCTGATTACTTTGAACTAAGCTAAATAGCTGATCTGAAGACTGCACTCACAGCTAAAAAGCTGATTTGATGAATCTGCACTCACAGCTAAATAACTAATCAAAGATTTGGCACTCACAACTAAAAAGCTGATTTGGTGACTTAGTGCTCACAGCTAAAGAGCAAAATCTGAAGACTACATTTGCAGCTAAATTGTTTACCTGAAGACACTTAAGAGAAAGGATCACTACAAAACCCTTTTTTTTAGAGTAAGTCAATCTAAACAACAAATTATCTTTTTTATAATTCTGTTATGTAAGATTCATTTGTATTAATATTTATATTGCTTCTCTTATTACATCTAAATGTTCTTTCTCTTTTCTTGATAAGCATCTGATAATGATAAAGACCACTTACAAAATCCACAACTGTTTGTAAATATTTATAAAATATGTAAATTAAAATTACTTACACAAATATCATAAACAAATTTTTAAAACTGCATCTTGTATGGCTTATTACAAAATTAATAAACCATTTCATCTGCACAAAAGATTTTCATAACACCATAACTTGAAGACAGGTACCATATTAATCATTTATATTGTTGTTGTTGTTGTTGTTGTAGGGCTTAACGCCATTTTTCAGCACAAGATAGGCTATACATGGCGGCCAGTATTAATGGTGGAGGAAGAACCCGGAAAACCCCCGGAAAGAATCACCGACCCACGAGAAGCTACTGGCAAGCTTTCTCACATAACCACATTAGCCGAATCCGAGACTCGAACCGACGCAGACAGAGGTGAGATGGCAGTGATCCGTAACAGTGAGCGCTTTAGACCACTCGGCCACTCGGGGTCCCAATCATTTATATGTCACATACAACTACAAACACTGACAATGATGTGCTGCAGCATAATGTGCCAGCAGATCTGGGTCTATGTTGTTTATTCTACTGATTACTCTTGACAGACTGCACAGAACCAGATCTGCCAGTGTATGATGTGACAGCAAATCTGGATCTATGAAGTCTGCAGCTGAATCTGACTTGTATGCAAGTATATATAGTAATTTCTTTATGGGGTGCCATTAAAGAACTGTAATTCTAACTATTTCATTTTCAACATATTCACCTTTTCCCATAACTGATTTGTTCACCACCTTTAAAAGAACAGCATGATCTCAGCAATTTTGCTGGACATATATATATGTATGCATGGAACTGAATACTAATGCCTGTTTACATGACTTTCTTACCCTATTTATTGTGACTCATAACACTGGTTTACAGAGCAATATTAGCCTTTTTATTTAGGGAACTGTAACTAATAACACCTGTTTACAGGGGTATATTGTCCTATTTATTCATGGAACTGTGACTCATAACACCTGTTTATCGGGGTATATTACCCTATTTATTCATGGAACTGTGACTCATAACACCTGTTTACAGGGGTATATTGCCCTATTTATTCATGGAACTCTGACTCATAACACCTGTTTACAGGGGTGTATTGTCCTATTTATTCAAGGAACTGTGACTCATAACACCTGTTTACAAGGGTATATTACCCTATTTATTCATGGAACTGTGACTCATAACACCTGTTTACAGGGGTATATTACCCTATTTATTCATGGAACCGTGACTCATAACACCTGTTTACAGGGGTTTTTACCCTATTTATTTATGGATCTGTGACTCATAACACCTGTTTACAGGGGTATATTGCCCTATTTATTCATGGGACTCTGACTCATAACACCTGTTTACAGGGGTATATTGTCCTATTTATTCATGGAACTGTGACTCATAACACCTGTTTACAAGGGTATATTACCCTATTTATTCATGGAACCGTGACTCATAACACCTGTTTACAGGGGTATATTACCCTATTTATTCATGGAACCGTGACTCATAACACCTGTTTACAGGGGTTTTTACCCTATTTATTTATGGATCTGTGACTCATAACACCCGTTTACAGGGGTATATTGTCCTATTTATTCATGGAACTGTGACTCATAACACCTGTTTACAGGGGTATATTACCCTATTTATTCATGGAACTCTGACTCATAACACCTGTTTACAGGGCTTTCTTACCCTAGGTGCACTCCAGTTGAGTTTAGGAAACACACAACCACCTAATTTCTTGATGGACTTCTTCACTAGATTTTCAAAATCTGGAAACCTGGGAGGCTCAGCTACTGGTGTGCTTATGTCTTCAGTACTCCAGTCAATCTAAAAAAAAACACAAGAATTCTGCTGAATACTATTAGTGTCATCTTACAACCATATCAAAACATAGGGTTTCATGGAATCTTCATATCTCATGTGCATTTTCATGGAATCCTCATGTCAAATGTGCATCAAAACAAGGGTTATATTGATTCCTCATGTTCCAAATACATCATAAACAAGGCTTCCATGGACTCATCATGTCTCATATGCATCATAAACAAGTTTTCCATGGATTCCTCATTTCTCATTTGCATCATAAGCAAGGGTTCCATGGAATTCTTGTATCTTTTACATACATATCACCCATATATTTAACTTAAAGAAAATGTAACAAAAATGTTATATTGTTGACAATGATGATGAGTATTTCACCATGATAATGCAGGGTGACAAAACAAACACACCTGGAGCATAAAAAATGGATGACTGTGATATATATTTTTATCTCAGTAAGTCATACTACAAATGATGAATGCAATCATTAAGTTGCATGTCTGTACAGCTCACCTATATTAGAAATACACAGTGGTAGCTGCAAAAACTAAGAATCATACATCACTGGTTCTGGAAAAGTAGAAAACACATGAACTTGTACCTCAATTTCTGTCACCAGCTTTCAAAGTAACCTATTTTTTATGTTATTGTTGTTTACAAATTTCACATAGAAAACTCAAAGTTAAGATAACTCAAGCAGTATGATCTAAAACAAAAGATAATGTTTTCTCGTTAGAGGGTGTCAACTGTCTGCTAGAACTGAATATGGCTTTTGTGAG
The DNA here is from genome assembly GCA_028554795.2 of Sinohyriopsis cumingii. Taxonomy (NCBI): domain Eukaryota; kingdom Metazoa; phylum Mollusca; class Bivalvia; order Unionida; family Unionidae; genus Sinohyriopsis; species Sinohyriopsis cumingii. Next base: position 139,135,492 of record CM068827.1, on the reverse strand, counting down.
AAAGTTTAGAACATTATTTCTATACTTCATATATAATTTGAATCAAATACAAAAAAACTCTATTCCAGATGTATTGCAAAAAATCCAAACATTTCTGTTAATGAATTTCAATGGTAAGTAATGTATCCAAGCAATGAAAGGTTACATGAGAGATAAATCCATTTGCACATACTGTATATACTAGCTAAGTGAGAGTAACCTGACTGCAAACTGCACAGACCCAGATCTTCCACTGTATAATGTGTCAGTAGATATGTTTATATGCAGTTTGTCTGGATTAATCAGTAGAACATAGACCTTGATCTGTTGGTACAATATTCAATGGCAATTCAAAGTCTATCTACTTGCAGTGGGACCAGACATGTACAAAAGAACATATGGTACATTTTTGCATATGAGAGCATCATTTCTGTAACCATTATGCTGATTTTTATAAAACTTAATAATAAAGAAGTATTTCATTTATGGGAGACTGATCTGATATATGCAGCACTGCATTTGATCCATATCAAAATTTCACTTTGAATTGGTCAGTCTATTTACACAACTGAAAATATTGGTAACAGAAACTTAACTGTTGCTTGGAACAAAAAGCAACTTTTTAAATAATATTTTAAAGAAAAGAGGAACTGTGTTTACCTCATCACCAATTATGTTGTCATCATCGGCATTTTCATTTGATGAAGGAGCTACTGATCTGAAATAATGCATTTTATACGAACAGACAAATAATAACTAATACTTTGGAAAATCGAACATTTTCATTAATTGTCAAAAATTTATGTGGTGAAGTTTCATTCTGTATAATTATCTGATTATGTTCAAAAAAGCTAACAAGACAATAAGATTCTGCCTGACGGATGATGCGTATTTAACCTTCTTGATGATCTTCTGAATATATTATTTAAAAAGTATATAGGCTTGGTAAATAAATATGTAACATATCATTACATCAAGCAGTACTTGGCACATATGCAAAATATATTTTTTATATTCAATATATTATTATATTCCCTGTAATATCTTTAACATTTGTACCAATTTTATATTTTAAAAATTCCTGCATATATAGTAAAAAATATGAACCATAATTTTTTTAATTTTATTTTTACAATTTAAAATCAGAAAATGTTTAATAAGAAACGAAATGAGTTAGAAGACATTAAATATGAATTGACAGGGTTTTAAAAATTTAGATGGTATAATTTTTTATGACACTATGCTACATCATCAGAAAGTGGATGCAAGAACATAAATATTTTATTACTGCTCTGGTAACACAAGCCCATCACCAAGCAGGTACTCCAAAAATTCCTGAGGCAGTGGGATCACTAGGCTGAAATAAAAATAGAATCAGTAAAGGAGGTTTTCTTTTTCTCTCTCCATCTTCCATGCTTTATTAGTGCTGAAATGAATACCAAATTATCCTATTCATATATTTGTGACATGTTATCAGATAGATAGAATTTAATTATTCAACAATACTATAAATTATCTTTTTGTTTACTTTTTTGGTAGGTCTAGCTCAATTCTACAACATACTGCCACCACAGAGCTGCAATGAATGCACTGTGAACTCAGTCATTTAAATTCACTTCCATGATATTCTGGACATTTTGCATACATTTTCTTCTACATAGAGTCATAATCAAATGAGTTTAGGTGTTTCAAACTCAGCACAACCAAATTTTATTTTACTATTGCAGATGGTCTATATGTTAACAAGGGCAGTAACTCTCCAACACTTGACTGTTCAGTTAAATGTGGGGACCTTAAAAATAAATTTATGAGGAAGTACATTTCTCACAATGAAAATCACACAAATCGACCTTTGATTTAACTTGACAAGAGTGCAAAACATTGAAGACAATTCAAGAACACAGCTGATGAATCACTTGTTTCCTAATTTTAACATGCAAAGTCTACAATTCAGTCTGAATTACAGGATTATAAGTGTTTAATTCAGAAGTTCTCAAATTCAGTCATGTTAATTTGCTGAAAGGATTTACTGCCTTTGATATGACCCCTATTCCAAACCATAATTTGTAATGGATTTATTGCCTTTGATATGACCCCTGTTCTATACTATATTTTCTAATGGATTTATTGACTTTGATATGACCCCTGTTCTACACCATATTTTCTAATGTTCTGTGTAGGTGAATTTCAATTCTGATTACTTTTGAGGGCTGGTAATAATATAGCCCAGTGTAAAACAATAACCACCAATCATATTCATTGCATGACATACCAAAAGTATACAGGGGCCCCGAGTGGCCGAGTGGTCTAAAGCTCTCTCCATTATGATCACTGCCATCTCACCTCTGTCTGCGTGGGTTCGAGTCTCGGATTCGGCCAATGTAGGTATGTGAGAAAGCTTGCCAGTAGCTTCTCGTGGGTCGGTGGTTCTTTCCGGGGTTTTCCCGGGTTCTTCCTCCACCATTAATACTGGCCGCCATGTATAGCCTATCTTGTGCTGAAAAATGGCGTTAAACCCTACAACTACAACAACAACAACCAAAAGTATACATGTATACAAAAAAGAATGGATCATTATATAAAGTAATGGAGAAAGTCGAGTAAAAGTGGCGAATTTGATGATCAGGAAAGTACTTAAACCATACACTGCAACAAATTTTAGAATATCTCCTTTACACTGATGTAAGTTATAAACATACTGATAATTTAAGAAAATTTACACAAAATTAGCAAGGGGTTAGACTCTGAAACACACGAGTTTAGCCACCTTGTGCTGATTGGAAGAAATGGAGTGAGTGTTACTGATAGTTCTCCCTTTTGTTGCTGACAGAAATGGTTTCTTGCATTTAGCGCAATCTACTGCCGAGTCAGGTTTTGGGTGTAACTACTCACAAGGTAAACAAAGAAATATTTTAATTCTAATCTTCTGTTCAAATATTCACACAAAAATATACTGATTTGAATGTCTGGTTATTAATTTCAGTTAAACGCTTTATCAGAATGAACTTTTTCAAGTAGCCAAGTCTCTAACAGATTTTAAATTGCAAATTATCTCTTACATTTTAAGAATTCCAAAGGAATACTGTGTAAAATCAACTTGTTCAAACATCCATTAACATGGCTGACCAAATCTGAGTGGATAATAAAAAGTATATAGACAGTGCTAGACTTGGTAATCTCCCCAATAAATATCCTTCAATTACCATAAGAAAGTTTAACATTTTAGCATTAAAAACTCAACAAATAACTAATACGCCCTTGAAACTTGGGAGAATTCAATCTTTAAATTAAATGGGTGATAAATTACATATAGCAATTGCATGTCTTACATGGATAATATTGACTTAACATTATTTATTCAGCTACCTGATCAGGATAATAACGATGGACACTGATGAAAGTTGTAATGTCATTTCTCAGTCAACTATGTATTTCTGATGACTGTTGCTACCAAAACAAATATATTACAGTGTTGTAATAGTGTACGATGAGGACTGGTTTATCAGAATCAGAACATCTGCTCTGATTTGGACATTCTTATAAACAGCCTTATATAGCAAGCTATTCACGACACAAGATGCTAATTCTTTTAATGATGGAATGCGCGTGTGTGTGTGATTAGGATTTTTAACGTAGCTTTAACAATTTTTCAGTCATATCGCTACGATGTCTGCAGTGTGGCAGTTTATAGTGATGTCTAGCACTGGGGCATCATGCTGCAGACATGTAGCATGATGTCCCACCCAGTTATATTATCCTGACACCAGGCCGACCAGTCTTAACACTAACCTCTTAATGTTGAGTGCCTAGCAAGGTAGCTGTTAGTACCATTTTTTAAAGTCTTTGTTATGACTCGGCCAGTGTTTAAACCCACAACCTTCTGCTTCCGAGGCAGATGCTCTAAACACTAGGCCACCGGAGTGGTCCTAGAGATGGAAGGTTGAAATATTGAAAATCTACTGAAAACTGATTTTTAAAAGTGAAATAATCTTGTTATTTATTCATTGTAAAACACTGGCACAGTCAGACTTTTTAGGATGCACTGACCAATTATTTTCTCACATGTGCAAATAATTACAGTAAAGCAAGATCTTATAATACAGCATCATTTGCACAGTGGTTCAGTTGAAAACCTTTCCTCTGGTTTTCAATTTCCAGCTTCTTTGATGACTTGCTCCAAAAAGTACTTTAGCAAGGAATAATTTAATAATACAATTGCCCTTGAGATCCTAGTGCAAACAGTGGAACCTGTCTACTGAATAAGCTTGGGGCATGTAATATAAGAAAAAAATAAGATCTGACATTATGACAAACACCATCAGCTGTTAAAAATACATTATTTACAAATAAAATTTAAAACAAGGTAAAGAAAAAAATGGTATTGTCCCACACCATATTTTGACAGTGTCGTAATCTCACAGTTAGAATCATCACCACATTTGTTTACACTGATCAATGCCAAGTCACTCAGACTAATTTGTTGAGAATCCTATCATTATCATTTGTGAAAAAAAAGAAAGATACATATAAAAAGAACTCCATATCACTCATTCTTTTTTTTAAAATCAGTAAGTCCACATAAAAATCCTAACTAATTATACTGACATGTCAAATCAAGTTCCGATCATAACAGACATCTCGTCTGCTGTTCAATATGTAACAGAAATGAGCCTCAAAGCTGTTAACACTGTTAAGAATACTGTACATTTATGTAACATTTTATGTGGATGTTTCATTACTGATATTGTTTGAGAGAGGGTTCTTCATTATTATAATTCCTGTAAATGTACCAGAAACATACTTCACGATATAATTTATAACTAAATCAGCATCCTCTATATATTTTTTATTTACATCAAAAAAGCAAAAGGATTTTCTGATATATAAGAAATTTTAGCGTGGCAGTATATTTTCAATCATCCTTTTAGAGTATGTTGATATTTGACTTATTTGGACCAGTATATTTTTTTAATTTGTTTGATAATGGTATGCATGTCAATTAAATTGAAAATAAAACCTTCTCTTTATGTATTCTGTCTCTGATTATTCGCACTTCTTGAGAAATTAGTTATGAAGGGTACAATACAGTTTTGATGTTCCAAACACTGTACATCATGAATTAGGGCTGTGAATATTCACAGTGCCAAATCTGTTTTAAAATATAGGTCATACACTAAATCTAATATTTTTATTACAATTAAACAATATATTAATAACATCATGATTTTTCCCAATTAAATTCTTGCATCTTCTGAGACAAAATCTCTCCCAAAACCTAAATTATGATAAATATAATAAAATTTTAGGAATGGAAGATAAAGTTTCTTAATGTAATTTTTCCAATAAACTTGAGTTATCTATGTTCTATTGACACTGCTCTGCAATATAAGTGGTTGTCTAATTGAAAGCACGCAGAGAAGAGTATTATAGAATACAGTGGTACCTCAGGTTATGAACGCCTCAGGTCACGAACAATTCGGGTTACGAACAACAACTTTGAAAATTTTTTGTCTCGGGTAACGAACAGTGCCTCGGGTTACAAAAGATGGCGAGAGAGAGAGAGAGAGCAAGGTTTAACGTTGGAGACAAACGATCGCGTACAGTACAAACGAAGGCCACGCAGTACTAACTCCCAACACCACTCCTCTGCTTCAACCCATGGACCAGCAAGTGATCTTCAACTTCAAGAAACTGTACACAAAGGAGCTCTTCTCAAGGTGTTTTCAGGTCACTAATGACACCGAATTGACTTGGAGAGATTACTGGAAAGACCACTTCAACATCCTCCACTGCATCAACCTCACTGACAAGGCCTGGAATGATGTCTCCACCCGTACCTTGAAGTCTGCCTGGAAGAAAGTTTGGCCATTGTGTGTACCAGAGAGAGAAGAGTTTGAAGGATTAGAGGCAGACGCAACAGCTGTAGTGGATGAGATTGTGTCTTTGGGCACAAAAATGGGCCTGGAAGTCGATGGCAACAACTTGGAGGAGCTGACTGAGGACCATAGTGGAGAGCTCACTACAGATGAGCTTGTGGATCTTCAGAATGAACAGCCAAAGACATTAAAGGAGGAGCAGTCGTCCAATGATGAGGAGCCAGTGACTGTTTCAACTGCCAGGATTAAAGAAATTTGCAGCAAGTGGGCAGACGTCGAAGACTTCATTGTGAACCATCATCCAAACAAACTTGTTGCTAACAGGGCAGTAAACCTGATGAATGATAACACGATGGCCCACTTCAGAAAGATTCTCCAGCAAAGGAAGCGACAAATTTCCCTTGATAGTTTCTTGGTGCAGAAAGATTCCCAGTTGGCTGCCAAGAAACAGCGACAAGAAACTCCTGAAACTAATGATTCAGAATAGCAAACAAAGTGACAAATTTCCCATAATCGTTTTCTTGGTAAGAAAGATGGACTAAATCTTTTTTTATTTTACATTTAATTTATTTGGTTGTTTTCTTTCTCTTTATTTAATACGTGAAGTACTCGTATTCTTTGCGTTTTGTCAGGTAAACGACCGGATGTTAATAAAAAAGAACGATTCTTTCATCTTGAAACGGATTGTCTCTATTTCATTGATTTCAATGTTTTGGGTTACGAACATTTCGGGTTACGAACCGAGTTCTGGAACGAATTAAGTTCATAACCCGAGGTACCACTGTATAGCCAAATATCATGTCTAATAAAATTAGACTTTATGTAGACCACCAACCAAAATAAGCTGCCTCCTTGTATCGTGCTTTCTTTCTTTCTTTTCTACAGAAGGTATAAAGACCTGCATTGGCAATAAGCAACAATTTATGAGGAAGACAGCAAAACAATTTGCAGTGATAACAATGACTTTATTATTACTAAACTTTATGACGTTCCCCAAAATCAAGAGTCCTGAATATTTATACTCTCTGCTCACATGTATTTCTGTAAATGTTGAACAATCTATTATATCACAGTTGGTAATTCAGTTTTCTAAACTTTACTAATGAATGAGTTTTAAGCTGAAATCTCTAACAACTTGCTTGGTATCCTAACAATGGGTTCAAAAGCAAAATGTACAAAATCTGAGACTCTGGTCTAATATTTTCCCTTTATGTAGACTACCAGCCACATTATACTGCCTCATGTACCATGATTTTGCAAGTAATTTATCCAGTACATTGATCAACTGTCAAACCAAAAACAATACAAATAAACAGTTATCACAAATACATAAAAATTTCACTAAATCACCAATAATATGTACATAACCAACTGATATATAAATGTAAACTCATTCTCTACATGTGGCCTATTCAACACACCATAAAATGCAATGTAGAAAAGCACATATAAAATCATGAGTATACATACATGCATACACGACATATTCAATGTCATTAAGCATATTATTCTATACTGTGTTTGATCTTCATGACTGGTGACAATCAGGACAGCCAACAGAACTGAATAATGTACCATCCAATAAAGTATGCAACTAGTGATACCTGATCAGTTTGTAACTGTGTTAAAATCTGTCTTTTTCTTAATTTGATTCATGCTCTTGTTTTGCAGGAAGTCCCTTCTCTCACTCTAGCAGAAACACATACCTCAACTAGAATAGTTCTCGTGCTTGCTATCAAATTCAGTAAACACCCCATTTAAGCATAAATGTAAGTATTTTTCATTATCTTTAGATGGGTATTTTGTGTGTGTGTGTGTGTGATTTGGATTTTTAAAGTAGCTTTAACAATTTTTCAGTCATATCGTTACGATGTCTGCAATGTGGCAGTTTATAGTGATGTCTAGCATTGGGGCATCATGCCACAGACATGTAGCATGATGTGCCACCCAGTCACATTATCCTGACACCAGGCCAACCAGTCCTAGTACTAACCTCTTAATGCTGAGCACCAAGCGAGGCAGCTGTTAGTACCATTTTTGTAAGTCTTTGGTATGACTCAGCCGGGATCGAACCCACAAACTCCCACATCCAAGGTGGACGCTCTAACCACTAAGCCACTGTAGTGGGTATTAAGAATGAAAGACAGATGATACCTGACAATATAAACTTTAGTGGATTAATACTTACAGAAGCACATACTGTAAAAGATGTGATGACAAGAAGTAAAATGTAAACAGGCAAATAAGTCATTGTATAGTATGAAGTATTTCAGGAATGTTTTGCAATTTTCTTTGCTATTATCAGTACTGACAATAACTGTACCTACAATATGGATAGTTTGTTGGCCATCAGGTTAAAGGTATGCAGTCAGTCAAGGGACCAGGCTGACTGGATAAAGATCAATATGGCAGCCCCAATTGCTTGCCATTGTGATGTATGCCACAAGCACTGTATGCAAGGAACAATGTATATGAAAACGTAACACTCCTTGCAGCTTGATTCATCTTCATACAACATAATTACAATGCAATGGCTCAATACTATCTCACTGCACATAAAATACAATATCATATTGTCTATTTAACTCATATAAATACATTTTCCACAAAGCATATTGTACCTGAACATTTAAATTACAGATTTTAAAGTTAATAATATATAACTTTAAAGTTGGTACGTACTATTCGTGATATCTGACTATACCACACCTACCACAGTGCATAGAAACAACAAAACACCTAAATGCATTGAAAACAACAAAACGTTATATCGTATAATAGATTAATTCGTACTTTTTAAATTGAATATTAGTTATATTAATATGTTCTTTCTAAGTCGCCAAGTGGTGCAAATTGATAAGAAACTGGAAATTGTGAATTTTGGTGATAGTTTTGAAAGTAAATAAATTTAATATTAATAGTGAGTATTACAATTTATATGTAAGTTTAATGCTTACGCTATTAATAACAAATACATAATAGTAATGATTTATTAATAATGCAGGGATGTATGAACTTTGTGAAAAGCAATTAAATAAAAAAGCTGTACAGTGTAAGTGTAACTACAAGAATTATGTGCAGACAATTATTTTAACGATCTAAATACAAAGATATGTGCAAGAATGGCTTGTCAAATCATTTCTGTATTTATTTTGGTATTTACGTCACAACAAAAGTTCTTTGCATGTGATTCAGAGTAGTTACATTTTCATACCGATTTCTGGAGGCATCACACCCACCTCTATACTCCACAAATCTAGTGTACTGTTCTGATGATATCTCCAGATGCAATTGCGGCAAATAATATGACCATATTGGCATGTTTATTTCTGCACTAAGGGCATATGTATGTGCTATTTCAGAATACTAATTCATGACAATGGCATGAATCTTCACATAAAAATGATAAAACTCTGCATATCTTTGGCAAGTTCGCTATGTTCTTTAGTGAATCAGTATAGATGGCTGAATTTCCCTGTGGCACATCTAAATTGGAATGTAAAAATGATACCATTCAGTGATCAGATCCCTGTAGGAAGTGTATTGATATGTCTCAACAAGAACTTAAATCTTGGTCTTTAAAATCACTAAAATTCCTCTGCAAATCCTGTGCATTTGAAGATGATGAGTATAATGCACCAAATTTTTCATTATGTTTTCACTCTCTGTATTAAAATATGATGCTCACATGATTAGCAGATTAAATACATATGAAACTGTATTGAACTCCACTGAGAGCCAATGGCTACAGATTATATAATCTTTAATTCAATGCATGAAGGTAAGAATGAATGCTGGCTGGTTTCTAAGGTTGAATTTATGCGATTAGTGGTAGATAATTAAATTAATAATGGATTTGTCATACATTCATTTCTTTTACCATGTGGAAGACACTTTTTAGCATGTAAGTTTTATTGGACACTATTGGTACAAAGTACAATATTCGTGTTAAAGGTTGATTCTCATAAACCTAACAAAACATTATCATACTTACACCAGTACACTCACACTCTCTCTCTTTGTCACTCCATCTCAAGAGAAAGAGAGAATTAAGAATGTACACCAAACACAACAGAAAGTGATATACATGGATTCTACAGGAGAATGCTTGATAATACTAGGCAGAATTAAAATTTGATACAAATAATACTATCATACACGTTAGAAAATTTTGAATTTATACTCTATGGAGATTCAAACCCCCAATCTGTGAGTAAATGGCACTCATCGCCTTCAGTTTAATTAATTTGGTATGTGTTTATTTCTGTTGTTGCTATATTTAATGTTATTTGTTCTCTGAGTGAGCACATCAGAGTTGCCTTACATGTATAATTTTGAAATATATATAAATAAACCAATGAAACAAATACATTTTGAAATATGTTCCAAATATTGTCTTTGTGCATTAAACCCATTTCTGCAACTATCTGGTATCCCAAACTCTTCCTCCAATAGCAGAATAGGATTGAAAAACATTTAATGAAAGATATACTTGAAAGCTTACATTAGCCAACCAGCAGTGTACTATGTACTATTAGCTAGTACATTTGTAGTGATATAAATACCGAAGTAGGTATGGAAATTATTTAACACCCCATTCTTGCATGTTTCTATGCATTTAAACCATACAAGTAATTGTCTACACATAATTTACGATAGTTACACTTAAACTATACAGCTGGTTCATGCAATCTCATACATCCCAAAATCTAAAATAAGAAATATGTAATTATTAATAACCACAATATAATAATCAATTTAATAAATCATTATTAATATGTGTTTATTATTAATAGCTTAAGCATTAAACTCTTGAATACATTGCAATACGGGGCCCTGAGTGGCTGAGTGGTCTAAAGTGATCACTATTATGAATCAATGCCATCTCACCTCTGTCTGCATGAGTTCGAGTCCTGGGCTCAGCTAATGTGGGTACATGAGAAAGCTTGCCAGTAGCTTCTCATGGGTTGTTGGTCCTTTCTGAGGGTTCCCCCCCCCCCTTCTTCCTCCAATTTTTATACTGGCCACCATGTATAGCCTATCTTGTCCTGAAAGATGGTGTTCAACCCCATAACAACATTGCGATACACGCATTTAATATAAAAAATGTTTCCTTTCGAAACTGTCGTCAAAATGTGCAATTTCCAGCTTCTTTTAATGTTGTATTACTTGCAGTAAAAAAAGTACATATTAATTTATTATATAACTAATATTAAATTTCAAAGTTATGAATTATACATACGTAACCAATACACACTTTGCTATATACGATATAAATGAAGTGCGTTTCGGTGTTTTCATTGCGTTCTGATGTTTCGATGCGTTTCAGAGTTTCTATACACCCCACCCACCCCACTTTAAAGCCAATTCGCATACCAATAGCCCTTAAGTGTGCCAAAACTTTGGACTCCAGGATCATTACCTTTTTGTCGTAACGTCTTTAAATACAGAATACCAGGATGAAAAACTACAGTTTAAAAGATTTTCAACCTTCATCTTGATGACAGAAAGCCTTCCTCGTAAATTATAAATAAATGTAGACCGAATTTGACAGTAAACAAATTCAATCACAGAATCAGTCTACGCTGAGTTAATTCAATGATTTGACAGTCTCACTGTCACTGCTTCACTTGATTAACGACAATATCATTAAATCTTGGTGTGTATATGTTTTCATTAACAATAATATACAGTCGTAGGCTAGGAGGTCTCTGGATTTTAAGTATGTTACGTTCTGACCCAACGATTGTTTGTACACTTAGACCATGTGAGCAAAGAAAGTGATGCAATCACCTCCAATGTGAAGAGTCAAAAGTTGTTGTTGTTGATTGTAAGAATCTCCGGTACTGTGTTGGAGCTCCTAGATTTTGGGGTCTGAGTAATTAATAGGTCCATTTATAGTGATAGAAGGCATGGCCGGAATAGATCAAGTATTAGGGTGGCTTTTTCCCCCACAATTTCAAAAGGACCCTGATTTTCCTCGAAGGGCACCAAGGCAAAAGTCTACGTTTCTACTTTGTCAAAGAGTGCATCATACCAAATCAACTAGCGCAAGAATAAAACATTAGTCAAATTTCAAGTGCCAGGTGACTGTACGTTTGTGTGTGTACATTTTTTTTTTAGCCGGAGGCAGGCACGGACACAATGGACCCCCTTCAGTCCGGCCCTAAAGGGACTGATTGCAGTGCTGGGGAAATGAATGTGTTTATACCCTGAAATTAGATTTAGGTACGTTCTTAATGGGAGTGTAGCAGGAATGTTATACTCAGAATACGTTTATTCTTATGTAGTCGAGTCAATGGTAGAAAGTAAAATTCTTGCTCGCTGGTGATACATGTTGTAAATGAGGCTTCCACTAAGACATTCAATGTCATGGTTTCGATTTGTGCTTAGGTTAAAGCAGTCCGACCCGTCTTACTACATTTTAATTATTTTGACATGTATGTTGGGGTGTAAAAATATCTCAAATTGGGTGGGAAGGTTCAGAGTAAACTCACACGAAAGTTAAAGGCTGTCGAGGTGGTTAGAAAACTACATTATGAGGTGCGCGGTATTACCGATTTACCGGTTGACCGCGGTCACTTTTTTCCGGAGGTACGTACCTCGATACTTTTTCACTGTACCGGTACGTCGGTAGTTTTTGGCAGTAAAGAATTACGGAAATTCCCGAGTAATATTGTTACGAGTTTAATGATACTAACAGCATATTATTATTTTTTTTTACAAAACAGTTGTATTTGTCACAAGTTAATTTTAAATATTACAAATATAATTATATTTATGATACTTTAACCATGTATGGCAACTTGGTGACCAAATGGAATGATGTGAACTATATTCCGGTCAAGCACAACATTTGGAAAACTTTCTGATTTAGAAAACAAATAAGTCATCTTTTAATTATTTACTACCGTATGTTAATGTGTTTTGTACATGCATTCATTTGTAAGACTGCTAATCGTCCTAAGAATTTCAGTAGTGCACTTGTTTTGTTTTAACATTACGCAATTTCTTAAGTCCACTAAATATTTACTTTTTTGTTGAGTAAGCGTCTTTTATACTCGCTGAATCTTTACTTTCACTCTCTGATAAATATCTTGCCTGACTTGGCATTCACTCAGTTTCCTTGTGTACTATAGCAATAGTGTAGCTAGTCAAGCGTAGGCTTCATTGTCAACACTCCCTGTTTTATCAACAAGCTCTCTAATATCAACACAATGCCTTTCACAGTGTGTCAGCAATAATTAAGCTTAATGATCCCACTATAGTTACTGCTTTCAGATTACAGCCAATACAACTATTAACATACACATATCAAATTCATCGATCACATAATTGGGGTGAGAGGCAGTGATTTTCTTTTGAGCTTGGTTATTTTTTCTTTTATCTCAAGATAATTATTTTTTCAAATGATATAATGGATAAAATATGTCATTTTTCTATAAATCAGCGTAATATGTATTTCCAGCTACTGACGGACTCAATTTCTATCATTAAAAAAGCGTCAGGCACCTGTTTTTGAACATTACATTATTGGTCCCTAATGTAATTGCAGTATATCATGGTATGTGTCTCGGTATGTGCAGACAAATCACGGTATACCATGGAACAAAATGTTTCGTTATACAAACTCCACCACAGTCCGTCACGCACTGCAACGAAAGTTCGCTGTCATTGCTCAGGATAGCAGCTGCATCAGCTCTGCAGACGTGGCTGTGGACGAATCTGAGCGTCGGTTTGTTCAGACTGGCCTCTTCCCGTGTCTTGCGCATCAGTGTAAGTTAAATGCCTCCTTAACCATGTAATTCCATAGTTGTTTGCCAGGGAGTTATCAATCAAGTCAAAGCTAGGCCGGGGTTGAGTTTTTTTTTTTTTATGTACCATTATCGCTTAATGACAGCTGCCTGTTTGGAATCTCGAACTCCACAGATTCCGGCTGACTAGTAGTGTTGCCCAAAAGTGCCAGTATTTCATTTCGATGTAAGAATCTATGTTGCTTGTGCCCACATGTATCTAGACAGGGGTTGTAGCACATCTCTCTGGAAGAAACTATCGAATGAAGAATCGTGAGTTCAGACATTTTCAAAGTTCCAGATCTGCTATGTCACTTCTAGGTCATAGACAGCTTGTGGGCGTGAGAAGATGCTATAAATATTTTGTGAGGTAGAACAGGGTTCATCCTTTTCTTTGAGAGAAGGATTGTTTCCACGATGGAATACAATGCTCTTCTCCATTTTTGTGTCCTGTCCTCTATAACTGCTTTTATGTTGGCGGTCCTGAAAATACTAAGGTGAGTTGTTGAATTGATTTCCTTAATTAACGTTTTACCCAGGCTCCGGGATTATGCTGCTCTTCTTTTCGAGTCGTTTAAGAACACGATGTCACTTTTGAATGCGTTGACTCGGTCAGCGCTTAAAACGTTGTAGATTCTTTGTAGAGCGATCTGTAGGTTTACTGGGTTCTTAGCAATCACTGACAAGTGAACAACCATTGTGGGCGATCCCATAAAGGTGGTCCCGATTGACGCCCCAAGATTCTTCCCTTGGATTGTGAGTAACAGGTCATTGTTGAAGCACTTGTAGAGGGTAAGAGATATTTTGACGACTTAGTTAATTCTGTGACCAACGTGGGAGTGGTAGCTGAAGTGGTCGAACCGTTTTACTTTACTAACTGATGCAGTATGTACGTCTTTAAGGATGAAGCAAAAATTGCCTGTAATATTATGTGTATGTAGCTTCCTCAGGAGGCATATGCTGTATGATATCAATGTTTTTTTCAGCATCAAGAGTGGCTATGGCGAGCATCTTGTTGGTAATTTTTGCGTTATTGATTGCTTCAGATATCAGTAATGCTGCATGTTTGGGGAAGTGTTGTTTTGTGTGAAACCCCTTTGGAATTTATTTTAGGTAGGTTCAGATTACCGTGTAGTGGGGTTGAAGCCCTGTTTAGTTTAGTTTTCTAAGGATTTTGGCCACCGTGATGCACCTGTAGTTGCTGGGTAACTTATGGTCCCTCTCCTTTATCGCACTGGTGTGATGATCCCCACCTTTAACACTCTGGGATATACTGGATGATACTATTCAGGAGTCTAATGAGGTATATAGTCTGTGGCAGGCCGCCATAATTAAGATGTTTTGCGGTCATGTAACGTGGAAGACTTAGAGTCGAACATCATTCCAAGGGCTTCAGGCTTTGGTTATTTTATTGTGTCCATATCCCCGGATGTAAGCTGATTTCCAGGACGCTTTCCAGATGGAATATATCTATTATGTTTTGGAATGGGCTGTTGCCGCCTTGGCAGTGTTGTGTTATGACGTTCTGTTTAATGATGGTGTTTAGGTATATGTCTTGTTCCATCTAGGTTTGTTGAGCCTATTTCCCTGACTTTTGCTTGCTTCTCATTTTTTTTATGTTACCTCTAATCAGTACTTTTACCATGGTATGATGGATGTGTTGAATGGGTCGTGTGACGTATCGCAAAGGTTGACATTATGGTTAGTTAGGATGTTGTCTTTCTTGGTCATGATGGTAAAAGTTGTTTTTAGCAGGGTAGAAGACAGGGCACTTGAGACTGTTGGCTTCTACAAAGCTGTTGGATCACCTTGTAAAATTCATTTGGTAGCTTCCTGTGCATGGAACAGTTTATATCACCTCTAATGATGAATGTGGGGATTCCGCTACACTTGTCAAAGATCTCTTGGAGTTCTGCTATAGCATCCAGGAATTCTGACAAGGATGGAGTTTTACCCCGCTGCCATTCAATGGATGTACACCGAGATGAGAAACAACACTAGGGTCCTCACTAGGGATTCCGTTCCTTAGATTTATTGCCAACCTGCTTACGTTCTCCTAAAACAATATTTCTGGATCCTGGATCCGCTAGAGGTGGTCACTTAGTTATTACATTTTATTGCACATCTGCGCCTGAGAATTATTTTGTACAGAAAGCTCACTCACATCATGCATGTTTTGGACACGTGTTTTCAGCGTATTAAATCGTAAAACTAGAGTGGGCTTTGTGTTATACGTGTGTTTTCAACATCATCATCATCATCAGTCTCATGACCTAGTGTGGTCGTCGAGGCACTGTGCTGCTGAACATCTGACCAGTTCCCTCCACTTGTCTCGATCATGTGCCAATGCCTGTGTCTCAGCAAAACTTTTCCTGGTCCATTCTGTGATGTTGTCAGTCCACTTTTTTCTCTGTCTACCTCTCCTTCTGCCATCCTGGACGCTGCCCCGCAGGACTGTTGTGGATAGACTGTTGGCTCTAGTGACATGGCCATACCATTTCAGCTTTCTCTTTTTGACGGTAGTGAGGAGGTCCTCATATTGGCCTACTTTGCGCCTGATGGTGTTATTCACTTCTTCATTTGTGATGTGGTCCATGTAAGAGATGCCAAGGATGGTTCTGTAGCATCTCATTTCAAGTGACTGGATTCTTCGTTGTAATTCTGCTGTCAGGGTCCATGCCTCACATGAGTACAAAAAGACTGAGATGACTAGAGCTCGCAATAGTCTGATTTTAGTTTTCAGACAGATATTCTTGTCTCTCCAGATGGGTCTTAGCTTTGACATAGCTGCCATTGTTTGTGCTGCTCTTGACAAAATTGCTGCTCTTGATCCCTCTTCAGTGATTATGGAACCAAGATATTTGAACTGGCTCACTGTTTCCAGTTCATGTCCTCTGACTTTAATCTTGGCTGAGATTTGTTTGCCACTATTTGTCATCAGCTTTGTCTTCTCAGCGCTTATCTCCATGTCAAATCTGGAAGATGTTTCATCCAGGTTCTTCACTAAGGTGGCAAGCTCGCCTTCACTGCCTGCCAGACCATCAATGTCGTCTGCAAAGCGGAGGTTGGTGATGTTACGCTGTCCAATGCTGACTGTGCCACAGTGGTTTTCCAGGGCTTCTCTCATGATGCGCTCTAAGTAGATGTTGAAAAGCGTGGGTGACAGGAGACAGCCTTGACGCACTTCCACTGTTGTCTGGAACCAGTCCCCCACATAACCTTGGGCAATTACTGCGCTGGTAGCCTTGGCGTACAGCTGCTTGATGGTATTGGTTAACTTTTGACCCATGTTATACTTCTTCATTGTGGCTCACAATGCCTCATGCCACACTCTGTCAAAGGCCTTTTTGAAATCTATGAACACATGATAGATGTCTTGTTGGTGTTGCGAGTACTTTTCGTACAGAACCCTGAGATTGAGTATTTGTTCTGTTGTGCTTCTTCCACTCCGGAACCCGGCCTGTTCTTCAGCGATTATTTCTTCTGCTTGTGGTTTCAGTCTGTTCAAGATGATCTTCAGCATTATCTTTCTAGCATGGCTGATCAAACTGATAGTTCTGTAATTTTGGCACAGCTGGAGATTGCCTTTTTTGGGAAGTGTTATAATCAGTGACTGGGTCCATTGTGTTGGCCATTCACCTGTCTGCCAGATCTTGTTGCAAATTTTTGTTAGTAGCTCTTTCACTGATTCTCCCCCATTCTTGATAAGTTCAGCTGGGATGTTGTCTACTCCAGCTGCCTTCCCATTCTTCAGTGCTCTTATTGCTGACTCCACCTCTTCTTTGAGAATGGGGAAGTCATCATCATTTGAGGAGTTTGGAACTTCAAGCACCTCTGGGTCTCCTGTGAACTGATGGTTGTAGAGTTCTTTGCAATACTCAGTCCATCTTTCTGCAATGTCACTCGCTTCTGTGAGGCATTTTTCATTTTTGTCTTGAATGGTACTGACTCTTGGTTGTTTCTGTCTGGAGAGGTCTTTCACAATTTGGAATGCCTTTTTGCTGTTATTCTTTATCAGACTGCTCTCCATTTATGTGCACTTTTGTCCAATCCAATTTTCTTTTGCTTTGCTCAAGTTTTTTCTGATATTCTTGTTTATTTCTCGGTACTCCATTGCCCATGTTGTTGTGTGTCTGGCGTTTTTGAGTCCTCTTCGGGTATCACACAACTTCAGAATCTCTTCTGTAACCCAGGGTGTTTTCTTCGGGCGATGGAGGCCAATGATGTCCTTGGCAGCTGCTGTCATGACTGTGTTGAAGGTGTCTGTCATCTCATTGACATCACCATCCATCACAAGGAGTGGAGCAAATTCTCCTCCAATTTTGGCTTGGAATGACTTGCAGATATTAGGGTCCTTCAGTTGTTCAAGGTTGAATTTGAGCTTGATGTTCTTTGGCTTGATAAGTTTCTTTAGCCTAACTCGGAAGTTCATAATCACGAGGTCGTGATCACTCCCAACATCAGCACCTGGGAATGTCCTTGTTTTTGCTCTATTGATGCCAGATCGGTAACGGTTTTGAACCAGTATGTAGTCGATCTGGTTGTGATGGGTTCCATTTGGTGAGTGCCATGTCCAGCATCATGAAGCTTTATGTTGTCCCAGGGTGTTGGCTAGTACCAAGTTGTTGTAGCTTGCGAACTCGAGCAGCCGTCTCCCTCTTTTATTGGTAAGCTCATTGCAAGAAGGTCCACAATGTACTTCCCAGTCTTTTAGAGCATCTTTGCCAACTTTGGCATTCCAGTCTCCTTGGACGATGAGGATGTCTTTTTTACTGACCATATTCTGAATGCCCTGTAGTTTGTTGTAAAACTCCTCTATTTCTTCATCATTAAGATCGGTAGTTGGAGCATAGACTTGGATAATTGTGATGTTAAAGGGAGATGCTTTCAGACGAATGGAAATGATTCTGCTAGATATGTGGCAGCATTCAAGCACAGATCCCTTGATGGCTTTGTTTACAAGGAAGCCTACTCCATTTATGGACTTGTCACACTCTCCACTATAGTATAATATATGCCCATCTTCGGTTTGGTGTTCTCCTAGGTATTTCCATCTAACTTCACAGAGTCCCAGAATGTGCCATGTGTAGTGTTCCAGCTCATGTGTCAGCTCTTGGAATCTTCCAATTTGCGCCAGAGTTCTAATTTTCCAGGTGGCGATGGCAATGTTGTCTCTCGCTCTGATTTTATACATAGTACCAGTAGCACACTTGTCACCTCAAGCATTATCAGTGTGTCTTGGGCAAAAGTCGTCTGGCGGAGCCCATCCCTCTCCAGACCAAGGAGTTGCCAGAAGGCGATGTAGTACATCGTCCAACATATTTACAGCAAATCTTAGGTTCATTAGCAACAAATTATGTTAATCATTGTTGTTTATAAACAATCTCCCCCACTACGGACAACAGTAGCGGCTTTATGAATACTGAACTGTTCTGCTCCACTAATATTAAACAGTGAAGAAAAGCTTTTACCGGAGGAAAAGAGGTTGGAAACAGTGCTACCTTTTGAGGTTACCAATGTAACAGTAACCTACAAAGCCAGTATGATTGTAATAAGATCTTAACTGTCCTATGTGAAGGACATATGAGATCTGATTTTAATCAGATTGCCTACAGAGCCGCTGGGAACAGAGAAGGCATATATTTTTGTATGTCGTAGCTGTGTTGAACGGATTCTCCTATTGGGGGTGGAAGAAACTGGGTGGCCGAACAGGTAAGACCAAGTTTAAGTATGGACTATAGTGGACCTTAATGAAAGGGTGCAACTGTATGGTAAATTATGTAAAGGTATCTAAAGTACATAGTCCACAAATTCTTTAATTCCAATAAACTATCTTTGGGAATGTTACCTTTAAAATTTTACTATTGTTTTGAAATTGAGCGCCATACTTCTGCTGTTTCTTCCGCTGGGCATGGAGATTTCACAATCTCAGCCTCACTGATGGATTCAACCCGACACACATATTCAGCAGAAAATCTACAATCTGTGGTATTCAACCTAACCTTTAGTGCCGGAAGTCCCGTTAGCCCAGTAGCTGATGATTCAAGATCCACCGTTGACTCACCATCTAGAGCCGATGTTGACAGCACTGCAGTGGATTTCAACGTCACGTATGTCATCAGCACAGAGGCAAATGCTACGTATCTCGTCAACGACGCATATAATCCTGACGGATCTTCAGCAACCCATGACATCACTTTTTCGCTAACCAATGTTCCGATATTTTTACCCTAACTACACCTAGGCGGATCGATCAGCAGCTTCAGTGTTTCGAGTCTGGTGATTTCATTGGATGCGGCGGAAGCCACCGCATCCAATCAAAATCAACTTGTTCAAATTTGTATACTGTTTCTCCATGGTCGAGAGAAGGGGAGCACATAACTGGAATGGACTCATAAATAAGCAATTTTTCCATCGCCTGTCCGTGTTTGTTCAAATACATCATTTCCTTCAAATAAACCTGTAATGGATACTCTCTGGTACGTAGTCTTACTTTCCTTGTTAAACTTACAAAGTATCTTTTTGAAGTCAATTACCTCTACCATTTTCGGCCGATGTAGGAAGCACCGCTGTTACATGTTATTTGTTAGTTGGCATTATGGTGGCGCTCACCAGATAATATGTACTTTTGAGAGAGTGACGTATGTAAGGTGAAGTAGTTCGCATTTAAAACCTGCACAGTAGAGAGAATGTTTGCATACCCCTATGCTACATTAATGTAATGTGGATATTTCTTTTGGATATTGTACTTTTGGAAATTTTACATACACACACTGCTAACTAAAATGACTGCTCCCTTGTGTTAAAAAATCAGTCTGAATTAGTCTAAAGTACACTATACATAGCAGCTATTAAAATAGGGAAAATGAATTTTGCCAGACTAGACAATACCAGCTTCTGAAAGTGCAATGAATGAATTACCAAATATATAAAATGTAAAAAAAGTTATCGGCTCTTATTTATACAATTTACCTCTGAAGTTCAGAAGTGAAAATAACCAAGTAGAGCTAGCACTTTTTTGAAAGTTGCACATTTGAAGTAAGGCCAAGCTGTATACTCTATAACCTATAGTACACCCATCAATCATACACTAAAATAAAGGGAATTAAAGGTTCTTTGCATTATACTTAAGATATACAAGGTCTTTTTTAAATGGCCAGTATAACCAGTGAGGAAAACCGGGGACATTCTTTTTCTTTAAAATACTAACCCTATGCAAAATGCGAAACTGTATAGCGCAACCTATATACTAAGAGAAGCAACTTTGAAATTCAATAAATGCCGCCAGGACAGGGCGCTGAAATATATGATCGATCCGCCAAGGCGTTGCTTAGGTTAAGATATCGTAACCTTGGCTATCGAAGATGGTGACACCACAGGCGCCTTCATCTCAGATGGTGCCTCTATCGCAGATGATGTCTTCAAAGTTGCACGAAATGGTCCCGCAGACACCACCCTAATCAAAGACAGGTAGCAATAACTGAAAGTGTGACATGTGTATGGATAGTAATCCAGTAGTTTACTTAAATTATTAAAATACATTTCATACAAGTTATATGGTTAGACAAATCTTGAAACAATCGAAGAAAGCTTCTTTGATACGGTACACTTTTACTTTGCATTCCACGATGACTTTCGCATACTAAGTTAATAACCTACATGGTTTTGTTTTAATGTTCAAAATATGCCTGCATGCATGTACACCTCTTTACAGGTCTCTTTGTGAACCAGCAGTAGTTAAGTGGGGCACTATACGTACAATGGAAATTAGCATTACGGAGACCCCTGGGTAAATATACGTACAATGGAAATTTAACATGGCGAAAAATCGTGGGTTAATATACGTACAAGGGGAATTAACATGGGAAAAAAACTGTGGGCCGATATACGTACAAGGGGAATTTAACATGGGGAATAGATCGTGGGACTGTCTAGGGACAATGGGAAATTTAACATTACGGAAACCCCTGGGGGATATAGCCTCAAGGGAATTTAACATATGGAAATTGAACATGGTGGGTCTGTATAGCGTCAAGGGGAATTGAACATGGTGGGATTGTCTAGGGACAATGATGGTAGAGGGTCAAACACAACAGAGACAGAAACATACATACACTAGTACAAGCGTGGGATTTATATATAAAGCATTACCAAGACCTGAAATCTTTGTGGGGTGTTAAAAAATTTGCATAATTGTAATAATGCTATAAATAGCTATAATCAAGGAAATGCTCAACGACAAAATGGATGTGACTAAAAGTAACGTTAAAATGACGAAATTGTCCCAGAATTTAAAGGAAAATAAACATATCCCCGAAAATTAAGTTACAATGGTTTAGACTAAAATGGATAAAATTAGTAACTACTTACAATATCAACTTCTGTGACGATCGTGGATAAATACCTATGTATCTATAATCAGCTGGAATTCCTATGAAATCCCACTATCTATTTATAGCTCCAACTTGTGGGTTTTTCCTTTGGAAAATCCCACTATCTTTTATTAGCCTCAGCTTGAGTGACGTTCCTGTTTATGAATTCTAGTATATATGTATAGCTACAAAATGTGGAAATCCCCAAGTCGATATTATAGTCTCAAAATTTCCAGCGTCAGTGACGTCACTGTACTGAACACTAGGGGATAAATGGCAACAGTGTTGCAAGTGGCTGACCTGAATACGCGCTACTGTAGGTAGGTAGGTAGAGTGTATCTGATAGGGATAAAGTGAGTTTTATAGGGACAAACAGAGACCAATACACACACACACACACACACAACATACGCGCGCAGACTCACACACACACACACACACACACACACACACACACACACACACAGGGAAGAGGAAAAAACAAACCCCAAAATATACTATCCACACTCGGGAGGAAGAAAAAAAAAAACAACCAAATATACGATCTACACAACGTACGCGAACAAACACAAACACACACACACACACACAACATACGCGCGCAGACTCACACACACACACACACACACACACACACACACACAGAGGAAAGAGGAAAAAACAAACCCCAAATATACTATCCACACTCGGGAGGAAGAAAAAAAACAACCAAATATACGATCTACACAACGTACGCGAACAAACACACACACACACAACATACGCGCGCAGACTCACACACACACACACACACAGAGAGGGAAGAGGAAAAAACAAACCCCAAATATACTATCCACACTCGGGATGAAGAAGAAAAACCAACCAAATATACAATCTACACAACGTACGCGAACACACACACACACACAACATACGCGCACAGACTCACACACACACACACACACAGAGGGAAGAGGAAAAAACAAACCCCAAATATACTATCCACACTCGGGAGGAAGAAAAAAAAAACAACCAAATATACGATCTACATAACGTACGCGAACACACACACACACACACACACACACACACACACACACACACACACACACACACACACACACAGAGGGAAGAGGAATAAACAAACCCCAAATATAATATCAACACAGAAGGGAGATAATACAAACCCCAAATAAACTATCCACACAAACGTACGCGAACGCATACAAACCCCAAATATACTATCAACACAGAAGGGAGATAATACAAACCCCAAATAAACTATCCACACAAACGTACGCGAACGCATACAAACCTCAAATATACTATCAACACAGAAGGGAGATAATACAAACCCCAAAAAAACTATCCACACAAACGTACGCGAACGCATACAAACCCCAAATATACTATCAACACAGAAGGAGATAATACAAACCCCAAATAAACTATCCACACAAACGAACGCGAACGCATACAAACCAAAAATATACTATCCACACAACGTCGCTAACGCATACAAACTCCAAATATGCTATCCACACTCGGTAGGAAGAAGAAAAAACAACCAAATATGCGATCTACACAACGTACGCGAACACACACACACACACACACACACACACACACACACACACACAGAGGGAAGAGGAAAAAACAAACCCCAAATATACTATCAACACAAAAGGGAGATAATACAAACCCCAAATAAACTATCCACACAAACGTACGCGAACGCATACAAACCCCAAATACACTATCAACACAGAAGGGAGATAATATAAACCCCAAATAAACTATCCACACAAACGTACGCGAACGCATACAAACCCCAAATATACTATCCACACAACGTCGCTAACGCATACAAACCGCAAATATACTATCCACACTCGGGAGGAAGAAGAAGAAAAACAACCAAATATGCGATCTACACAACGTACGCGAACACACACACACACACACACACGCACACCACAGAGGGAAGAAGAAGAAAACCATTATACACTATCCACACGCAGTGAAGAAATAACCCTTTATATATACTATCAACAGAGAGTGAAGAAAATAACCCATTATATTCCATCAACACAGAGTGAAGAAGAAAAAGTTTTTTGAAAGCACCTAAGCCCTCACCTGCAATGACCAACTCTGCCAAACACCTACACCCCACCCACCCCCACTCCCAACACTACAAAACCCATTTAACCCGTTATTTTATGGCATCAGTGTGTGATTTAGGAAACATCAAGACACAAAATGATGGACGAATAGACTGACTATTGTTTACGGACTTGCATGCCTAAAGAGCGTGCGTGAAGGAAAACATCCTTCCATTTCAATTCTAACTAAAACATGATCCAGAGGGATAGAGAGAGGTGAAAGAGCACAATTTCATAAAGTGTGAGTAAAAACAAAACACGCCATCCTTATTATACAATGTCAAGACCAAGAGACACGTTTTCTTTCTGGTCTATTCTCTTTTAGAAGGTAGTATGAAATTTCACATCAGGGCCAACGCATCGGCTCACACTGTCAATTTTTCCATTTCCATCTTTTTACTGGCACAAGTTCTTCATCATCTTCAATTTCTTCTTCTGAATCCCTCTTCTCTGTTTCGTCTTGTTTTTGTTTCTTCTCTTTTCTCGTAGGGCACTCTGAATTCCAGTGTCCTTTCTCCTGACAACGATATTACGTATCTTGACTTTTGTCTCTCTTTCTTAGACGAAGCAGGTATTCTGGAGACAAATACCCATTTACCTTTGCAGATATAGCAAACTTCATTAGCACTTACACACTTTCGTATGACTCTCATCAAATCAATGACCAAAAGAGTAAGTTTTGTTGCCACTTTCGCCTGTGAATTATGCTTTCGTATGACTTTTAGCAAATATTTGACCAGCAGGTCGATCTGTGCTGACTCTTCCATCTTCTTGATCGTTTGAGAGTGGGATGAATACTCTGACGCTAAGACACTCTCCTTATATACATGGACCTGCTGCGTATGAAACCTAGTCAAATGTAATTTTGCAATAAGATGAAACGATTTCATTGAGGAAGTAAAAAGCAATGATGTACCGTATCGCCTCACACAAAACCTGAAGTTTTAGTTCAAATCTGTGTCAGCGATTTCGAAGACGACATAACTGAGCTTTAATCAATGCTCTCCAATTATGCCACAAAACCACGAGTCCTGATTCACGCCAAAAGAAATTTCGTTCGGTCCATAAAAAATAGTATCACATCTGAGAAACGCAAAAACGAACTTCCAGAAAACTGAGAACGACGGCTTACACCTACAACGTAAATGTGTGAGTTCAAGTAGTGCGTAAAACTTAGTCAAATTAGATTTTTATAGTCAAGACGAAACGATCTCTTTTCGAACAAGAAAGCAGACACCAAACGACAATGGCGATCCGTGTCACACAACACTTTTCAAAATGTATATTATCAGAGGTTTGTTCTAGCGATCTGCACGGTTAAATTAAATGTTGATGTATTTTGCAATAAGACGGACACAATTTCCATGGGATCGCCCATGGTACGATTGTTCGTGCATTAGTTTAATTTTTGAAAATATTTTTTTATATAAATCGCCTATAGGATAGACCCAGTAAAGCATGGCCATTCTCGTCACTGTCTGAATAGCTACTCAAGTCAATTCGAAGCGAACGCGGTAAGAAAATAAGTATAGCCAATGAAATGGCTTACAACGGGTGATGCATTGTTTTGTTCTAGGGCTGTGTGGCATAATAATCCCTATGTTCTTGCGTTGTTACCATTACAGTGCAGACAGACTGGAATGTGAACTTACCAGCCCTCTTTGTGTGTGTTGTACCATTTCCTCTTACCACATCAAAATACTGAGCGTCACAGTATTGGTTCGCGTTTCCAAGCTGACCATTTTTTTATATCTCACTTAAACATTTCGACATAAACACTCACATCGGTAGAGTCAGAACAGACGTGTTCAATTGTATTCAAAATTGTTGTGTTGTGTTGTGTCTCCGGTCTGTCCATCCATTGTCGACTCATCTTCCTACGAAGATGTGCTCAAGATAAGCCAAGTTGAACGAAGCCTATGTGCATTTGCATAGGGTCATGACAAGTCTGATACCGAGACCTGAAGAGATAGACAATATCATAATGTTGAAAGTCACTGAAGACCTGAAAGAAGAGCTCTTCAAGGAGGAATTCAAGAAGGAGAAAGAAGAATGGACGGAGAAGTACAGACTTCATAAACAGCAGAGAGAGCAGCAACAGCAGCAGCAGCATGAACCTGGCAGAGGCTTTGTTAACAGTTTTATCGACACCAAAGAGTTCTTCTTCTCTTTCCGAAGAAGCAGACCTTATCCTGTGAGAAAGCCTGTCGTCAGAGGAGGCCGTCATCTTATAACCTAAGCGATCGCCATAGCTTCAACTTCCCAAAAAAAAATTTCAGGGCTACCCCATACTCTCGAAAAGAAATCACATTCCATTGCCTATGATACGTTAGTCAGTTAGAAGAAAAAATACAGAAGTGAGTCTATCGGCACATGATTTCTTTATCTTGGTTAGAAAGTGTGACTCTAAGTTGTTCGTTTCCGTCGCTTATCAAAATTTTAAAAATAGTAATGTTCTGTAAAAAGTGAATGAGTGTTTCTTTTAGGTCTGTGCGTTTTGTTTTCTTTTGTTGGTGATAATATGGATAATGTAAGTTCGGGTACAACGAAATTTAAAGAATTAGGTCCAGAACTCGGTGTGGAGGGAAGAAATATACGCAACAGCAGCGGGAGCAAGAAATGCAGACCTAGCCAGTTAGCACTCCACCCACCTCGAGAACACAAATAACAGCTGTGGTAAGAGGAAATGGTACAACACACACAAAGAGGGCTTGTAAGTTCACATTTCAGTCTGTCTGCACTGTAATGGTAACAACGTAAGAACATAGGGATTATTATGCCACACAGCCCTAGAACAAAACAATGCATCACCCGTTGTAAGCCATTTCATTGGCTATACTTATTTTCTTACCGCGTTCGCTTCGAATTGATTTGAGTAGCTATTCAGACAGTGACGAGAATGGCCATGCTTTACTGGGTCTATCCTATAGGCGATTTATATAAAAAAATATTTTTAAAAATTAAACTAATGCACGAACAATCGTACCATGGGCGATCCCATGGAAATTGTGTCAGTCTTATTGCAAAATACATCAACAATACATCGCTAGAACAAACCTCTGATAATATACATTTTGAAAAGTGTTGTGTGACACGGATCGCCATTGTCGTTTGGTGTCTGCTTTCTTGTTCGAAAAGAGATCGTTTCGTCTTGACTATAAAAATCTAATTTGACTAAGTTTTACGCACTACTTGAACTCACACATTTACGTTGTAGGTGTAAGCCGTCGTTCTCAGTTTTCTGGAAGTTCGTTTTTGCGTTTCTCAGATGTGATACTATTTTTTATGGACCGAACGAAATTTCTTTTGGCGTGAATCAGGACTCGTGGTTTTGTGGCATAATTGGAGAGCATTGATTAAAGCTCAGTTATGTCGTCTTCGAAATCGCTGACACAGATTTGAACTAAAACTTCAGGTTTTGTGTGAGGCGATACGGTACATCATTGCTTTTTACTTCCTCAATGAAATCGTTTCATCTTATTGCAAAATTACATTTGACTAGGTTTCATACGCAGCAGGTCCATGTATATAAGGAGAGTGTCTTAGCGTCAGAGTATTCATCCCACTCTCAAACGATCAAGAAGATGGAAGAGTCAGCACAGATCGACCTGCTGGTCAAATATTTGCTAAAAGTCATACGAAAGCATAATTCACAGGCGAAAGTGGCAACAAAACTTACTCTTTTGGTCATTGATTTGATGAGAGTCATACGAAAGTGTGTAAGTGCTAATGAAGTTTGCTATATCTGCAAAGGTAAATGGGTATTTGTCTCCAGAATACCTGCTTCGTCTAAGAAAGAGAGACAAAAGTCAAGATACGTAATATCGTTGTCAGGAGAAAGGACACTGGAATTCAGAGTGCCCTACGAGAAAAGAGAAGAAACAAAAACAAGACGAAACAGAGAAGAGGGATTCAGAAGAAGAAATTGAAGATGATGAAGAACTTGTGCCAGTAAAAAGATGGAAATGGAAAAATTGACAGTGTGAGCCGATGCGTTGGCCCTGATGTGAAATTTCATACTACCTTCTAAAAGAGAATAGACCAGAAAGAAAACGTGTCTCTTGGTCTTGACATTGTATAATAAGGATGGCGTGTTTTGTTTTTACTCACACTTTATGAAATTGTGCTCTTTCACCTCTCTCTATCCCTCTGGATCATGTTTTAGTTAGAATTGAAATGGAAGGATGTTTTCCTTCACGCACGCTCTTTAGGCATGCAAGTCCGTAAACAATAGTCAGTCTATTCGTCCATCATTTTGTGTCTTGATGTTTCCTAAATCACACACTGATGCCATAAAATAACGGGTTAAATGGGTTTTGTAGTGTTGGGAGTGGGGGTGGGTGGGGTGTAGGTGTTTGGCAGAGTTGGTCATTGCAGGTGAGGGCTTAGGTGCTTTCAAAAAACTTTTTCTTCTTCACTCTGTGTTGATGGAATATAATGGGTTATTTTCTTCACTCTCTGTTGATAGTATATATAAAGGGTTATTTCTTCACTGCGTGTGGATAGTGTATAATGGTTTTCTTCTTCTTCCCTCTGTGGTGTGCGTGTGTGTGTGTGTGTGTGTGTTCGCGTACGTTGTGTAGATCGCATATTTGGTTGTTTTTCTTCTTCTTCCTCCCGAGTGTGGATAGTATATTTGCGGTTTGTATGCGTTAGCGACGTTGTGTGGATAGTATATTTGGGGTTTGTATGCGTTCGCGTACGTTTGTGTGGATAGTTTATTTGGGGTTTGTATTATCTCCCTTCTGTGTTGATAGTATATTTGGTGTTTGTATGCGTTCGCGTACGTTTGTGTGGATAGTTTATTTGGGGTTTGTATTATCTCCCTTCTGTGTTGATAGTATATTTGGTGTTTGTTTATTCCTCTTCCCTCTGTGTGTGTGTGTGTGTGTGTGTGTTCGCGTACGTTGTGTAGATCGTACATTTGGTTGTTTTTTTTTTCTTCCTCCCGAGTGTGGATAGTATATTTGGGGTTTGTATTTTCCTCTTCCCTCTGTGTGTGTGTGTGTGTGTGTGTGTGAGTCTGCGCGCGTATGTTGTGTGTGTGTGTGTGTGTGAGTCTGCGCGCGTATGTTGTGTGTGTGTGTGTGTGTGTGTGTGTGTGTGTGTTCGCGTACGTTGTGTAGATTGTATATTTGGTTGTTTTTTTTTTCTTCCTCCCGAGTGTGGATAGTATATTTGGGGTTTGTTTTTTCCTCTTCCCTCTTTGTGTGTGTGTGTGTGTGTGTGTGTGTGAGTCTGCGCGCGTATGTTGTGTGTGTGTGTGTGTGTGTGTGTATTGGTCTCTGTTTGTCCCTATAAAACTCACTTTATCCCTATCAGATACACTCTACCTACCTACCTACAGTAGCGCGTATTCAGGTCAGCCACTTGCAACACTGTTGCTATTTATCCCCTAGTGTTCAGTACATTGACGTCACTGACGCTGGAAATTTTGAGACTATAAATATCGACTTGGGGATTTCCACATTTTGTAGCTATACATATATACTAGAATTCATAAACAGGAACGTCACTCAAGCTGAGGCTATAAAAAGATAGTGGGATTTTCCAAAAGGAAAAACCCACAAGTTGGAGCTATAAATAGATAGTGGGATTTCATAGGAATTTCAGCTGATTATAGATACATAGGTATTTATCCACGATCGTCACAGAAGTTGATATTGTAAGTAGTTACTAATTTTATCCATTTTAGTCTAAACCATTGTAACTTAATTTTCGGGGATATGTTTATTTTCCTTTAAATTCTGGGACAATTTCGTCACTTTTAGTCACATCCATTTTGTCGTTGAGCATTTCCTTGATTATAGCTATTTATAGCATCATTACAATTATGCAAATTTTTGAACACCCGAGAAAGATTTCAGGTCTTGGTAATGCTTTATATATAAATCTCACGCTTGTACTAGTGTATGTATGTTTCTGTCTCTGTTGTGTTTGACCCTCTACCATCATTGTCCCTAGACAATCCCACCATGTTCAATTCCCCTTGACGCTATACAGACCCACCATGTTCAATTTCCATATGCCCGAGTGGCCGAGTGGTCTAAAGCGCTCTTCGTTACGGATCACTGCCATCTCACCTCTGTCTGCGGCGGTTCGAGTCAAAGATTCAGCCAATGTGGGCATGTGAGAAAGCTTGCTAGTAGCTTCTCGTGGGTCGGTGGTTCTTTCCGGGGTTTTCCGGGTTCTTCCTCCACCATTAATACTGGCCGCCATGTATAGCCTATCGTGCTGAAAAATGGCGTTAAACCCCACAACAACAACAACAACAACAATTTCCATATGTTAAATTCCCTTGAGGCTATATCCCCCCAGGGGTTTCCGTAATGTTAAATTTCCCATTGTCCCTAGACAGTCCCACGATCTATTCCCCATGTTAAATTCCCCTTGTACGTATATCGGCCCACAGATTTTTCCCATGTTAATTCCCCTTGTACGTATATTAACCCACGATTTTTCGCCATGTTAAATTTCCATTGTACGTATAGTGGCCCAGGTGTCTCCGTAATGCTAATTTCCATTGTACGTATAGTGGCCCACTTAACTACTTTCCATGAACTCTTGTAATTCTCCACCCACCGTACATTTTTCATTAAAATTTTTAAAATAAAATAATTAGTGGTAATCGCCTGTACATGTGTGAAAATTTATCGACGCTGAAATAATAAAAGGATTTGTTTCTCTTGTTATAGGTGAACGATACCATATAAAACACTGTAGTTATTTCCCTAATTGAATATAGCATTTCATTTGAGCAAGAACGAGTTGGTACAAATTACTAAAGTTGTTAGCCATGTTCATGCGAGACAAACTAGGAGATTTTCAAGCTGAATTTGTCTTCACGTGGACGTGAATAAGGGATATAACACACTATGAGGAGTGTGACAGAATGGTTACTAGATAATAGTATAGATCTTATGTTTCAAAATGACAATTTTTTTACACTCTGTAGTGCAGGTCTATTTTCACAAATGTTTTCATACAAGCAGTTTGCACAGAAAGTTCTGAAGAAAAGAATATATACTGATGTCTGTTACCATGGAGATCTGTTATGAAAAACGGATAATGTCTGAAACGAAACGAAACAACATAAATTTTACAGTATATGATTCAAATATCATCGACCTAAACTGATTGAAACTGGCAGCCATGTCGATAACAAATGCTTCCAAATCAATGCCGCATTATTAGATTGGTTCTTTGAAAATACATGATATTCCGTATGCATTTATAAAAAGTTATGATTCACACGCACACGCAAAATTACAACCGATGTATGTATCCTTTTGACGCGATTCCACTAAATCATCTAAGTTACGTACAGTCTTTAAGTTGACCACACATACAATTACAACCCAAAAGGTGTTTTGTTTGAAATATTATGGTAAATTATGCTAAAAACATATTCTTTCTCACATTCGGATACAAAATGTTCTACGGTTTCAATGGCCAATACACCGAATGAGACGTCTTACAAACATATCCTAGTAATTATTATTTTCACGTTATGTGCAGTAGTTTCCATTCAAATGTTTTTAAAATGTTCCTGGAAGCCTGTGTAAAATTTTGTAATTTATAGATCTATAGTACAGATATATAACTCGTATCGGATATTAAAAAGATAACAGATTTCGACCTATATGCGTCTTTATTTTTTTTTTCTTTAAGTTTTTGTAACCAGCCTTTCATTCGTAGACAGTTATATCAGTTTGGTGACGGTGCTATTATAGTTGTCATGAAAAGAAACAAATTTACTAAAATTTATCCAATTTCGACCTAAAATGTAATGGCATAACCTTGAAAAGAAGTCATCCGCTATTTATAAATCAGCGCTGCACTAGTTTTCATCTCTTTATTCCAAACATTTTAGCCTTTAGATCTTTTCTGACAGAACACCCTTCCTGAACGTTGACTCTGTAGATACTGCCACAAAAACTTGTAAATTAAATGAGAAACCTGTCAAGAATTTTCGGAAATAAAGGCAATTTTTGAGATATGGTTAAAAATAGAAGTAATGAGGATTTTTAAAAATACTTTTATATACTTTTGGAAAGTGCGTGGTATGGATTAATACGAAATAATCAGCTTCTTTAACTGCAACTCCATGTTGCATGCATCCACAGTATTATTATATGGACGCAAATAAAACTTTAGAACAGCTGATTTCGCCATCAAAATCAAAGGACTAGTGAAATAAACATAGATTCAAGTACCAATTCGAGTGAGTCAAATATTATTTTCGACTGGATGAATGTCAGTGATAGCGCAATAGTAAGGGCGGGGGTAGATCAACAGGGGGTACATTTGTAGCTTGACTGGTTCGCCCTGTGCAAAATCAAAAGTAAGTTAACTTGTTAAAATGGAGATTCAGTCTAGAATAATTCCTAACTCATATGGTACCCGACAAATATAATCACATCGGCAATCAAGCTACAAATGAACATCCAGGACTATAGATAAAGTTTAAATTAAAATTTTTAAATACTCACAACTTAATCATTGTCTTTTATCATTTAAAAATCATTTTATCATTTAAAAATATAAAAATAAGATATTTTTGCGAACTTTCAGAAATGTCTAGCAATTGACCTATCTTTTTTAATTAGCTTTTGTGCAGATTGTCTATTAAGCAACATTTTAAAAACAATTTAAATTTGTGTGTGATTTGGAGTTTTAACGTAGCTGTATCAATGTTTCAGTCATATCCTTATGATGTCTGCAATATGGCAGTTTATAGTGATGTCAAGAACTAGATCATCATGCCACGTGTCATCATGTCCCACCCAGCCACATTATCCTGACACCAGGCCGAGCAGTCCCAACAATAACCTCTAAAAGCTGAGTCAGGCAGCTCTATGTTCCGATTTTATAAGTCTCTGGTATGACTCGGCCGGGATTCGAACCCGCGACCTCAGGCATCCGAGGCGGAGCGGTCATGAAAGTATAAATGGGTTGCATTATTATCATTGGTGAGAAGCATATTAGTGCTCGAAATGTTGAAAGGCATTGCAACTATTGCAGCACAAAAGGACAATAGATTATTGAAGATTATTCTTTTCCGCTAGTTAATGACATCACCATCCGCAAAAATTTGCTTATTGGAATGTCGGATAAAAAAAAACTAATAATAACACTGGTCAACAGTGAAATCATTACTGACTTGAAAAGGCCCTAATCTGTAGTATTTTGGTGTGCCGAACACGAATATAACCGTGAAAAATTTGTATTGGCTCTCGTTTTGAAGATATTCATATACCTCATTTTCTATGTTTCACTGTGTAAATTTCTCCAGTAGGACTGCAGCAACATCCGGAATAATGATGTAACATTGCATAATACCATCATGCTCACATCATCCACAGTTGATTGCATCATTTTCTGATGCAATGCAATACTAATGCCATGCGGCTGCTGAAGTAAGTTGACGTCAGCAGTGTACTATACATGTGTAGGCCTATTATACTAATGCCAGGCGGCTGCTGAAGCTGACGTAAGCAGTGTACTATATAAAGCCCAATCAGATAGGTTCAGCATTTAAAATATTTTAGACGTTGTGCGAGACAGTTCAAGCTACTGTTACATAAAACTTATTATTTTATCCATTTACGTACAATAAAGAACAGTAATGCCTCGAAAGTGTGTTAATACCGCGGACAATTTTTGCTATATTTGTGGGGAAGTGACATTTGCCAACCAGAAGAAAAGTATCAATTCTCAAGTGAAGAAGGCATATCATCTTTACTTCGGATGCAAGGTTGGTGACCAAGACAAGCCTTGGGCTCCGCATATATGCTGTGCTACATGTACAACACAGCTTTCACAGTGGTTGAATTGCAAAAGGTCATCAATGCCGTTTGCAGTCCCAATGGTGTGGAGAGAGCCAAGCAACCACCTAAATGACTGTTACTTCTGCTTGGTTCCTCCTCTTTCCGGCGGAATAACGAAGCGAAAGAAGTCGAGAATAGTCTACCCAAACATTCCGTCTGCATTGAGACCAGTTCCACATGGTGAGGGACTTCCTATTCCAGAACCTCCAGCAGAATATTCTCTTGATTCATCTGACGAAGACAAAGGTGAGTCGACCTGTTCTTCTCCTGGTCCATCAGCATGCAGTGATCCAGATTTTCACTGTGGTGCATCATCAACCCCACACAGAATAACACAGGAAGAACTAAATGACCTGATTCGTGATTTGGACTTATCAAAGAACAAGGCAGAATTGCTAGGATCAAGACTCCAACAATGGAATCTTCTAGAAGAAGATGTCACAATTACTGCATATCGAAAGCGCCACCAGCAATTGGAGCCTTTCTTCAGAAAGGAAAGAAATCTGATATTCTGTTCCGATATTGAGGGCCTCATGAATGCTTTAAAAATCACTCATGACCCACAAGAATGGAGACTATTTGTGGACTCTTCGAAACTGAGTCTCAAGGCTGTGCTTTTGCACAATGGAAACATTCTTCCATCTATTCCAGTAGCGTATGCTGTCCACATGAAAGAGACATACGATAACTTAAGGCAGCTACTGAATTCCATTGAGTATAACAAGTACAGCTGGCACCTCTGTGGTGATTTGAAGGTAGTTGCCCTTTTAATGGGACTGCAGCAAGGATATACAAAATACATGTGTTTCTTATGCGAGTGGGATAGCCGAGCAAGGGAAATGCACTACATGAGGAAGGAATGGACTCACAGGCAGAATGTAGCCATTGGAGAGAAGAATATCCAACACCCAGCTCTGGTTGAGGCTCAGAAAATCTTGCTACCACCCCTTCACATCAAACTAGGTTTGATGAAGAACTTCGTGAAAGCCATTGACCGGACTTTGCCAGCATTCCGATACCTGCATGAAAAATTCCCTCGACTCAGCGAAGCAAAGATTAAAGAGGGAGTTTTTGTGGGTCCTCAGATTCGAGAGCTTTTCAAAGGTGACCGGTTCAACAACTTGCTGGAAGGTGACGCGAAACAAGCATGGAATGCTTTTCGCCTAGTTTCTACAAACTTCCTCGGAAATGTTAGGGCAGAAAACTATAAGGAACTAGTAGAAGACATGTTGATGAAGTATAAGAAACTTGGCTGCAATATGTCTCTAAAGATTCACTTCCTTCATTCCCATTTGGATTTCTTTCCTAGCAACTGTGGTATTGTTAGTGATGAACACGGCGAACGTTTTCATCAAGATATCGCAACAATGGAACAAAGATACCAGGGAAAATGGTCCACTACAATGCTGGCTGACTACTGCTGGACACTCCTCAGAGATGCTCCCGAACAGCTGTACAAGAGACAGGCGAAGAAATCTAAGATGTAGTCAATGACTTGATTTTTTATAGGTAGGCTATTACAGTTGACCTTTTACTATTGGAATGCATTTCGTTATGTAAACATTAATTTCTTGCAGATTACAAAAAAACTAGAGCCAATTTTGCAATTTGACTGTCATATTCGTGTTCAGCACATAAAAATTGATAAGAATTGACTAATTTTATTTCAGTAACATGACTTTTGTAAAAATTTGTTGTCCAGTGTAACATTACAGTGGTATCCGCCTCGGATGCGGGAGGTCGCGGGTTCGAATCCCGGCCGAGTCATGCCAGAGACTTATAAAATTGGAACATAATTATATTTCCTAATTCAAAGTATATAAATGTACATAAATAAAAACAATCAAAGAACGAATAAGGCACATTGAGAGATCTGATCCTTGTATTCCTGGTATATATTTATTTCTTTATTTATATGTATATTTCCTGCAGTGGACAAATATTGTTCCATAACTCGCTGCAGTGAATTGCCACAATTATTTCGATTGGAAAATCCACTAATTCACCGGCAAACATAAAACAAAATGAACTTATTTTATTTTCCAAGACTTATTATGCTATTTGAAACATGCCTACATGGATATCCGTATCAAAACGAATATCTGCTTAAACTGATACAAAATAATTAAATATACACTGAAAACCTCTAGTTAGAAATCTAAATGAATATTGTAATGTTTTGTATGCCAGTACTCAAAATCGTCAGGGAACATATTACACTTATTTTTAATGCGCGTTCCAACTAGAAAAGAATGAAAACATATAAATAAACAAAACTGAACATAATCAAACCGAAAAGACTTAGTTTAGCAGAAATGTATGAGTACATATTTGATTGTTACAGTAATCAAGCTGAGCATGAATTTGTCAATGATATTGAACCAGATTTGATTGTTACAGTAATCAGGTTGGGCATGAATTTGTCAATGATATTGAACCAGATTTGATTGTTACAGTAATCAAGTTGAGCATGAATTTGTCAGTGATATTGAACCAGATTTGATTGTTACCGTAATCAGGTTGGGCATGAATTTGTCAATGATATTGAACCAGATTTTATTGTTACAGTAATCAAGTTGAGCATGAATTTGTCAATGATATTGAACCAGATTTCATTGCTACAGTAATCAAGTTGAGCATGAATTTGTCATTGATATTGAACCAGATTTGATTGTTACAGTAATCAGGTTGGGCATGAATTTGTCAATGATATTGAACCAGATTTTATTGTTACAGTAATCAAGTTGAACATGAATTTGTCAATGATACTGAACCAGATTTGATTGTTACAGTAATCAGGTTGGGGCATGAATTTGCCAATGATATTGAACCAGATTTTATTGCTACAGTAATCAAGTTGAGCATGAATTTGTCAATGATATTGAACCAGATTTGGAGAAGATTGACAATGTTTTTAATTTTCTATTTTGTTGTTGCCGAAAGGTACGTCTAGACAAAGCAATCAGACTTGTGAAGAGACGCTTTCAATAAGGTGAACATCCTGAATATTTACATTTAAACACATAAATAAACCTCTTAAAATAATGAACAAAAGTGAAATTGATAATTCATGCGTTGCTTATTCGGCATTTTAAATACTAAATTTGGTCGGGTAAGCGAACGTCCAAGATGGATGGTTGAGGTGAGTAACCTTCACTTAGATATGCGTCACCTGGGTAGAGAAAGATCCAATCAGGTTTGCATTAAAAGAAAGCACAAATATAGCTTGTAAAGACGTGAAAATATCGGTAATAACTGTGCTTTTTTTTCTTTCTGTGAAATTAATTTTAAATTACCCAAAAGTGATCAGGGGAGATAACCATCGACATAACAAACACCATCAAAATATAGTTTGGATAGTATCAGTCATGGACTTAACAGATGCCTGATACATATAGAAAACATTAGGCAATTGACATGTACATAATGTTTCTGAAATAGCTGAGGTATTTAGCATCACACGGTTACAATAAGCGAAGTTAAGAGACATATACATGCTGACATGTTAGTCATATTTTGGTATGGTGGTCCCAATGACAAACGATGGAAGGTATTAACATGATAGAATACAACGGTTTTCAAAGTTGCATCTGTACAGATGAACAGATATTACACTCAGACACATTTGTAAAAAAAAAACCAGTTGAATTATTTCAAATACACCAGAAAAATTCTCGAACGTAAAAGACTGTGTTGCATTGCATCGAATTCAATAAAAATAAGTTGTAAAATAAAAATAAATTATAAACACCAAAGATGTTTTCCATGCCTTATTTATTATAATTTTTAGTATGACATTGAACCAACGGCAGATAGTTGTTTATAATTCACATCAAGAATGGTGACGAAATATACTTGACAATTAAATCAGTTAAATTTATTTCTTTTAGGGTTTGCATTGACTTCAAATCAATCAAGAAGGAGTACATACCTACCATTTATCGAAGAGCAAATTGTATTAAAATATTATAATTTGCTTTGAGTAAACTGCAGGGCTTGGGTATGAGGAATTAAGACCGAAAAGTATAAAAACTGTTGTTCACATACTATTTGGGGTATATTTTAATATCCAGTTGGTAGCATGATGAAAAAAGATTATTACAGATTTTCGTTTACTAGAATAAACATGCTTTTACGTAAATTTAGAAATATCAAAATTAGATCATTAAAATCTTATTGTTGCATAGTGTACTGCACTCCTCTGTGAACAAACTTTAGTGAATGTATGAAAAGAAAACGAGTCATTTGTTAAAATAATAGACTTAATTTACCATTAAACCATCGAAGATAAAAAAAGTGCCTATGCTATATTTGTCAACTATAATATATTACAGATTTGATCCAAAATGTTTTGACAAATTATAATGTTATGATGATTTTTAAAAATAAATATGTCTGTTTTAAAAACCATGGCTATTTATTCACTCTGAATCAAGGTTACAATGCCGACATGGCAAGAACGTAATAGATTTTGTCTCATTGTCCTGAATCTTTACAAAAGCATCAGACACGAAATAAATATAAATTGTATAAATAATCTACATTGTCTTTCCCGTTTATGTGTAGGCTGCTTGATACCTTGTTGAATATTTTGTAATCTATGACCACTATCATTTAGCCTGTCCCCATTCTTAAATCAAGTCAGATACATGAATTGTCAGTGCAAATATTGTCAACACTTGTGATGTTAATTCCCGTATCTTTTAAATGCTCATAAAATAAATACTATATGGATCCTGAAAACTGGTTCGTCTGTTGAAAACTCTGAGCGTAAACCTTATTTGGTAGACTTTCTATAGCCATTGTGATGTTTATTTTTAATCGATCAGCGGACAAACGTTTCCTATACTAATTTTTCAATACATTAAAACACCTTTAAGCTCGTTCTAGACAAATCAAGCGTGGGATTCGTTAAACTTGTATTGGCTGTTCTGCCAACGGTTATCTCTCCTGTGATATAGTCATAAAAGAAAGAATCCTCTTTCTATATCTGTAATTAACCCCAAATTAATTATTTCCGATGCGATCTTATCTTACTGGAGAGATTAATACTCTTTTTTTCTTTAATTCATAATTTTGGTTGCCCTCTGCTAACACTTTAGAGGCGTTTGTAAGTTCCATGTTATATTTGAAATTTTAATGAATAGCCAAAGGATGCTGTAGCAAAAGTCTGTTAGAATCTACAACTTTATAGGTATTCTAGACTTTTTACCATATCAATATAGTGTGCATTACATAAATCTCATCATAACAATGTATCCTTAATGACACTTTGTACAATCATACTTGTTATCAGTTCCATTGGATATGGTGATGTCGTTTATGAGCATTCTACATAGTTTTTTTTACCACTGCATTATTACCATTTACTTATACCTTTATATCGATCAATCGATCGATCGATCGATCGAGAGAGATTACCCGGTGCCATCAGTATACTTGAATTAACTTTGAAATTACTATCTGTAAAGCTTGTTAAAGTTTATTGTTGTTAAGAGCGTTTTAAATTATTACCATCAACATGTTTTGAACATTTAATCAACATCACGCAGTAGGAAATACCAGCTAAGGACAACATTTTCTTTCGACGAGTGCTCCCTTCTTCGAGGACATTGAATGTGACCTCTGTTCCTTCTTCGGTGATGGCGTTGGTAAGTGCTGGTAGTAGTTAAGTGGGGTACTATACGTACAATGGAAATTAGCATTACGGAGACCCCTGGGTGAATATACGTACAATGGAAATTTAACATGGCGAAAAATCGTGGGTTAATATACGTACAAGGGGAATTAACATGGGAAAAAAACTGTGGGCCGATATACGTACAAGGGGAATTTAACATGAGGAATAGATCGTGGGACTGTCTAGGGACAATGGGAAATTTAACATTACGGAAACCCCTGGGGGATATAGCCTC
Source organism: Sinohyriopsis cumingii (assembly GCA_028554795.2). Classification (NCBI taxonomy): domain Eukaryota; kingdom Metazoa; phylum Mollusca; class Bivalvia; order Unionida; family Unionidae; genus Sinohyriopsis; species Sinohyriopsis cumingii. Next base: position 139,095,586 of record CM068827.1, on the reverse strand, counting down.
AAGGGAATTTAACATATGGAAATTGAACATGGTGGGTCTGTATAGCGTCAAGGGGAATTGAACATGGTGGGATTGTCTAGGGACAATGATGGTAGAGGGTCAAACACAACAGAGACAGAAACATACATACACTAGTACAAGCGTGGGATTTATATATAAAGCATTACCAAGACCTGAAATCTTTCTGGGGTGTTCAAAAATTTGCATAATTGTAATGATGCTATAAATAGCTATAATCAAGGAAATGCTCAACGACAAAATGGATGTGACTAAAAGTAACGTTAAAATGACGAAATTGTCCCAGAATTTAAAGGAAAATAAACATATCCCCGAAAATTAAGTTACAATGGTTTAGACTAAAATGGATAAAATTAGTAACTACTTACAATATCAACTTCTGTGACGATCGTGGATAAATACCTATGTATCTATAATCAGCTGAAATTCCTATGAAATCCCACTATCTATTTATAGCTCCAACTTGTGGGTTTTTCCTTTGGAAAATCCCACTATCTTTTTATAGCCTCAGCTTGAGTGACGTTCCTGTTTATGAATTCTAGTATATATGTATAGCTACAAAATGTGGAAATCCCCAAGTCGATATTTATAGTCTCAAAATTTCCAGCGTCAGTGACGTCAATGTACTGAACACTAGGGGATAAATAGCAACAGTGTTGCAAGTGGCTGACCTGAATACGCGCTACTGTAGGTAGGTAGGTAGAGTGTATCTGATAGGGATAAAGTGAGTTTTATAGGGACAAACAGAGACCAATACACACACACACACACACACACACACAACATACGCGCGCAGACTCACACACACACACACACAC